>JAIVEN010000015.1:16047500-17297500 GCA_026686845.1 Adenanthera pavonina
TAGGGGGCAACCCTCCTTCCCAGAGGCCTATCCTGGCTTTTTTTGCAGGGGGTCTCCATGGTTATCTTCGGCCTAGTCTGCTGAAGTACTGGGAGAACAAGGAAGCTGACATGCGAATATCTGGTCCATTGCCACATGTGAGGGGCAATGCCAACTATTTGCAGCCCATGAAGAGCAGCAAATACTGCATCTGTGCAAGGGGTCACGAAGTTAATAGCCCTCGAGTGGTGGAGGCTATACTCTATGAGTGCGTTCCAGTCATCTTATCAGACAACTTCGTGCCTCCATTCTTTGAGGTTTTGAACTGGGAATCTTTTGCTGTGATTTTGACGGAGAAAGATATCCCTAATTTGAGGAATATTCTGTTGTCCATCTCAGAGGAGAGGTATTTAGACATGTACAAGAGGGTGAAACAGGTACAAGAGCATTTTCTCTGGCATGCTGAGCCTGTAAAGTATGATTTGTTTCATATGATTCTTCATTCAATTTGGTATAATAGACTTTTCCAAACAAGACCCTGAATCATTTTGTAGAAAAACTATAGCATGTAGAATTTTATAACTTTATATTTGGTAGATCTCAAGAGTTAACGGGCGAAACAAGAAAGTCCAGAAAATACAGCTTATTGTTTATTTTATGTTGTACAGGTTGGTTAACTATACATGACTTTCACTTCAACTTGTATTCTGGAATTTTTAGGAGAAGGGGGGAGGGGTAAAGAAAATTTACATTGACAGCAATTTCAAACAACCCAATATTGTATGCCACGAAAAAAAATAAAACCTTTGAAGTGTGGATTTGCACGGCGGTTCGTAGTAGCGTCATCAATTTAATAAATAATCACCCTGAATCGAGAAGCGAGCCATTGGGTTAATTCGAACTGAAAATAGTAAGCTGTGCACCATTCAATTATTCCACCAAGTAAGCAGATTATTGTTTGCTCTGTATTTACGCGCATCAGAATGACAAAAAAAAAGGACTTTTTTATATATTACAGTTTTTTATGATACTTTTTTCTTTTTTTGCCAAACAGTTTTTTATGATACTTGGTACGGTTATTAATAAGATTTCACTGTTTTTCAGTTTTATTACAGGAGCAGGATTTTTTTTCCAAAATAAATTAAATGAAAAAGTCAAAATTGATTTTTTTTGGTCAACAAAATTGAACTTCAATATATTAAAACCCCTATTGTTTATTATATACTACTACTATTATTCAGAAAAAAATATTTCAGTTGAGCCGAATGTCTTATCCGCGTGACAGACTGACGGGAGCTAACATCGTTAAAGTGGTGAGTACCAATCACAAACACGCATTCCGAGCACCGTTCACGTGAAAGTGCGTGAAGAGAACCTAGAAGAAGAAGGCGTCTCCACTCTAAGTTATCTGTTCTTTAAGCTTCACACCGTCCGATTACGAGATGTCCTTCATCTTGCCGCTACATATCCTAAGAAGAGTCATTCGGTTGCATCTTAATCGCTTTCGACGGGATAACTTAGTTGTCACAGACTGATTTATCCTTCATCATAATAATGCTCCGTAATTATATCCAGGGCATACATGTCTTTCTCCACCAGGCTCTAATCCTCTATGCGAATAGGTATCGGTTATCCGTCGCTCGAGAAAATGGCAGTTAAACAAACATTAACCGGCAAAACTTTTTTCTTGTTCCCCCGCCTGACCTAGTTTCGCTTTTACTTTTAAACGTTACGGTAAACAAAAAGGGCAAAAAGAAAAAAAAGAAAAATGATATTTTTGTGTTAAACTTTACGGAACAGGAATTAATTTCCTGAGAGGCAGGTCGAGCAAGACAAAGCTGATGAAGATTTCTCAATGAAAGGGCCAAGAAAGACGAAGGGTCGGTCGGATCTATAACAAATAACCGGCAAGAGGGACGACAAAGGCGTGTATGGCTACAGATACCAAAAGCACTGCGGTGAAGGTAAAGTCAAGTGCCCAAGATGGTTCTTGGAAGGGGAAGACCGATTCTTCATCTAACAAGAAAAGGATTGACGGCTCCAGCAAGCACCCACCTGATTCAAAGATGAAATCCGTCACTGTCACGAAATCTGAGGTATCACTCTTTAAGTTTGGATCTTTTCTATTCTGCATATTGATTTGGTATACTTTCGGCCCTATGGTGGTGTTATTTGATTGAATTCTTATCTGGGTAGTTTGAATTTGTGGGCTTCTAAATTGATTAGCAGATTTTGGTTGACTGCTGGAAATTAGAATGAGTACGGTAAATCTGCTTGGTGTTGTGCACCTTGAGAAAGTGAGGTTCAGAATTTCTTGATTGCTAAACTAATCTGTGATGATACTCTAGAACAACTTCATTTGAACTGTCATACACGGATATTAACTTTCTTTTTTTTATCGTAGAACTCTGGCACCATAAATCCTCTCTTTTTTATGCCTCAACTTTGTTAAATTCAATTAGGATGGTCATGGAGCTAAATAACCTTTTCCCCCCAAAAAAATGTGAAGGTTAAATCGAAAACGACATCATCTTCATCCAAAACAACAACGAAGACAGCTACTATCAAAGTGAAAGAGAAGAAAGTCTACAGTTTGCCCGGACAGAAACATGATCCTCCCGAAGAGGTTCTCAACCCATCCTGTTAATTCCTGCAATTTACTACACAATGTCTATATATGTTAATCCACTCCTTCTCATTCTTGTGGTTTCTGATGGTCTTGTTGACAGAAAGAACCCCTGAGGATATTCTACGAGTCCTTGTCAAAACAGATACCAACAAGTGAAATGGCAGAATTTTGGTGAGTTTCAAATACTCTTTTTTAATTGAACAAATTATTATTTTTATATCTTTTTTTATTTTTCAATAGAATTCTACTACTCTTGAGTAGCGATCTTAATTATAACAGCTGTTAATGTCTGCTTTTGCATCTCTAAACGAAACCCCCAACATTAGCAACCTGCGTACGAACCTCTCCATAAATTATCAGGCCACCAGAGAAGAATCAGCTTATGGCCTTATGATGATAAGGCAGGCTAGAGTACTTGCCAACACATGTACTTTAGTTCATAAAGAATGACATTCTTTTTCTGTGAATAAAGATTGATTGACATTTCTGTGGAGTAACCACTTCATTTAACTGTTTAATTAAGAAATGAGAATGTCTGTCTTCCTGGATCTAAAGATATTGCAAGTGAACTTTTCTTTGTTTAAGAAAAACTTTTATACTCTAACCAATAGGCATGAAGCACAGCCACTAGCATATCTGTTATTGACTTCTAATTGGTAAAGCTAGAGGATTAAGGAGAAATCCTAGTGAAAACTGTTTCTTTTCTTTCCCACCAATCTCTGAGTTCCAATCTTCAAGTGGATAAACAGAAGCCTTTCAGTCAATTTTTTGTCGGAGAATTATTTGATCTTAAATTAATATACTTCACATTTTCATCAGCCAGTTCATCTAGTTTGGTTGGCCTTATAATTTTTTTTCTTGTTGCTAAGGGTGATGATGAGGTCTACCAACATCCATGTAGTATTTAGATACTGGTATTTTCTTTTAAAATCTGATTCTGTGGCAACGAAGAAATTCTATGAGATAGGATCTTTTTTGTTGATCAATAAATTCATTGTGGTCTACATGACTGCCTCTTCAGTATTTTAGAGATAGTTATCCATTGACAGCACGTTGCCTTCTGTCATTTTAGAGCCTCAAGCTTATACTTTTTAGCTCATTGGCTCATAATTGAAGGATGAAACTTCTAATTTTGTGCCGTCATATGTTGTCCGCTTTCCATTATTATTGAATCTTGCTCTATCTCTTCTTCATCCAGTGCCTTGTTTTTAATACGAGTTTTGTAATATTAGATTTATGGTAACAAACTGCCTTGTAATGCGCCTCTTCTCCACTGGCTTTTTCCAAAGGACTTCTTGATGCTCTCTAAGTTTCCTTTCATGTGTTTGAAAGTGTTGGTCGCTGAGAAGAACATTAATGCCTCTAACTGAGTCTGAGTTATTTCTAGGGCGCAAAGCTGTAAACAATCTCTGCTTACCTAATGACTGTTGCTTGTTCATTTTTCTTTTTGCTTCATAACTTGTAGATTGAATAATGATGCTTTACATTTGTACAAAGGCCATCACAAATTAAATGCTTCATCAGCAAAATAAGCAATATTTGTAATACAGGATTGTAATAGATTTTACTCTAAATGTATTATGTGCAAAAATGTGGCAATTGAGGAAAATTGTAAATTATCAACTATAGAGCGAAAACCCAACATCCAGTTGTACTGGCTATGGCTCTTCATGTCCTACTAGTCTGGTTTCATACACCATTTCTGGTCTTTACAATATCTGGTTGTATTTCTGCTACACCTGTTTGCACTTGAATAGGGATTAAGCTACCATTAATTCTAGAGCTGTATATTCACATTCACCAGCGATGGAGAAGACATCATTTTGGCTAAGCCTTTATATATATTGAAACACAGAGTGCAGTCATCCATCATGTATAAAGACAGTTTCATAATTTGAGTGCACTATATGGTGAAGCTCTCAACTGTATAAGATTTGGATTCACAGACCAATAGAGCTCATACTATCTTCTTTTGCTGTTATTTACTGCTTTTCTGTGTACAGTAATAATTGTTCGTTGATCAATAACTACTAGCTAAGGCATATAGACACCAACTTGCAGGTTAATGGAACATGGATTGTTGTCTCCTGAACGAGCCAAGAAAGCATTTGAGAAGAAGCAGAGGAAGCAAAAGGAGAATCGGTTGGGAACTCCTTCTAAGCCATCAAAGCCATCAAGTAAACCTGAGAGTTCACAGAAGCAGCAACGGGCATCAAAGAATGGTGATGTAAAAGCCAAGAAAAGAATTGCCAACGAGAGTGACGGTGATGACGATTTCATTTTAAGTTCTAAAAGAAAAAAAGGGTAAGAAGGAAAGCCAGACTAAGTCATCAGCTATGTGAAGCATTGCTTCATTAGACTCATGACTTAACTGCGGCCAAAAAAAAAAGAAAGAAATGTCAGACAACCTAACAATTGTTAGACTGAGACATTCTTTATGTTTTTAACTCATTGAAACAATAAAGGAGATACTGAATTCCTCTTTTATTTACAATTGACTCTCAACACCTCTGACTAACTCTTTAGCAGTGATTGAGCTTCCCGTTTAATGGAGTAGTCTCCACTCCACAGTTCAAGCAGAGTTATTCAGAAATGGATTTACATGCATGAGAATATGGGATGCACTTTTTATAAGCAGATCCCAAATTGGCCTATGAGAGGAAAGCGTCTGGTGAAAGTTCCTCTTTCACTTTTTGACCAAGCGAGTTAAGTGAGGTGATATGTGAGGGTAAAAGTCCTTGCTAGGTGTGCCTGAAATTAATGAAAATTCGCAACATGTTATCCATTCTCACTTCCTCTCATTTTTCATTCTTGTAAAGTATGTCAATAGAATACAATGCTAAATGTGTATGTAGGACTGAATGAGTTTTCTAGCAGTTGAAAGGAGAAGTGACTGATTCACATTTCTCTACCAAAAGAAAATTTGATGAAGTGTTCATGATGGGGGTCGTCAGACACATAAGTTGATGCTAGCAATCATAGCTGATAATAATTCAAGATAAATTCAAAGGAACTTGTCTATCGTATTAGAATGTGGCGCAGCTTGAATTGTGAGACGAATATGTGTTGCAGATGGGTTCATAACTTGAATTTAAGTTGGACAAGATTGCATTTCATGCAGTAGTAAGAGCATATTATTGGAGCTATACAAAAATCATAATGTGACATCGCATATTTAGTTTCTGTCTTGAAAAGCTATAACTAGATAGACAAAGCTGAAGACCGGCTAGAAAAAGAGGATAGACTAAGCCAAAGCAAAAGCATGGCGTTATGTTGATATATACAAGGGAAGTAATTCAATTAAAATTCTAAAGTGTCATAAATTCATAAACACCAATGCAACAATAATATATGGTGAACTTAATAGAAATTTATCCCACTTTCTCAAGCACTTTCATTTCTTTTAATGAGCAAAATGATGCGTTATTTTTTATTTATTGAAATTAAGAAGAAAAAAAAGTAATTTGCCAAATTATGAAAACTATAGTTTAATATCTTGGAGTATCAAATACACATAATGACAAAAAGAAGGAAAAGTAGGACGAAAACTTCAATTCGAAGGTATTGAAACAAAATAAGAGAAACATTTTCTCTGGTCTATTTATCATCATCCTTCCGTCTCCTGGTTTCTCACATTGAAGCAAACTCAAGAATGCGATGGTTTTCATTCTTTCCTAATACCTGGCATGATATGAGGAACAGGTTCGTCGGTCTAATAACACCTGTACATTGAAACCACTTAACGGGTCCAAACACGCATCTATCAACACCAGCCAGCTCTTCCGGGAAGCCCAATGGAAGGTATTCACAAAACACCACACTTTATTTTTGGAAATTATGAACGTCGCCATTAAAGCGTAAATGAGCTCCATTTGGTATGAGTTTTTCTATTTGTATCTACTACGCAGTACGCACTACACATGCACAATAATTGGTGCCGAAACTACACGGATCCGTAATGTGTCAAATCTTAACTGAAAAAGGGCCCCTCTGGTTAATACGATACAGAGATATCACTTTGAGATGTGGGGTTTGTCCATTTATTATAGTTAAATCGTTGTTCCTACTCACCACGTGGCAACACCAAAGTTGGAACCACCTTTGAGTCTGCCTCTCATTAGATGTGATTGCCTTCGTCCTATGGCTTTTTGGTCCTGTACAGTAATTACACGTTCTAAGAGAAGGATAAATATATAGCCATGTAGTGAAGTACAGCTGAGCTCACTTTTTACTCCTTCCCTTATCTACTGTTCAGCGTGCAATATAAGGAAAACAAAAAAAAAAATCTGAATCGAGTCTATACGGATGATGTAGTTGCTTATTACTACTTCCAGAGACCATTTGATAAAGCAATAATGAGGGATTCCTTGTCGTGTCTATGACACAAAAAGGGGGAAAAAATGGAGAGGTTAATTAATAATTACAGTTCTGGTAGAACTCGTTACGTGGAGAGAAATGAAAGAAGGGTCCAAAACCCCGAATCATCGCTGGCTCCTACTATCTTGTTTTTAAGGCAATCACATGCATTGGTCGAATACATATTCTTCTGAATGGATCTCTTTCCTTGACCGGATTACCAAAACAGGTTGTTCAATTCAAAGTTATATTTGGTATTAAAATAAAATAAAATATTTGGATCAGCATTCAGCAACAGATCAAAATGAGCTGATTCACATGGGTGGTTCATGACATCGATCGATATGATAATTGGTAAATCAAATATTGGCGTTTAGAGTTGGAGGTAGGAGTTGGAATTTAACGAATTAAGTGCCTCAAATTCCACACGGTGACATATTAATTAGGCTGTCCCCTGATGTAATCCAGAGCAAAGGGAAGTCAAATCAAGACTTAAAAGTAGTAAAATACCCATATTTGATGAAACCCCTGTTAAATACATTTACATTAGACCCTTCTATGTTCTATCAAATTTACTTGCTGCCCAGCTGCTACGGATTTACACTATCAGAAATGTAATTTTAGTGAGTTGCAGCGGAGGATGGTGATGATGAAGAAGGTTGGTGATGGGGCTGAACAGAACAGAACAGAACAGCTAATAATGAGTCAGAAAAATGAAGAGAGTAAAGAGTAATGTGGGTGAAAATGGGGATGGTTAAAGAATAGAAGGAAGGGAAGAGGGTAAGCGTGGCAAAAGAGAAGGACCCTAAACCCTCTAGAGTTGCAGGATGACCTTTTTGGCCATTTCTCTTGTGGGGTCCTCTATTACTATTAAGCTTTATAAGTATTATATCACTCATTGGGAAGTGATTGTAAAAAAGGCACATAGCTTATTCAAGTGAAGAAGAAGAAGAAGCTAATCTCATCCATTTCACTTGATGACGCCCTTTTTCTTCCTCCCCTTACGGTCTTCTAAACCTGTTTGAACCTCATCAACATATACTTCCCTTCCCTTTGGAAACAACTATGACTGCAGAAACCCAGAATTCTGAAACAGAGAGCACCTCAAACTCAAACTCAAACTCATTCCCGTCTTCTCCAACCTCACCATCGTCTCCCTCTTCCACTCTGCACATCCAAAACTCTGCTTCACAAGCTGAAGCCCAGAACCCAGAATCCAAAAAGGTGAAAAGAATTCGAGACTCCGGCAAGCACCCAGTGTATCGTGGGGTCCGCATGCGAAATTGGGGCAAATGGGTCTCTGAAATTCGCGAGCCTCGCAAGAAATCGCGCATATGGCTCGGCACATTTCCAACGCCCGAAATGGCAGCCAGAGCACACGACGTCGCCGCTCTGAGCATCAAAGGTCGTTCTGCTATCCTCAATTTCCCGGAACTAGTGAACTTGCTTCCTCGTCCAGTCTCGCTGGCTCCTCGAGACGTGCAGGCGGCGGCAGCCAAAGCTGCTCAAATGGACAAGTTCGACCTGCCGACATCCTCGTCGTCGTCTTCGCTGTCGTCGTTGGTTTCGGCAATGGACTTGGGAACAGAGTCGGAGGAACTGAGCGAGATCATAAAGTTGCCAAACTTGGAAACGAGCAACGACACGGTGGAATTGGTGAAGGAGTTTGTGTTCATGGAGTCGGAGGATGGATGGATGTACGAGGCACCGTGGCTAGAGAGCATGGAGGATTGTGATGGGTATGTGGGTGATCAGCTGTGGAATTACTAAGTGGACTCTGTTTTTTCTGATTTTGTTAATAGTATATGTGATGTCTTTCTGTGTTTTGTTTGGACTTTTGTGTTTTAAGCCCTTTTGGTTTTTCTGGGGAGGGGCTTCGACACACACCTCTAGAGTCTGTGTTAGTGTTGCTTGTGAATCCTTCTTGTCCGGACTCCTATTTTGTAAATGATGATTTCAAATTAAGAGAGGGGGAAATGTCATGAATTTCCGTACCCTGTTATGTCACAAGCATGAATTTTTCGTCCATGAAAATCATAACATCACTGAAAAGAGATCAGAATAACAAACGGGAGAATCTCGATCACGATCATGGCGTTGTTTACCATACGCTCTTATCCCAGTCGTGGCTTGTGGTTAGACACACAGATTTTTTAATTTGACGCTAAAAATAGAAAAGAAAGAAATAACGAGAAAGGAGGAGTATGATATAATAAGAAGAGTGAGGTTAATGCAGGGAGGGTCCCCTCCAGCTCCAATTCTCAAAAATGAAGTCCAAGTGTCAGGACCCATAAAAGAGAATGGCTTTGCTTAAGCAAATGGCACAGAGGGATTGGTGAATAGTGAGGGGTGGGGGTGGCACGGGAGAGAGAGTGACGTCTTGTTTCTCTTTCGAGGATCGAGGTTATACACACTCTCTCTCTCTCCCCTCTGCTAGCTAGTCAAAGAGTCTTTTTATTTTCTTAAATAGATAATAAAGCTTTCCCTTTTCATAAAAAAAATTTAGAAATTTTATATAAATAAAAAAATTAAAAGTTGATTAACTTGACAAATTACTATAATTTTCGCTATTACATCTAATTATTTTTTTATGTTACTTCTTAATTGATATCAAGTGTGAAATAGAAAAAAAAAACTATTAATATACGTTAGAATATTTAAATATAACTTATATTTTAAACTAATATAATTTTTCAAAACATGATTTATTTTATAGATAGAAGGTTGTACGTAATTAAAGTATTATTTTTAATTAAATTAGGATATATAATCTAATTTTTTTCGGTGGGGTACTCTAATTTAATTAGGAAAAGAATATTTTGAGTTGAGTTTGAGTATATATAGACTTAAGTAGATAAGTTGTGAATCATTTTTTTATTGGAGAAATTAATTAGTGGAGGTTATCGGGAAAATATGAAAATATTTGAGAAAATCTTGAACACAATGTGATAATGGATTGAGATGAGGATTGTGGGACGAAGGCGGGGACAAGTGTCCATTAAGGCATTAACCGTTATATGGAATGGGGACTCATAGCGGAACCACGTGCACTTGACTGATAAAACTTGAAATTTTAAAAAATTAGCAAAATTTTTTAATATTATGTTTACTAAATTAAATTATGATGGCATCATAATTATATTATTTTTAATTTCTCTCTTAATCATAAATGTTTTAGGTAAAACTAAAAAAAATAACTTAATACTCTTAAAATATTACATGATGACTTATATTTTAAATAATAAAAAATACTTCTAGAATACTTTCTCCGATCTAAAATATAAGAAATTTTCAACTACTTCACGCATATTAAGAAAAGTTAGTTACACTCTTAAATTTCTAAAAAAAACTCAACATCTCATTTTTACCCTTATTAATTATCAATAATTAAAATTATTTCCATTATTTTTCATTACAAATTACAAGACTGGTCATCAATAAATAGAGATAAAAAAGATAAACTACTACTAAATATTTTATAACACCTTATATTATAAACTAAAAAAAATTTATAAAATTTTTTATATTTTAAGCCGGAGGGAGTATACTTTTAACATATAGATAATTACTAGTTGACTTGAGGAGTATCTGGTGGAATTCATTTTGACTTTGAATGTTAGCTCAAGAATCCTCTAAAAATTATTGTATGAGTATGACTACGCTTTATTATAGTTGAGTTAAATTAAAAATTACAATTATATAGTTCATAAAAAAATTATAATTATATAATCAATCTTAGTTAATTTTTAATTAGTTAGGGATGACTCCGGCCGAGAGACCAGTTTCGAACGGTCCTAATAATACTGCTTGATTCAGAATTTATTAATTAATTTGTTGATTTAATTTAAAAAGGCGAGTAAATGTTCTATGTCCATATCTATTATTAATTATTAAGAATTGAATTAATGATAATGATGGCTAGGTTACCCAAATACTATACAACTATAACACAAAACAAAGAAAAGAAAATACTCATTTTGATTTCAAATATAAATGATTTAAAGAAGAGTTTTCATGATCTAAAAATATAAGTCATGTCTTAATGATTAATTTTTTTTATAGATATCCGTAATTAATTAGACAATCAAAGAGCAATTAAACAAGAGATCAAATTTATAATTGCAAATATCCATCATTTTATTAGGACAAATTTGAAAAAAAAAAGGGATAAATTTAAAGAATTTAACAACTTTTATTGATATCTATAAGAAAGTTGAGAGTGACCTATATTTTAAAGTGGAGGTTGTACAGAACAATAAAAAAAAATTGGTTGAATTAATTGGCATCAGAAGCATTTGCCCTTTGTGGATGGGGATAATGGGAATACAAGCAGGTATTAGGGGGGCTAACTCGGGGAAAGAGACAACGCGATCTCCCTTTCATATTCAAATAAATACGGAGTTAATACATAGCTTACAACAACACCATAACGGTCATGTCGTTTTGCTGCTCTTGATTATTCCCAAATATGTGTGTGTGTGTGTGTGTGTAAGCTACGTGTAGGATTTCAGTTATACCAACTGGATAGATCGCACTAGTCAAGCAATCAATCAATTTATATATGTATATATTTGCGTCCCCCAACTCATTGGATGTGCTTGGTGCAAAATCCGTTCGTTATATATATGTGTGTGTACAAAGACCCCCCAATTAAGTGGGCTAGCTCTGTCTATCATGGCACCTACCTTCATTTTACTGATCACTTGCATGAAATTGTTAAAATCGACAAAGTACCCTTTTTCTGATCTTTCCATGCTTGGCTTTCTCCTCTTCAGCTATCGTCTTTACAAAACCGACTATTTCGCAGTTGATAGGTAACCAGAAAATAATATTGGAAAGGACACACTCACACACACACACATATATATATATAGCTAGCACAAGATGGATATGTGAAGGGATAGTGAAAAAGCGTACCTCCCAGGGGCTTTGTTCATTTCGTCACATACACATCCAGTTTCTAGAGATAGATCCTGATGTATCTATTTTATACATATAAAATACATTTATTTAAGCTCTAAATTATATTTAAATATGTTTACATTGATATGTTTTAGCGTGATTTGACACATTTTTGCGTTTCATGGCTTTATAGGCTCCTTTAGAAGCATTTAGAACAAAAATGTTACAAATCGTTCATGCTGAAAAATTTTGACACTATTCGGTATTTTGATTATAACTTTCACATATAAACTCCAATTAAGGTGATTTAAGATGTATTGGAAATATAAGACATAGATATACAACTTTGATGTTTTGAGTTTTCCAAAATTCTGACATTATCATGGTGAATATCGAACTCAAAATATCAACATGAGCTGTTAACTTTCTGAACCTGAACGAAGGAGGAATATGCTCTAAGCATCCACCCGGAGCCGGGTCAAACCCATCCGACGATAGGTCAATGTGGATTTTCATGTTTTTATGCATTTTAGAAGTATCAGGCACCGTATTAATTGATTTTATGGTCACCCAGCGCCAGGTCAAGCATAAGAGGTCCATAAAAACACGTTTTTGACACATTTTTGTGATATTTTGGATTTTTATGGGTTTATAATTTTTTCTTATATAAAGAGACATAATAGAAACATAAAAGGGGATTAAAAAACGCACTCAGAAGTTAAAGAACATGGTTCTAAACGTATCTGGGAGCAACTAGGATTCTCTTATAGAAAAAGAGTAAGGAGATCTATGGAGTAATAGAGATAGATTCATTCTCTACTATAACTCTGTTTTCTTATTATTCTTATTATGATTTGGGATTTTAGTTCTGATTAGACTTTTATTTCTATGAGTAACTAAATTTTCCAGTTAAGGGTAAGGATGTAGCCTGATTAGGATGAATTGAATTTATTTTCTCTAGTTAAGACTTTGTTGATTTGTTCTACAAGTTATATTTAATTTATCTTTTTATTATATTTATCTCTTTCATTTGTTCATGTGGATTTTATGCTTGATCACCATAAAATCTAATTAATGGATAAACTTGATGGATTGAGAAGTGAAGAGTGAACCTAGGTATAGAGAGAGATAAATATGAATAACTAACTTAGAGATAAAATTGAGAATTCATGGTGATATATGTTGTAGTTTTCAAGGTTTAATTAGAAAATTTAGTTGCACAAGAGCGAATTGAATCCTAATTAAATAAAGACTAATTGACTGAGAGGTAATTTGGACGCTTTAGAAACAATAATCACTATAATTATGCAGAGTTTAACTAAGAAATAAAATATAATTATCTCATAAGATGAATCCTGATCTCTTGACGCTTCTAGAACTGAACCAAAACTCAAATTTTGTTTTGTTTCCTATTTCTTTTCTTTTTAAATTTGAATTCTCAATTTGATTATCACTTGCTTTTGAAATTAAAAATTTAAATTGATAAATCTACTACCTCCTTTGAGTTCGACCTTTGGAATATTCTGGAGAAATTTTTACTACTGCGATTAACGCTATATACTTGCAGGATCCCGATCAAACCCCTCATCAAATAATTGAGAAAAAAGTAATAATATATAAAATTAAAGCCATAACTTTTAATCATGAATCTTCTTCAAACATTTCCCCAAACTTTCAAGAGGGAAAGACAATTTGGAACCCATATAAAAAAATATTTATAAATAAAAAATATCATATAGAAATTTAATTTATCAAAATTAAGAATTCAGTTTGTTTGAATTGGGAGTTTTTAAAATAGGTTTTAATTTAGAAATATTTTTACAATGGAATATTAAAATGTCATTCTCTCTTTCAAACCCAATGTCCCCTCTCCCCAACTTATCCCTCCATAAAGCCTACCTATCTATATACCACCATTCATTATTAATCTATTGCAACCCGAGGACTAATTTAATTTCTCCACTCGTGCGTATTATTTATATATCAATATATATATATATATTGTATCAAATAACCTGATATCTCTGGCAAAAAAAACTAATATTTGGCAATTACATTGGACTTACCTATATATGGCTCAAAATTAAAACTTCTAATTTACAGCCCGTACCATTTAATTTGCATGCTCATTGATATATATATATATATATATGTGCAGTTATACACACATATCTAGCTAGGGACATATATTCGTACCCTGGGTGCTACTTCAATTCAAAAAAGACATGTATGATCAAGTTAATTATTTTCCTCTTCTGTCTATGTCATCATTTGAGGAAATCCACCAATTTTCCTGTCTTCTCCATCGTTGTCGATAATTTTTGTTTGGTTTGAATTGGTTAAATAATTATTAAGTAGCTAACCTTAGTTTGTGATGGTGGATTCTCGGCAATATAAACGACGTCAATGACATCATGAATGAGAGAGAGATAGAGAGATAGACCCGGCCACTTGTTGTAATAGAATGATTATCCTACAAAAAGTATAATTAATAACAATAGAGAGTGATTGCCATCGACCTCTATAAAATTAACTTTAAATGTTTAGTCAATTAACAGATATTAGAGTGGATAGGGGGCTAATCATTCCCCCGACAATCAAATTTGATTTACCCAGAAAGCAAATTAAAGTAGTATTGGCAACATTTGAATGTCAATTTCTTGCTGGCTCCGATCCAAATCACATTCTCATTTTTCCTCAGATTCCAAATCCTTCCCCTCGTCTATTGACTTTATAACTTAGTACGTCCATCACAGAATGTGAGCTAGCGATACGAAAAGATCCTTGCACCTTTTTCTTTTCATATATTAATTATCCCCCATTTGGATTAAAAAACATATGAGCTGAGGCTTGCACGTACTAGGAGTCGGAGTTTCTAATCTGTCACACAAATCATTTTCAAATATTATCTTTCTTGCAGAAATGGGAAAGCCACGACCACTCATTAATTGGCATTGCCCAATGGCGACAAATGGCATTTATATATATATTTCTTGATTAAACAACTTGATGAGATCATTGATATGTCATAAAGTAGTACTGGATTATTCCCAAAATAAACAATATAATAGGTAGGTGCTGGCTAGCTAGGCTTTCAATTATTGCCTTTGTGCTCTCTTTCTTCCAACATTTACTCTAATTGGTGAATTGATTAAACCAAGTAAAGCGAAAGTACCACTAGTTGTATAATATACATGTGTGTGTGTATTTCTTAATCAAACAACTTGATGAGATCATTGATATATATATATATATATCTATCATAAAGTAGTGGATTATTCCAAAAATGAACAAACAGCAATACTATAATAGGTAGGTGCTTGGCTAGGCTTTCAATTATATTATAGGATAGGCTTTCAATTATATTATCTTTTATATATGTTCTTTCTTCTAACATTTACTCTAATTGGTGAAGAGACTGAACCAAGTAAAGCGAAAATACCACTAGATATATATATATATATGTAGAAATTGTGACAATTAAGATATAATATATGGACAAAAAAGATTATGCTAAAGAGTTCCTTTTTATTTGGGACTCAATGTGATTTGAATGTGAATAATTCGATCGATTTCTTGAATATGGAATGAGTCTCAAGGAGAAATGGTGACAATATAATTAATATGCTGAAATTAAAACTTTGTATTTTGCCAAAGAAGAAAAATAGGAATTGATATTTAGATATCGTGGTTTGATTAATTTGGTTGCTCCATTGAGTAGCTAGCTATTGTTGGGAGACATAAGGTGGGGATAAGTTTAATTTAAACAATGACGCAGGGAGGGGTGTGTGGGGATGAATAGAAGAAGGAGGGAGTTGAATTTGCAAGTGTAGCTTTCAATGCCAGGGGAAACCCAAACATGCAGTGGACAGACAGACAAATTAATGAAGCCTAATGAAATTGAATGAGAAAAGAGAAAATGAGGAAGTGATGGATGAAGGTGAAGGAGAAGTAGCCCCTACATGGCGAGACTATTGAGTGTTGAAAATGGGAAGCAAGTGGAGGGGATGGGTACTGTGGACGTTAATTTAATTATATATACATGTGTGTGTGTGTGTGTGTGTGTGTGTGTGTGTGTGTAAATATATAAAATAATGTGTATATAGTATATACAGACACACGTATACAGGGGAAGCGGGTGTCGCGGAAAAGAGGATGATCAATGGAGACATATATGTAATTGGGGTTAACGGATGGCATGGCATGTCGAGGGACGTCCAACAAAGGTATGGTACGTACAGTACTCTTTCAAGTTTGAATTTGAATATTATATATATATATATATATATATATATAGTTGGAGTACTACACTACCCTCCAACTCCATCCATCTCTTGTTACTTCTCACTCACTCTCTTCTAAAAGCTGCTTGCATGGGTCATGCCCTGTCTTGATTTCATCGTGTCGATCTCTCACGTATTAATTCTATCCCCAACGTAACAAAGTATTCAATTCCATTATTTTAATACGTCCAACAAAGTATTCAACTTCCGAATTATATGACAAAAAGAGGGTTTACGAATCCAAAGCCTATATTCAACCAACGAATTAATTTATGATAATTAAGTGTATCTTGTACATCTAATTAATAGTAAACAAGTAAAATTTTGGAATTGTATTTCATAACATTTATAAATATTTTATGTCTATTTAAAGTTACTTTTGTTCTATATCTATTTGTAGTACCAAAACACACAAATGCGATTTTGACGTCATTATTTGACCTAGGGCCATATCTCTAAATAAATAAGAAAATAAAGAATTTTTTTAAGAGGGAAATGGAAAGGGAAAAGGGGGAGGGAGAAGATTTTTTTTTTTGTCAAAATTAAAGGCTATATATTTTAGTTTCCTAGAAAATTTGAATCATGTGTTACATAAGAATTTCTTTCTCCTTCTTTTCATGAAATTCATTTTCTATCTACCAAATCTAGTCTAACTAAAGGAGATTGAAAAATGAATATGAATTCAAGGGAAATTGAGGGACACACACCATCTTCACTCTATCTATTTTTATTTCTTTTTTAATTTTCACCTCTCTTGATCTGTGTGTTTTGAATTTTCTCTGCCATTGGATTTATATTTATATAATTTGAACTTCCACATTTATAACTATCTTCTATGGTATGTTTTGCTAATTACATGACTGGTTTGTCTTGATTTAGGATTGTGTGTGGAAAGATTGATAGGAGAAGCACATAACTAGGAGGACATACATAATCAAACTCGGCTAGATGCTTAATTACTCCTTCCGATTCATATTATAAAATATTTTGTATCAAATACATACATATTAAGAAAATTACTTTTTTATGTGAAATTCATAAAAAAAGTACCAAAATTTCTTATTGTACCCTTATTAAATACTTCACTATTATTATCATTTGTTATATGCGATGAGTAGTGGAGAATTAATGAAAGAGATAAAATTGGAAAAAATATAGCTAACTCCTTATACTACATATCAGAAATGTGTTATACAAAATATTTTATAATATGAATCAAAGGGAGTATAAATCTAGGTGCTTGTAATGTCTTAGGTAGTAGTTTAATAGGTTTGATTAATGTCATTGATATTGATCAAGAGATAACTACAATTAATTACATACAACCTTATAATAGATTCATGGATTTTTAGGATACATTAGTAACAATCGTCAATTTAAACGAAAGTGACAAAACTGAGATTTATAAGTAGTCTCCCAGACAGGTGAACTGCAATTTCCTTAACATTGTTCTACTTTTGTTTATTTCATTATTTCCCTAACTCTGTAGGCCCTTGTTGTTTGACTGAAGTTAGTTATAATAGTGGTTATAACCCTTTAGATTTGATATTGGAATATTTCAGATAACTATTGTTATGATTGACCATGTATCTTTAATTTACATAATTCTTCATGATTAATTAATTTTAAAAAACTAACTTTAATGGCAGCATATTACAGATTCATCGCGTGCGGAATGAAAGGATATTATTAGTTGCTCATTACTAATTAAGAAATTGCATAATCATTACTTGAAAAATAAGAAATTGCTACAAATTATATATATCGATGCTTTTGTTTGATTTCTTAATGTACGTAAAATGTTAGCCAAATTATAGTGTCCAAAGGAATAATTTGAAGTTCCAATTTTTTGTTTTTAATTAAACCATTCAATATTTGATAGTTATATTAAACTCAAAGCAATCCAAATCGAGTTTGATAGGAAATTTCACTGCTCTATTTAGATGAATGGAAGTGCCACTTTGGAGAAAGGAATGGAAATGAAATTCTCATGAGTCATATTTGTGATTGAAGACTTTTTAAAATTTTATTTCATTAATTAATTTGAAATCTATATTACACCATTTGAAAAATCAACATTGCATCTAAAGAAAACAGATGGAACAAGTTGACTTTTCCAAAAATGCTTTTGGTGATCAAAACCACCATTGTTTCATGATTTTCATTATCTTGCATCATTGTATCAGCGAGTCATACAAATCACTGCTAAATCAATGGTAAACCTAAAAAAATTAATTAATAAGGGTAAAATTTATATCCACTATAAATATTAATATTTATGAATAAAATTTATTATATTTGATAAGTTCCGTGAAATTTATTTTGATAATCAATGGACGAGAAAATACATTTTTAAATATATATTTGAAATTTTAAAAAGTTAGGTAAGGGTAAATGAAATTTTTCACGTGGAATAAGTGAAAATTATTGAGAGAGAGTGTGAAAATTTTAGGGTCCGTACGTGCAATTGCCCCCTTTAGTGGCGGCACTTGCCCCCACAATGCTCAATGTGGGTCGGACCTTCAAAAATATCGTGGCTAAATGCATTTTTTTTGTAGTGATGTAAAACAAGTTTTGCTTGCATTGGCTCTAATTAACGAGCAATTCAAACTATCCACTTTATTAAAAAAAAATTGAAAGAAGGAAAGCATCCACTTTTATCTTTTAACAATAAAAAATATTCAAATAAAAACTGGGAGTGTATCAAGATTGAGTAATATTGTATTGATAGTTAACTCGATACCTAGTTTTTGTGAGATTAAGTGGAACCAGACCAACCAGTATATAAGACTAGGGTTGGCTCAATCTTAAAAAGTATTTTAAAATAAAAAAAGTAAAATAATTTTATTTATTAATAAAACTATAATTATATTCATTTAAAATATATTTCCTTAAAAAGATAATATGATCATAAAAATAATATTTAATAAAATTATAAATACCAAATAATCATATATTATTTTTAAACAATATTAAGAAATTAATTTAAAGTCTTAAATAAAATTAAAAGATTGAATTTTTAAAAATATTCATAATAATGATATAGGAATTTATTATATATGAAGTATTAAGAAAAATATCATATAAAATTAATATTTATAAATTTTTAAATATATATATAATTATATATATATCGCGACCAGGCGAGATTAGGTTTATTCTTAACTCCGTGTCTAACTCGGCCTAGTCTTCAAGACCAACCCGATATGTTGAGTAGGACCGGGTCTATCGGACTACCGAATTGGTTGAACACCCCTAATAAAAACTATGAAATTCTCGGAAAAGAATTAATTATAATCAGATAAGTTGTTTTTAATATTACTTCATACAATTAAAAAAATGTCAAGAACTTTTAGTTTATAAGAGCCACTTGATATGGGGAAATAAATAAAAAGACGCTAAATTTCATAAAAAATAAATAATTTACTCTTGTTTAATTCTAACAAAAATTTAAGTTGAGTCTCATATTAAAAATATTCTACTTCTTGAACTTTTTCTTAATTTTATAATTATTTTCTAAATACATCCTAACTTTTTAATCATCTTTTAAATTTTGAAATGGTATTTTGTTTTTAATAATATAATATATTTATTTAAAAAATTAATTTGAACTTTTGAGAAATAAAAAAGTAAAACAAGTAAATCATATATAATTTTCTTTAAAAATATATTTTCTAAAAAGTTTAACTTTTTAAAAAAATTATAGTACGCCGTATTTGTATCCAATTACAATCTATTTTTGGAAAAAATAAATAAACCGAGATATTTGTTTGACTTTGTGCACCCGTAAGAAATCTGTTTGGTTCAGTTTGCATATAGAGTGTGGAGTTTATTTATTTATTTTATAAAAAGCGGTATATATTCAAAAAAATATTCCTGCTATTTTTTTCCGTGTCTTTTTGTATACTATAAATAAGAACGGGGAAAAAATGGAAGTAAGAAGTAATTTGGTTGGGCCTTGAAAAGAGAGGTTGGGCTAGATGTTTTTTAAGTCGAATCAGAAATTTTTTTTTCTGGTGGAATACCTGAAAAGAAAAAAATAACTCAAATGTTTTTTTTCGAAAAATATACTCATTTTTAATATTTAACTATTATTAAAATGTATGGAGAATTAAATGTGTAAACAAAGTTAAAAGAATAAAAAAAATTATGAAGTCCAAGAAGAATCACACTATATATAATCCATATATTGTATATCTAATTTCATATTGATATTGATGAGAAAGATGTGTCTTTTATTAAAGTAGAAATCTTTTCTCCATACAATGTAATGAATGTATGAGAGAACTAATAATTTAACTTTTTTCAAGAAAACGTACTTATTTTTTTATTAAAATGTATTAAAATATATAAATAAATATTAAAAGAATAAAGTAAAGTTGCATAGAGTCTGATAAAATGTAAGGATAAATATTCAAAGAATTAAAAATTATAAAAAATTCAAAATAAATTATGTTGATGATAAACATGATTCCATATAAATTTTTATATTTTATATGGTATGGAGCTTAGAAGTTAGAACAACGCTGGCACCACGAGAGTGAAAATGTAGTATGGGATATTAAAATTAAATAATGAATGAATTTTAATTCTAGTTCTGGCAAAATAAAATTTATTCAAGTGGTTTTTATATCACAACATTTTTTCCAAGTTTATCACAACTGCTGAAAAGTTTGGATGTGCCAGTATTATTATTTAATTTTCATTAAGTCTTTTTTTTTTCCGTTGCAAATTTTCCAAACTCAGTGTGTCATCTATAATTAAAAATTTTTTAAAAAATAAAAATAAAACAGTTCAGGATAATTTTAAAGAGATGACAAATTGTTTTGTGAAAGAAACAGTTCAAGAATGATTTTATTTATTTTATATTTATATTTAAAATTATATCAAATAACTGACCAAAAAAATGTATAAAATAAAATTCCATTCTATTGCGGAAAAAACAAAGTAGCGAGTTTGGGAAACAATTAGGGTGACTTTGAGCATGTTTGACAGGTTGGTTAACAAATTTAGAAAATAAAAAAATAAAAAAAATTATTTAAATAATTTTTTTAAAATTATATCTAATAAGTATTAAATGAGATATTCAAAATTTATCATTAATAAAATGAGTATTTTTCACTTTTTGTTATATTTTTTATTTTTAAAATAAAAAATATAAAATATCTTAAAAATGTTCTAAGTTTTTTATTGTTTTATTTTTTAAAATATTTTATAAAAAATAAGTTTATTAAACAAATTTTTTTATTTTATTATTTTTTTTAAAATAATTATTTTGAAAACAATTATCCCTTTTTTTTCTTTTGGACTGAAAATGGGAAATTTTTTTTTTTGGGCCAACAAAATAGGGAGATTGAAAATGGTGACCTTAATCATTGGGGTTGTTGGTGACTCATTTAGTCTGACAGCGACTGTCGGCATCGCTCAGGATCGACACGTGTTTTTCATGACCACCCGATCCGCACATCCCCTGTGCAGCTCGATCCGAGTTTCTGGTAGAAATATTACGTTCACCAATCACCATCTTAAATAACACGAAAATTTAGTTTAATTTTGAAAGTGTGTTTAATTTTCAGAAAAATATTATGACAGGGAATTTTACTATTTACTCTCTCCCTTTCAAAATATCTACAGATTTAATAAAAATTAATATTTTAAAATATAAATTACTTTGTAAATGTTAGTAACCATTTAATAATTTTTTCAATTTTATCTCTATTTATAATACTATTAAATTATGAGAGAAAAAATGTTAAAAAAAAGTTATGGGAGAGAAAATAATTCATTTTATCCTTTTTTTTTTATATATTAGAAAGGTTTGAACCCTTAGGGTCTGTTTGGTTCAACCGAAGGGAAGGGAAGGAAGGGATTTTAATGAAGGAGATTGGAGGGGAGGAGATTGAGAAATTTTAAAATTTCCTTGTTTGGTGGAATTCGGGAGGAGGGTATTGGAGAGATTTTAATGAAACCTTATTTGATTTAGGAAGGGATTGGAGGGGATTGAATAATAAAACTCAATCCCCTCCAAAAAACCCCAAATTGGAGGGGAATGAAAAATGGATGGGGGATGGGATTGGGGGGAATTAAATCTCCTCCAAAAAACAGATCCAAACCTTCCCCTCCCCTCCCCCTGAAAAAACCCCAATCAAACAGGGCCTTAATCTCTACTCATACCCCACTCCACCCTTACCATCTGAGCTAACCTCAGGTGGCTCATTTTATCCTATTTAAATTTGGTAATAGGATAATTTTAGAACATTATAAAATTTTTTAAAATAATTAATATTTCCTTAGTAGGTATAAAATAGATAAATGTAAAGAAAGAAGTATATTTTATAATTTTTTATGATTTTATATTAAATAATTTGATGTGAATGAGTTTCAAATCTTAAATTAAAGGTGTGTTTCTTTTTTTTATTTAATTTTTTTAAACTAATTTCAGTTTTATATATACACACACACACGGACAAGGCTTAATTAAGCTTGATGTGTTGAATAGGCATGGATTGTAAAAATTGAGCCATATTGGATCTTTTTGTGGTTTGTGAAAATTATATATGGTTTAATTATTATTTGAATATGGAGCTCCGGAGCTAGGGTGAAACATCCACTAAGTTTTTTCGTTGAAAAGGAAAATAGTATTCTTTAATAATTTAAAATAAAATTAAAGAACTATAGATAGAATATAGTAAATGAATGGTCTACAATCTTAAAATTACAAACTCAAAAAAAGTGAGAAAGAAAAGATGAGAGGTAGGTGGGGACGGGTTAGGGATTGGGTGGGTGTAACACCTAAGAGGTGGGTCCTGGATTCCATTTAAACACAAAACTCAAACCTCACCTGATTGTGCATAAAACAAGGGGCCCCTGCTCTTCCCCCTTTGAGTTTAACCCTATCTCACCTCCATATTCCCTCTCCTCCATCTTCATATATATATGTATGGATATATATACATAAATAAACAACTCTCTCTCTCTCTCTCTCTCTCTCTATCTATCTATATACATATATGAAAACTCTGGTTCTTTATGGTTGGAGATGCATACATGCATATGGTGTCAGTACGTTGATGGGTATTCGTAAAGCGTGTGACATGTCACCCACCATATTATTGCTAAAGGCAGCTGTATTATGCTGTCACATATTAATATTACAAAATGTCTTCGTCTTCCTCAAACACCACACACACTGATCTCCTTTTAATATTTTTACGTGTTTAAAAAGTGGGTGTATATATATATATATATATAGAGAGAGAGAGAGAGAGAGAGAGACAGCTGGAGGGGCCGGCACAAGTGTTAAAGGAAAGGTAGGAGGAGATATAAATATATACATACATGAATGTAGTGAGTGAATAGGAGTGGAGTGGGGTGGGGGATGGATGCATGCGATTGCGGAGGATAATATATTGGATGGTTTTGAGTTGCATGGCCCTCAATGTCACACCCACCACATCCCCACCTGCGCGATGCGAGAGGCTATGACGTAGTTGGACATGTACATACAACAACTAGAATCTCATTTAATTGGTTTTCCTGTTTCTTTCTTCAGCTGATGCACTCTCTCTCTATATATAGACTCTCTAGAGAGTAGAGACACACCATAGCTGCGGCTACACAAATGTTTCTACCCTGCTTCCTTCCCTTTCCCTCCATATCCCACAAACTTCACCCCCAACCTCCTTCTTCTTTTATTATTTTAAATTTAATTACAGCCATCTGCACGGAAGATTAAGAGATTGATGGGCCCTGCAGCCCAATCGGCCCAATGTACCGTACTGCCCTGGGTCGCGACAGCCCTCTCCAAGCACACCACATATTTTTACCCAAAAAAGAAAAACGAAAGAAACCACACTAGAATTAATATTATCAACCAGCAGAGTTTAAAGAGAATTAATCCAACATATTTTTCATATATATATATATATATATTAATTGTGTTAAAAGGAAGGGGGGGGGGGATGCTACATTGAGTAGCTACTTGTTGTAATGTTATGCTATTATATATGTGTGTGTGTGTGGCACATACGATGATTGGGACCATATATATATATATATATAGAAATAAGCTTTCTCCTTTGGTCCAACCTGGTCCCTTTGTATATACTATTCAATTCAGTGATGTCAACCACACCAGCACAGTCTCACTCTCACCTTCCCTTCTCTTCCAAGCAATACCCTCTCTCCTCTCCTCTCCTCTCCTCTCCTCTCCTGATCTTCTCCATATTACATTCCCAACAATCAGTCCCCATATATCTTAATTTCAGTCTCACATTTATTTCTATTTTAAATCTTATATATGTAGTATATATATCCCCTTATTATTTTATTGTTATCATTCCAATTCCAACCATGCATTTTTTAATTATTATTATTATTATTATAGTGTTTGAGCTTTTAAAACGAACACGTTTATATAGGAGTCAAATGCAAGCTAAGTATTATATAATATTATATTATTTTTATTTTTAAAAAAAAGGAAAAATTGAACTATATATATATCGTATACTTTGGAAAGATCGATCATCCATGAAGGTACGTATATGAGATCATTTGATGGAACCTGGAAGTAAGATGGGAGAGTGCATAAATGCATGTGTGTGACATGGGCAGCACAAGTTAGTGTTCGTATCATAATTGAAAGGGGCAATCGGGTGCAGTCTGCAGATCGATGGGCAAAACGACAAAATTCAAATTGGCTTTAAACCTTGGCTTCCCACTCCTCTTAATTCACCAACACACAAACTCATCTCTCTCCCTCGTCAATATATAGTAACATGTTTATTACATATCTTGTCCTTTTTTTTTTTTTTTAATTTGGCCAGCATATCTTCTCTGATTTCAACGACAACCCTACAATTCATATTTCAAAATTATTGACACACAAAAAAATAAATACAGGTAGTGGGCTCAAACTGATCAAATTCAGCACATGTGAGCACCAATAACGACCGTCCTACTCTAGCATGACCACCTCATTACCATTTGGGTCCTCCACCTCCCTCTCTCTCTCTTCATTTTCATCATAATTATCCACTCTCAAATTTATGCTCCATCCATCTGCTATCCTCACGTATATGAGGTCCATATTTTTTTATGTCTATCAATTAAAAAACTAAAAAAAAAATTCATCTTCATATAATATAATGTTTCTCCCTTATCATGAGCAGAGCAGATATGTTGTAAGTACAAGGATTTCAGTTTCCACGCATCCCCTACGGTCTGTGGTTTGCCTAATATGTGTTTGTACAATGCATGTTAATTTGAATGAGCAATTTAATTAATATTTCATGCTCCTCTGATTGAAAATCCAACAGCAAATTTAGAAAAAACAGCTGCAAAACAAAAACACAATACGGCAGCCAAATGCCAAATGTCACGCCAAACGGCCAAACTTTATGTCTTTGTTTGATTATGGAGTTGGGTCAAAACAGCAGCCATATCTATTTGGGCTTAATTCTTCCACTTGCCCAAGGCAATTACTTCCATTGTTTTGGCCCACATTAGTGAAGCCCTTTATCACTTTTCATTTCTAGTCAATCCATTGTCCGTATGGCTTATCTAGTTTTTTTTTTTTAAAAAAAATCCTTGTTAAATTAATCATCATCAGTGTATATTTTTTTTTATTTTATCGGATATGAAAGTCACATTTTGACTTCCATAAATATGGAGATATATGGTTGATCAGTTATTTTCATCCAACCACGCTAGCTTGCTCCAAGTCATCAGTATTTAACCATCTCAATTTTGTAAATCTATTTTACATCCCTGCCTCTCCGAATATTCTTCCACATATACTTTTCGTATCGTGATGAGTTGACTAACACGTGGACGTGCTGATCATGCATCTTCAAATCATTAGTGTATAGTAATTTGTCAGTATCTTTCACAATTATTCCAATAATCTATGTCTAAAGTGGAGAGTAGTCAATATTTTAGGAGGAATTAATATTGAAGATATTTCACAGGATAATGAACAGGCCAGAGAAATTAAATTAATTTAAGCCTAACTTGTATCAGTTATTAAATATCCACGCACTAGTTGATGCCCATAAATCAATTCGATCCACAGTGGCAGAATCACGTTATGTGTTAGGGGGCTGTAGCCTCTCCGACCTCATCTACCTTCCCATATTATTGGTATGAATGATTTGCCCCTCTCAAACCGCCATCCATCCACCATTATACACTCATATCTCTCAACACATTACACAATATATATATATCTTTTATTCACATATTTAAATAGAAATAATATATATTTAGTTTATTAAAATGTTTTTATTATTAATATTAAATTTTCATTAATAATAGTATGGTACTTAATATTTATATTAATACATGTTAGTGTATTTTTAAAAAATTTTAATTAACAATATATACATATAAAATTTGGTACCCCCAAAGTTAAAGGACTGTGACCGCTCCTGGATGGATGGAGATAATCAGAACCTAGCTGGCGAGTAATTTGATACTAGAAAATGACCAACGTAATACGTACGATGTAGTTAAATCCACTTAAATATTCTTATTATAGGAGTAATTTATAACTTAATTTGAAACTTAAAGCATGATGGAGGGTAGGATTAAAGAAGAGCATTATTTCTATTTCTAAACTTTCCGACTACGACATATTATTGGCACGTAATACACTAACTTAATCTCTTAGCCCATATATAGGCTAGCTATAATTACCTACCTAGTAGTTGTGAAGGATGCCAAAGTCAGGAATGACGCCAGCAAGCAATGATAATTCAATAAAATAATGAAGATATATATATATATATATATATATATAATTTGTCATTGTCGAATCCACAAGATGTCAACCAGAAAAATACTCGAAAGCATTTTGGAAAGAGCAAGAGAATGTTGGAAGGTGGCATCTGCAGTATTAGGTATAAGAGGCACTTAAAACATAAATAATTCCCACAAATTCAAACCCATTCATTATGTAAGGCCATATACAAGAAGCACTTTTGTTTTGTTTAAGAATTTCCATATCTCTCTCCACTTTCATTTGTTATGGATCTTCCGGAGGAATCAGTATTTTCATTGACTCTTGGTTCAAGCAGAAATAGAGAATTATATTAGCTAGGAAGCACTTATTACAAAATATGGGTATTATCTCTCTAATCTACACTGATTAATTACTCTTTATTCTTTATTATAAGTCATATTTATCTATCTCACACATACTTAGAAAATTTAGTTGAAAGCCATGATATTTTCAAAAATTATCCAAACTTTTTAAAATTATCTTAATTAAATTATAACTCATCTTAATTGTATTTCTCTTAATTTTGCACTATAATAATTCTTTTGAGTATTTTAAAAAAAATAAAAATAAAAAATAAATATTAAATAATTCATAAATTTTATAAAATGACTTATATTTTAAAATTTTAATTTTTAAAAAATATTTCTTATAATAAAAAATAAAAGGAGTAGTAGTAATACTCATCAAATTTGATTAATTAACAAATCTCCGTTTACCTTAACAACTAATTAAAGCGCTGGAGATTGTGCTACGTCAGCGCGCATCAGCACCGCCCACATGTTTATTATTGGTTTTGGATGAGCTCCACTAATTAGCCAAGTACTAGTTTATTATTTATCAATATAAAAAAAATTAAGACAGGTGTAATTACAAAAATTAACTGTTCCCCTTTGTGGGAAAACCCTAATTATGTCTGCCACATTGGATCGAAATTGTACATCCGGTGATTGACAGTTGTGGGAATCAAGGAGGGCATGAAGAGACCGGGCAATTACAGAGGCCTTTGTTTTTCTGTCCGTGCAGAACAACTAAATTAACAAGTAATTAATTATTAATCACATAAATTCCACTTAAGATGCCATATTTTGACAATTATTCAATTTCAGGTAAAGAAGAAAAATGGAAATTTAATTAGAACATAGGGGATTAATTGGAATTAATATTTTATGAGGGATCCATATATATTGTGTGGTTTGATGAGATCGAGCTGATGAATGAATTTGAAGAAAGAAGAAAGGGATAGACCATGAGTGGGAAGCATGAGGACCCAGAAGGCACAACACATGCAGTTGCTGGAGGTATATATATATATATATAGTTATAATTAATAGTAATTAGAGAAATGTATCTTCTTAAGATGAGGCTAGTGGCAACACTGCAGTTTCCCACTTACCCAAAGAGGTATGAACTAAGAAATAAGAAAACCCAACAACAACAACAATAATAATACTAATAATAATATTAATAATAAACCCAAATCATTAAAAGTGCTTTCGACTTATAAATATGTGTATTTGGTTCGTGGAAACCATCATTAGTTGCTTTGATATATATTCAAAATGCCCTAACCAAGGTCACCTCTTTTGTTTTTTCCCCCCTCTTCCTCCACTTTCGACGGCAATCTATTCCATCATTTTCACCTCACGTCTTCTTGCCCTAATCTTTCTTTTTTGTTTTCCTCTCTTAATAAAACACTTATCTCACTCGAATTTAAATTTATTTTGATTCTCGTGTCATTCATACTGAGATTAAGAATCTGTGATTTCTTAATTAATATATATATATTGAGGATTTGAGAGTACTGGTGGAAACCATTAGCCGACAAGGCTAAGAAAATTGAATTTTGGGGTCAAGTAAAGTGAGGTTTAGTGACGTAAAAAATTCTTTAAATAATGTTGGGAGCATAAACATAATTATAAGTTTGAAAGATTTTAGTTGCTAAATCAACAAAAGAAGACAAATTTTGTGGGTTATTGGGTACGATCGTGTTGATGAAGTGAAGGTCAAATGGGACATTGATGTGCATTAATGTATATGCAGATTCCCAGCTGATTTCTCGAGAAATTAAATTGTTATAATTAATTGAATCAATCCACTTACTTAACGAACCCGTTAATTACCTGTACTGTATATACTTGGTTCCTTGTGTCATTGATCATCACTTATGATTATGGTCGGGAAAGAATTGTGAAAAATTATCACACACACACACACACACATATTATTTATGCTCTTGTTAATAAAAAACAATTTAAATTAATAATCTTGTGATTTTACTAATACATACACATTTTTTTGTTTAATTAAAGTATTTCTCTAGATTTGATTTATTTTTATTGGAGAGGTGTGAATGAACGATATGACAATATGTAATAATTTATCAAAAATTACATGGTTTAAACTATTGTAAATCTTCTGGCCGAAAACTGTTGTTGATTTCAAAAGCAGTAAATAAAATGCCACAAAGAAAGGTACGTATAAATAGTACTACTTAGCCAGATTCATAATTAATTGCTATTCAACAATTCAGTCCCCAAAATTTTACTGTAGTTGCATTTATCGGATAGCGTAAAGATTAAGGGATTCATTAGCAGTGATCAGTGAGTTCGATCGTACTGTACTATACGTGAATTAATAATCTCAGTTATCATTCTAATCTCTAAATATTTTAATTTGCTCCCTGCAAATTTTATGGGAGAAGATAATATTTTTTACACATGTACACCTTAATCGTTGTGTCGCTTGGAAGAAATTCTTAAATTAATTTAGAATTTTACATCATTTATATTATTCATAAAAGAATTCACGTGTTAATAAAACAGTATCAATTGTATAATTAAATTTATATTTTGTTAATAACTCATTATTTCAATATCATATAAATAAAGTATTATAACTGAAGTATATTATTCATTAATATAATAATATTATCATTATAGAAAACTTTTTTTGATCAGAATCATTATAGAATTGAATGTAGTTTGTTTAAGATATATTATATTGTATTATATTATATTATATTAGTGCTTGATTGGATTCAAGAAAAAAGTGATTATGAGGACCAGTTGTTAAAAGCACCCAAGTATGAAATAATCATTTATGGTTATTTAAGTAATTATTTTTATAAGCTACTTTTTTTAATTTATGATAATTATTTATTTTCTAATAATCATTTATTTCACTTTTTCTTCTCATTATCCAACTAATAATCACTTAAACCCCAATATCAAAACACATTTCTTTTTTCAAAATCACTTATGAGTTAAAAATATCTAAATATAAATCATTTTTAATATAATCACTTATTCTAATAATCTATTATAAATAAGTACTTATTCTCATAATTACTTATAGATAAATTAATCCAAACAGTTTTTGCTATGTATCATGGGTACTTACCGAAAAAGAAAAGGAAAAAAGAAATTGCGGTTACCTGAGCCACCACTCTGGTCCCAATTCTAACATGGATAATCTATCTCTTCCCATTGAGTGTAGAATAATTGTAAAATTAAAATGGGGAAGATATATATGATATATATATATATATATATTGCATTGCACAGTTAAGACTTTGTATTACCGGTCCAGATTTTTTTATAATTTTAATTTTTTTTTAATTTTGAAAGAAGCAAAACATAAAATAAAAATAATTTCTTAATAATAAGATTTAAAAAAGTAGTATTTAATAATAAAAATTAAGAAAAAATGTAAGGTATAATCTGGACCATCCATAAAATATGGACGGTCTAAATCTAATCTCAAAATAGCAGCACTTGCTACTATTTTGACCAGTGTAAAGAAATCAGATCCGTATTACACATATCAGCAGTGAGCCTTAGCCCCTAGATAGGCTAATTAATAATTTGATTTCATATTGACTTGCTTTTGAAATTTTCTGAAAATTTTAATTGCACACTTGAATATAGAATTTTGTTAGCAATATAATTTGTCTTTTAAAATACAATTTCTAAAATCTAAGTAAATCATATAAGTAGAACTTAATTGAGTCTAGCTAGTGATTTATATAGAATCTAAAATGAGTCACATTATTTATGACTTATACATGACGTAAGTTTTTAGTATAAATTTTATAATATGTATTGATAATTTGCCCTAGCCTCTAGGAAATATTTAAATTTTAAAACACAAAAATCATATATATATATATAGTGTGTAGCAAAGTAAAATTAACAAATGGCAACAGTATTTAAAAACAATATTATTTGATGTAATCTTATGACAATAATCTATGATAATGAACATTGTCAATTATCTTTATCATATATATATATATATATATATATTTATATAGTTTTCTGGTATTTGATATTATCAGATTATGCTCAAATAAAGTAACTTTTCTAATATGGCTTTTTAATTATACCATTAATCAATAATACAAAAGGTAACAATTAATTTTTTTATTATACCATAAAGGTGTGAACCCTAAAACTCTACTTTATCCCACCCTACCTTATCTATCAACGGATATGAACTAGCCTCAGATGACATAAAAAATATTATTTATTAATATTATAGATAGATTTAACATTAATAATATAGGAATGAATAACAAAAAATAATTATATATAATATAAAAATGCTAACAAGTCATATCATTCTTAGGCCATAAAAAGTATAGCTCATTTAGATTTCATGCAACACAAAACCCACACCAATTATATATATATTGTTTTGCCTATATCAATATAAGATATAAAATTTATAACAAATTCTTATTATTTACTAATTCACGAAAAATATGATTCAATTTTTAGATTCTATGCATATCACAAAAAAAATAAAAATAAAAGCGTAGTTAACATGACCAACGCACATATGGCATAGTTGGTAAAGGAGGTTGTAAGACAACTGAGTCAATGATCCCGTGTTTGAGTCCTATGTATGTTGCTGCATTAAACACTTGATGAAATATCTTTGATACCTTTATAATGCTTCCCGATTTAACTCAAATTACTTCAAGTCTAATGTGGTCATGGAATATTGGGTCATTTGATATCCAAATATGACAGTAGTTAACATTAATATTGCCTTTGCTGTCAGAAACAAAGTTGCTCCGCCAAGTAATTGAAATCTTAAACAATTAGTTTAGTACAATTAATATTATGATGAAGTAATTTTATGCCTCCGAGTAAGGCAGGAAGAAAGAAAACAAAGTTGTGTCCCGTAGTGAAACGATATCCACCAATAAAACATTCCCCCAACACAAGGCATAGTTTGTTTCACGTTCTAACATCACTACTATGAATCGATGGATCCCAAACACCCCTCCTATAAATACATCATTCACACTCCTCCCTCCTTACTCAACAACGCCAACCCCTTTCATCCTTACATCATCTCTCCTCCTCCATCGTCTTCCTCAGCAATTAATTTCATGGCTTTCACAACCTTCACTCCCATCAGAAACTCCATTTCATGCTCAACAATGGCGGTTTCTGATAACAACAAGATGGGTGGGTTTTCATTTCCGAATAAGAAGGGCGCCTTCTTCAAAACCCAACGCAGCTTTCAAGACTTGACTGTTGCTAATGTTGCCAGTTCATCGCCTCCGGTTGCTCCACCACCACTAACGCCGCCTGAGAGATCAGACACCACCGGTGGCCGCCAGCATCCTGCATGGACTAGCATCCCCCGGGAAAGATGGGAAGGGGAACTCCATGTTCAAGGACAAATACCACTATGGCTGGTACGTACGTATACGAATATGTACGCGTATATATACATATACATATATGAACATCTTTTGCTTGCTCTCCTGAATTTGCTTGCTCATTTATATGTCTCATAATTAACATACATTAAACATGATGTGGATGGAATTTTAAAGACTTGATTAAATCTTAAAAGTTCATATTAATCTAAAATCCTAGAAATTTTAAAAATTGGCCAAAAAAATCGAATTTTAATTAACCGGGTTTTAGATCTCTATTATCAAGGGTTACATGAAACGCAGTGAAGAGAATCTTCCTGTCACTGATCAAGAAACCTTGTTTTCTCCTATGCCTTCAACGTCCAATGGAAAAGAAAAAACAAGTTATCAAAGTTGGCAGATAGTGGTTCACGAAATATGTGGGAATCGCATTGATTAGCCAATTGATCTGTAATCATTCTATTGTGTCGTGTGGGATGCCTACAAAAGTTTACTCCTAATTAATTATAGTATTACGAATATTTTCTTTTTGATAAACATTAGTATTACTATTACAAGATCTACAAAGCTGTTAAATATATATTTTTATATTTTTATATATTCCTTAATTATTCTTTTTCTGATGAACTGCACCACTGTTGTCTTCAGTTGCGTTTATTTTAAAACTCCATGATCCAGAGTATTCTTCATAACTACTTTTACAAAACTAAAAACATAAATTCTCCCAATAATAGTTCAGTTATTATTTTACTACATATATAAATATAAATTTTGAATATAATGTTTTATTATTTCAAATTAACACAAAAAAAAACGTTACATTTAAAGGTCACGTAATCTTTTTTGGGTAAAGGTCACGTAATTTTAAAGGTAACATGGAAGAGAAAATTTAAGAAAAATAACAGAAACGAGAGGTATTGCATTTTGGATTTTAAACACTTACAATTCATAATGATTGCATTAATATAATACAGAAATTAATCTGTAATTGGGTTTCTCTATTCTGCGGGATTAATAGGCATAACAAAATGACATGCAGAAAGGAACGTACCTAAGGAATGGTCCAGGGTTGTGGCACATAGGGGACTACAACTTCAGGCACCTGTTTGACGGCTACGCCACTCTGGTCAAGCTTCAGTTTGAGAACGGCCGGTTAATCGCCGGCCACCGCCAAGTGGAATCCCAAGCCTATCGAGCTGCTAAAAAGAACCAAAAGCTTTGTTACCGTGAATTCTCTGAAGTCCCCAAGCCTGATAATTTCTTAGCCTACGTGAGCGAGCTTGCTAATTTGTTCTCCGGCGCTTCACTTACCGACAACGCAAACACCGGCGTTGTGAAACTTGGTGACGGGCGGGTGGTTTGCCTGACGGAGACCCAGAAAGGGTCTATTGTGATAGACCCCAACACATTGGAGACAGTGGGGAAATTTGAGTATAGTGACACATTAGGGGGTTTGATCCACTCGGCACATCCAATAGTGACAGATACAGAATTTTTGACGTTATTACCAGACTTGATAAACCCTGGGTATCTAGCGGTGAGGATGGAAGCCGGGTCGAATGAACGGAAGGTGATTGGGCGGGTTAGTTGTCGGGGCGGACCGGCACCGGGCTGGGTCCACTCGTTTCCGGTGACCGACCATTATATCATTGTGCCTGAAATGCCACTGAGATACTGTGCCCAAAATTTGCTGAAAGCTGAACCCACACCATTGTACAAGTTTGAGTGGCACCCTGAATTCAAAGGTTTTATTCATGTTATGTGCAGGACTAGTGGAAAGATAGTAAGTTCATGATCCCACCCTATTGTATATTCTCTGTTTATTTTTCATTTCCCTGGTGAAGTAACCATTAGTTCTCACTGTGCATTATTGATGATGATGTGGAAGGTGGCGAGCGTACAAGTGCCATTGTACGTTACGTTCCATTTCATTAATGCATATGAAGAGGAAGATGAAGATGGAAGAGTGACGGCCATTATTGCAGACTGTTGCGAGCACAATGCTGAGACTGCCATTCTTGATAGGCTCAGGCTACAGAACCTCCGTTCCTTCAACGGAGCGGATGTACTGCCAGATGCTAGGTATATATATATATATATATATAGCTTTTGAGGATGAAGATGAAATGTGGCCAGAGTTGAGCTGGTTGAAGTAAAATGGATATTGATTTGGGTTGTGAAATAACAGGGTTGGACGGTTCAGAATACCTCTGAGTGGGAGTGAATATGGCACATTGGAGGCCGCATTGGACCCAGATGAACATGGGAGAGGCATGGATATGTGCAGCATCAACCCTAATTATTTGGGCAAAAAATACAGATACGCCTACGCATGTGGAGCTCAGCGCCCTTGTAACTTCCCCAACACCCTCACCAAGGTTAGCTTCAGTGTGGTCGTATCAATTCTTTCCGAGATATTCAATTGAGCATGCTCCGTTGATTTAATATGTAATTTAATGCAGCTTGATTTCGAGGAGAAGAAGGCAAAGAATTGGCATGAGGAAGGTGCTGTTCCATCAGAACCCTTTTTCGTGGCTCGACCAGGAGCAACGGAAGAAGATGATGGTAAGATCGTCGTCTTTTTTCTGCTGATCAATTGTGTTACTTGAATTTGTCTTCAACCTCTAACATTAATTAAGTGGTAACATATGGCAGGCGTGGTTATCTCCATAATAAGTGAGAAAAATGGAGAGGGATATGCGTTGTTGTTAGATGGTTCCACCTTTGAAGAGATTGCCAGAGCCAAGTTCCCTTATGGACTGCCATACGGATTGCATGGATGCTGGGTTCCAAAACAGTGAAAACTCCTCAAATAAATCATACTTCATATTCTCAGCTAGCTGTTGGAACAAAACAATAATGCACAAGTACTTGCTAAGATCACACCCAACCCTGGCCCCTTGAGTGTATGTATTATGTAATTGTGATTAGTAGTGATCCATATCGTGTGTGCATGATTACAAGAGTGATTAGGGATATTCTTTTAGCACTTTCATGCCATGTACACTTTATCATCATATTTTCTAGGGTTGGTCAACCTTGTTCTCAGGCTTTCCCTTATAATAACTATCCTTATAAAAATCGAAAGAACCACGTACGCATTTGTTATATCTTTCCTTACCCGTGACCAATATATATATATATATATATATAATCTCTCCGTAAAAGAATCTAATCAGAAGTCTGACCAACAGTTACAGGTACACCATGCATGTACCTAGGCTTCAAATAAGACAGACCAATCCAGAGTCCAGACATGATCCCCACACCGGGATAAATGGCACTCTGGTTTGATATGAGCAACGACAAAACATTCTCAAGATTCCAACCACGTCTTGAATCGCACCACTAGCTTGGTTCTTTTATATGAATATACATCATATATAAGAAGTGACATCACTAAAAATATCTTAGGTTCTTGGTTTACCAACCAATGCAAATATTAACATTTTTAAAACTGGTATATTTGGTCAAATATGCCATGATATATATATATATATATATATTTCTCAAACATCTTCCAACAAACAAAATAGTGAACTGAAATCCAAGGGATTGGAGGCAAAGAAAAATATTGCTGGGATCAATGTCATTCAAGCACTAAATGAAGAGTAAACATTTATTATTATCATCATCAAATAATAATCGTTTTATCATTGAAGTCGACAAATTTATAAGAACAGCAATTTTAACTGAGTTATGAAGTCCTAGGAAAGCGTAACCAATGAATCCCTCCCTCCTCCACAAAATAACCACACAAAAAAATGCAGATGCCAACAAAAAAGCAATCAAATTAAGAAGCGCACATGTGAGATCTTCAAAAAGTAAGAACTCAACTAAAGAGTACCTAATCTAATGGTTTGCTAATGAACCATGTACGATTTCCCAATGTCAAAACTAAAACCTTGACTGAGTTGAGCAGCTTTAAGAAACTAAGAAATTATTATTTCTGGTCTGTATAAACAGCATCAACATCATCAAGCTCAAGTAACTTGCTCATAAGTTCCTTGTTCAACTCCATAGCCTCATCATCTACCTGAAATCCAACAGTAATTGGCTGAAGTCAGTTTTCTTTCTTCATTTCTTTTTTGAAAAGAAGGAATAGGAAAACAAAAATTTCAAGGAGTAGATTTGCTTCCAGAGTGAAATAGGGGATATGGAAGACCAGAAAATAATGGTCCACATACAAAAAAGGCATCCTTATACAGTTGATAAGATGAACAATCTTATTCTCAGTTCCTCACTTACATGAAGTAGGTTTGAGGCTGCAGATACCATAACCAAGAAATTAAATGCCAAGTCACCAATCCATTTTAGAAACAAGAGTGATGAAAGTACGTAGAATTATGCTAGTAACTATTCTTCCAATAAAAAAAACGCTCATTAAAAAGATGAAAGGAGAATGAAGATATCTCTGCTCTTATTCGGTAGACAGGCTCCATCTAACTAGAAGTTGATATCATGGAGAACTAAAAATCATGTAATACTATGCACATGGCAAATGTTCACGGATGGATATCCATGCAGCCAAGTGAACCAAGATTTTGTCATAAAATTTCATTTCTACAACAGTTTTCACATATAAACATGCATTAAGGACCACCATGACTACCAGCATATGTTCTCACTTTCCAAAATAGAGATTAAATGAAAATCATTTTTACTAAAGGTATATTAGTTTGCCAACGTGCACATGCCCAGAAAAGGGAAGGCAGTTTGAGCCTCCCACAGCCACTTAACAGGGTACGGTCCATATGAATCACTTCATTATTTATCAACGGTCTTTTCCTATGGATTTCTGAACAGTTCTTTATAATTTCAATAAATTGTGGTACTGCTCACAACATAAAGTTGTGGTAAACTCACAGTTAATAATCTTCATTTTAGAAGTCAGCCCTAGTAAAACACAATTTTGTATTCTCCAAGAAAGCTTCTTCAAAAGTGAAGCAATGAGAAATAGGTCAAAGGGAGAAGGACAAAACAAAACGAAACACAGAGGAAACAAATAGCATATGCATGGAAACAAACCTCAATGGTGGTCACTGGAAGAAGCTCAGAACCACTATCAGGCTCAAAATTTAGGCTTTCTTCTCGCAATCTTGATAATATAGCTGAATAGTTCTCTGATGAGCCCACAATTTTATAATACCTGTCATGAGAGACAAACACTGCATAAGGCATTCCTGGATATCCGAATCTCTTTGATCTCAAGTTGTACACCAATAAAACAGCGGTGGCTGAATTTAAATATTAACCATTATTACAGCTATCCCAACCAGTGAGTAAGAAGAGTAATCAAAAAGAGAGTCTACAATCTACATAGTCGACAGTCAACAGAAATCATGTCTTCAAGATATTCAGATCAACCACAATGAATTGACTTGTTCAGCTCTTCCTCAGTCAATCAACAAATTTGTGCTATGCCATTATTCATGCAAGATGAGAATACCCACAGACCATAGGGACTGGGTAAGAAATCATTGCTTCAGATGCTAAAACATGAAGTTTCAAGGCAGCCGAGCAACCTCCACCTCCATGCATATCAAAGTTCATTATTCTTCTTTTAATTAGACTCGACATCTTTTTCTTCATTAAATGGCAGAAAAAATTTCTAAGGTAGGTGTGATCTCCAGAATTGTAGAGGTAAACCTCAAATATGCTTGGGTTAAATTAAATTTTCAATAACTTAAATGTATGACCTCAGCATAGCTGAGGTTTCTAGCTACAATTCCATGTGCTAAACCTACCTTACGGACAGAGCAGAGAACTAGAAGAGAAAAGGGGAGCAGCTTATCTCTATTTCCACTAAGGGCCAGAAAATTATTACCTAGAACTCCAGAAGCATAAAAAAGGATTACCTTTCTGACCTATCCTCCTCAGTATCATCTTCATAAGTTGGAGGTTCAATTACATCCTCAGCCCCAACATCTAAAGCAATAGCAAGGAGCTGATCTTTGTCAGCATCAGTGACTTTTATATTTACTACCCGAACACGTCTAAACTTAAACATTACAGATCCAGAATCCGCCATCTTTCCTCCATAGTCCTTCACCACTTCTCTAATCTTTGCCACTGAACGATTTATTTTATCAGTAGAGACTTCAACTACCATACTAACTCCACCATAACCATATACCTGAAGCATAAAAGAAGCATATCACAAGGTTGAGTAACATTCCAAGTATAAAATCACCAATGGTAAAACCCAGCAGCTTCAAGATCAAATCATGAATAATTTTAACCTCATAGATTTTTTCAATGTATGCTTCTTGTCCCTTCTCAGAAGCTTTTTTGATGTTGCGCTCAACAATATCTTTTGGCACATCAAGTTCCTTGGCTTTCTCAAGTACAGCAGCCAAAATTGAATTTGATGTTGGATTTGGGCCACCTTTCTTCACACTGTCATTTCAGTATGATGAAAATCATGCAAAGTTGTTCATAAATCAATAAAGCAAAATAGGACAGTACAAAACCCTCTAGTTGGAACCATTATAAATTACATAATAAACGTTGGTTCTACTGGCAGCATCAATTCTGACACAGTTAACCAAACTCTAAAGAAGATAAAAGGATGACCAATAACCTGTTTTATTTTATATCTATAAGTACATTATTCAGACTTGGGCATGGAATGAAGAATGACTTGATAAATACCTCTCTCGATCATAATATTTTCTATGCCCATAACAAAATATTAAAATCAACCATCCACTTAGCCTATTGAACTATGGGTGAATTGAAGAATGACTTACGCAGACACAACTTCCTTTCCAATCCTTGAGTATAGCTTTGCCTTCTTAGCATCTTGAGCCTCCTGTATATAAGGTATATATGATATTTTAAAAGTAGAAGATTTTAAAGAATGTCTTCAGGACAAAATTACAGAATTGTATGCACTATGAACCAAACTTCTATCCAACTAGAAACGTAAGAAAAATAAGGGCATAGAGCAGCCATAATTATATTTCCTAGAACTATTACAATACCCCATTCTTCTATTACAAAGTTATCACTTTTATATCATTATTTGTCCGACGTTACCCAAGTATTTTTTTTTTTTCCTTTAATGATGAACATTGATTCAGTTAGCCTTGGCCTCAGGAACAAAAATCACATATTTTTCGAACAAATACAGTGATTTAAAAAGATAATATTGCAAGACCATGGCATCAGCCTAATTTTCAGTCATTTTCCCAAAAGCACTATGAAAACTTCAATAATGTCATTTTCTTAATTGTCTTTTAGGTGAAAAAATCGACGAGGAAAGTGTTACTTAAGATACTAAAAATTGTGGCTTCGAGTAGGCACATAGTATCATTGGATTTTTATCAAACACATGGCCTACACATACAACAACAGGCCAGTACGGCCAAGCCCAACTCATCCAACAATGAGTCCGAATGAAAAGAAAGCTACAAGAGTCATTGATAAATCTGTGGTGACTAAATCTACAATCTGCCGAATAAACGTCTAAAACCAATCAACCTCTGGTAGTAGAACTAGGAGGAGTTTCTCTACTTATAAGAATGCATTTGATGCCAGGCATAGACAGAGACATAGAGAGAAAAGAGTGACCGTCCTGCCAGCAATTTTGCTGGAACGTCTGCCCATACAGACGGGAGGGAATGTCCATATCGTTCTCACTTGAAAGTTATTATTATAATTCACTTCTAGGATCGAATCCAACGACGAGAAAGGTGATGCAGACGATAAACCTCTGCTCAGCAAACTAGTTCCTGGATCACAAAGGTCTCTAAACACGTTTCAGGAATCGTCATCAAATACAAAAGCAAGGCTCAGAGAGAAAGGGACGCGGAGAGTACTGTGTAGAAAGAAGGCATTGGGGCGTCCGGATAAGACACCAATTGAGAGTCTGTGAAGCACCACTCCAATTGCTCTCATTGTAAGGGATGAACCCATTTTTTCCCGCCCTTGAAGTTCGTTGCTTAATCCTTCCGATTCAATAGAAAGTGGCAGAGTGCAAGCGCCGTTCAAATTTATGCAAGGTTTCGCTGATTTTGGTCTTGTATTTTTTCTGCCTGAGTTCTTTCACTTTATTAAAAGCAATTGACACACTTCTTCTTAGCTGCCCAATCGAATAGCTTAGCGCATAGTCGAGCCATTTCGCTTTTCTTTTTTCAAATTTATCAAACAAATTTTATATCGACAAATTCTAGTTACAACTGTAACTTGTAACTTCTTTGTTTCTTTAGCAAAAAGTACATTTGAAGTTTTGAGTTCTAGAATAAATTTTAATACACATTGAAGAAAGGAAATTTATGTAAGTGGGCCTTCTTTGCTTGAATATCTCTCTTCATTTGGACCCGTTTGGTGTTTAGCATTAGATAGGAATAGAAAAGGGCACGGGATCGAGTAAAGAGTTTGTTACAACGGGTCCAAAATTTGTTTAGTGGGAAAAAAAGGAAAAGGAAATATACATATTTTTCTCATATTTAGTATCAATGAATTTAATGCAATAGGAATGGGAAAAGGTCTAAAAAACCAAAATGCCCCAATTTTTTTTCCTATTAATAATTTTGTAAATATAAAAACATGACATGTTAAAAAATATTAATGTGAAAGGATTATTTTGTAATAATTTGTCTTCTCAGAAATACATTCCCTTTCCTTACTTTCTTGAGAGGCATCCTCTCTTTAATGAGCTGGTTTCACAAGAAATCTTCAAAGATGCATACTAAATATGGGTAAAATTCTTTACATACCAAATATGGGAAAATTTCTTTCCCCATTCCCTGTCTCTATCTAACTTTCATTCCTATCAAACGACCTATATTCCTATTTGAATTCCTTCCTATGAGCTGAATGATAAAAATGCTCATGGGATGAGAGAAAAATTTTTGCAGAATTGTTCGACAAATTAATTTGGTGCCTTTTGTTTGTTGCCAGATTCTTCAGCCTCAAATAATTAAATGACATCAAACCATATAGGCAAACTAAAAATGAGAAATTGAAGACCCCCTTATGGTATGTTTGGTATGAAGGAATTATTTTGAGGGAAATGGAAATGGAGAAGGAAAATGAGAGATAAGTTCCATAAAATGATTATTTTATGCTTATAGAAATACTGAATGATCTATACCAAACAAATTTCATAGGAATTTCTCTCTCATTCTCCCTTTCAAATCTCTTATGTACCAAACCTAGCCTTAAAGAATTTGGCTAGTGCCCGGAACAAAGTTGGTATGGTAGAATAGAAATGCCCCAAAATAACATAAAACCATGAATAAACGGAAATAACGCGGGTTATTCTCACAAGTCTTCATGAGTTGCTTCTCGAATAAATCAATGAATCAAATCCATTTCACTAGAAGAAAAAAATATAAATCACATGCATGATCACTATGTATGCAGACAGTTTTTTTTTTTTGGCAGAAACAGCACTATGTATGCAGACAGTTTTTAATTCAACAGCCCAGTCCATCATAGTGTGGAGTAATAAGGGATCTCAGCAAAACTAGGAAGGCAAGGATATAAGCTGCATCTGGTTTAATCTACTCTGCTTAGAAAGTTTGGAACTACTTACTGTCAAAACTTGGGCAATAAAAGGTCTATCGTTGAAGCTGCTAAAAGAGCAGCTTTCTTTGTGTCTCACCAACAAATCATCTCCAACCTTACGGCTCGTCACTTGTAAATAATAGCTCCTGAAGTAAGAAAAGGCCACTGGGCTGGTGGGGTAGCCAGGTTTTGGGTTGATTGTTTGGGCTTGTGGGTTCACAGATTGGTACTGATGAGTCTTTTTGAAGACTTCATTTTTTTTTTGGGACTTGAATAACGAAGTGCCACAATTGATTTCTGAAAATTTACATCCCATCAAGGTGTGTGCTGGACAATCATAGATGCAGGCTTGATTTTAATCAAGTGCCGTTTGGACATTGCTATACAAGATGTCTTTCTCGACGAGAAGGATCCGTCACGAGAAAATCTTCTAAGAAAAAGTTATTTCGGAAGCAGTTCAATTGCTGCAAATTCGTTTAATTTTTGGACACGCTTTAGAATATGATTAATAATTTGTCTTATTAACTGAGAATCAGAACTTGGAATACCTCCACATGCAAAGAAAGAAGTCCGTTATTAAAAAAATAGATCCAAGTTAAACGTTATAGATCTCAAAGTCAAAGCTTGTCTGAATTAAAGTGTGGCATTGCAATAGCGTATTCAAGCCTCCAAGTTTCTAACCATCTGATCCAACGAGCATCTTCCATCTAGCATATTGCACTATTACTCTGACAGACAACGAATCCCGTTCTCATTAAACAGCTTCCTTGCCAGATACACATGGACCCCAATATCTAAGTGTCTAATAAAATAGACTCCATATATACCATGACCCAAAATTTTCATTTCGGTGATTAGCAACGCAGTGAATACAAAATATTGCAACTCATAATGCGCATACTCATGAATCTAAGAGCCTTAAGAGACAACCTTCACACTTCACATGTGGAAATACCCATAGGAGTTTGCCAGTAGATATGTAAGCCACAAAAAGGGATGGGGTCTAACTTGTAAGCAGTCCCAGGTGGTAACTCAATTAATCTGTAACTTGATTTGGAAAAGAGACAAGAACACACGGTATCTCATTTTTTTGGCTCCCCACCTCTAGCAGAATGATGATACAAACCACTCAGCAGCATTGAAAATGAACTAAGCAGACAGGCAACAATCAATCATTTTTTATTTTTTTTCCTTTGAGAATTCATCTCCAATGCAACTGGCAATATCTGCTAATATTGTCTTGCGTGGTGGTTGGTATCCACATTCTAAGTCCTTTATCAAGCACAATATATCTCAAGGACTTGCACCTAAGAACCGTGTATTCTAGATCATCTGCACATATATTGTAGCAAGAAGCCAACACGAGACATTCCAAACTCCCATGGTTCGCAAAAGCCCGAATGCCAGCTCCAGTTATCAATTCACATCCTGTGAAATCAACTGCCACCAAGTTCTTACTGTGCTCTGCAAGTGCAATCGCTGATGTATCTGACACATTAACCATCCACAACAAATTCAACTTCTTTAGGGCTTCAATTCCCGCTATTGCCAAGCATCCTATGTCTGTCACCTTAGGCCCACATTCTGCTAAATTTAGCTCCTCCAAACGATCAATTTTCTGCAGAAGACACACGCCCGAGTCTGTTATTCGATCGCATTCTGCCAGAACCAACTTTCTCAAAGACTTGGATGAAGATCCTGATGCCAGATAAGCTAACCCACGATCCGTGATTAACGAACAGCCTTGCAGATTCAGAACAGTAATGCATGTGGCCGTCGCAATTGCTTCAAGGGCTTCGTCCGTGACCAAATTACACCAACCCAAATCCAAGTGCCTCAGATGCTTCGCTGAACTGGAAATTGAAATGACTCCATCGTTACCAGTGTTCCTTCTTCTTCTGAGTGAAACTTCAGACAAACTGTTACACCCAGCAGCCAAAGCGCGCACACCATCGTCGCCGATGTCCTCGAAACACGATGATTCGTCCGCATAATCCCAAATTCCCTGCTTTGGTCTGAAATTGAGGTTAATGACCTCGAGTTTGGGACAAAATTGGGCTAAAATTTTTAGGTGATGGTCGGTGATCAATTTTGGAGATTCGAATTTGCGTAGATTTGGGAATCTGGGTAAGATGGTTGGCAGTGAGTCGGGTTCGAGGACCCGTATAGAGGAACGGGTCAGACCTTCCAGACGCAGCCAGTGCTTGCAGACTTGGGAGAAGGACTTCCTGTCGTTTCCGTCACAAACCCATTTCAGGATCAAACCTAATTCGTCGTCACCCAAACGAGACATCAACCACCTCCGTTCGTCGGCTACCGATCCCTTCCGCACTGAGGCTTGTGATGAAGTAAAATATGTTTTCAATATTAAAAAAAAAAAAGATGATGACGTGTTTATCATGTTATATAATTAAAGGCAGAATAGAATACTACTTCATTCATTGAATTTTGTACCCTTTTTAAAAGTGAATTTTATTTATTTATTTATTTATTTATTTCTATTATTTTAAATAAAATTCATTTTTTTTAATTTTATTAATCTATATTAATTTTAATTAATATTATTTAATATTATTTTTTTGGATAAGAAAAGTTGATGATAAATTTTTTTTTAATTTAATATATTTTAAAATTAAATAAAATATTCTGGTATCACATATGTATTCGCGTCCTTGTTGGGTGAAAAATCTAATTTTTTTTCAATGATAAAACTTTCACGGGAAGGAAGGGTTGAAGTGTTGATATTGCCGCATTTAACTTTATCAAGAATGTTTCTTTGTTGTTAACAAAAAAAGTCATCAAGAATGTTCATGTTGAGAGCAGGCTCCCACGATAATGATACTTATTAGGAAAAATTAATTAGAAAGATTATGAAAGAAACTTATTTAGGTAAAATGCCTCCTCATAACAAAAATAATGCAGGATGAAATAATGTAAGATGGACCGGAAATGATTCTTATGCCTAACCAAGTTTTTCCATGTTGTTATAATTAAGTTTGTAAAAATGAAGTTTAATAAAAGTAAATTTGTTATAAATTGTTATATTTAGATTTTTTTTTTACAAAACTATAATTTGACAAAAAATATGTTTAGATAATAAGAATTAAAAATATTTTTAGATATATAATATAAAGTTAACGTCCACCTGCTTTTCAATTTAAAAAGGAAAATTAACTATATTTTTCCTTTTCTAAAATTATAATTTAACCTACCTTTTATTTTTAAAAAAAGTAATTTGTGTTTGGTTAAATAAATTTTTTTAAAAAATCATAGTTGAAAACCATAATTTCTTTTTTTAAAAAAATCAACCATGTTCTAATTCTCCTTAGTTGAATTAAACTACCTGGATAGTTTATGGATTGCATATTTGGTAAACAGTGGAAAAGGGAATGACAAAAACCTAAAAGCAATAAAGGCAATAAAAGTCTTATGGGACTAGGACGTGGTTGGCCATGAACCAAAAAATGGGACTCCACCAGCTGATTTGACTAGTCAAATCAGAAACGATTCTTGGTCCAGTTTAATTACAGATACAGATTGAGACTTTTCAGAATCGGTCAAGAATCAGTTCAAAATCTAGTTGAATTGGTCTAAAATTTTTTTTAAATTTTTTAAAATAAAATAATATTATTTTTAGTATTAAGTAGTATTATTTTTAGTATAATTTTTTTTTGCTATTTTGTAATATAGTATAAGTATTATTAAGATACATAATTATTAATAATGATAAATTTATTTAACAAATAATATAAAAATAGAATATCAATTGACTATTTTGAATTTAAAATATAATTATAGATAAATATTAACTTGTTTAGATTTTAATATTATGTTGTAAAACTTATTAATATTAGTTTTAATTTTCTATATATTATTAAATTTATTTTTTATTCTAGAATAAATGTTAATTTTATTATCATGGATAAATATTTTTTTATATTTTTTATCTATATTATTAATAATATATTAATTTATTCACAACCGTTCTAATCCCGATTTGACAACTGAACTTTAAACTGTTATCTCATTTAGTTCAATGATCGATCTGATTTTTAATATTGCAGTGGTTGGTGGGAGACTTGGATTTACCAAGTGGCCCCCAATATTAGAAAGCAAAGGAGATAAAGAGGGTTTGGCCAAAACAAAAAAAAGGAGAGATAAAGAAGATGATGCATGTTTCCGTATGATAACGCATTCACCTGTTAGTATTACCAAGTTTTTTCCAGGAAACTTATCCCTTGTATGCCATTTTATATATTTATAGGATAATGATTCCTCTTTGATGAGAATTTTGCCCACAGCTGAAGCGATCAACATCCACCCTCCGACTAATTGCCTTACCATTCTTTCCCTTCGTATTTATTAACCATTACATCATCTTTAGTTTGGCTTTGGCGTATAAGTATTGCCCACCTAGAAAAAAAAAAGTCTTCGAAGGTAGTACAAATGAATGCAAAATTGTCAATTTTTTAATTCAATTTACGGTTTATACAATATCTTTCTCCATATTTACAAATTTACCAAAGATCCCAATTAGGGCCCCATTTGGTTACTCTCATGGTAAAGGAGTATATCCTTTTAATAATTTTTTAATAATAATAATTAGTATTTTTTATTATTAACTATTAATTTTTATGCTGGAACACATGATATTTTATATTCAGAAAGTTAGGGCCCGTTTAATTGGTGTTTTCTAGAACAGTTTTCTATTTTTAAATGTAAAAAAATTTGTTTAATAAATATGTTTTTTATTAAATGTTCTAGAAAATAAAAAAATAAAAAACTCATAATATTTTTAAGATGTTTTACTTTTTTTTTTATTCTGAAAAACATTAAAAAAAGATAGAAAACACCTATATCGTAAATTTTAAACAATCCATTTAACACTAATTAGTTATAATTTTAAAAATAATTATTTAAATATCTTTTTTTATTTTCTTATTCTCAAAATTTATCTTAAAAAATATTTTTATAAAATTATTTTAAAAACATTAAAATTGATAACACATTCAAACAATTACTTATTTTTCTTTTTTAGGTTGTCATTCCATTCTTTTGAAGCAAGGCCATTAGACCGTGCAATATGTCCCTCACTCCATCTGAACTTTTTAATTTGAATCTAAATATTTTCGTACATTTTATTGGAAAAAAAACACATCATAATTAAATTTATTTAAAAATGCATCACGTGACAAATAAAACCAGAAAAAAAAAATCCACGACGCGCAACCTGTTGTCCTTAGCAGTTAGCACCTAACTTTTCTCTCCTTATCAGTAAGTTAAAGAGTAATAATTTAAAGTGAAAATTGTTTCCAAGAGGTGATTTTCCTTTCTATCAAGACAGCATTTTCAATATCTTAACATTGTTGTTTAAGATTATAATCCTAATGTATTTAACAATGAAAAAATAACAGTCACATGGAATTAGCTCAAATAATATATATGATATGGGTGGGTAAAGTAAATAATGATATGAATAATGAAGGTTGTTATAAATTATATATGAGTATACCAGTATTCAAAGCATTGCACATATAATTTAAGAAATAAGTCACATTGTTAATGATTTGTAAATAGTATCACTCATTAAAAATTATATATATATATTGACATATTGATTTGTATACAAAATAATAAAATATTGGATTATTTTTATATAATAATATTTATAAATATAAATTAGCATTAATTGATTAAACAACCAATTAATTTATCTAAGCAATGAGTCTTGTATTTAATATTAAATCCTATATCAGAATGGGCCTTTTGATTAGTTATGTATTATTTGATATCTTATATTGCACACATAAACTTATTTGAAGAGATGTCCTAATTGGCAATCTTTTAATAGTCAATAGGTTTTATCACAAGTTTGATCATATGGAGAAAGTGAAGAGAGTTTTATAAAATTTCATTATATAATTAATTAATTGATTTACTTATAATTAAGGGATTTTGTATGGAAGTGATAAACTATCTCTTAACAAATGATCTATTTTTCTAATTTGTCGTCTCTTTTCTAAAACCGTAACATAAAACCTTTTCTTACTCTCTTCATCTCCGTTAAACCCAAACCCAAGGGACCAAGTACACTTTTCCACTTATGATCTAAAACCAATTCACCACCAGGTATGTACTACCCATTTCATTATAAATTTCGATGATCTCACTTATAATTGGGGTTAATTTTAGCATAAAAAACTAACTAAATATCTTATGGAGAAATAGATGATTAAAAATATTTGGGTACGTTACATCCGTGCCTCCAGTTTCCAATTCATTTAGGATTTGTTTCGATAAAGCAACAGTGATTGCCATCATTACAGAGTTGAGTGATTATATTATAACACATGAGCTTATCACTGTCGCACCCGGAAAAATGCGACGAAAGGAAAAAGAGAACAAATCGGGTTTTCGAGTGAAAACCGACTTGTGAGGAGTCGCCACCAAAATTTTGAGGAAATCTTGGGAAACCGCATTAAAGAGGAAAAGGATGGTCTGCGTAATTAGAGTTGGATTCAGGAGTCGATTGTGCGTGGGGAAGGTGTTAGGCACCCCACGACACCCGTTTCTATGAACGGTTACCTTACGTTGATTGCGTAAATTAATATGGCTTTAAAATATATTTTGCCTTTCCTTTTTGTAATCCACGAAAATGGGTAGAGAAAAAAGAAATTAAGAAATTTTGAAAAATAGAATAAGAAAATAAATTAACTCAGGATGGGGATCAGAGCCTGGGGCCTATGTACCCTGCGATGGGGATCAAAGTCCACGTAGTTCGGGACTAGAAATGCGTGTCATTTGGTTAATATTTTTTAATTTTTGTAATAAGAGAAAGTTAATGGAAAATAATTTAACTTTTTACAAATAAAACTATTTTCTGAGATTGAGTTGGTGGGTTTTAATTTGCAAGAGATAATATAATTCCGCTTACTTACTCTTATTTTGCTTGAAAATATTTTTGTTTTTCTCTGATTTCTGAAAATGCATTTATTTAATTTTTAACTCTAGAAAAACCCTTGTATTTTTATTTCTATTTTTATTTTTTTTTTCTTTTGAAAATTTTTCCAAATAAAGAAAATTAATCCACCTGTTACAGACTCACAGTCCTGCCCGATGGATCAATTCCTTAATTACCTGCAGAAGTTCTAAACCTCGCGGTACAAAGGTTTTATTACATTTTAAAATGCCACATAATACCTTTATTAAATATTTAAAAAAAAAAACTTGTCACATTATTTTATTTATTATTTTTTTTATAGTTATTTTCTTAAAAGAAAGTTGTTTAACTGATATATCTATGCGGATTCACTACCTCACGCGATAAACTCAGTAAACCCGAATACCTGCGTGGGTTCCAAAAACCTCACGTGGTGTGGTTACCCAATTAATTATTTCTATTATTCATTTTTATTTATTTATTTATTTATTTATTATTATATATATATACATTTTTTTATGAGAAAATAAAATGTTGAATGGAAAGGTCATTGGGGCCTATTATAAGTGTGCCTTCATAATACACTCGTGCAGCCCCGTAGACTCACACGGTACGACTGTTTTAGGGGTCTGCGAAAGCTCTAGAAACCTTCGTGACTAATTTTTAAAATCAAACAAGAAGAATATGCATTACAAAAAGGTATTTACAAACCTATATGATTTTGTGAGAGTGTGTGTTAACGTGCAAGTAACACAATCATAAGGTCAGGAATGGCAAACTCGTGTCTTCATTTTCTTTCCTTTGCTTTAAAAATGAAAACCCGATCTTTAAGCTTCATCCAAGCTCCTGTGATGCTCCCACGCCTACCTTTATGCTCCTCTCTTTTCTTAATGAGGGTGGCTCACTCTTTTCAAGCTTGATTTAATACTCCCATGATGCTCACAAGAAGATAAAAGATGAGTTGGTTAATATTCACCTTCAAATTAAGCCAAGACTTCAAGAATAATACTCATTTAGAAGACCAAAACTATTATCACTTAGGAAATCCACATCATTATTCCTTCCTAAGATATTGTCACTGATTATTCTTTCAAATCAATGAAACAATCAACAAGCTCACAACAACAAGAATACAGGGGATTTGAGCCAAAAATGTGGATGAATACATTCCTTTCATGCAAGAGCAAAGAGGGCAATAGAATACATAACTCATGTATAAACCTGACGCAAAAGGAAACATTTCCGATTCACACCAAGAACTGTACATACAATTCGATGACTAGTAACCTTTTTCATGGAAAACAGAGTCGAATGGACATTTTAAAGGTTTAAAAGCGTACTATATCCTCATAGCAATAAATCCAAGTTTTATGACAAAAATTATGCTGTATGACCACTTCTCATTGTCAACGTGCAGCAGCCAAATCAAGACTTTCTGGGTGAGAAAAACACAGTCTTTATGGTCAATTTCCAGCCCTATAACAATGTATAAACATGCTGTAATCAAATTACTGCTTAGGTACAGAGAATTATGACCCTAAGACCACTCTAAAAGCCTAAACCTACAACTGATTGGAGATGTGCAGCAATAAAGTCAAAGCTTACCTAGAAAAACTTGGTCACATAACCACCTTAGGTGTTTAAAAGCAAATGGACATTTGCAGCAACCAAACACATCATATGCAAGGCGCATTGACCTATGATAGCCTTTCTAGGTATAATACTGGACCAGCAAGTTTGTGAAAGCAAAATCAAGCTTGTAATGCCAAAGTGAGGTGCAATGAACATGACTTGGAGCTAGAAACAAGAATATTAATGCAACACTTAAGACATGCCTTCTCATACAACCAGAGTTGAATGGAAATTTCCTTTCCTAAGCAAGACAAGAGAATCCTTGACAGAACATCCTCAAGCTTCACCCAAATAACCCAATGTGTTTTTATGATATTAAGGACCATTTAAACATAACAATAGGCATAGCATCATCCCAAGAGCATTCTGATTCACAAATAGACATGAAGGGGAAGAAAGGCTCACTAAACCACTCTATGCTAAGGGATAATCAAGCTCAATGCAAACCACCAACACCCTTGAAAGAACCCCCTAGTACCCGAAACCCAACAAGTTACAGTAGATTGCAAATGGCTTTTTGACTCCTAAACCCCAATTATACTACCGCCTCCCAAAGTACCATACAAGTTACAGAGATGCGGGATATGTGATTCAGCAATATATCCAGGAAGTCCCCCTTTCGAACATATGCAGTGTTTATGGGCATTTTCAAACAGTTGACAGGCACATTCAAAGCCAAGCAAGGGACATTGTTAATTACAGAACATGGTGATTCAAGATTTGGGAAAGGGGATTTTACCGAACTAGAATCGTGCTTTTCAGATCCAACCGTGGCTCCGGTTCTCAGTTCTTCGCCCCCCGTGGATCACAGCTTCTCTCCGGTCTCGCAAGCATGAGCCCCCTCTGGTTCCTTCGGCCGAGTCTCTCCGGTCTCTCCCCTATTTTTCGAGCTCCAGCCCCTTGGTTTTTCCATTCACGCGAGCCTTCCAGTTTTTCTTCTCAATCTTTTCGGTCCCTCTCTGTTTCCCTCTTGATTCCTTTCTTCCTCTTCCCCATTCAGCTTCGTGCTCTGCTCCGGTCCTCAGTTCTTCTCTTTTCTTCACCCGCGGCTACCTCCATTTCTTCCTCTGCCATGGATCGTCCTCCCCCTCTTTTCCTTCCATCCTGCTCGGCCCCTCACTCACGGCCTTCCTCGGCTTTTTCTCTCCATTTCCTTTTCGTGTACGCCTCCACCTTGCCAGCTTTTCTCAGAGTCTCGCGGCTCCCTCTGCTTGCTCTTTCCTCTCTCTCTTTTCTTTTCAGTTCACGTCCTCCATTCTTTTTCTTTTCTTTCGGTCTTTCCTCCCTGCTTCTTTCTTTCTTTCTCTGCCCTCTGTCCCTCCAGTTCACGCGTGCCTGAGCCCTAATTTAGGGCTCAGGCTACTTGGGGGCTGAAACGTGCGTTTCAGCCCTCTTTTTTTTTTTAATAATCAACTTTTTTTTATTAATAATTATGCAATTTTTCATTATTTTTTTTATTAATTAATACTTTTTCATAAATTTTTTTTTTAAATTCTTATTGTATATATATATGTATATATATATATTTTAGAAAATTTGCATCTATTTTAAATTAAACATTTTTTCTTTTTCTTGTATAAAGGCCGGACAAAATGGGGTGTTCACAATCACTATCTTAGAAATGACTTTTCTTGATGTATAAACATTACCGATTATGTAAGTAAATGCTAATAAAAGTGAGGCAAAGGTGTGGACAAGATTTTCTTTATGATTATTAAAAGAAACAGAAAGAAAAATTAAAATTTTTTTATGATTTTTTAAATAATTGCCAAAGAAAGTTAGTCCACTTAAAAAAAATAAACATTCCTTTGTGATTCTTTAAATAACCACAAAATAAAGTCAGTTCAATTACAAAAAAAAAAATACTTTTCTTTGTAGTTCTTTGAATAGCCACGAAGGAATACTTTCCTTTGTGATTATTTTTCTTTGTGGTTATTTAAAGAATCGCAAAGAAAACTTTAATGTTTTATTTTATAAACTTTAATGTTTTATTTTATAATAAATATACTATATAGATCACAATTCTTAACCCTTGATAAGAAGAAAATCAACAGACATTATTACTCCTTCATCTTTTCCCTAGTTTTCTTTTTCTCTTATTCTCGTATCTTCTTTCTCTCATCTCTTATTATTATCTCTGATGCCACTTGTCTCTCATCTCAAGCATGACACTTGAATGACAATGATGGCGTCCTCCTCCATTAACAACTATGGTGTGCTTCTTCATCCAAGGTGAGTTCCGAGCCTAAATCCTTTCACCATCACCATTCCCTACACTACTGAAGCTCTATGTCAAGGACAAATACTTCAAGCTACCATGAGTTGCATATCATACTTGGGATGTCGTTAGTCAAAGCTCCTTGTCTACGCCACCATTGAACCAAGATCTAGATATTCAATTTTTTGTTAGTTCTACATTTGTACTTCTTTATTTGAATTTTTTACCATGTTGATATTGGAGATTTCATTTCATTTTATAAATTTGTGGTTTTGTTCACTATCAATTTGAGTTGATTCTAGAGATTCAAAATTTTCTAATAAATTAAAATTAATAAATATAATGCTTTATGAGCTACTTGTTCTTGTTTCAAATGTTAGTGTGCTGCTATGCATAGTTATCAGAACCGGACCGGACCTGATCGGTCGGACCAGGAACCGGGGCCATGTCCGGTCCGGTGGGGGGAGGGAACCGGGGCATTTGGGAATTGGAATGAACCGGCCATGAACCGGCTGAACCAGCCGAACCCGCGGTTTAGGAGGTTCAATCGGTTCACACAAAATAATTTTTTTAATTGGAAAGAGACACCAAACAACATCGTTTGGTGTAGAATTTTTTTTTTAAAAAAAGGGACCAAACGAGGTCGTTTGGTTTATGTTTTTTTATCATCATTCTTTCGATTTTTTGGTCCCAATTAGGCATACAAACAGAAGTCATAGAACAGTCTTCCTTCGGCCTTCGTCTTTGCCTCTCCTCGTGTCAGTGAGCCCTAACGCGTCCCTTTCTCCTTCCGCCATCATCAATCCTCCTTCGCCGACGTCTCCTCTGGTTGAAGTAGATCCCGTCATTGCTACGGTGCTGGATTGCTTATTTCTTCATCAATTTTGCTGGATTGCTCATCGCCAGTGCTACAGTCCCAACTTCGAGTAAATCCCATCATCAATACAATACCTTTGTTTGATTTCACTCGGTTGGTCATCGGATGTAAGTTCCCTTTGCTCCCTTTCCCTTTCTACTCTTGCCGTGACCTTATGCCTTGTCCTTGTAAATTTTTCTTTTTTTTTTTCTATGTTTCCTGCTTTGTGATTTTGAGGATGCCATAGAATCGTTAATTTCTTTAATTTCGAAACTCAAATTCTTGTTGTGTTGTTGAGGATGTTATGGTATGTTCATGTTATACCATGATATTCTTGCTTTGTTATACCATGATATACTTCTCTGTTTTCAATTTTTCATTCCTTTCATTCTGTTTCTTTATTTTGTGTTGTGACTTGTGAGTGTTATACCGTGATATGAGTGTTGCTTGTTCTGCTTTCATTCTCTTGGTTCTATTTCTGTTATACTGTGATATGGATTCACACGTTTGAAATTGTTATAGAGCCTAATATAAGTGAGCTTCTTGTGAGTGGAATGAATTTTTTTGTTCCCATTGTTGTTGTTTGATACATGGAATGCCACACCTCATAATATATATATATATATATAATCTATTAATGTTACCATTGTTGTTGTCTTATACATGGAATGCAGCTGAATCTATGATAATGGTATAGTGTACATGGAATGAATGATTTTATTTTATAGCCTTCACTATTATGGATAGTGAGCCTGCATCCAATATTAGGGAGGAAGACACTCCCACTCTTACTCCCAATCCTAATCCCAATCCCAATCCCAATCCCAATCCTAATTCCAACCCCAATAATGATGGAAGTAGCACCAATGCTTCATCTAAACAATCAACTGCTGCTTCATCGTTTCGTGGGAAGAGTGATCCTGCGTGGGAGTATTTTTCACTCAAGAAAGAAGGAAAGAACAATGTATACACATGCTTGTTTTGTTTAAATTCCTATAAAGGAGGAGGGATAAATAGGATGAAACAACATCTTGCTGGGATTTCTGGTCAAATAGCTTCATGTAAAAAGGTTCCTCATGATGTTCACAATCGAATGCAAGTAAATTTGAAAGAAGTTCGAATTAAAAGGAAGCTTGATGATGTGGTTGAAGAGTGTGGTCATGGTGATGGTGAAGAAAGTATTCCAGCTACTCTAATTAGTATTATTCCTCCTACAAGTGGGAAAAGAAAAGCCACAAGTGGGGTTGAAAAATATTTTGCCCCAAGAACAACTCCAGGTGCTCAGCCAAGTCTTAGAAGTATGTTTGCAAGTAAAGAAGCACAAAACCATGCAAAAATGGCCATTGCCAAGTGGATGTACTTTAGTTGTGTTCCATTTAATGCTGTAAATAATCCATTCTTTTAAGATGCTATTGATGCAATTGCTGCAATGGGGCCTGGGTTCAAAGGGCCAACTTATCATGAAACAATAGTTGATTTGTTGCAAGCTTGTAAGAAAGAATGTCAATTGGTGGTTGATAGTCATCGATTTAACTGGGCATCAAGTGGTTGTACTCTTATGGCCGATGGTTAGATTGACATAAGGCAGCAGACCTTGATAAGCTTTTTAGTTTATTCCCTTGCAGGCATAATTTTTGTGAAATCTGTTGATGCTTCTGATTTGGTTAAGGATGCAAAGACTTTATTTAATTTGTTCCATGATGTCATTCAATGGGTTGGTCCTTCAAACATTGTGCATGTAGTAACTGATAATGCGGCCAATTATCAAGCTTGTGGCAAATTGATTCATGAAAAATATAAGAATATTTATTGGTCACCTTGTGCTGCACATTGTTTGAATATTCTTTTGAAAGATATTTGCAGCCTACCTCATATTGCTTCTCTTGCCTCCAGAGCATCAAAGATAACTATATTTGTATACAACCATATAGTTTTCTTGTCATGGCTTAGGAATAGGGATGGATGGAAGGAAATTGTGCGTCCAGGACTAACCAGATTTGCTACTACATTCATAACATTGAAAAGTATAGTTGAGCACAAGCGTCACTTGCAAGCCTTGGCTGTAGATCAACATTTCCAGGGTCATAAGTTATCAAGGACTACGCCTGGTAAACTATTTAGTGAAGTTGTCTTAGATAGTAAGTTCTGGGATGATTGCACGTTGATTGTGCAGGTTGTGGTCCCCCTTATAAGATTGTTGAGAATTGTTGATTCAGATGAGAAGTCTTCCTTAGGCTATGTTTATGATCGCATGCTGAGGGCTAAAAATATAGTCAAGGGGATATTTCGCAATAATAAGGAATTATATAAGCCCTATACAAATTTGATTAAAGCTCAATGGGATAAGCATCTGAAAAATGATCTTCATGCTGCAGCATATTTCTTGAATCCTGCTTTCTTTTATGGAAATGACAAAGACTTCCGTGATCATAAAAGGTTGTGGGATGCAATTCTTGATTTGTTTGATGCTAACTACTCAGGTCCTCAGTATACACAAATGATGATTGAGGTAGGAAAATATCGTGCTAAACAGGATTCTTTTAGTTGAGCACAAGTTTCTTCAATATCTACAGAAATTCAACCTAGTAAGTATCAAATGATTCAAATCAATGTATAATTCATATTAATTATTATTTGTCATATATGGTATAAGTTAATGTTTTTCTTTGATGTAGATCTTTGGTGGCAAGCTTATGGAGGTTCTGCTCCATTATTGCAAAAGCTTGTTGTTCGTATTCTTAGTCAAACTTCTTCTTCTTCTGGTTGTGAGCGGAATTGGAGTTTGTTTGAACACATCCATAAGAAAAAAAGAAATAAATTGGAGCATCAACGACTAAATGATTTGGTTTATGTTAATTATAACTTGCGTCTGCAAAATAGATAATATAAATTGTTTATTTGCTTTTAACTTTTAATAGGCTTTATTGAATTTATGTTTGATAGCTTTCATTAATCGTTTGTGTTGTTAATGAAAGGAAAATAATGAAGACAACAAATTATGATCCTATTGACTATGAATCTATTAAGAATGTGGACACTTGGATAATTGAAGAAGATGCAAGTCCTGATTTTGATGCTGAGGATGTTCAAACACTTAGAGAATATTGCAAGTTCATCTCTTTATATTGAAGGTTCATATGCAGTTATTTACATTTAAGATTTGTTATTATATTACAAATACCGTTATACATAAATATTAACTCCCCATTTCTTTCATATATATGATTAGGAGGTGTAGATGTAATTCCAGAGCTTTCACCTTTGGTTCCATCGGATGCTAGTAGACTTTAGCATGATGCTCCTAGTGCTAACCATACTCCTATGCCTCTTCCTAATTTGGATTCTCAAGGAGATGATATAACAAATGAAGGATTTGATATTAATGATTTTAATGACATTTGAGTATTTGATTATTTGTAATGGACCATATTACTTTGATATTTCACTTTAGTATTGTTTGGCTAAATACTTCAATTAAGATATGGAATTTGTGTTATTAATGTCTTTTGGATCTGTTTATTTTTTGTTTATTCCATTTTATGCTCATGATTTTTAATATGTAGCTCTTTTCTTTCATTGTCATATTAGGAACTTTAACTATGACAAAAATTATGAAAGCCTTAAAGGTTAGTTGCCTAACTTTTTTTTTTCATTTTTCATATATATTATTTAAAATATATCATTTTAATTAGTCCTGGTTCAATTCCGGTTCGACCTCCGATCGAACCATTGAATCTTGAACCAGTATCTTGTCCGGTTCCATGTCCGGTCTGGTTTTGACAACCTTACTGCTATGATTTTTCTTTTTTTGATATCATGAGCTCTTGATGTTGGGGGTGTGGATGGAAGGAGTGGTTGTGGTGGTAGAGATATGGATGGAACAACGGATGAACCCTATCATCTCTGTTGTATTTTCTTTTATTTTTTTTAATAAAAGAATAACTTTTCTTTCGGTTGTTATAAATAATCACAAAAGAAAAATTATACTTTCATGTGCAGTTATCAACCACAAACAAAATTTTCTCGACATTCAAATTTTTCATGATTAAGAACCACAAAGAAACATAAAATATAGATGCCAAGAAAAGCTATTTCTGAGATAATAAATGTAGATTCGTTTATTTAGAAAAAAAAGGAGGAAGCTAGCCTGGGGATAAAAAGGGACACAAATAAAGCACGACTTAGAAAAATGGACGCAAAGATTATGCGTGAGTGTTTGTGATCCAATAGTTACATATTTTAATAATTTATTGACTTGTATTGCAAACCATCCTCCCCAGGACATATATGTATAATCTACGCAATTAATTGTTCCATATATCTTAATCAGATTGCGATTTCGTGCTTTCCATGAGAGAAAGTATTTGATGTTTAGTTTTGCCCTTTTCAACTCAATTTCAGTTTTTTTTTATTTTACGCTATTTATGTATTTATAAAAGATAATTATTATATTCAGAAATTTTTTCATTTCATTTCATTTCTACACATAAGCCATTAATTAATTAATTTTTTTATATTTATTATATTCATATAAATGAAAAAAAAACTACAATTGATTTTACTTAAAAAATGAATAATCAAAATATTGAATTTAAAGAAAAAACACTTCATATTTTTTCTGGTAACAAAACATGGAATCATAGTCCTATCTAATCACATTCTCTAAAAATAAAGAATGACCGGGCCTTAAAAATTTAAGATATAATAATAATAATAATAATAATAATACGAGAGGAGGAAGAGGGTGACCAAAAAGGGGGGTCGGGGCGGCACGGTCATGGGGGGGACACATGAAAGGTCCCCACCGGCCACCCTATCAACAGCGCATCTTACTCATGACAGTGACACATCTTCGTTTGTCCTCTTTCCTACGCCTTTTTTGAACGAGACAAATTCTTTTTGCATCCTGTAAAATATAATCTGAACAAATATCGTTGTAACTTATAAATGGTATAATGTACTATTATATATTTTATATTAATATTGATATTAATTTCATGTATCTCTTTTCATTACGCCTATAATATTAGAGGATAACAATTCCAACAAAGAAACATAAGTATTTTCCATTTTATTTTTTGACTTGATCCAATATTTATTCTTTTTAATATATATTTTTCTATTTTATTTTTAATGCTTTCTCAACTTATCTTTTAATTCATATTGTTTTTATTTTTTTAACCGATAATGCTAATGATATATATAGGTGGGTTAATAAATATTTGTCGTTAAAGTTTGTGTCGCGTTTATCGTTTGATAATATGTGTATGTAGAACCTATAAAATATATATGTGTGTGTGTGTGGGTGTGTGTGTGAACAAGAAACAAGAAGCTTCAGTATCTGATCGTAGTTTCTTAATTCATATTATTATAATGAACGTATTAAAAAAATGGAACCTTAATACTCAGTACGTACTAGTTATTAAGCAATAATCAGGAAGCTTCAGTATTTGATTTATTCAAATTAAAATAAAATAGCTCATAACTGAATTAAATCATAGTGATCTCAAATTACAGTACTACTTATAGCAAAAATAATCGGGAATGCTTTACTACACCTTACGCTGCTTAACCACAAACTTTATTTTAAAGAAAGAGAGAATAAACAAAATAAAGAAAAGAAGGAAGAACCCGAGTGCCTAATAAAGCCATTAGGCTGTCGCGTCCTTTTTGACTTTGCTGCCTGTTTTTCAAGTTTAGATTTTCAGCAGTGGATAAATAGAGAAAAGAAAAAAAAGTGTTAAAAAAAGTAAATAAATTGTGTTTGCCCGCACATATATAATTTTTTGTGATAAATAGACGAGAGTTTCCTCAGAGTTTAAAAAATGAAGTATATAGTTATGATTTATACATATTATTGATATTATTGTTTCTTTTATTACATAAATTTATTATATATAATATAAAATTTATAAAAAGTCACTTTGTCATAAATAAATAATATAACCTTCAGATCAAATTTCTTACAAAACACCATCCATAATCTAACTACATGCTACACAAAATTAAGTAAAATCCCAGGACCTCTCAATCAAAATATTTCCAAAAAAAGGACCTCTAATAATTCAAATCCTAAAAAGAATCTGGATTTATATAGGTAAAAAAGATTAATTATTTAACTAAAATACCCCTCTTTCTTTCATTCTTTCCCCCTACTTCACTGGTGCCAGCAACATTGCTAGAGGTTTGGTCACTGGTGACGTCACTGGAGCTCCTGTCACTAATAACATTGCTGGAGCTCCGGTGACCGACATTGGTGTCAAAACGGTAAAATATTTGTACTTGAGAAAATAGTTATCGCCATCTGGAAAAATAATTATTGTTACTTGGAAAAATAGTTATCCTCACTTAAAAAAACAGTTATTCCCATTTAAGAAATTAGTTATCTCCATTTAGAAATTTAGTTATTTTTACTTGGAAAATTAGTTATTTCTATTTGAGAAATTGGTTATCTTCACTTGGAAAATTAGTTATATTCACTTAAAAAATTAGTTATCTTTACTTGAAAAAATAATTACCTTTACTTGAAAAACTAATTATTTTCACTTAAAAATTAGTTATTTTTACTTGAAAATGTAGTTATCCCCACTTGAGAAATTAGTTTTTTTATTTGAATAATTAATTTATTCTACTTGAGAAATTGGTTATCCCCCATAACTAATTTTTCAAGTAGAGATCATTAATTTTCTAAGTGGTGATAACTATTTTTTCAAATGGTGATAATTATTTTCCCTAGTGGCAATAACTAATTTCGCAAGTGGGGATAATTAAATTTTCAAGTGGGAATAACTAATTTCCCAAGTGAAAATAATTAATTTTTTAAATGAAGATAATTAATCTCTAACTAATTTTTCAAATGAGAATAACTATTTTTCCAATTAGCAATAATTATTTTTCCAAACAATGATAACTATTTTCTCAAGTACGAATATTTCATTATTTCGGTATTGATGCTGTTCACTGGTGACAGAAGCTTCAGTGACATCGTCGGTGATTGAATTTCCGGTGATGTCGTCGGTGATCAGACATTCAGTGATGTTGCTAGTGACCGCACATCCGGTGACATCACCAACACTGGTGAGGTTGCCCTGCCCGGGGGGGGGGGGAGAGGATGAAAGGAGAAAAGGTATTTTGTCAAGACAACTATAGCATTTTTTTATTTATAAGAATCTAACTCATTTTCAGAATTTCAATTATTATAGGTTATTTTTAAGAAATATTTGTATTGAGTGGTTCTGAAATTCTCGCAATGTGTGTTGTTGGAGTTCAAGGATCCTAATTTTTATACAGGAAAAAGACATTTCAGGACTCATATATGAAAATATTTTCTTTCAAGGACCTGATTTAAAAATTTAGTATTCTTATAAACTGAATTCCCAACTCGAGTCAATTGAATTTCTAACTTCTACTGTTCATTTGTCAATATTTTCCTATAAAGATCCTTAGATGTCTTTTTCCCTTTTTATATGTTAGTAATTACTAATAATTAGTAACTGTAGTGTCAGATTTAGAAGAAAGAAAAAGAAGGAGAATTTTAGAAGCAATTGTAAGAAGCTTGCTTGATTATCTTCACTGTACATAGAACAATATATACACGGGAAAGAGAGATGGGGGGAATAATTACAATTAAAGAATATCAATCTAAATCCCTAAAGAAAAGGAAACTATCGAGGGAAAAAGGGAAATCTAAAATAATTACAATCAAATCAAATCATATCAATTATAATTAACAAATCAAATCATATCAATTATAATTAACATCCCCCCTCAAACTCAAGATGGAGGAATGACAGCCATTTTGAGTTTGTTCACTAAAAGTTGAAAGCGGCCTGTATTATGGGACTTGGTGAACAAGTCAGCTGGTTGATCAGCAGTCCGGATGGGAAGAAGTTTTAGAATGCCTCGGGTAACATGCTGCCTAGTGAAGTGACAATCAATTTCAATATGTTTAGTCCTCTCATGAAAGACATCATTGTGAGCAATCTGCATAGCACTCTGATTATCACAATAAAGAGTAGTAGGAGAGGTTTGACAAATGCCCATGTCTTCAAGTAACCATCTAAGCCAGAGTATTTCAGAGGTAGTGTCTGCTAGTGCTCGATATTCAGATTCAGTGCTAGATCGAGAAGCCAAAGTTTGCTTCTTACTCCGCCATGAAATAAGAGAGGTACCGAGAAATATGCAAAATCCTGTGGTAGAGCGACGATCAGTATGATCACCGCCCCAATCAGCATCAGAATAAGCCTGTAATGTAAGATGTGAGGTGGCGGAGAAATGTAGACCATGAGATAGAGTGCCATTAATATATCGAAGAATGCGAAGAACCGCTGCATAATGAGTAGTACGTGGTGCTGACATAAATTGACTAACAATATGAACAGCATACGCTATATCAGGATGAGTTACAGTGAGATATATGAGACTTCCAACCAACTCACGGTATAGAGTAGGATTATCCAGTGGAGTCCCATCAGTAGGTGTAAACCTAGCATTGGGCTCAATAGGAGTTTTCTCAGTTTGATCATCAGGAATTTGAGCTTTGGAAATCAACTCAGAGGCGTACTTAACTTGAGAAAGAGAAATACCATCAGTCAATGTCAATACTTCTAACCCAAGAAAGTAACTTAAGTGCCCAAGGTTCTTCATTTCGAAGTGTTGCCCGAGAAAATTTTGGAGTTCCTGAATACCTGTAGAGTCATCACCAGTAATGATCATATCATCAACATATAAAAGTAATAGAACAACCCCTCGATCAGTTCTACGAATAAAGAGTGCAGTGTCGTGGGGGCTACATGAGAATCCAAGTTGATTGATTGTAGAACTAAATTTGGCAAACCAAGCACGTGGAGCCTGTTTAAGACCATAGAGAGCTCGACGAAGACGACAGACTTTGTTTCCCGAGTAAAGATAGCCAGGTGGAGGTTTCATGTATACCTCTTCCTCTAAGTCACCATTCAAAAAAGCATTTTTGACATCCATTTGATGAAGAGCCCATTGCTTTGCAGCAGCAATGGCAAGTAGACTTCTGACTGATGTAATACGAGCAACCGGAGCAAATGTCTCCTCATAATCTATGCCATACTCTTGAGTAAAGCCTTGTGCCACTAAGCGAGCCTTGTATCGCTCTACAGACACATCAGAATGAGTTTTTATTTTGTAGATCCATCTGCTTCCCACGAGAGTTTTATCTGGTGGAAGCTCAACCAAATCCCAAGTGTGCATTTTCTCTAAAGCCTGTAATTCATCTTGCATTGCTTTCTGCCAACGAGGGTCACTAGAGGCTTCTTTAAAAGACTGAGGTTCATGCAAAGAGAGTATGGTAGAAAAGCAATGATAATCACGAAGATAAGAAGGAAGATGTCTTACTCTTGTAGAACGAGTGGTGGAAGCTGAAGGCATGTCAGGTGTAGGATCTTCAAGAGGGGCAGAATCATTGGTGAGGGGCGAATCATCGGACGTAATGGGAACCTGATCTAAAATTTCAGTACCTGTGTCACTGGGAAAAAGATCAGCAGAAGGATTGACAAAAAGAGGAGATGAGGTTGATGGAATGGAAGAAAATTGGGATAGACTAGAAAACATGACATGTTCCCAAAACACAACATGGCGAGAAATGCGAATGCGATGAGATAGGGGATCCCAACAACGATACCCTTTATGCTCAGAATCATAACCTAAGAAGCAACAAACTCGTGCTCGGGCCTGGAGTTTTGTGAACTCATGGGAAGGGAGAAGAACAAAACAAGTGCAACCAAAAACTTTAAACATAGTATAATCAGGGGGTGTACCATAGAGACGTTCAAAAGGAGAAATATTACCAAGGATAGAGGAAGGAATACGATTAATAACATAAACAGCTGTAAGAGCTGCTTCTCCCCAAAAACGCTCAGGACAAGATGATGAGATAAGAAGAGCACGAACAGTGTCAAGAATGTGACGGTGTTTTCGCTCAGCTCTACCATTTTGTTGGGAGGTATAAGGACAAGAGTATTGTGAGAGAGTACCCTGTGCATCAAGGAAACTAAGGAGTTGGGAGTTACGATATTCCATAGCATTATCACGCCTAAAAACCTTGATATTTCTGGAAAACTGAGTGCGAATCATATTTGCAAACTTAATATAAATCGCAGACAATTCAGAACGAGTTTTCATCACATATATCCAGGTAAAACGTGAATAATCATCAATAAATATCACAAAATAACGCGATCCTCCCATGGAGGAAGTAGGAGCAGGGCCCCAAATATCAGAGTGGATTAAATCAAAAGGAGACTCAGAAACAGAAGTACTTTTATTAAAAGACAATGCTGGTTGTTTTGCAGTCTGACAAGAAACACATTCTAAAGATTTTTCAATAACATTGCCTAAAAGTCCATTTGAAATTAAAGATGACAATTTATTGATGGAGCAGTGACCAAGACAATAATGCCACAACTCAAAAGAAGAGGCAGGGGAAGCAGCACATAATCGAGTTGATTTTGATGGAGGAATATGCAAGGAATTCAGCTCGAACATACGTCCAACTTTACGCCCCGTTCCAACAATCTGTCCCGTTCGAGGATCCTGCACACGACAACCATTAGAGGAGAAGATTACATCATAACCAAGGTCAACTAACTGGCCAACAGATATAAGATTGAAAGAAATAGCAGGAACATAATAAAGGTCATCAAGAGATAGGTTTGACAAAGAAACAGAACCAGTATGACTAACAGACATCAATGAACCATCAGCAGTGTTGATTGGAGGGGTAGCGGTACTAGGAGACCAAGAAGAAAAGATCTGTGACTGACCAGTCATATGATTATAGCAAGCAGAATCAAAATACCAAGAGGGGTTACCTGAAGGAGTGGCTAAAGCAGTAGGTGGAGAGGAGGTACCAGCAAGTAATTGCTTGAGAAGAGCCTCAAGATCACTGGAGATTGGTGGAGTGGATACATCGTTGGCAGTAGCTGTAGAAAAAGCAGGCTTGGGTGGTTGACTGGATCGTGAGAAATTTCTATTCTGATCAGATCTGGGAGGACGAGTAGGGCAATGCTCAATGACATGACCATTCTTCTTACAGTATCGGCATAGAAGAGAGGGGCAGTTTGCAGCAATATGACCTTTCTTCTTACAAGTGCGACATTCAATCAGAGGACACTCAGAAAATGCATGAGTGGATTGAGGACAGCGATGACAAAGTTTGGAGTTCTTCTCAGTCACAGCAAATGCCATGTCAGTGTTACGTCTTAAAAGTCCCAATCTAGTTTCTTCAGATTTTAACCGAGGAAGTGCATCCTCAAGAGTAGGAAGTGGGCTCTGATGCAGTAAAGAAGCTCGAACAGGCTCAAAGTCATCAGTCAATGCCATCAGAAAGTGAATAAGTCTAAGACGATCACGATAAGAGATAAAGGCATTAGTATCACTGTCGCACTTGAATGTTGGCTCAGAGTATGCCAATTGATCCCAAATAAACTCCATTTTTGCAAGAAACTCATAAACAGGCTGGCCAGGTTCTTGTTTCAAAGCACTCAAATCTTTCTGAAGCTGAAATTGGTTAGAGAGATCAGAGGACGTATAACGACTGGCAAGATGATCCCATACCTCTTTGGCAGTCTCATAACGACCAAATTGTTGATTGATACTGGTGATGGAAGTGTTCCGAAACCATGTGATAATTTGATGATTCTTGCTGTCCCATTCTTCCAAACGCTCAGCAAATTTAGCGGCCGTTTCTGATTCAGAGCGAACAGGATATTGAATGTCACCAGTGACATATCGCCATAATTTGCGACCTTTGAGAAACCCTCGCATGCTCTCTAACCAGTGACGATAGTTAGATCCATTAAGGAGTACAGAAATTGGCTGTGAAACGTCATTTTTATCCATGATAGTAGTAGAAGTCAAAAAAAGGAGCAGGATTTTGCAAAAACAGAGGCCAGAAATGAAAAGAACACACCCAAAAACCTTAGGAACCGGTCCAACTCGTTCAGAAATCGGTCTGAAAAGCAGTGACTCGGCCAGACGAAGAAAACTGAACGTTTTGGTGAGCAGCGGCGTTCCGGCGGCGCGTGGAGGCGCGTGCAGTGTCCGACCACCGTGAAAATTTGACAGCAGAGTCGCAAGACGTCGATGAAGAGGATGGTCAGGCGCGTGTGACAGTTTGGCTTCAGTAGAGACGCAAAACGGAGATAAACAGTGGCTGAATCGGAGTGCAACGGAGGAAAAATGTCAGATCTGGATTGTTCTCGGAGAATGAACAATCATATGCGAAGTAACTGGAAGGAAAGCTCTGATACCATGTCAGATTTAGAAGAAAGAAAAAGAAGGAGAATTTTAGAAGCAATTGTAAGAAGCTTGCTTGATTATCTTCACTGTACATAGAACAATATATACACGGGAAAGAGAGATGGGGGGAATAATTACAATTAAAGAATATCAATCTAAATCCCTAAAGAAAAGGAAACTATCAAGGGAAAAAGAGAAATCTAAAATAATTACAATCAAATCAAATCATATCAATTATAATTAACAAATCAAATCATATCAATTATAATTAACATGTAGTTTGATAGTTCGATAAAATAAAAAAACTAATTTATATATGGACAATTTTTTTATATTTTTAAAACTATAATTAATAAAAATGTCTATTAATTAAATAACAATAAGTGAAGACGCTTCCACAATAATTTAACACAAAATACACACGTCATGCAATTTTTTTTATCAATACCAAATAGAAAAATATAACATACTCCCTCTCCTTCTAATATAAAATAAAAGTCATATTTTAAAAAAAATTTTTGTTCAAAATAAAAGTCTCATTTAAAAATTTTTATGATATTAAATATTTTTTCTATTTTATTTTTATCTATAATTAAATATAAGAGAGATAGTAAATTTTAAATATATAATGCATTAAATAAGAATATTATTAAAAAATAATATTTTTTACAAATTTAATAAAAAAAATTTATTTTTATTTTTATATAATTAATTAAATATGACTGGTGTGTATATATTAGTAGAGATAAATAGGATATTTTAATGCTTTCATAAGATTTATTCTATTATATATGGATTGAATACCACCAACGGTGAGGATATAAAAGAAGAGTTTAGTCTATTATATAAATACGATATTTGACTTCCTCTAAAGTATTTTTATTATGGGTAATCAATAAATATATTTACTAGGCTTTTCCTGAATTATAAAATAAGCTTTATGAGTAAATAATTTGTGTAACATCCATAAATTTCCATATATGATTTTTAATATAATTTATGTTTAAAATATGAGGAATGAAGGTATATATTGAATTATGATAAGCATGTACTGAATAAAGGTATACAACAAATTATAGTTTCAATAAGTTACATTAAATTCTGATGAGCATACATTGAATGAAAGTATATAATAAATAGTGGTTTCAATAAGTTACATTGAATTATGATGAGCATATAGTGAATGAAGGTATATAATGAATTGTGGTTTCAATAAGTTATATTGAATTTTGATGAGCATACACTGAATGAAGGTATACAATAAATTTTAGTTTTAATAAGTTATATTGAATTATGATGAGCATATATTGAATGAAGAGACACAATAAATTGATGTCACCTATTGGCCAAGATATCAACACTATAAATACCTCTTCAATTTCTTCATTTTAACACATCACCAGTTGAGAGTGAGAGTTGAGAGCAAGTGAGAGAAAGAGAGAGTCGAGGAGAGAGAGAGAGTATGATTGAAAGAGAAGGAAAAGGAAGAAAGACTACTTTCAAGTAAGATACTTAAAAAAAATTTAAGAAGGAAGACAAACTGCTTAACTCATGATACTTCTCAATTGAGGTAGTATATTATTTATTTCATGCATTTTCTGTGAATTAATTATGGATATTATGTGATGTTATTTGATGAGTTGTTTCAATATAAATGTTTTAAAATGCTATGGATGTCTAGTATTAAGAGGAGACTCTGCCGAAATTTTTGTAGATGCATGAAATATGAGTTTTTTGGTTGTTTGCATAACTACCTGATTATAAGCATGATTTGTATGAATGAATATATATACTACTGAGATTTCCTCAAATCTCACACCCAATGACTAACAATGTTAGGGTCAAGTACAAGTAAAGGTAAAAGTAAAGATAAGGAGGTGGTTAACTAAGAAGAAGCAGATTGGAATATATTATTTTATACTAAAATAAATGTATTAAATTATGGTGATATGTTTTAATTATAATTTCTACTCTAGATATTTGCTGGCTTTACTTTAGATGTTCTAGAACAATGGTCATATAATTACAGTACAATTGACTTGATTATTAATAATTAAAGTAAACTTTTAGTTAAACTATTATTTTTTGAGCAACCCAATTTAAAAAAGTTTAAAAGTTTAATTATTCTAGATTTTTAATTCTTTCCATTAAGACATATAAATTATGATTAAAAGTCTAGTAAGTTAAGATGTAACAATTTGTCTTCTTCATTTCTCATCTTCACGCCAGACAACAATGAAGAAAATTAATTTAAAATACTTTCTTTATACATTATGATAATATATTTTTAAATTAATTAAATTACACTTGACATATTTATTAATATAAAATTCGTACTCTAGCTGCCTCTTTCTTATTTATTTCTTACCACCAAAAAATTATGAAGTTATTTTTTATTATTATATTTAGGATAAATTTATAATTTTATGTTAATTTTTAAAAAGATTCTATATTCATTAAAATGTTACAAGTGACTACTGACTATCATAATTTTTAAAACAAAAAATCATTCTAATTTAACCATAAAGATTTACATAATTTCCTTATTTTTAAAACGTAAGATATTTTGCATTCTTTTTATTATTTTTTTGATTTTTTAATTTTAATTTTACTCTTAGCATTTTAAGTTAATTCTGAGTTTTAATCCAACCACAAAAAAGAATTGACTATTACTATTAACGTTAGCGCCATTGAGCATAGCCGTTGCTAATATTTAGAATTCAAGAAGTAAGGAAAATAAAACGTTATTAGTATTTTCTTGAAGTCAACAAATCTTATATAGGCCAGAAAAAAAAAGAAGAAGAAGAAGCAAATCTTGTTGATATTTTCAATTTCTTTAAAGTGATATATATATGTGATATATATATATAATTATATTCCCTCCGATTCATATTATAAAATATTTTATATGATAAATTTTTAATTTAAAATATAAGATATTGGGTATTTTTTTTTACTTATGTTTTTAATGTTTCCTCTCTCCTTATTTAGAATCTAATAATAATAATAGAATAGGGTATTTAATAAGGATAAAATAAAAAATATAAATACTTTTTACATTAAATTTTAGATAAAAAATAATTTTTTTAATATACATATAATTAATATAAAATATTTTATAATATAAATCGTAGGGAATATATTACATCCACGTACAACTGCAATTTGACTTTCCAAAATAAAGTCACATTCATCAGGCATTCAATCTTTTGCACATACTTTTACATGCCCCAACAACTTTTAAATAACTATAGTAGTTGCTGTCCTAATTATTTTTTACCCAAAATTTAGGCATGTAATTTTTTCTCACCGGAAAATTTGGGTCTCTGATTGAATCATTCAATTTGAATACCTAAATTTTGGCCAAAAAAAAAAATTAAATACCTAAATAAATTATATGACTAAATACGTGTTTCCCAGCTGTATAATTTATGCCCTCATCAGTGGCTGCATATCATTTGGACCCCACATGGGAAAAATATATATATATATATATATTTTTACTCCTATTCATATTTATTCATGTGATTGTTTGGCGCAATGCAAACAACCATTTGTATCTTATATGCTTCGTAGGATGAACTTATTATGATTGTCATTATTCTCATAAAAAAAAAAGCGTTATTGAAAAATCTCCTTTTAAATAATCATCCGAGTAGGTTATTTAAATATTATAATCATTACTTCAATGACATGTTCAATTTTCTTTTCTCATTCTTATTTCTTGCGCTGGTACTGATCACCGTCAGATAATTATATTTGTCAATTTTAGTGCAGGGATCAACTGAGGGTGAGATTTATTAAATGATAAAGAAATATATATTCATCTAAAGATTTGACTTTTAAAATGCGCGTAAAAAATATCCCTGAATATTATGACATATTCCATACTGAATTAAAATGAAATTTACAAACTATGTTAAACATTTAATTGGAAGTCTCAATTACACATAAGTAAAAATAATTAGAAGTCGGAGAGGAATGTAGCTTATGAAAATAATAAGTGAATTAAAAAAAAAGAAGAAGAAAAATTTTCTTCTCAATTTTAAAAAACCAGAACGCCCCTATATATATATATATATGTTTATACAAAGAACTCCCTCATATTTTTTACGAGAGAGAGAGAGAGAGATAAGTAAAGAAGAAGGAAAAATCTGACCAATCTTAGAAGGTCCTTTCCCTCACTCTCCACCTTAACCGTGGATGCGGATGTGTTTTGTGTATGTACTATGTAGTCTCTATTCTTGACTCTCTCTCTCTTTTCCCTTCTTCTTCCTCGTTTCCTCTCTCTCTATCTCTCTCTGCAATGGCTCACCTCTTCAGAGACCTATCGTTGGGCCAGTCCAAGAGAGAGACATCACCACCGACAATCACGGTCACCAAATCACCCATGGTCGCCGATGACCTTCCCTCGCCGCTGGGTCAGCTTGCCTCCAAGCTCACTGTTTCTGACCTCAGGCTAACCGCATACGAGATCTTCGTCGCTGCTTGCCGTACATCCTCCGGCAAGCCCCTCAGTAACGGTCCTAACTCCTCTAACCATTCCGACTCTCCGAACCACCCCTCTACCAACTCCCCGAACTCCCCTGCCTTGCAGCGATCTTTAACTTCCACCGCCGCCAGCAAGGTCAAGAAGGCATTCGGCTTAAAATCACCTGGCTCGGGATCCAAGAAGAGTCCTGGCTCCGCTTCGAGCGCCGGTTCAGGTCAGCACAAGTCTAAGCGACCATTGACGGTCGGGGATCTCATGAGAAATCAGATGAGGGTTTCGGAGGCGATGGACTCGCGCGTTAGGAGAGCTCTACTCAGAATTTCTGCTGGACAGGTCTCTTTCTAGTAATTCTAAAGCAACTCATTTGCCAATGCACTTCGCACTTGTATACCTATCTTCACACATGCACATTTTACGCATGAATGTGTGTATGCATGTAAGTGTATATGGAAGATGGCATTTGATCTGGCTTCGTTAGTTGATTTTCTTTCCAATCTTCATCTACATTAATTTTCCCATTACCTCTCAATCATGAAAAAGGGCAATTACGTGGAGCTTAAGTTTCTGTTTGGTCTTTCTAACATCGAAACTTCTTCGATCTGCTATTGCGTTCTTCAGATTTTGTAAATTAAAGTTTAATGTCTCTTCGATCCAATGGAAGTGATGTTGCGGGTGACTGTAACATTTTTTATTCTTATCGTTATTCTAAGTAACATGATTCTTCTATACTCTCTTCAATTTTGAAATTATTTACGTCTTGGCACTCGGGTTGTAATTGTTCCATGTGGAAAATGTTTGAGTTTTTATCATAAATCACATAATAATTATCAGAAAAATTCTCAAATTATCCTGCATAAGAATATTGTGAAATGTAAATACCATGAGGTGCTCGTTAAGCTCTTTAATTGTTCCATGTACGTATATACACATTATTGCTTATGTCTTTAATTACTTATATGTATATTTTTCTGAGGGGATGGGGATTTACATTGAAAGTGTAAAGACAGAAAGAAATCAACTAAGTTAAAGTAATCATGGCGAAACAATTTTCTTGCTGTATTACAGGTTGGAAGAAGGATTGAGTCTGTTGTGGTTCCACTAGAATTACTGCAGCAGCTTAAGGTTTCAGATTTTGCTGATCCACAAGAGCATGAGGAATGGCTGAAAAGAACCCTGAAGGTTCTTGAGGCTGGTCTACTTTTGCATCCCTTTATGCCTCTAGATAAGTCAAATTCTGCTGCACAGCGGCTGAGGCAGATTATTCATGGGGCTTTGGATAGGCCTATAGAGACTGGGAAGAATAATGAATCTATGCAGATTCTTCGCAGTGCTGTCATGTCTCTTGCAAGTAGATCATATGATGGGTCTTCCACTGATTCATGCCACTGGGCCGATGGAATCCCTTTCAATCTTCGGCTCTATGAAATGCTTCTGCAGTCCTGCTTTGATGCTAATGATGAATCCTCAATTATTGACGAATTTGATGAGCTAATGGAACAAATCAAGAAGACCTGGGGAATTCTTGGATTGAACCAAACACTTCATAATCTTTGCTTTACTTGGGTTTTATTCCACCAATTTGTTGCAACTGGCCAGGTGGATTTGGATCTGCTGTCTGCTGCTGATGGTCTGCTAGCAGAAGTTTCAAATGATGCAAAGACAACAAAGGATACAGAATATTCCAAAATTTTAAGTTCTACATTGAGTTCAATATTGGGGTGGGCAGAGAAAAGGCTCCTTGCATATCATGAAACTTTTGATCATGGAAATGTCGAAACCATGCAGGGCATTGTTTCTTTAGGGGTAGCAGCAGCTAAGGTTTTGGTTGAAGATATATCTAATGAATATCGGCGAAGGAGAAGAAATGAAGTCAATGTTGCCCGTGAAAGAATTGATACTTACATCAGGTCATCACTACGTACTGCTTTTGCTCAGGTAAGTTTCCACTGTCTACACCATTGGCCTTTTCCTTTAGTAGAAGCTGGTAGACTTGATATATTGTTTCCTGGTCTGAGTGCTGTGAGCATGGCAGTGGTAGCCTTTTATGTTTCATGTGAGAGATTGAATTTTTTGTTTTAAAATAAATCCTTAGTTTCCCTGCTGGTTAATTTGATTATCAAGTCAATCAAGTTTCTGCCAAGCCAATGGAGGGTTTAGTTACAGCTGAAATATTTTGGTTCTGATTACAATTATGACAATAGCTGTCTTGAATCACTCTTCTTTCCATCTCTTTACAATTTATCATAGACATATGTACTGAAACATGTTTTTTATGCTTTATAGATAATGGAGAAGGCAGACTCAAGCAGGAGAGCATCCAAAAATCAGCCAAACGCTCTTCCTCTTCTCGCCATTCTTGCTAAGGATGTAGGTAGCCTGGCAGTTAACGAGAAACGAGTGTTCAGTCCGATACTTAAGAGGTGGCATCCTTTGTCAGCTGGTGTTGCTGTGGCCACTCTTCATGCATGCTATGGAAATGAATTGAAACAGTTCATCTCAGGTATTACAGAATTGACACCTGATGCAGTACAAGTGTTGAGAGCTGCAGATAAGTTGGAGAAAGACCTTGTGCAAATAGCTGTAGAAGATTCAGTGGAGAGTGAAGATGGTGGCAAGGCAATAATTCGTGAGATGCCTCCTTATGAGGCTGAAGCGGCAATTGCTAATATGGTGAAAACATGGATTAAGACTAGATTAGACAGACTTAAGGAGTGGGTTGATAGAAATCTGCAACAAGAGGTTTGCATTCATCATCTTTTCATGCTTTGCTTCCTTTTGATGATTTTTCATTACCACTTTATTAAGTTACAAAATATATTTAAACCATCTTAAATTATTGCTAAATATTTCTTCCTTTTTAATATGTGTGATTTTAAATCAAGTTATTTTTATATGATGTTTTTGTCATTGTCTGGTTGCCTCTAATTTGGTTTTAACTTCAATTGTGAATACGTTAAGACATGGAGTCAACCAATAAATTTTGGTTTCAACTTTAATTGCTTCCTCATATAAAAGTAATGAATTGTGATTTTGTTGTGAATGTATTTTAAGACATTGAGTTAACCAATAAAATTAGGTTTTTACTATATTAACCTTAGGTTCTTACCTTTGAATGGACCATAAGTAGCAATTTTTTTTTACTTGCACCTGTTGGATTGGATGTATTTATTTCTTTAAAGAGTTATTGACTTTTGTTCCTGTTTGTTAAGATGGTCAGTCTGAGTGATAACTTTGTTATAATCTCACCTTTTCTAAATCTTATATCCAGCCAATTAAGTCTTTTGCTTGTTCTTCACTGTGATCCTATTTCAGGCTTAGGGTGGCCTCTTATGACTTAATTCATTGTAGTTGTTTACATTCAGACATATTGCTTACAAGAGCATACAAAATCTTAAGTTGGCATTTAGTATGCTGACATTCTAATTTCTTAAGTATTTTGAAATATTTATAAAAGAAAATTGATTTGGGCACCTAAAAAATCAGTTTCCTTATGTTACTTTAGAAAAATACAACACATAATATTATGTTTTTCATATTTCTTGTTCTAAATATCTCATAGTTAAATTTCCAGGTACTTGGGAAATTAAATTTTGCATGTATGAAACACCACCTAAAAGAAAATGCTTGTTCCAATGAAAAGTTTTCTTAGCGAAATGCCCTGATGATCACTTAAATTGTGAGGAAATATTCATTTTCTGATTTCTCTTCACCTGGAAATAGTAGCCATCTCAAGCTGTTGTTAATAACTAAAAGTGGAATTGGTAGGTTGGAAGAGACCACTGTGTGTGTCGAGACTTTTTAGACATGTAAATTACAATTTATGAAAAGAAAATCTGGTTGGACAGTGCTTTGTGAATGTGCTTGCTTGTTTGCTAATCTCTGCATGCTGATCTTAGAACTTTGTTGGTGAGAAAATCATTTATACTGAAGCTATAATTATAAGAGTAGTAACTGTAATTTGGAATCAGTTAAAAGCATTACAAAAATGTTGGTGCATCATTAAGCTGTCTTTTGAATGGATAGGTCAGGTTTCTGACTTCTTGCTCATTCTTTGTTTGTTTGTTTCTATTATTATTATTATTATTATTTTGGTCTCATGCATGTGATAATTTTAGGCTGCTTCGCAAGTACCTCATCAACCATTCCTGTATCTCCTGTGGTATGATAATGATAATCTTCCGGCAATAGGATTTTTGTTCAGGCCTTTAGATTTATGTTGCATGAACTCTAGAATTGGTTGCAATCCTGCATGAACTGCAAGATTGTAAACCATAGTTGCTTTTTTTAATCTAAAAATATTTTAGTGCTTAAAAGAACTTTTGGTTGGCATTGGGCAACATGTTCATAGTTGTGTAACATGCTTACATGTGACTTTATGTGTACATTAATTGATTGCCTTGTATCTTTGAATAACGTAGTTTATTGTGCTGTCGTAGCTATGGAGTCCACAAACAAATCAAGATGGTTATGCCCCTTCTGCTGTTGAAGTATTGCGGATCATAAATGAAACTTTGGATGCATTCTTTCAGCTTCCGATACCAATGCATCCTGCATTGCTTCCTGAATTGATGAACGGCCTTGACAGATGCATTCAATACTACGTTACCAAAGCAAAATCTGGCTGTGGTAAATGATGTTGAATTTAATAGTTGAGTTCTGATATTTATTTAGCACGCATAATAACTGAATTTCTTTGTCTTGATATGTTCAGGATTGCGAAATACATTTGTTCCAACAATGCCAGCATTGACCAGATGTACTATTGGATCAAAATTTCAAGGCTTTGGGAAGAAGAGAGAAAAATCACCAAATGTTCAAAAGAGAAACTCTCAGGTGGCAACAAATGGGGATAGCTCTTTTGGTGTACCACAGCTTTGTGCTCGCATAAATACTTTGCAATGGATCTGGGGTGTATTTGATGTTGTGGAGAAAAGAATTATTACCCTTCTACGAAACTCTGAATCTGCTAATGTAGAAGATTTTTCAAATGGATTGGCGAAGAAGTTTGAATCATCTCCAGCTGCATGTGTTGAAGGAATTCAGCAACTCTGTGAGGCAGTGGCATACAGAATCGTATTCCATGATCTAAGCCACGTTCTATGGGATGGTTTATATGTTGGAGATCCATCATCTTCCAGGATCGAGCCATTTCTGCAAGAACTTGAGCGAAACTTGATGATCATTTCTGATACAATACATGAAAGAGTTCGAACACGGATTGTTACTGATATAATGAGAGCTTCCTTTGAGGGATTCTTGCTGGTCTTGCTTGCTGGAGGACCCTCTCGTGCATTTTCCCGGCAGGACTCTCAGATCATAGAGGATGATTTCAAATCTCTTAAGGATCTCTTCTGGGCAAATGGGGATGGCTTGCCTTCTGAATTAATAGATAAGTTTTCAACTAGAGTAAGGTCTATCCTTGCCCTCTTCCGAACTGACACAGAGAGCCTTATTGAGCGGTTTAGAAGGGTAACCCTGGAGACATTTGGCTCCTCTGCTAGATCTAAACTTCCATTACCTCCAACTTCTGGACAGTGGAATCCATCTGAACCCAACACATTATTGCGTGTTTTGTGCTATAGGAATGATGAATCAGCTTCTAAGTTTCTTAAAAAGACATATAATTTACCTAAGAAACTGTAAGAATCTTGATAACCCGTGCACAGGATGGAAACCAAGATATTATCGATGTGGAAATTGCGTTATGCCTAAATTTCTGGTTCTGCTTGTATTTTGTACAATATTGCTAGCAGGTAACATTATCTGCATTGGTGAGCGAAGTTTACTACAGGATGCAGCTGTCATGTATAGTATATTTTGTTCAAATTCTTGGTGCTGCTTCTATATTCGATGGATCTGGAGTGGATCAGCATATATGGTGGTCAATAGTGTTCCTAGGGCAGAGGCTTATTCGGGAAGGTAGTTGAATATTCTTTCTGATTCATTAATCATTCGAAGGTAGAATCATCCTCATAGTATTGGTATTTCTGGTGGTTTCTTTCGCCCGTAGCCTTTTCCCCGCTTTTTTCTTTTTTCTTTTTGCGAGTTCTTTATATATGATATGAAAAATTCTTTTGTTAAATTTTCCTTGGAGTGGCTTGTCACATTTTTACTAGCAAGAAACAAAAGCAATGTATAGCATCTGTTTTTTGAAGTTGATGTTATTTATACTCATGTAAGTTGGGATCATTCTGTTTATGCGAATGCCTTTTATGCTATACCTAAAGTAACAAGTCGAATTTACTCTATTGTTCTTACAATAGCCTGATGAAGATACTGAGTGGATGGTATATGGACAGCTACTGCCTAGGGCTCTCTTGCCTGATTGATGATAGGGCGATGCTATGTAAATCGTTGAATTTTTTCTAGACCTGCATGAAGTAATACACACATACACACAAACATGCATGCATGCATGCATTTTCAAGCAATTCGGTGAGGCACACTACCTCCCTTGCCGTACGTAGCGCCCTATTGTGTGAGTGTGTACATTTTTGCTTTGTGAAGCATTTCTATGAAAGTTTTCACAAAACGAATACGGGGAAATATCTAGTGCAATGTAATACTTTGTCCGGATTACCTTAAATGTAAGACATCTTGTGAGATTGTTTAATTTATTAATTATTTTTTTCCATTTATGTATATGGTCTATAATTAATAGATGAGAAATATATGTTATGATAAGTATGAGAGATAATATAATTAATTAGGGTAAATAGTTGAAAATATTATCATTTGTTGACAAGTTTAATAATTAGCATTTTTTAATATGTATGATATAGTTAAAAATGTTTTATCGTTAATATTAGAGGAAGTAACTTCAAGGATGTTCAAGCCACAGGATGGGGAAATATATAAACACATGGCACATTAAAGCATTGATGTGCAAGTATTAGTGGCACAATGCACGCCAAAGCGCAAACGTTTTCGAAGGTGCGTAGTGGCTAGAAAAAGGGGCTCAACAAAGGCCTGTTCATGGACAGGTCGAGTGAGAGTAAAGTGAATTTTCTTCTTGGTGAAGGCAAGACGCAAGAGATTTGACAATATATGTTAAAGTGAAATAAGTATGGCCACATCTACAGGGATTCTTCTTTACAAAAATGATAATAAGATAATCCACACTCTATAGCTAATGTCACAAGCTAGAAATTAAACAATAGATTAATATCGAATTGAGCAATCCCCTTAAGATACAAGTCATCCAACTATGGAATGTGCCAGACTAGACTTGCATCTAAGGCCTGTAAATTTCGGGTACAAACTGAAAAAGCATGAGACACATTAGTGTCCGATGCGAATTATGTCTTCTGTGCAGAATTGGGTGCATCTTGTTTACAACATGTTCTATTTTGCAAATTCTGAAGATTGGAGACATTCCTTTATAATCTCCCTGATCCTTCTTTTCATTAGTTTATCTTTCACACCGGCAAGCATGTTTCTGTAAAACATTTCCAACCTAATTAGCTTACTATGATCTGCTTCCTCTAACATGTTCTCCCATTCCTTTGCAATGTCGAATGCACCTGAGTTCCTCAATGACACTGGGATATCCTGCTCATCAAAAGGTTTCCCAAATATTGAACCATGAAGTATACTAGCGTATCTCTCCATTACAGAAAGCTTTGTCTGAAGGAGCTTCACTTCATTCAATGCTGAAGACAATTTCTCATCTATTTCAGTGACTGCTTCATTCTCTTTTTCTGTCATCTTATCTTGCTCTCCAGTACTCTTTAGTTCCTCTTGCTTGAAATCCTCTATCAGAGGCGGCCATAACACCATTGTTGGAGTGTGAAAATCCACTGCCTTGCCATTTCCCAGAACCCCACTCCTTCCCCTACCCCAAGACCAAATCTTGTATCCCTCCTGTGCAACAATAACGGTATGTGCAGCTCCACAAGCAATTTGGATTGGCTCTGGAAACTTTGGCTGATTTGGTGTGCACGAGATAAGAAGGGGAGAGAGAGCATCCCCAGAATCAGTTCCAGCAAAACTAGCCTCAGGGCACAGACCAAGGCCCTTCTCCATTCCCCATGACCACATATCCCCAGATGATGAAACAACACTAGTATGAAACAAGCCACAATCAATAGAAACTAGATGTAGGTGTTGTGGCAATTCTTTGACAGGCGTAGGAAGCAATTCACTTTGCATGGCTCCGTGCCCAAGTTGCCCATTTTCCCCAAGGCCAAACGTCCAGCACATGCTTGCTGATGTGTAACCAGCTCCCTTTTTGTGAGTGAGCAAAGCAGTGTGAAAGGCACCACATGCTACCTCATAAATTGCCCAGGGTGACTCCTGATCAAATGTTTTTACAACTTCTGGATGTGGCCTGCTCTCCCTATCCCCCAAGCCTAATTGACCATGGTTGTTATTACCCCAAGAGTAGCAAACAAGATCTTCACCTACGTATGATTCTCCTGCAGTAACCAGTGCCACAACGTGCTCATTTCCACATGCAACCTTGACAACAGTGTGACCATGAAAGTCCCATACAGGTGTGGGAGTGAAACTGCTCACAAGAGAGAACTCTCCTTCTTTGCCTTTCTGTGGGCAGTTTCCCCACATCCACAGGGCCCCAAGGTTATCAATAGCCAGAGACATCATTCCTCCTGCTTTGACAGAACATATCTGCGAAAATTGAACGGACAAAACCATGTTAATGGCAATCTTGCCTTGGCTTGTTTGTATGTCGGAGAAGAGAATTTTTGCAATTTAAGCAATACCTTTAGTGATGCCTTACTTTCTTCTTCTGGCATGCCTGTTAAAGAATTAGGAGGGTGCAACTCAAGAAACTTGTTTAATAGGCAGGGAACCAGAGAATGGGAGTCCTCTCCATTAATACAAAGTTGACCATCTATACAGTAGTTAAGGATGTAGCCAAATAATAGAAACCAACCAACACACAGAACAGTAGAAGAAGAAACAAGTAATTTTCAGTATCTGGCTTTCACGAGGCACTACAACCATGTTAAGGATACAGATATTATAACCCCAGCACCAGAGTGATCCGTCATCTGTCAACAAACACACTCAGTGCTATCAGATTGCAGTCTACTAGATATTGCATGTTGTTTCATCTCTATTTCGACATCAGGACTAGAAGCGTGAAATATACATATACATGCACAAAATATTTGATCTAAAGGGCAGCCATGAGGAATCTCTCTAAAGCAGATAATAAATATACATATCCATTGCACTGAAAAGCAGAACATGGAGAAATTTAACCAACATGGCAAATCATCATGCTTAAAAAAGGGCATGGATATATCCAGTAGGATCTTATATTCAGAGGATTTTTCTAAGTCATGCTTAGTATCATGGAGCAAAGGATGACAGGAAGGAAACAAGCTAGGAAAATCCACCAGAACTTGGCAAGGGGCTGCTTGGTGCAGATGAAAAATGGGCGATGGAAAATAAACCACTTAAAAATTTGGGAAGTAAATCATATTACACTTGTTTTTGGAAAAGATGAAGGACTGTTGAAATTGAAATACATCTTACTTAATCTTTCTCCCGTTTTTAAACTCGGAAATGATATAACCAAACGTTCCCATCTTTCCTCTTCTCTATATTTCCAGCTTCGCATTTCTCCAGTTTTTTACCCAGACCAAAGTCAATACGAACAGAATAAAAAATTGCAGATAAAAAACAAACCCAAAGGTTAGAACTCAACCTGCTAGAGCAAGACTGTGATAGGCACCGGCGGCAATTCCCACAATTCTGACAGCGTCTCCTGATGTATTGGGGGTTTCAAACTTGAGCTGAACAGGAAAGAGCTCGTCCTCTACTGAGCCTCGCCCAAGTCGCCCCAATATTCCCCTTCCCCAAGAATATACACACCCATCCCCTACAATCAAAAGCACAAGAATTCCCCTACATTCGTCAATGCAAGATATCTCCTAAACAAGTGTTAAAAATTGCAGAAATAACGATACAATTCCCCTCATAGTGGCAAAGCATGAAGCTTCCCAATGGCGTCCAACTCAGTGATCATTCAAGTCGGTAGGGCACCCCTAGAAAAACAAAATGGTGCAATTTTTACTTCAGGTATGAGATTCCGATTCTCCCCAAAGACACAATTTTCAATTTTCTGTAAAGCTCCCTTCCTATTTAGTTTAATTTCCATAAAGATCCACCGTATATTGATAGCCCCAGACACTACTGAGAGAAATTTGGTAAGTCTTACCGGTTAGAGCGAGAGTATGTGCTTCACCGGCAGCTATGGCTACTACTTTACGAGATAAGTTACCGGAGTTGAAACTCCCGGTGTTCTCCATTATCTGCTGCCACTAAATAATATCAAAGATTGGCAATGCCTAGTCTGTGATAAGCACCCGATGAGAGACCAAACTCTACTTATACCGAGTTTTTTTTTTGGCCAACACTTATACTGTGTTTATGGCCATCGCCAAAAATAAATTTATTCTGTGCTTATAACAGCCCTCAAGTTGTAATGGTAGACAAATGAAAATGAAGTGGGAGGAGGGGAAAGACAAGATCATATACATAAGAAAATAATAACAACGACGAAAATAATAACAACAACTTGTCCTTTTCCCTATTTCTAATTAATTATTAATTTTTTTATTAGAAATCGACCAATGATAGTTATAGTTGAGTAGAAAAGATTTGATTTTTATTTTTGAAAAAATAGATTAAAATTTTTCAATGATAAAACTGTATCAAGAACTACCTCCTATTTAAAATTTGACAATACTCAAATTTACCAGTAATGGAAAACATCAAATACCGAATAATTGTTTAAAAAAAAAAGTTGGCCAGGCTTTTCCTCTTTGCGTATTATCTTCTTTTTTTCTTTTTTCTTTTTCAACCTGCATATGATCTCTTTGATGACTACAATTTATGCGACTACGTATCAGCTTTTGGATTAGCAAATTAGACATGGAAATTACTAAGGAAGTAATGATTTGTATTCTTTGATTATATCCTATTTGGATATAAATAAATGAAGATGTATGAAAATCATATTTATATTCCCTTCCTCCTTTCTCTTTATAACGGTGACCGTTCATACTGGATTCGAAGAGGAGAGAACCACGTATCTTGCCAATCATAATGCAACTTCATTTTGGGGTTCAGTCCTTATCCAAATATTAAACGAAAATCAATAGATGCCAGATGGTGATCAAAAGAATTGATAGAATATTCTTGATATCCGAAACCTTTATGATATCGCTCCTCAGACTTGATCATCAAATACGGAATTGAAACTTGGAGTATTTTTGGTTGAATGGAGGAAAATGGAGGAAAGGAGATTAAAGAGATTTTTAATAAAAGAGATTAAATGAGAAGTAATTGGAAGAATTTTAAAATTTTCTTGTTTAATGAAATTGGAAAGGAGAAAATTAGAAGAATTTTAATAAAATTTTATTTAATTAAAAAAAATTGAGTAATAAACACTTTCCTTTAAAAAAAATTTTAATTTAAAAAAAATTTATAAAAAGGTGAGAATAAAATTGAAGAAAATTAAATTAAATTTCTCCCAATTTCCTTTAATTTTTTCAACCAAATAACCTTCTTAATCCCCTCCCCCTTCCCCCCTTGGAAAACCATCACTACCCTAAGGCCTCAAACCAAATAGACTCTTACGACTTAAAATGTATTTTGATGACTATGCGGTGTTGGGTTGGGATTTGGGTGGGGTAATTAAGATTCTAACACTACCCGATATATATTACGTAGCGAACCAGTCATTATGGCATAAAGGCAGGAATATGATTCATAGATAGGCATTTGGTAAATTACATATTCCTACCGGTGGACCGTTAAAGCAACCATGAACTACGTCTCTGCTTAATTGTAAGTACACAGAGACTATGAGCCTGTTTGCAGCCCGTTAATTAGAAACTAAATTTAGAATTAAAATTGAGTTTAATGCATTTTGGAATGTGTTTAGCTGTCTTTTTATGTTGTTGTAGAAACTCATTTTTAGCCCAAATCCAGTTTTCTCATAAGCAACCCTCTCCTTACTTCTTGTTCTACTTCTCTTTCATTGGAAAAAAATCTATACATCTAATCACAAGTGCTTTTTGTTCTGTCAAAAAGTCGAAATAGACTATTCTTCTTTTTACAGTGTGCAGTGCTCTCTCCTTCTTCTTCTCGTGTGTGTTCTTTTTATTGACCTTCTCCTGACCGTTGAAGCTGAACCACCTTCTCCCAATAATCCCTATTTTATCGGAATATTTCATAAATGATCATTATTGAGTATCGCGCTCTTTTTGCGTGATCCCTGATTTTTCGTCCTACAGTTACGATTCCCTGACCATTATGATCCCACAACCGTTACTCCTAGCCGGGTGTTTTGTTGGGGTGATACAGTCTTTGTAGAGCAACCCATCTCGGCCATATGGCCGAGATGTTATTCTGTAGGACGATTATTTAGCCACATGATTACCCGGCATTACCGTTCGATAATCGATGTATTACTCAATCCGTCCCTCTTAAACTCGGCCTCCGAATCATAGCTTGGTGTATATGAGCCCGGAAAGTGGGGCTTAAAAGGGGTGTCTCGGACTTATAATCTCGGCATGTTCATTTCGGCCTGTACACTTTTAATTAAAATATCCAAACATAATTATTAAAACCAATTATCCAGACACAAATACACTTTAGTCTAAAACCAAATTTTATCATCATAACCACGTTAAAAATCAATTTTACCAAACTCTGTTTTAGAGGTATTATATATAACGTCTCCTTAGAAATCGTGGAATGAAATGCTTTCTGTTGAGTTTTAGATCTAAAGCTTTCCGGTATGCATCAATCGAATAAGCTTGCAACCAAAATCCGTGCATGAACAACTACATCTAATTGTCAAATAACTTAAAACAATTTATCGCCTTTCTTACAATTGACACATTGACCATGAATTTAAGAATGAGTTCCTATCCTACAAATTTAATCGGCATTTTCATCATCTAACCGGGGTACGAACAAACTAACGAATAGGGTTAGCAAGTGCAAGGACCCCCACCGGCGTCGGCCATGTCGTCCTGACGACTAATGTAAGCAGAGAGATTTAGATACTGATGATCTTGATCATTCCGATCCCTCCATCTTGCTCTACAAATCACGCAGCTAGCTATTCTCCTTCCTCTGCTTCTCCTCCACCTCACCAAGCATTCTTCATGAATTGGATTCCGACACGTCCCACAAGCCACAACCTTGTCGTCCTTACCCATCTCCTCCAGACAAATGGGACACGTGGTGCCATCCTCTACCTCTACGTCGGGTTCCCGCCTTTGGCTGAAGAAAAGCTGGTGAAACCTCTGGCGGAGAGAGTCCCCCGCGACGGCGTCGGGTGAGGTGGGGAGGTCGAGGAGGCGGCGGAGTTGGGAGGGGCGGATGGCTGAACGGCGGAGGCAGACATGGTGGAGGGGGAGGCCGAGGACTCGAATGAGAACGAAAAGGATGTGCTTGCAAGGGGTGGTGCGGTCGGGGCAGGTGCAGGAGGGGAGGGTAGAGAGGGTGACAGTGTATACATTGGCGGTGGCACCCAAAACGAAGAAGGAGGAATGGGAGCGATGAAGGAGGAGGAGGGGATGGCGGAGAGCGCGGAGGATTCGATCGGAGAAGCGAGGATGATTGGGGGATAGAGAGTCCATAGATGGATGAAAGAAGAGAGAATGAATGAAGGGTTTTTTATGTAGGTAGGTAAGGAGATGGAAGAAGGAAGAGAATAAGTATGGGTTATGTATGTATATTTGTATGTAAGGTAATTAAGGAGGTTATGGTTAGGATAGGAGGAGGAGGGGAACTGAGGGACACGGGAAGGATAGGATAAGGGAAGGGAAGGGAATCAATGCGATGTCGTAATGGGAAACGAAACCTGTAAACTGTAATACAAAGGAGGTTGGTGAGGTCACTTCTCCCTCAATGCTTGAAATGGCGGGTAGACCGTAGACGACGCTATCCCCACACCCACACGCACTTCCAACTCACAACCCACACTCCACGTAATCCGCTACCCTTAATCTCACCTCTCTTTTACCTTACGGTTCTTAGCTTACCCTTTATTAGATGAAATACTGATTAAGTTAATTATTAATTTATAGACTAATCCAAATTTCAAGCTCAAGTTAATGGCATGTTAGGATTTTCAGAGATTGAAAATCCATTATTAGATTCCCCCTTAAGAAAGAAATGTCTGCTACGTTGGCTTTACTCTGCCCGGAGCATCTTCTCCATTCGGCGCCCCCCCCTCCTCTTTTTCTTCTCAATAAAATTCTTTTTTGGCCCATGCCTGACATAAATTGAAATTGAAATTAAAATGAACAAAAAAGACTAAAAACATGCAATACTCCCCGTCTTCAACATAAGGAAAAAATGTTATAAAAAAATATAACAGGTAAAAATAATTATCTCATGATTTTTAAGAAATTTTGTTATAAAAAATAATTATTCTCCTTAAATGTGTTACAAATTAAATTTTTTTTTCTCAAATATCCCTGATATAAGAAAAATAACAATTTGTCTAATGAATACAATATTTTTTAAATGAGGGGCACAACTGGAAGAATTTCTTTAATATATCAAACATATAATAATTCTTCTTTATAAGTTGAACCAAGATATTTCTTTCAAAACTATATATATATATATAGATCGAAGTAAGTACATTAAAAGACATAAAAAACCAGAAAATTTGAGACCTATTCAGAGCTAAATTTCTTTACTACTCTCTCCTCCTGTCCTTTCTATCACTAACATTCTATAATTTTTTTATTTTAAATATAGATCTCTTTTAATAAGTTTTTTATGTATTAATTATTATTTTATTTCCAAAATTTTCTTATTTACGAGAGAGGTGATGTATTGTTTAAATTTATGATATTTAGTAGAGATAAAGATTAAAAATACATCAATTTTAAGATAATTTTAATAAAAAATAAATTTTTCTGGTTCCGAGGAATTAATTAAAAGTAAGTTGTAAAATTAATGGAATGGCTATTTCTTTTAAGTCTAGTAGAATTGAAAAGAAATAAATTTGAATAGTTTATATTAACTTTTAATTTTAAATGAACACATTTTTTCATGCATGCAGTTTGCTGAATAAATTGTCCTGTTAATGAGTTGCAAATAATATAGTTTTTAAAGATTTTGTTATATATACTAATTACTAAAAATGTTTCTAATAGTACTTCTCGGTTCATATAAAAGTTACTCTTAATTAATATATAGAAAATTTATTCAAATTTTTTGGTAATCTTAAAATTTTAAAAAATTACCAAAATATTTTTAAAATTATTCTTACTTAAACTCATAAAATTCAAACCATATATTAATTATAGTTAGTTAGAAAAAATGTGTAAAATAATAGAAGAGAATTTATACAAAGAGCAAATTTAGAAATAAATCTTTAATATTTCCTTAATCCTATAAAATGACTTATATTAAAATGTATTTTTTCAATTCTTTAATATAAGAAATAATTAGAGAAATTTATATATTTTAAAATATAAGAGATGCATAGGATTTATCTGTTATATTTAATAATTTTTTTTAAAAAAACTCATAATTAAGATGGTATTTTTCTAATATAACTCATTTGTATTAATTATATAATGTAAAAATTATTAACATTAAATAAGGACATTTTGAAAATTATTTTATATTCCAAACAAATTTAATGTTTTTCTTGATACATGTAATTTTATTTTTTATCTCTTATATTAAATAATGGAGGGAGTAACAATTAGTTTTAAAACATGAATTATATATGGAATCGGAATAAGTTTATTACATGAAGTTTGAAATATGATTTCTACTATTTATAATTTATGAATAATAAAGTTTTTTATAGGTTTTATCAATATATTCAAATAAAATGTGAAATTTATAAAAAATATATTATTCATATTAATAGTGACTTATTTTCTAAATATGGTGCCATGAGAAAACATACTTGATTTTATATATATATATATAGATATTTTTTATATAAATATATATTGATGATATTGATATTGAAATTATTAGTTTTTAATTATTCATATTTTTTAAATTTGAAAAAAATTATTCATATCTTTAATTTGAAAAATACAGAATTATTTTTTATAAAAAATATTTTTTAAAACGGAAAAAAACTATTTTTATACCTTATGTTATTTCTTAAATAAATAAATAAATAGTAAAATTCAAATAAAAGTGTTTCAACTTTTTTATGTAAAAAGTACTTTTAAAAATTTTTAAGATATTTATTTAAATTTTTAAAAATAATCAGAACCTAAAAAAATATTTTTTTCTTATTTTGAAAAGCCATTTTGAGTAGTTTCTGAAAAAAACAGTTATCATAAATAAAGGAGAAAAGGTGAAAAATGCATATCCTTTGGGCTAACTTTAAAAATTACAAAAATATCAATATTTGGCCTTAGAACAATATTATAATATAAATTATTATTTTTTGTTTCATCTTCTATCACCTCTTTTAATTGCTAAACAATTTAAAAAGTATTTTTTACTTTAATTTAACACAAAAAATTTCTATTATTAATAAAATTTCTAAATAGTTAATCAATTTCTTAAACAATCTAAGATGTAGTTTGTTTCAACTTTTTTTAATGAAAAAATTACTTTTTTTATATGAAAAACCATTTTAAATTTTTTTTAGGCTATTTGTTTAAACTTTTTAAAATAATCAGAATTTGAAAAAAATTAATTTTTTTATTATTTTAAAAAGTTACTTTTGAACCCGTTTATTTAAACTTCTTAAAAAAATGATTTTCATATTATTTAAAAAAATGATTAATTATTTAAAATTTTTTTAAAAAATAGAAATTATTTTGTGTTTAGTTACAATAAAGAAAATCACTTTTTAAATTATTTAGTAAATAAATAAAAAATCTAAATTTATATTATAATATTTTCATGGGGTTAAATATTGTTATTTTTTTAATTTTTAAAATTATTTTGTTACACCTACCTCTTATATTTTTTTTCTCTCATCTACTATGATTGCCTTTTTTCAAAAGACATTTAGAGTAATTTCTCAAAATAAATAAAAAATTGTATTTTTTTATATTTTAATTATTTTTAAAAGTTTAAATAAATACCCTAAAAAATTTTAAAATTGTTTTTTAATATAAAAAAAGTAATTTTCACATGAAAAAACCTCAAACAAATGGGTGTAACTTATAAAAAAAGCTGTCCCAGTAAATGAAAGAGAAAATGAGAAAGAGGCGAAGGTGACAAAATTTAATTTTAAAATTACAAAATTAACAAGATTTCCCCAAAATGAATATTACAATACAACTCCTATATTTTTTATTTTAATTTAAAAATAGATTCTTTTATTTTAATCAAACACAAAATAACTTTAAATTTTATAAAATTTTTAAATAATTAATATTTTTGTAAACAATGTGAAAACCAATTTATTTTAAGTTTAAACAAACGGCATGGGCCCATAATTGAAACGTGGAGAGAGCTCTGGCAAAAAAAACGTGGAGAGAGCAAGTGGTTGATCAAGAATCAGATATTATCTTGGATTTACAGATTTATGGCCGTTTTGGTTTCCAGTAAATTAAATTGTGATTTTTAATTATCAATTTTTTTATTCAAATAAATTTGTGATAAATTTTTTTATTTTTATCTAAATTTATTTTTATAAATTATGATTATTTTAACAAATATATTAAAAAATGTAATATAAACAGACACTTGGTAACAAGAGATTATTTATTGAGAGAAAAAAAAATTATTTAAGATTTAAAGTGCAGGATGAAATGTAAATTTTATCAGTCCATTTTATTCCGGATTGCGTCTCTGCCTTCCTGGGAAGAAGCGAGGGCGTAAAGCGAACTTCCCCTTCACTTATATGCTAATCTTCAATATCCTTTCCCCACATAGAATCAGTGCAGAGTGGCCGAACTTCAAAAATTACATCTTTCTCCATTTATGTCCCTTCCCTCACTTTGATTATACACCAAACAGCCACCCAATGTTCCCTTCGTTACAAAAGAATAGCCAGTCTCGGGACCAGGTAATCTCTATCTCCCTCTTCTTCTTCTTGAAAGTATTTCTTCAATGCGTTTCTTTACAATTCAGCAAAATAGCCTTACGAGTTCTGGTAGAAGAACGAAAGGAATTTCGGCTTCGTTGGTTCAGCAGGCTTCTGAGCCCAGGGTTCAGTTTCTTACCGTTTCTCCATAATTGAAGACATCGATTTCTTATTAGTCGTTGATGATATTTCATAGCAGCCCGAAATGATTACTCTACTTTCATGGGCCTCTCGTTTTTGCTGTTGCTAAAATTCAGACACCCAAAATGAATTTATGTACTTTCTACTGGTATACATTTACTTGCTTCTGCTTTGTTTAATGAGTTGCGCTTCTCGAGTACCTCTGTTCTGATGTTTCCGTGAACTCTCTGAAAAGGGGAATTCCGAAATTTGTATCAACTGAGCTACTTTCTTTCTTCACATGGATAATTAAATATGTTTCCACTCGTATGATTCGATAAGATTTTGACTTTCATTATGAGTTTTGTTTCCTTTGCCATATTTTCATTTGCCTGTCTGTACACACAGCAACAGAAGCACGAAAGAGAGTGGTTAGGAGTAAGTTTCAGGCCAGAGAACTTCATTCCAGGTCTTGTTATAGGTTTCATTTTTGGGTTGTTGTTCGATTTATCTAAGTTCAGCAGAAATTACTCAACAAAGAAAACTTTCTCATCAAGCAAGGCCCTACAGCAACTATCAGCCTCAAGCAATGGTGATCAAGAGCTTAAAATGGTTTGTTACTTTGCCTTGTCATCGCCTTCTCATTTTGTGGGAGTCTTCACCTTCACATTGTTTTATTAATGCCATTGATTCTCTTTTTCGGTAGATTAATTTTACCTCATGTAAAATAAGGCCTTTTAATTTGTTGGTCATAGGTGCTTAACTCAAGTTGTGTTTACACTTTATACTGTCATAAAGTCATTGAGAAGATAAGTTTGCCAAATGAACATAGTTTATGATGGATCAATACAGTAGAAAATGCGTCAATCGTTTTACCTGCAGCTGTTTTCATCAGATGAGCTATTAGTGATTCAATCACATGCACTGAAGCAACTGATATACCATAAAAACTGCAGCTGTAGCTGCTATGGCTACATGAAGTATGAAACATTTCATTTATCTTTTGCTCCAGTCAATTGATTATTCAATAGCTAATGTATTTGAACTCCTATTTTTGTTTCAAAAATATGTATGGTGAGATTAATTTGAGCTAGCATGCATTGAGTTTTACATTTATGAAAGTAAACTTCTTTTATTGGATTGCTTAGGTATTTCTTGCTTGAATGTTTGAACTGTTTGTGCCAGGTTCTGGTTGTTAGACAAGACTTAAAGATGAAATCTGGAAAGATAGCATCTCAGTGTGCTCGTAAGATAACGAACGATTCTTAAATTTGAGGATTTGTACTTGATCCTGAAAAAGTCAAGGACCTTTACTTTTTTGTCCCTTATGTACTCAGTTATTCTCTTGGGCTTTGTCTTATAAGTTGATGTCTTTATGCTTACTATTTTTGCAGATGCTGCCACTGGAATGTACGCTGAGCTAATGTATAGGTACTTTTAAGTGTATTTTCTGAGCATTATGATTTCCACTGTTTTTGTATAGAACCCCCTACCTCAATCCAAGGACCTGCAGCCCCCCCACACACTTTTGCCTTGAACATTTTAAGAACCAGTTGCTTCATGCAGTTTAATTTTGAGATTGTAACACTCACTGATCTGTGTTTTTATTGTCTTGGTCGGCATAATTCATTTTTGTTAGTTTTTGGGGAGAAGGGAGAAGGAGGAAGGTAAGGGGGATGTCCTTGTTGGCATTTAGAGAGATACATGAAATTAAAAGAAAAAGATTCATTTTCAAGGAAATCAATTTCTTTACTTTCTGAAGTAAAGGCAAATGAGGATGTTACATATATGTGTGTGTGTGTTCTGTTTTTGATCTTCTTATCTCAAACATGGAGGGTTGATCATTCAGCAAGGATTGCTATATCATATGTGATGCAATAGGCATGATTATTTATCAAGTTGAATTTCATTCAGGGCACATCTAAATTGTTAGATTCTTTGCTTTTTTACTTTTATTGGTATTGTAAGCTCCACAGCTGATTTTTTTTTTCTGCAGCCATCGATCCCTTTTGAGACAATGGGAACAGTGTGGTCAACCCAAAATTGTTGTGACTTGCAAGAATCAACAAGAAATGTAAGCAAGTTATTTGATTGTCAATACTGTATTGTCGGATTCCAGTGTAGTGCATGGACCCGTCCCATCACTGAATTTATTACTTTTTTTTGGCAAAACAGGAATAAGCTCAAGGAAGCAGCAGAGAGCATTGGCCTTCCAACTTTTGTTGTTGCTGATGCTGGACGAACGCAGGTAATACTTTGCACTTTGGCATAACAATAGAATGTCTATTACCACCTTAAACTACCTTGATTGCACATAGCATGGAGTGGAAAAGCTCATGTGACGTTTCTTATAGTTTGTCTTCTTAGGAAATACTGAGTATTGAAGCTCAAGGATTGTCTTCCTGCTCTTCACATCCCCTGATGTAGAGAAGCATAGAATGATTGCAATGAATTGAGGCTTTGATGGGATATAAAGATTTATTTGCATGCTCCATTTTCTTTTCTTTCTTTTTTTTTTTTTCCTTTTTGTGTTTTGGGTTATTTCCTCGGTTACTCTTTTTTATTTGGAATGTGCTTAAAATACGAGACTTAAGGATGAGGGGTATCTCCTGTTTAATACGGCACCAAAATCTGAGGCAGTTAACAAAAAAGTTATTGTTTTATACATGCTGCTGTGAAAGTTCAAGTTACTCAGGGTCAGCTAAACTGTGCAAATAACTGATATGAAATAAAACGATCTTGGGACAGTGAAGTATTCTAGAATTTGATTGGTGCCTAGACGAAATTGATTGTTTTGTGGTTCTAATTTGTAATAGTTGTGTGCACTAGCTGGACTATGGGCTGCTTTCCTGATGATATTTGCTATGTCAGGTTATGGCAGGGTCAAAGACCGTTCTTGCAGTTGGACCTGGTAAGCTTGTAATTTGATGCTTTTGTAGTTTTGTTTTCAGATACAAACTGAATACGGGTGTATTGAATCTGGTACTGACATGTATGTGTATATATATATACATATGATTGTGGAATTGGAAAAGGTCCAAAAGCATATGTGGATTCGGTGACTGGGAAGTTAGCCCTGCTTTGACGAAGAAGGCCTACTAAAGGGGATAAACCACTTCAGCCTTCAAACTCATATCATACGGTCTGAGACCCTTTGATTTGAAGTCATTTTGTTGGTTAAGGCCGTCCCAAGCATTCCACATGAGTGGCCTAACAATTTTGGTGTCTGATCCATTGTCTAACACACCCAACATTCACCCTATCTTTCTTTCTAGGATTCATTAATCTAATTGTGTGCCCATTTCTATCTGGGCGTCTGATTGTATGAATTTTATTTACTTGTATTGTACTAATTGTCAGAATTTTTTTTGAGCGAGACTAGCTCTACACTCGGTTCGTGCATTTAATTTACTAGTGAGGCACACCACCAATGTCTTCTTCGGCCCCAAGAATAACAAATGAAATTTCCTCATTTGTTCCTCCTGTTCTGTTTTACTGTCATATCCTTTACGAGACGCATAATTTACATTAATAGAAATTCTGACTTCTAAGAATTTGATGGCAACATTATTTTTATTTGTTTGCTAAGATTGTGGAACACATCACTTTATAACTTGCTGTATAATTTATTATGTTTTTATTGTGAGATTATTTGACAAATTTTTTTTTACTATAAAATAAATTTAACAATCTCAACTTGAAATCCACCACAACGCTCAAATGATCCTCATGCCAATAAAAAGTAAAAACTCTCAAATAACCCTATAGTCGTACTGTTGCTGCCTTGAAAAACGTAATGAAGGGCAGAGTAAAATGAAAATGAGAGGTAATAATAATTTGAGAATTTAGTATGAAATAGAATGAAACAATTATTAATGAAACGGAATGAAATAAAATATAATGTTCCATTGTTTGAAGGTTTTAAGACAAAAAGGAACGGTTTCATTTAGCCATTGTTTAAAAGTTATTATAATATTTTCTTTTCCATATTATCTTTATAATTTAATTTAAATAAAAATTATAAAATTACTTCAAATTAAAAAAATACAAAATATTTTTGAATAAATTTTAAATATATTTTCTCAAGTAGCCTCCCGCAATAAGATTTTTTTGTTTGTTATTCTTTATAAATTTATAAAATTATAATTACAATTTGTTAAGAAAAAAAATTATTCACTATTTTTAAATTCAAAGTCCCTAATAAAAAAAAAAATCCTCACATTATGAAAAGATTAGGAAGATAGCTCAATGTAGTTGAGAGACCCGGAGATAATTTTATGCAGTTAAGAAAATGAAAGTGATAAAAAAGAGATCAATGATAAATATTATTAGAGATAAATATATTTTAATATGAATTGGAATAATTTTATAAATATAATATAAAACTCAAATCATTCCATTCATGACCCCTAATTTGAGGAAACAATAAAAATTGAGTTTTGGATAGCTAATGATAATTTGGGAGGCCCTCACTTACTATTTCATTCCATTATAAAAAATTCATTCAAATAATAATTTACTCCCTCTTATCATTCCACTTCCTTCTATTCCATAAAAAAATCTCAAAAACATAGAGTAAGAGTACAGTGAATTAATTAAAAAAATTTTAATTGATAAAATTATTAAAATTTAAAATATTAAATAATAAAATTAAAAAAATGTGTAATAATAGGTCTTACTTTTATTATTATAGTTTCTAAATGTAATTTGGCCCCATAATAAACGCCAAAACCTCGGCAAAACCCTAGCTCCCATCTCTGGATTATGTTGACTCAGACTCTCTCTTGAAGCTCTAATCCTCTGGAATTTGGTGCTGTGTTTCGGATGGCTTCTCGTTATAGATCTCTGTCGCAACCTGCATTTTCTCTCATTAGATCTACGATTACTAAACCATCAAGCAAGTCCAAGCCCTCACCTTTTCTCCACTTCACCCTTTCGTCTTCTACAGCTCCGAGGCAAGCACATCTCACTTCAGTACTTTCCCACCTTAAATTCCTTTTCTCTCGCTTGCCTTCCTCCCTGTAATTTTGTAGAATTTCTGATTTCGATTTGCAGGGCGGTTCCTCATCTTGGTTGTGTGCAGTCCTTGCTTCCCCTCCACTCAGCGGTCTCCTCCGCTCGCCTCACCTCCTGCCTTGGTGTCGATTCAAAGAACTCCAGGTCGATGACTCAGGGTATGCTCTGCAGTGCCAACCCCGGAGTTTGATATGTCGAATATTTTTTATTTGGTATTCGTAAGCAACTTCTACTCTACATAAATTTTCTGTTTTATCCTTAATTTTTAGTAAATTCCTTCATTTTCTCGGTTAGTTTCTGTTAGTACTAAAATGCAAAACTTGGGCTTGATCTATCCTCAGCATTAAAGACAGTTCATGGTTATTTAGGATTATATTATGAGTTACTGTCTATGATCATTTTACATAAAACTTTTGATATCGAATTTTCCTCATCCCTGTTACGTATAGAGAAGCTTATAATCTTATTCTTACAATCTAGTCATGGATTTGCGTGTAATAAAAATTTTAGAAAAAGTAAAATATAAGGGGGAAAAAATCGAAACTTGTGCTAGTTGATGCAAAGTCGTCTATAACTAAGAATCATACTTTAATCTTCTTTTCTTGTTCCTGAGCGTGGAAGTGTCTTTAAACTTGCAAGTTGCCATCTTCTCATGTGGCTCTAGATTATGATCACATATGGCTGCTTTCTGTTCATGGTTTAAAACCTTCGGTTTCTAGCTTTTCAGTAATCAAGATGCATATAATGCTTACAGAAGTTTTATAGTTAACTTAAGATTTCTCTTCTTGTTCAAAAAAAAAAAAACAGGAAAAAAAAAAGAAAGGAGTATCGTCTTGGACTGCACTGAACTATTGGATGACTCTTTGATCATGTTTGTGGAATGTGGCATGAATTCTTTGTTATTTGTTAACGCTATACTTCCCAGGCGTTCAATTCTTCTGCTTCTTCTAGGCCAGGATATTTTAGCTATGTTCTTAACCATTAGGTCTACTTTATCCCTGTTTAAGAAAATATATCAAGAACTTAGGAATTGTATTGGAATGAATGCCTAGTTGGAAGATGATTTATGATATAACTAAAACATTGGTTAGTTTTTATTATGTAAGAGAATCAAAGCATATGCTCATTTTCATAGATGCACAGTGTACGTTTTAGCAATATAGGAAAAGTGCATCTAGGGTGCCTTTTTCTAATACAGGGTTACAGGTATTATTGTCATCACCTGTGCCTGTTTGCAATTTTTCAGCTTCAGAAATTGGAGGGGCTCAAGTCCCTTTATGTCTATTAGGTCCCAGATATTTTATTTAGATTCTTCAATTTCTTTTTTATCAATTTAAAATGCCTGAGAATGCAAAAGCTCCACAGTCCCAATATTTTTAAATCGTTGCGGAATTTGTGCTTGGTATGCTGTGTCAATGTCATTTCTTGTAAGCCATGCATTGGCAGGCCCTGATTTTTCATGATGATAGATTCTTTGCTTTCTTTGGTGCATATGCACATTGAAAACGTAGATAAACTCATGCAAATCTTGTTACTCTAATATGATAGGAACAAATTAGTTAGCATACTTATAGAATATAGACAAGATCTTTGCCCTAAGGGTCATGTGAGAGATGCAATTATGTGTTGTGATGCATTGGGGCTTGAATTAATTATAATTTAGGACACATTTGGAACATGGAATAATTGTGTGTTAAACTACAGGCCAGAGCTTAAGTCAATATTATTGCAGAGAAGTCTTTTTTTCTCATCACGGAACTATTATGTATCTACCCCTTGGTTAGCCATCTATGTGGTACGGAGCATTCATGGGGATGGTGTTTCAATAACTGTTTGCAATTACAAATTCAAATGAGGAAATGTACTTTGTGACCAGTTTTATTGGTTTGATGTCACAAGGGATACAAGTGCAATTTAATCTTTCATGATAACTGAGAGAACGTAGGGCAAAGGGGATAATGAAGAGAAGAAAAGTGGCATTTTTCAACTTTTTCTTCAATATATTGAAGCTCTAGTCACCTTGAACCCTGCCTCACTAAACACTTACTATCAGATAATGTCTGTATATTGTGCAATCTTGAAAGGTACTTAGATAAGATTAATATTTGTGCTGATAATACATTAGTTTAGTCCATGTGTTTATTACTAAGCTAGATTTCTTCCTCTCCATTTTCAAGTAAAACCAATAGATGCAACACTTTTTCTAGTTTTGTCTATTTGCTACTTGCATTTGCATACTATTTTTCACTATGGATTCATGATGACACATTTTCTGATTGTTTTCTACCTTGGTCATTTCTACATTTATTCAATCTTAATGTTATTGTTGGAGAGATGCCATGAATTTCACTTCAGAATCATGCGGTCTGATTGAATGGAAACTATATCACTTGCCTTGGTTAGGTTATTCTCTTGTAGCTGACTCTTTTCTTGTGTAAACCAGTGCTTATGTAGTGTTTTTCCTGCCTTGTGTCCACAGAAATGGGCCTCAGCACCCCTCGATAAGAGTTTAGAAGACCAGTGATGGATGAATTAATTATAGGCATTGGTCCCTCTGCTGGGATGCCTTTTGCAGTGAAGGGTTTTATGTTTTTTGAACATTTCAGTATGACGGGTATATAATTCGAGGAGTCCTTCCAAATTCTTGTTACCGTGGATGTGGATCTCTAAAAATTCTTATTCAATCCAGGTTCAATTGTTGTTTTTAAAGATTGAATTCAGCATAGCATTTCTACTTGGTCAGTAACAAATAAAGAATACGTTCACGCACTTGGCCATATGTATGGACTTTTTTTTTTTTGCAGCGCATATCCTCTCGTGTTTTCATCTCATGGATAAGTGAGTTGTAATTGATTTATGGTTTCTGCAGTGAGGTTAGTCAAAGGTAATATTGTAGTCATGATGCGAAGTATGGAGCAGGTATGAAATTAAATAGAATATCTTTATAGAGAATATAATATAATGTGCACGTGGGAAGGTGTAGAAGATGGAGTGTTGTCACTATATTTATTCATAAATAAAACAGCCTTGATGGCAGAGTCTCTGTCTCTATGATAACGATACATCAGCATGTGGGACTCTGCGACTGGATAGATGCCAACTGCCATGTGTTGCTGCTTTGTTTAAGTACTGCAAGTCTTCTGTATAAAGGTAAAGTGCAGTTTAAAGTGTAAACATTGCCTGGATAGACAACTTCTTTAAGTAGTCTCTTTTTTCACCGTAAAGGTCTCAATGGGAGCTTCTATACTTTAGAATTTAGATAATAAGGTTGCTTCAATTGGAGGGTCACTCCCTCACCATGTTCTTTCCTTTTTTTGCCCAATCACTTTACACAACAATGTTAAGGCAATCCGGATTAGTTTTGTCCATTGTGGAAAGCTTGCCAATGTGGTTCTTAAAGGCAGATGTTTGTAGTAATTTTTCCACCCACACTAGAAAGATCCGTCAAGCAGTGCAACTTTTATGCATTTATCCAAACTTCAAAATATTGCATGTTTGCCTGCAAAATTCATTCAATACATGATATTTCAATTTCTTGGAGATAGTTTCAAGATTTGTCTAGTCATTTCTTTGCATTATTCGAAGCGGTGATCTTGCTTTATAACAACCATATCAAACTGTCTTCCCGAAACATAGGTATCCTTTTTCCCCCTCCATGGACTCCTTTCTAAGGAATGTTATCACCATTTGTTATAATTATGAAAGCATCTAATAGTTTGTGAAAATTCTGGACGTTGTTGATCTTATGCTTCAGTCTGCGAAAACTCTTAAATAGTTTGATGTTTTTCTCGCCTAAAAAGTTATGGCACACGTCTTACAGTTTTTCAGCCATAAAAATCTCCCTATTGACACTAATTTAAATTTACATTGAATATCTAAGGATGACAGCCACCTTCTATATGTCCCGCTAAGAAAAATGAGGTGGTCAAAGAATCTTTTTATTTCACCTTCTTGTTATAACGCATCAGGTATCCAATAGTATCAAGGTCAATGACGACTAACCTTTCGCTCTTATCCTATGGTAGGAATGATGAACATGGCAATTTATGAGGAAGGCAAGGCACCGTCTGATAAAATGGGTTAAAAAATTAATAGAATAGCAGGAAGAGAGAATATAAAACAACTTTGGAAGCAGGCTTTAGTAATTAAGTCGGGGGTCGGTGTGGTGTTATGTTGAGTCATGAACCCACTGATCACTCCCCTCATCTCCATGAGGAAGCCATGGAAGAGTTTCATTTTCATGTGACCACCGCAATCTTAGCTTCCGCTCCCTCTATTAAATTTATCCTTTCATCAACCTTCTCTCTTTCGTTTATCACTTGTTTTCTCTCTTTGGTTTGTCACTTGTTTTTTCATTTTTTATACCACTTTCTCTTTTATAAACATTTTTTAACAGTGAGACGGCATAAGATATTTTCACCAAAAAGAAATTTAACAAGGAGTCAGATTTAATAACTTCACACAGAGTCTCAAGGATCTGCATTGCCTCAGATCGTACATACTTACAATATTGTATTACCATAGCATAACATAATATATTCGTTTATGCTTGAAATTTACCTCCATCTTCGTCTTTTAATCAATTTTAATTTAAAGTTAAAAAATCTCAATCACCTCATCATCTCTAGAAGGGGGAAAAACTTGAATCACATGCCCGGAGTGGGAAAGCTTTCAATTTTCCACTGCATCCTCACATGTTCCGTCAAGTTGATTTGGGATGCATCAATGATTCTTTCACGTGCATTTCGATCCACTTTCAAAACTTAAAGGAGAAAACACAAATATAACAAAAAAAAAAACTCAATTAATTGCTCGTTCTTGCCCCATCATACGGGACGATAAAAATATAATTTTGGCTTAGATATATACTTATAGTGTTTCCCTTTCATCTTTTTCCATAAAATAACGGTGATTAGTGTGGTAATCGAACCAGAAGCCATAGAAGTAGAAAGAGTTCGGAAATAAGTAGTCTCATGAAACAGTGAAGAAATTAATTAAAAGAGAATGATTAGATAAAGATATTATAGCAGAGTAGAGGCAAAGCAGCGCCTCGGGGATATCAAAGAAGTAAAGGCAAAATTATTTATGCTACTGATTGCGTTTAAGCCAATTCACTTTGTCAATGACTTACAATGGCTTAGTGACACCAAAGCTTTCTCGATGGAGAGAGGTGGTGATTTAATTGTCATTTACTTCCTCTCTTCCTTAATATAAGGGACAATTAGGGGAGTTTCCGTATTTCAAAATATAAGAGACACATGGGATTTGTTTGGTGTATTTAATGACTTTTTCCAAAAATATCCCTAATTAACATGGTATATTTTCAATATAATTAATTTGTATTAATTGTTTGATGGAAGAGTTATTAACATTAAATATGGACATTTTTGGAAACTACTTTATATTCCAGGCAAATTTATTATTTTTTTTAATTTATGTGATTTTGTCTCTTGTTCCTTATATTAAGGAACGGAGGAAGTAAGTCGGATCTAGCGGAGAGTGGTGCTCCCCCAAACAACATAAATTATATTAATTTCACTTGTAAAAATGTCAAAATTAATAATAATACCCATATTTAAAATAATTTTAATTTTGGCCCCACATATAAAAGTCTAGATCCGTTACCGGTTTAAGTTATCCTTTATTCATTAGACAATGTATCATCTATTGATCAAAAGATTACTGCCCTAATTAATTACTACATGGTAAGCTGATCATGTATTATGACTAATCATATCATGCATGTAATATAACCAAGGAAAATGATATTTGGATAAAGCACTTATTCTACAGCTCGCCACCTCAACGCACACCCAGGCATCGATGCCAAAATTATTAGAAGAAAGAGAACAAATTTAAAATATTAATTAATAATAACTCAAGTGAAAAGTAAACTGAATGTCTGAATTAGAAAATTTGAATTTGGATGGGGTATGCCAATTCTGGCCTAAATAACGACTCGAAGAGGAACATTAATTAGATGAAACTACCCAAACTCATGAAAAAATGGGAAGGGCCGGGTATATCGGAAAGAAATGAAAATCCCTATGAAAATTAGGAATTAAATTAATTAAATGGTCTAAATGAAGATGGTTGCTAATTATCATCAGAAGCTCTAGCTAGCGAAGAAGTACTAATTAAATGAGCTGCCTGAAGTCGGGGCCAAGGTGTTGGTGGATCAAGTAATCGTCCCCGTTGGACACATGAAACTCGAACATCATGTTGGGATGCTGGAGAAATTGATGGTGCTGCTGCTGCTGCTGCATCTCTTTCTGGCGTCGGAGCTCCATCACCTTCCGGTGCGAGTTCGAATGCTTCGTCAGTACAAACGTCGGGCTTGCCGCCGGTCGGTACTCTGGGACCAACCGCCCCGACTTGTATCTCACTCCACATGCATTGCAAAGTGTTTTAGGGCCCATGGGCCCAGTCCGCCATTGCGGCGTCTTATCTGTAGCGCAATGCAGGCACTTTCGCCCCTCGCCGCTGCTGTCCTTCTTCCTCGGTGCGGCCTTTCCTGGTTTCTTTCCGGTGTGTAGGATGACGTCGGGGTCTGAAGAAGACGACGTAGGGGATGGAGATGGCGATGGAGAAGGGGATGAAGAAAGTAGGAGGAGGCGAGAGGTCCAGTTGCATGGAGAGCCACGTGACCGCTTGCTGCGAGCCTTGGCCGGAACCGAGACCTCCGAGTTGAATATGGGATTGTTGACGCTTCGGTTGGTTTCAGCCTGGAATTCATGAGTCTCGGACGCTTCGACGTCGTTTCGGGCTTTCATCCCCGATATCAGCTGCAGCTTCTGCAGGTCCTCGCTCGAGAATGATTCCTCCACCACATTGGAAAGCCATTCCAGCTCCGCCATATCGTCATACTGTGTTTCTCAAAATTAATTAAATTAAAAACCCAACCAAGTAATGTATATTAATTTCACATATGTGCGCGCGCGCGCGCGTGATCATTTTCTTTTTATGATTGGCGTGCTGCTTTCATGTGCGTAAGTAATTAAAATGAGAAGGAAATGAAAAGAAAGAAAAAAAATTCCCGGCAAGCAATACCAAACAAGGCTGGGAAGATCAGAAAGCCAAGCTTGGACATGTGTTAGGAATTCAAACACTCAAAGAGAGTAATCATACAAAGTGTGTTCACGCAGTGAGAGAGAGGATCTGCAGTAGGTTACATACAAAGTGTGAATTGCACGTATATTGTTTTGATGAAAAGGTTAGAGAGAAGCATATATACCGGAACGGGGACGCAGAGGTCTCCGGAGAAATGTGGGTCTTGGAAATTGCGGCTGCCAATATCTCCGACAAGATTAGGGTGGGAGGCTGGGTAGCTATCGACGGCGGTGACAGTGGAAGAATTGGCGGGAAGGGAGTGAATGGAAGCGTCGTCGGTGAGGAGAGGCTCGTCGACATCGTTGGGGAAGTCAAGGAGGTCCTCGACAATGAAAGAATCGGCGGCGGTGGTCATGTTGTTGTTATCGGAGGTGGAGAGTGGAGGAGTCTGCAAGAACTCGTGTCCTTCCATGGGAGGCAAGGGAAGTGAGAGAAGGGAGGAGAAGGGAAGGAGAGAGTAGTGAAAAAGGAGTGAGAAAGTATAGGAAGTTGGAACAATGTGTGACAAGTTAGTGGCTTTGAGTGGAGAGAGAGAAATGGACAAGAGGGTTTATTTGCGTTTGAAGGGGACAAGCGGACTCCTATTTTCGTCCATATTCTCTCTTCTCCACCATGCCAACAAATTTACGGACCTCAAATTTTATAATTAAATAAAGCCATCTTCTCTTTTACTTCAATTCAATTAATAAAATATATATATATATGTACACTTTTTGATATCTCCGCTATCTGCTCTGCAATTAGAGTTAAACATATTGGTAAAAAAGGAAAAAAAACATGATTTATGTAAGTTTAATCCTAAAAAGAAACAAAAGAAAAATGTGGAGAAGTTGCTTTGGTGCCTTTTTTTCTTTTTGCTTTTATGCCGCCGCTCTTTATACTCGAGGTTACCCAGTTTTCTTTTCTTTATAACGTGGTGGCTCTCTTACACTGTCATTTTTCTGTGCTGTTCAAAACTAATTAAATTCAAACAAATAAAAAAATATATAAAAAAAAGTAAGGTTGAAGAAGAAATCTTGGCCATCTTAGGATTGGAGGTCAATGATGTAGTTCAATTTTACCAAAAAAAAGTGTAGTTCAATTTAAAGATTGAAAGAACAGTGCAGTTTTCTTCGGTTTGTTGCAGGCGTCAAATCATCGTGTGTGAATCATATATGGAGGTGATACATATTTCTATTGTTTGGTAATAAATAATATATATATATATATAGATAATGATTTTTCTTTACCAGCTTTTGCCATCTACCCTTTCAATTTATGAATTTATGCGATTATATGAAATTTTGAGAATCTAAAGTCGCTTAGGCTTTTCTAAGTGATGATATTTTTTTATAAGTCATTTTGACCTGAAACGCAGACAAACTATACATATTCTCTGTATTTTGTGTTTTAATTAGTTTTACTGTATTAAAAATGAGTGTAAGAATAGGTGGGGGGGGGGGGGGAGGGGGAGTGGAGTTGTTATAATTTCTCATCATGATGATCTTAAATTTTATATCCAAGTTGTGGAGTAAAAAATAAGAATTTTTTTTCATGAATTAATATTTCTATGAAGGTTCAATTTTTAATAATATATTTGATTTTATATCGAAACTATATTGTATAATATTGGAAATCGGACAGCGGGGAGTGAAATTGGATGGCAATATGAGGTGAAGAGTAAGGAAAAAAGTGAATTCTTTTCATTCATAAATTAAATGGAAAAAAAAATCTTTAGCAAAATGTTGTGCACACTCTAGGCGCAAATATTAAAAAAATGCCGACTTCTTAGGCAGCAAATTGTTGTAAACATTACATTGTAGATGAACGTGCCAAAAAACATGTTTGTTGCTGGATTTACAGCGAATCAAGAATAAGGAGAAATGTTTTCTGTATGTATCCCAATTGATTTGATTTATCACATAGTTAAAGGTCCTCAGTTCTGGGCGTTTCTAACTGTTAAATTATAGTCGTTGGAATTAAAAATTAAAACAGCCAGATATGATATTAAGACCATTCAAACCATTAAACTTTCTTTTACCAACCAAAAAACCATTAAACTCTCAGTTTTAATTCTTTAAATCAAATAAAATTTAAATTTTATCATTAGACTAGATTGAATGTTATCTTTAGATCTATTTCAATCCAATGTGGGAATAAAATTCCTATTTTATAAGCAGATTGAATGTTGTCCATTAGATCTATTTCAATCCAACGAACATGCTTGCTCCAAAGTTATACTTTCTTTTTTTTTTTTACAAGTGTCCTTTCCTTCCACTTATAAAAGTCACAACTCACAAATGTCGTTGAGCATCCAACCTTAATTACATTAGGGATAATTTGATAATGGGATCAGAAAATAAAGATATTTAGTTCTTTATATCAAAGTTGATTTTTTTAGAATCAAATTTTTTTTAATTGAGAATCAATTTTTTCACAAAAATTTAATTTAATAGAAAAAAACTAAATATGTTATTTTTTTGTCCAAAACCCAATTATCCCATTACACTATAGCCTTGATGATATGAGGGCACTTGCCTTGTCACGTGAGTTGTGGGTGATGATCTTTGTCTTTCTGTTTAACTGGGAAGCAATGGCCCATTTTACAGGCAAAATAAAATAATAAAGAAAAGATCAATTCTTTCCTTTATGTTTGAATTTATTATGATAAGTTGATAACAACATTTGGATTTGTAAATAATTACAAAATTCTTGAGAATTACTTCTAAACATTGAACAAACAATGAGGAATATTATACTAGAGATCATTGCATATAGATAATTAACTTGACATTACAATTAATCAGTAATTTGGAATATTTAATTCTTTCAGTACTCTTCAACTTGAAAACTAAAAGAACAACTACAAGTTAATATGATTACTAAATTTGCCTAATTAAAACATTGGAAGAGGAAGACAATCCTTTTTTTATTGGCTAAATTAAAACGTGTTCTTATATATTTAATTATTTGGCTATGAACGAAAGAAAGATTTCTTATCCAGTCACCATCACCCCATAAACACTTATGAAAAGTGTTTATAAATTTTCATTTCCACTTTTTTTGTGGTATAAACCCTTATGGGAGGTGTTTTTAGGTGGCATAGCAAAAGTTCTATCATATTCATATTTCTAAACATTTACCTTTGCATTGCCTTCTCTCATCCAACATCCGTTTCATCTGCTTTACTATCCACAAATTTTGTGCTCCAACTTTACCAAAATGACAATTACACTTTTATTTCTTAAAGGATGGGTTCTTAAACAAGTACACTCTACATGAATACACCAATCAATATAGCAATTAATAAATGCTATTCATGCATGTTCAAAACAATTTACTTAGTAACAGATCTGGTTCTTTTTATATTATGTGAAGGTTAACAAAATAACATAATGAATAATTTCTACACAATACACTACCAGCTAATAAAGAAAACAATTCCCATACAAAAATGAAGTTGTTGTTTTGAACATACAAAATTGGAAGCACCGCAAAGAAGAAGGACTTGGGCACACAGCTCAATTGTGATATTTTGTCAGGTCCAAAAATTATAAAAATGAATTATACATATTTCTATTGTTTGGTGATAAATTATATATATATAATGATGTTTCTTTACCAGCTTTTGCCATCTACCCTTTCAATTTATGAATTTATGCGGTTATATGAAATTTTGAAAGAATAAAGCCGCTTAGGTATATGAAATTTTCAATGAAAATTTATCTTTTAGTTTCTAAATTTTACAGCAATTTTTCATTCAGTCCCTAAACTATTATTTTTTAAAAGTACTCCTAAAAAATTATGTCAATTACTGCATTCATGCCTAAAGTATGAAACATTTATAATCTCCTCTTTGGAAGTGCCACATGGCATGACAGAATTGGAACGAGGCAGATGTGGCTAAAAAAGCAAGTGAGGAACACATGCATCAATGATTTTCTTCTCATGTATACTGTGTAAGAAGAGGCATTGCAGTAAGAAAGTTATGAGCCATGATCACAGGCCAACAGTGATAGAGAAGGGACCAAGATCTGCTCAGAATTTCCAATTATTATCCATCATTCATTTTTCACCATGTCTCCTACAAGCTTCTCTGGAATGATCTAGTGGATTTTAACGATGAGTTAGAAATACCCACGTATTTGGATGGGTTTTCCATCAACATCAAGAGGCCTAATGGAGTATTGATGATGAATAGAGATTAAGTTTTCTTTCGAAGTATGTTCGACAATGACAAGGTTTTTAGTTATGGCGTGAATGATGTTCTCACGACACATGAGAAGATTCAAAAAGAAAATCACCAATGCATGTATTCCACCTCGGTGCTTTTTCATGTCATGCTGGCACCTCTAATCTCACATCAATAGCATTAATTTATCTCATGTATGATCTATCTCACTTACTTTGTTAGCCACATCAGCCTCCTTCCAACTCTGTCACGCCATGTGGCTCTGCCAAGGAGGAGATTACAAATGTTTCATACTTTAGGGATGAACATAGTAATGGAGAAAATCTTTGAGGAGTACTTTAAAAAAAATTAGTTTAAGGACTGAATTAAAAAATGGTGCAAAGTTTAGGGTGTAAAAGATCAATTTTCCCAATTTTCAATTTACCAATCTGTGACTTCCCTGCGTATCTTTTTGGGCCTCATTGCCGGCAGGTCATCACGCAAGAAACTATATCACAATTCAGGAAAAGAAAAACAACAGGTTTTTGTTTTATTTTCCATGTCAGATTTTCAAAGACCAAAAGTATTCGATGATACTTAAGGGACATTGTAAATGAGGATTACATTTTAGTTGATCATTCATAATTTAAGAATCTGAAATTTATCATTTTTTAAAGTACATGTACTAGCAAATTTATATAGGGGGAATGATACTTGGGTACCAAAAGTTTAAATTAAATACAATAAAGGACCTTGTAGTTTTTTTTACTACTGAACATCACGAATTTACTATTGTTTTATTTTGTATTTACCACTGTTATCAGAACCGGACCGGACCGGCCGGTCGGATCGGGAACCGGTCCCTGGTCCGATCCGGACATACTACAGAACCGGCACTGTGAACTGGTCAAGAACCAGTAAAATCGGCCTTGAACCGGTAGAACCGGTCCCGAACCGGTTTGAACCGGTTTTGTATTATTTTATTTTCAAATTTTTTTAAAATATTTTTTTTTATTTTTAAGATAAAATAACATCATTTTTAATACAAAATGTGTTTTTTATATATTATAATATTATATAAGCATTATTATGATATATAACTATTAAAAATTATATATTTACTTAATAAATAATAAATAATAGATTATTAATTTATTATTTTGAACTCAAAATATGATTATAGATGAATATTAACTTATTTAAATTAACATATTAAGTTATAAAACTTATTAATAATTTATTTATGGTAAATGATAGATTGATAATTCAATATTATTTAGTTTGAGACTTTAATTAAGTTATAAAATTTGTTTAAACTTATATTATTTATTTTAAATATATTATTTTAATCACTACCGGTTCGACCCCGGTTCGACCTCGGTTGAACCATTAAATCTTGAACCAATGCTTTGTCCGGTTCAATGTCCGGTCCGGTTCTGACAATATTAATATTTACTACTGAAAAAACTGCAAGGTCCCTTATTGTATTTAATTCAAACTTTTGGTCCCCAACTATCATTTCCCCATTTATATATCAATATTTAAAGTTTAGCTCCCCGGATGTAGATGTCTTGATATAGAAATGTACTGGCCGGGATGAGAAGGCCGAGCTTACAAGTCCGAGGTAGATAAACGCCTATTTAATGTACCACTCTCCGGGCTCATATACACCGAGTTTAAGCGCAACGATCCGAGTATTACATCGGGTATCAAGTGGTAAGCCTGAGTAATTGTACGGCCAAATGATCGTACAATTAAATAACATCTCGGCCATAGGACCAACTACGGGTTTCTCTACAAAAATTGTGTTGTTCCGAAAATACCCGACTAGGAGTAACGGTTATGAGAACAATAACCATTACGGAATCATAACTGAAGGACAAAAAATCAGGGATCAAGCAAAAAGAGTGCGATACTCCATAATGATTATTTATGAAATATCCCGATAAACAAGGGGAGAGAGGGAGAAGACGGTTACACCTTAACGGTCAGGAGAAGGTCAATAAAAAGGGGGCAAGAAGAAGCGTAAAGGAGAGAGCACTGCAAACTTTAAAAGAGGAATAGTCTATCTCGGCTTTTTGACGGAACGTTTTGGCACCCACCGTGGGCCGAGAAAAACTATCCCACCATCAAGAATCATGGTGCGAACCAGGAGCAGTGCGGGTGCAGGAGAACAACACCACGAAGACAGGACTTCTTTGGAGGACCATCCTGTCATACGGGCAATGCGTGAGGAGATGGAAGCATTAAGAAAGGAGAATGAGGAGATGCGTGAAAGGAATAGGCAATTGGAGCAAGAACGCTATCATGAGGATACTTCTCCTCCTTGAGGAGGGGAACGGGGAAATACCAACAGGGATACTCAACGGTCGCATCAGGAGGCAAGTCGACATGAGGAAACATACCATTCAGAGACGAACATTGAAAATTGGCGAAGGGATAAGCAGGCCATCCGGAGGCATCCGTTCGTTGATGGCATCATGGAGACGCCATTGCCAAAAGGATAGAAGGGCTTAAACCTGGAAAGGTATGATGGTACTACCGATCCTGATGAGCATGTGGATGCGTATGTCACGCAGGTAAATCTGTTCACGAATGAGGATGCAGTTTTGTGTAGGGTCTTCCCTACGTCTTTGAAAGGAGCAGCTTTGAGTTGGTACACTCGGCTCCCACCGTGATCTATCGATTGCTTTGAAACCTTAATAAAAAAATTTAGCGCGCAGTATGCTACCAGCCGACCCCACCAACTCACCTCGGCTGCATTGGTGAACTTACGCCAGGAGAAGGATGAGTCCTTAAGAAGTTTCATGGAGCGTTTCTCATCAGTCTCGGTAAAAATATGAGATCTAAACCCTGAAGTGGCAATGCACACGATGCTGATGGCCCTCAAGCCGGGACCGTTCGCTGATCATTTATGTCGGAAGCCACTTGTCAATATGGATGAACTTAGAAATCGTGCAGCCGGATACATACAAATGGAGGAAGTGTCCAAGTTTAGAAATAAAGTCAGGACCGATCTGGATAGGCGGACGGAGTCAAATAATCGAGGAAGTGTAAGGCCGATGTTAGAAAAGGGAAAGTTTAAAAGAGAAGGAACTAGTCGAGGGCCGAAGTATGACCTTTACACTCTGCTAAACGCTCACCGAGCTCGAATTCTGGAAGAAGCGTGCAATACTGAATTGATATGGCTCCCACCTCCCGGTCATACCCCAAAAACGGCAGATCAATCAAAGCATTGCAGGTACCATCGTAATTATGGGCACACCACGGAGGAATGCTGGACGCTATGGGATAAGATTGAGGAATTAATTCAGGCCGGGCATCTCGGCAACTTTGTACAAAGAAATCGTGGTAATCATCAACCCTATAATGGACGAGGACGCGGTCGAGGTCAGCCCCGAGATCTAGAAAGGCCTCGACGACCAAATGAGGAAAGAAGACAACCCGACGATACTCAAAAAAGGGAGGAAAACAGAATAAAAGGGGTAATCAATACTATAGCAGGCGGGTTTGCTGGGGGAGGAGTGACCAGTTCGGCCCGGAGAAGGCACCTAAGGGCCATTTGGACAGTAAATGCGACAATGCATCGAGCGCCCCGAAGTTCTCGTCCTATCACCTTCTCGGGTGAAGACTTCGAAGGAGTTGATCCTAATCAGGATGACCCTGTGGTGGTTTCGGTAGAAGTGGCGAATTACGTTGTAAGAAAGACGTTGATAGATCAAGGGAGCTCAACGGATATCTTGTATTATACCACTTTCCAGAAGCTCGGGATACCCGACGAGATGATCAAGCCTTATCACGATCAGCTGGTTGGCTTCGCAGGAGAACAGGTTCATACCCGAGGATATGTGGAGTTGTTGACCACTTTCAGGGGAGACCTTGGGTCAAGGACCATCATGATCAGGTACCTTATTATTGATGCAATAACTTCTTATAATATCTTGATAGGTCGACCGGCATTAAACGAGCTCGGCGCCGTGGTCTCCACTCCACACCTCATGATGAAGTTTCCCTCTGTTACTGGGGATATAATTGCAATGAAGGCTGATTAGAAGGTAGCAAGACAATGCTATATAGATAGTCTAAAAGTCACCAGGAGAGGGGTAGTCGGTAGTGGTACACAGACGAAGAAGGATACCACCTCAGTAAATTTGGTGGAGCTTGATCCCCGACTTGATGTACAGGACCAAAGGCCAAGACCCATTGAAGAATTACAGAAATTTCAGCTCGCCGGTGAAGATCGGTGTACTAATCTTGGAAGTCAACTCAGAGGAGAAACAAAGAAGCAGATAACAAGAATGTTGAAGGACAATGCTGATCTGTTCGCATGGACTTCTTCAGACATGCCGGGAATTGATCCAAATTTTCTATGCCACAAACTGGCAGTATACCTTGAAGCTAAGCCGATAGCGCAAAGGAAGAGGCGGGTAGGCGAGGAAAGACGGAAGGTAATGAGGGAAGAAACGGTGAAGCTGATTGATGCTGGATTCATCCGAGAAATTGAATATACAACATGGTTGGCCAATGTGGTGCTTGTTAAAAAGGCTAATGGAAGGTGGAGAATGTGCACGGACTACACCGACCTAAATAAGTCATGCCCGAAAGATACATATCCCCTCCCCAGCATAGATCGGCTTGTAGATGGAGCGTCAGGCTGTGGCTTACTCAGCTTTCTGGACGCATACTCCGGGTATAATCAGATAAGGATGTACCCACCCGACGAGGAGAAAACCGCGTTCATGACTGAGAACGCTAACTATTGCTATCAGGTGATGCCGTTTGGATTGAAGAATGCTGGGGCTACTTACCAGCGGTTGATGGATAAAATATTTCAGGAACAGATCGGGAGGAACCTGGAAGTATATGTTGACGACATGGTAGTGAAGTCCGAAGATCCCTCCAAGCATGCTGCCGACCTTGGTGAGGTGTTCGGAAGAATACGGAAGTACAACATGAGGTTAAATCCTGAGAAGTGCGTATTCGGAGTCAACGGGGGGAAATTCTTAGGATTCATGCTAACACATCGAGGTATTGAAGCCAATCCTGATAAATGCCGAGCTATTATTGACATGAGAAGCCCCCAAAACATAAAAGAAGTGCAGAAACTGACAGGGCGATTAGCATCACTAGCTCACTTCATACCGAGGTTAGCGGAGAAAGCTAGGCCGTTCTTTAAGTTACTCAAGAAGGCTAAACGGTATGAGTGGAGTGAGGAATGTGAGCAAGCATTTCAGAGTTTCAAAGGCTTCTTTTCGGCACCTCCGATCCTTAATCGGCCGGTTTCTAACAAAGAGTTGCTGCTGTATATGTCGGTGACCGAACATGCAATTAGCTCGGTGATGGTGCAGGAAATAGGCAAGCAGCAAATACCAGTATATTTTATCAGCCGAGTATTGCACAATGCAGAATCAAGGTATCAGACTATTGAAAAGTTAGCTCTGGCTCTGGTCATCTCGGCGAGAAGATTGCGACTTTATTTCCAAAGTCATGAGGTTGTTGTAAAAACTGATCATCCCGTGAAGCAGGTCTTGAGGAAACCTGAGTTGGCAGGCCGAATGATCTCGTGGTCAGTCGAGTTGTCAGAGTTCGGTATAAGATATGAGTCAAGAGGGCCAATTAAGGCGCAATGTCTATCTGATTTTGTTGCCGAACTTACCCCACCTGAAAATTACGAAGACGGAGATCAATGGATACTTTATGTGGATGGCTCATCCAATACCAAGGAGAGTGGAGCGGGAATCATTTTGGAAGGCCCCAGAGGGATAACTTTGGAGCAGTCTCTTAAGATCGACTTCCCGGTCACTAATAACCAGGCCGAATATGAAGCTCTAATTGCGGGGTTAAATCTAGCTAGAGAGGTGGGAGCGAGCCAGGTAAGATGTCGGAGTGATTCACAGCTGGTTTCTGAACAAGTCTCGGGAGCTTACCAAGCCAAAGACCCACAGTTGGCAAAATACTTGAACAAGGTGAAATACTTGGTTGAATGCTTTGATGAATTCGTGATTGAGCACATTCCAAGATAAGAAAACTCCCGAGCTGATTTGTTGTCCAGATTGGCTAACGTCAAAAGGCTCGGGCAGCACGAGACGATCATCAGGGAGACCATATATCAGCCTAGCATTGATCTTGAGGAGGTTATGGTCGGAAGTAGCTCGGACCAGAACTGGATGACCCCAATTTGGAACTATCTGGCCGAAGGGACTTTGCCCAACGACCAGAACGAAGCAAGAAGATTGAAATTGAAGTCCTCCCATTACATAATAATGGGAAAAGACTTGTACAGGCGAGGATACTCAACCCCCCTCTTAAAGTGCCTCACTCCTGAACAGGCGAAATATGTTATGAGCGAAATCCATGAAGGAGTGTGTGGGATGCATACTGGTGGAAGATCTATGGCAGTGAGAGTAATTCGGGCCGGCTATTATTGGCCCACTATACGAGCTAATTGCACCGAGTATAGTAAGAAGTGTACTGAGTGCCAAAAGTTTGGCAGTTTACGCCATGTACCGCCGGAAGAGTTGCACACACTGACGTCTCCGTGGACATTCATGGTCTGGGGAATGGATATTCTCGGACCTTTTCCGATGGGAAAAGGGCAGGTCAAGTTCTTAATAGTTGGCATAGACTATTTCACTAAATGGATCGAGGTGGAATCGTTAGCTAAGATCACGGCACAACAAGTACAGAAATTTGTATGGAGGAATATTGTCTGTCGGTATGGGATTCCTCACTCGGTGGTTACGGATAATGGGAGGCAGTTTGTTGACGGAAACCTGAAGCAATTCTATGAACAGCTTGGTGTTAAGCATCGAGTGTCTTCGGTCGAGCATCCTCAAACAAATGGACAGGCAGAAGCAGCGAACAAGGTTATCCTTGGGGAACTCAAGAAGAGATTGGGAAGAGCAAAGGGGGCCTGGGTCGAAGAATTACCGAGCATCCTCTGGGCTTATCATTGCACGCCTCAGTCAAGCACCAAGGAAACTCCTTTTAGGTTGACCTTTGGAGCTGATGCAATGATCCCGGTGGAAGTGGGAGAACCGTCCTTTAGGCGAACACTTCTTGACCAACATACGAACCAGGAAAATATGGAAGTCGAACTAGATCTATCCGAGGAGGTCAGGGAAAATGCACGTATACAAGAACAGGCTTGTAAGCAAAGAACGGCTCGGCGTTATAATTCTCGACTTAAACCAAGGAGTTTTGATCGTGGAGATCTTGTTTGGAGAAAGCAGAGTGAAGCAAGGAAGAACATCGGCGAGGGAAAGCTAACTGCGAACTGGGAAGGGCCTTACCGAGTCACTGAAGCGTTGGGCAATGGAGCATATAGATTAGAAAAGTTGTCAGGGGAAGCAATCCCTAGGACATGGAATGCTTCTCACCTCAAAATTTATTTCAGTTAGTTGATGTATACAAAGAAGGCGGTGTACTCTTTTTCCTAACTTAGTCTTTTGTCCCAAAGGATATGCAAAAAAGGGTTTTGGCCGAGAAGGTTTTAACGAGGCACGCCTACCTACTTTAATAAAGGAAATTCTTTGTCATGATTTCATTCATTTTAAGCCTCGGTCAAGTATGAATCGAGGGATTGAAACCCGGTCAAGTGTGAACCGAGGTCTCTAGTTAAAATTCGGTCAAGTATGAACCGGGCATTCGAATTAAACTTGGTCAAGTTTGAACCAAAAATTTGTTAAAATCTCGGTCAAGTATGAATCGAGGGATTGAGACCCGGTCAAGTGTGAACCGAGGTCTCCGGTTAAAATTCGGTCAAGTATGAACCGGGCATTCGAATTAAACTTGGTCAAATTTGAACCAAAAATTTGTTAAAAACTCGGTCAAGTATGAATCGAGGAATTGAAACTTGGTCAAGTATGAACCGAGGTCTCCAATTAAAATTCGGTCAAGTATGAACCAAGAGGTTGATGTTAGTCGAGATCGAACTGAGAGATGATGTTAAATGTAGAAAAAAAAAATTGAACACGGTTAGAAAAGAAAGATTGTTATCATTAATTAGAAACAATTCTGAGTAAAAAATAAATAGACAATCGAGGAGGTGGGCAGTTTGCTTTTTAGTTCTACAATTCCTCCTCATCAACAAGCACACCATCTTTGACGTCTTTATTTACATCAAACGCCGAGAGCTCAATTTTCGGCAGGAAGAGATGCACCTGACGAAGTGCTTTATGGAAGCCTTCTACATGCTCTTTCATTATTTGTTGCACGGCTTCCTTAACGTCAGCCTCGAGCTCGGCCTGTTTCTTCCTCGCTTGCTCCAAATCCTGTTGCAAATTAGCAGCGAGGGCCGAGGACTCGGCTTCAGCGTTCCTTGCCCAAGCAACCTCAGCCGTCAGGGCATCCCGCTCCTTCTCGAATGCTTGCACTTTCATCTCGGCACCAGCAAGGGATCCTTTCAGCTCCTCCACCTGCAGAAGGAGAGCTGCTTGAGACTTTGAAGCCTCGGCGAGTTCTGAAGAAGCCTTATCTTTTGCATTGGTTGCTTCCAGAAGCTCGGCCTTAGCAGCTTTCAGTCGACGATCACTTTCCTCAAACTCCTCCCCACAGAGTGAGGCCATGGTCGAGACACGCAGGCACATAGCCGACATAGAGTCCAAAACAGCCTTGGGACCCAATCGTTGCAAAGCTTCCTTGTCCCCGACTTCCTGGATGCCGCTCCCAAAAAACCTGGCAATGTTCGGGTCAGTGCTCGAAGGCGAGCGTCTAACGGGAGACGGCAGGAGAGGTGAGCGAATTGAAGAAACAGGTTCCTCGTCGGTGGTCGGAAGTCGAGCGCGTTTGCTTGGGGGGCTGTGTGGAGAGGAGGTGATCTCAACAACTTCCGTTGTCGTCATTATCTCGGCACGTCCTCTCTTCTCTTTATCAGGTCGAGTCTGCAGGTTCTCGGTAGAAGGTCCTGCTGATGGGGCCATGTTCTTTATTGAGCGCCAGTTGAATTTCCCCATCACCACTGCAGAGTAGAAAATATATATTAAAAACTCAGACAAGTATGGCAGCAGAAGAAAAAAAGAAATTCAGCACTCACGTGAAAAATCTTTATTAGGAGTTGAAGAATAAGGGAGCCTAAGTAAGATTTTGCAGTTCAAGGGGCGAGGTAATCTATTTAACTTGTCGACATCCGCTTTTTCGGATACCGACATATCCTCATAGCACCAAGACTGGAATTTGATCGGAGTCCGAGTCCAATATAGAGGAAACCTGGGTCGTCCCTCCTCATTGAAAAACATCTCCGAGTAACCCTCGGCTGGGCGCACCTTAAAGAATCCACCTTTAAAGTCTTTGTAGGATGAGGTATAAGGACCGATTATCCCCTTTTATTCATTCCACTAAGAGAAATCCAGCCGATCTTATTTCCAAATCGGATCTGGTAGTAGTAGAGAAATTTTGGGGCGGTCGGTGTCATATTCAATTTTCTACACAGGACTTCGAAAGCCTTTAAAAACGCCCAGCTGTTGGGATGAAGCTGAGTCGGAGCGACGTTCAATGCCCTTAAAACAGCGCACTCAAACTCCGAGAAAGGAAGGCCAACTCCCAGCGACTCAAATAATGTTTTATACATATAAGTAAAATGTGTTTGCCCTCGTTGCGCCGACATGAAAACGTGTTCATCTTCTGTACACGGCTCGGCAATTACGGCCTCCTCTATTTGTATACTAGACAGAGAGATGGATTTCCTCATTTCCATGATTGATTCAGCAGTCCGAAATTTAGAGTGGTAAGATCCAACTTCTCCCTTAACCCAATAATACCCTGGAAGTTGAATGTCAGGAACTGGGTCTCTTTGAACCCTTGAAATAATTTTTCGTGGGTTTGTTACGGCTACTTGCACGGCAGTAGCCGAAGATGAAGCTTCCCTTTCAGTTGGGAGGTCGGCCAGACGAAGATTCAGCTCCACACTGGGAAAGGAAGAGTTTGACGGCGAAGGATCTTCTCCGATGCCCATAACCTCCCTCTCAACCAGGATTCGATGAGAGGACGACCCAGCCGACGTCTCAGATCCTCGGCTTGAACTCATAATGATTGGGAAAAATATGGAATAGAGCGTAGAAACTGAGAAAAAGGGGAAGAATAGAAAAGGGCGTACCTGGAAAAATGACGAAAAGGGCGAGAAAAAGGAGGTTAGAGACGACGGAAAGATTCAGAAGGAACGAAAAGCAAATGAAGTTTAAAGTGAAAGGATGAACACTCGAGTCCTACACGTATATTGTGAAACCCCTCCTCGAAACAAGCAATTTAATCATGACTTTGGGCAACAAATCGTCATCATTGGGGAACGTGCTCCAACTGACGAAAAGACGCAGCATTAAATAACGCCGCGTGTAGCCATACGTATAAGTGCATTACCATCTCAGAAATCGAAACGTTAAGGAGCCTTAGGGAAGGTTCTCAAATCCCTAGGATACTGAAACGGTTCAAAATTCAAAAACCAGTCTTTAGTTGGTCACGTGATCCAGAGCCTTTTCGTCCAAATCGGACTCAAGGCTCGGGGGGCTAGTGTACTGGCCGGGATGAGAAGGCCGAGCTTACAAGTCCGAGGTAGATAAACGCCCATTTAATGTACCACTCTCCGGGCTCATATACACCGAGTTTAAGCGCAACGATCCGAGTATTACATCGGGTATCAAGTGGTAAGCCTGAGTAATTGTACGGCCAAATGATCGTACAATTAAATAACATCTCGGCCATAGGACCAACTACGGGTTTCTCTACAAAAATTGTGTTGTTCCGAAAATACCCGACTAGGAGTAACGGTTATGAGAACAATAACCATTACGGAATCATAACTGAAGGACGAAAAATCAGGGATCAAGCAAAAAGAGTGCGATACTCCATAATGATTATTTATGAAATATCCCGATAAACAAGGGGAGAGAGGGAGAAGACGGTTACACCTTAACGGTCAGGAGAAGGTCAATAAAAAGGGGGCAAGAAGAAGCGTAAAGGAGAGAGCACTGCAAACTTTAAAAGAGGAATAGTCTATCTCGGCTTTTTGACGGAACAAGAAAGATCTGCGAAAAAAAAGAAGTGAACATAAATCATTAAAGGGAGATAAACTTACAGAAATTTCTTAATTAATTAATTAATATACTATTTTAAAATTAGAAATGATTTTTGTGCACAGCAATATAAAATATAAAAAATAAATTATAAATAATGTGCCTCATACAAACTCTCTTAATGTAGGGCCATGGATATGGTCCATTACCATAAATATCATTTGAAAAATATAAAAAGAATCCGAGGCAACTGTGGAGACTTGTCACTGGAGATTTGAATACATTTTTGCAAGACGATAAACAGAAAAGAAGAGGACGCAGAGATCGAAATTGAGGAGGAGGAATATTGAGATCGAAGAAGGAAGGAGCTGAATTAGCATTGGAGTTGAAAGGCGCTTGCGTGTTTTCCGGATTTGCAAGTCTACGAGCAGCTCGCTGACTCGGGATGGGGAAGGAGAGTCTTAATCCAGGGAAATGGTTGAATCTCCTGGTTTCAGAGCCCTATTATTTGTTCCATTTCTTGACTTTCTTCTCGTATTTCATGATTCGTAGCTCCGCAATCCATGTCCTAGCTCCTCACCTCGCTCATCATCTACTTCGTCGCGTAACGCTCTCTCTCTCTGCTTTTCCTCCGTAAGTTCTTTTCATTCCTTACTCTTCCTTTTCCAATGCATTTGCAGGAAATACAAACGCTATTGGTATTTGCCCTTCTGGTTTTCATCAAGGTACCGCAACTTTGTCCCTTGTATTGTACTTGCTCATTCTCTTCTGATTGAAAGCTAACCAAATCCATTGTTTTCTTTCTTTCTTTTCTTTTTTTAGTGTGCCACCTTGCATCTGATATAACTTTTATTCAAACCCTTTTATCACATATAATTTTAGGCTTCACGTGTATTAGAACCAAAGGTCATCAGTTGAGGATCGTGGTATCAATCTGTGTCTATTTGGAAAAATTGCTTCGAATAGTTTTGCATGTTATTTTTGGTTATGTTAGATAGTGTTCCAAAACTAAAGAATAGATGCTCAATTTGAAGAATTACCATATATTACTCTTACTTTGGTATCCATAAGCAACTCGATAGCTTTCACTTGACAAATGGATTCGGCATCATTTGTTTTTGTCACTTGTATTAAGGGTCACCTAACTGATAAAATCCAGATTTATATTATCTAGCAACAAATTTGGATTCTCCCTATCTGTTTAGGGGAAAGGAAAAAGTATTTGAAACCATAAATCTTCAAATCACTAAAGGCCTTTGAAATCGGCTGTATAATTTATGTTGTTGCTTTAATAATAGAATGCAATATCATTAATGATACATGAACTTGAAAACTTCTCCCGTTGTTATTGCTGATCTTCGTTTACAATTTGATTCCCTCTACACATGAAGAGGCTATCGGTTTATTGATATCAGTGGCTGCAAACATTCACTTACTTCATAAGCGATGGTCCGAAGAGTATGATATTGGCAAGCTTACGGCATCAAACACCATCTTTGCATATCTGTGTGGCCAGTTCTTAATTCTATCCATTTCCCCTCTTTTTGGCAGGGAGTGAAAGAAGAAACATGGGAAGCTCTCATCCCTGATGCACTTTTTCTTGCCAAGGTGATCAATTTGTTACATTTTTTTCCTTCAAAAACATATGTCATGATATATAATTGCATTGGTCTTATTAAATGCCTATTAAAACATGGAGCCTATGATGGTTTTCTTTACTGTTACTTATTTGTTCTTACAGCAATTAAACACTTTTCTAGGATGCGCAAGTACTGAAATGTTTCATATGCTAAACTCCTTTCTCGTTGCACATGACCAGTGATTCATACAATAAATTCCTTTCTATGTTTATGTTGTTCTTGCTAGCTTTTCCCTGTCTTATCTGTATATTCTTCAGATTTGCCTTTTTGCCCTTGCCTATACAATGGATCGCTGCTTAGCTGTCTGGTATATTCTTGCATTTTTAGGTGGGTAATTTATCTCATCATATGCTCTTTAATTGATCTAGGATTTAGGTATAGAAGGGCTGCTGGATTGCAATTTTCTATAAATAATGTTTCTCTTTTCTTGAAACACAAGTGTGTCTTAATTGGGAACCCTTTTTTCCCCCTTAAAAAAACATTTATTAGGTTTTTTCTTTACTTTTATGAGATCAAGATATCTCTCGCTCCACTTTAGAAAACTGATTATCTTTTTATTACATTATGTGGATAAGTCTAAGTAATACATTGCATAATTTCTGAAAGTCAATGACGTTAAAAAATTTTATCATGCTTAAATATTATCCATGTTTATAATTTTGTTCCGTAATGCAGTAATACATATGCTGACCCAGCAACCACCATTCGAAGAATCAGGTAGAATTGTTTGTTTTTGGTTTGTTCGCTTTTATGTACAATTAATGATACAAGCTTTTTACAGCTGAGAATTGAGAGTGCCTCAGGAATTACAAGAATGCCTTGCTTTAGAATCTGATCAACTAATAAATTCTGTTTCTACTGAATTTATTCTTCAAGGTACTTGTAACAAGTTAACACCATTGCAATTGGAAAGCTTGCTGACAGAAGGGAAAACTTCAAGATATTGGCTGGTGAATTGAATAGAAGTTCTTTCTGAATCTTTTGTACTTTTTATTCAGTGATCTGCAGCATGTTATTTTGGGTGATAAATTGACATTTATGCATAGTTTTGGAGATTTTGTGGTAATTAAACTGGAAGATGAAAAGAAATTACTTGTTCCTTCATGTTGTGATGGCAAGACCATGTTAAAACCTGTGGTGCTTGAAATTTCAAATAAATGTATTTGAAAGAGTAAAAAGAAAAACCACTTTGCCCTTCTAATTTGTTTGTTGGATGCATTTGCAAATATTGGCACACCCATAAGGCCATAACATTCTGTATTATTGAGACTTCTTTTTTCCCCCTGTACTTAGCTATCTTTTCTTTTTTCGTATGAGTTGGCAGGTGGAGTTCCATGCCTCTTATTCATCTGCTTGCATTCGGTCAAGTCGGTGCTTTTCTGACCTCTCAATTACGTAGGTTTCTCCTTGTTTTTCATATTGAACTTCTCCTCATCCTTGAATAGAATGGATAATAATTTAGTAGTTTCTCTTTTCTGACTTATAACAAAAATTCAAGTCTTGGTGCTCTCTATGATTAGTTTTGCACCTTTAGCCAACTAGAATTTGAAAGAGGAGATGTCTGAAGTTTCAACCATTGAAATTTGTGAATTGGCTTCCAATTTTTGAGGCTCTGCACTCAGATGCAATTCAATCTTGTTCTTTTGTTATGCGTGGATATGTCTGAAATGAATATCAAATAGCAAGGAAGTGAGAGGGCAAAAGCTGCTACTCCTTTTTGCATGTAACTTGTTTTGGAGGTCTACTGATGTGATAAAGATCAATCTAAGCAGATGTTAACCTTTTCTGGATGTTCATATTTCTGCATGGCAGATATTCAAACAAAAATTTATCATTCGGAATAGTTGATCTTGGACTCTTTCCCAATGCTGCAGAAAAATTTGGAATCTCTCTAAGTGGTATATTGCATTAGACTCTGGCCCTATCAAATTGGCTTTGCAAATTTGCTCTTACAAATGTTTAGTTGCTTTCATTTCTATTTTTCTGCGTTCTTTTTGTCATTGCATTGTGTTTTTGCAATTGATGTGAAGACCTGCCACTCTCAGGAAGCATGAGCCAGCTTCCAACATTTATCTTATTTGACAATGCCACTGAGGTTACCCGCTATCCAGAATTGGATTTTGAAGCAAAGTACTTTCAACCTACAATGACAAAGGTATTAGTAGACGTAGTACCGTTTGGCAGTCAGATGAATTTCTTAGAACAGATACAGAGCGTGCATGTTTCAATTCTTATAACTTGTGGATTTTCCTTCATTTTACCAAGGTACATCAGGTGTTTGCATATTTATCCATTATCACTGGTTTAAGTATTAAGTACAATTCTGGTAAAAATGAGAGGAACATGGCATATGCTATCTCTGAATTCTGAATACTAATTCGCTGTGGCTTGTGACGGTGCTGCATTATCAGGCACTCGCACAATTACTCCACCAATGGCACATCTGAACTAAAATTTATAATTATATGGATTATTTGGATTGCAGGGACTTCTTGCTCGGCATTTTGAGCTTGATCGGCACCTACTTGAATATGTAAACGGAAAGTAGGTCACTGCAAGGATATTCGTTATACTCTACAGTTTCAATTCTAAATCTCCATTATCTTCCTGTTTTGTAATTTAGTTAGCGTAGAAAAAACAATATAAATTTGGACATATTTGTCCTTTTTCTTTTTTTTTTTCCCCAAAAAACTGATTTCATGATAACAGGGCATGCTTGTGTCTGAATATCATGTAGTTCTGGGGCTCACTATTTATTACTATATATAGACCGTACGTCCGGTGCCACTAGAAAGTTTTACCTATGTTTCCTTTACTTAGGGCAAAAGGTTCCGTTTGTGTGTAAGATGAAGTCCGAGTCTGAGTGATTGGTCATGGAAACTTGAATGGATAGCAAGTTGTATGGTAGTGGTGTAGAAGACTCTCAGACAAATGCTTTCTACCTCTTTGAATTATCTTGGGGTTGAGCCACTTCGGGGAACATGGAGGAGTTATGGTGTTGTTTAGGCCGCTGGTTTCAGGTGCCTCATAAGTCTAAAGCCCACTAAGAGTGAATGCAATGTCTATTTCGGCTTCCAAAAAGAGGCCTCCCTGACATCGAACCCTCTTTTCGGCTTTTAGTCTTTCATTTGTAGGTGGTGGAGAGAGCAGGTGTGAAGCTGAAAGTTGTGCTCTCCTACCCTACCCACCATCAGAATGATTGATAAGCTTTCCTACTTTGCTCCTGAATATTCTTTTCTATCATCTGTCATCAATGGTATATTTTCAGATGTGAAGCTTACCTTTTTGGCTCTTTGTAACATTTATTAAATTAAGTTCGTAAAAAAAATCTATTAAATTAAACTAGAATAGCTCCCATTACATTTGCAAGGGTGTCCAAATTTTTTAAATAATAAAAAAGCAATGTTGAAAAGAAAAAAAGAGCAAAAAATTAAAAAAAAAAACCACAATCCAATATGTAAGTATAAGAATAGTGATAGGGATATTAATTGTATAATGTAAATTGATTGGAGTTGGAAAGATAACATTTCGAGGGGGATATAGTGAAAAACGTAAAATAACAAACTTGTAGAGATATATTAAAAAAAAATTCAAACTTTGCTGAACGATGTAAAGTGTTACTGGGAATGGGGTTTTCAAAAAAATAAATTACTACAAAAAGTTTGGTAAGTATAATAATAAGATGATGAAATATAATTAACATAATAAATGTTATATATTCCTTTATTTTCAATTAAAAACGAGGCTGTGAATTTTTTTTTTTAAAGAACATTTAAAAAACGAAGAAAGGAGGCCTCCCCCTCTTTCTATTATATGTATACATATACACACACTATATTGGGAAAACAAAAATGATTGATAAGAGGAGGGGGTGGGGGCCGTGCCTGCAAGACATCGAAATTGGAGAGGAGACACTGAAAGACATGCTGTGTCTGATGTGATGTGTAATGTCAGCCTCGTTCCGCGTGATTGCCTGCTTATTACCCTGTCACACTACCCCCCACCCCAAATAAAATAATTTATCCTTATTATTATTCTTTTCCCTCTTTTACTATTTTATACTCCTACTATTTACCAAAATCTTGCATGCTTTGTTAAGATTCTTCACATTTAATTGACCTCCCAATCACTCACTCACCACTCTCAAACTCTGATGGCATTGTTGCCAAGACGTGATGGCGCCCTTCTTGTCCTGATAACCAGGGGATCAAATCTAAATCTAAATTAATTTAATCTTATAGATATTAAATAAGGTTAAAATGAAACTTCTGTTTTTTTTTCCTGCCAAATCGGTTAAAATTAAACTGAATTAATATATATATATATCAATCATTAAAAGCTTTCAAATAAACATCCATTCATATTATTTACCTTGTCGTTACTTGTTAGTAGTAATTAAAAATCCCCAGCTAAAAAGAGATGCAACTCTATGAAGTTAGTTGAAAAGAACGAGTAAATTATGGCTTAGTCTTTAAAATAATTTGATAATTTTAAGAATAAGATATCTGACCTCTTAAATTTTGTTTAATTTGATTACTATAGAAAAATAGGCTCTCTCTCTCTCTCTCTCTCTCTCTCTCTCTCCATTCAATTCTAGACTTAAGGTCGCGAGATAGTTGATATATGTTGTGAAGACAGAGTGATAATAAGAATCTGTGTGTTTAGTTTTTTGCTGATAATTTTCAATGCCAGTGACGTGATGTATGTTTTAGAGAGATTTAATTGATTTAAATAGTAAATAAATAGAATAGAAGGGTGGATGGATTGGAGAATGATGATTTTATTTTTAAGAGGAGAAGGGGTGGGGGTCCGGAGGGAGGGACGGAGTAAAGCAGAAGCAGAGAGGAGTAAAGCAGACGCCGTGCCGTAAAGCAGAGCAAAGCAACTGGGGCTTCTCCTCCTGCCATCTTCTTTTTTATTTCAAAAGAAATTGTTTTTTGAACTAAAATTTAAAGATAAAAATATATTTTATAAATCTAATTGTATAGTTTTTTTTATTTTCTTAAAATAGAATATTACGAAATAGAAAGTGGATAAAATGTAAAAAAGTAAAAACTACACAATTACACTCCCTGTTTAAAATTTAGTAAAATATTAATAAGTAATTTTCACCAATACCCTTGATAGTCTTAACTTTCTTTCTTTGCAAGTATTAATGTGGATAGAGATTAATTACTTTTATTAAGTGTGTTTTAATAATGTTATACTAGTAATTTTTTAGTAAATCAATATATTTAATTAATTTTAATTTTAATTACTTGTGCTAATCCGCATAACTTAATTGAAAAACACTTGCAAAAAAGTTTGGAATGGAGTATAAATAAATATACAATTTCAAGAGATCAATTTTTTCATATGTAAACTTTGTTTAAAAAAATTAATTAAAAAAAAGGGGTGGAGGCGTGGGGCAGACAGACGGTGGAGGCAAATGGAAGGGAGGGGTTTCCAAAGGGAAAGGGGCCCAAAGAGCCTTCACGCGTGCGGGGACCACTCCAATATGCCGCCCCACTCCCACACTTGTTCTTCGCTTCTTCTTCCCTCATGCATGTAAGAGTAAGACAATGGGACCCTATACAGGCACTCTGAATTCACATCATGTGAGATGTTTCTTCATCATATTTAAGTTTTTTTTTTTAAAATAAACATATTTTCTTATATATTATATAAAATCAGAAAATTAATTGTATTATTTTATAATTTGTGAAATATTACTCGTTATATGCCAAATCTATATTATAAAAAATATATATAATGATTTATCTCAAATTTCACATAAATGAATAATAATTTAATAAAATAACCAATGATATTAATTTGACAATATCATAATAGTAGTTATTCTTGGAGTTAGTGGTATGGTATGTGGGATGTATCATGTACCCCTTCATGGTATGCTGCTGGCGCCGGTGACGCCTACTGCCTCCACTTTTACGTCCCTCCCCCTCTGTACCTCACCCTCCTTGTCGTCATTTGCTTTTCTTTCTTTTTTTTAAGCATATACTCCCTCCGGTCCTATATATAGGACCTTTGGCCTTGGTCCTATATATAGGATCCTTTATAATATACGAGGTGGTATTTATTATATATTTCTAAAAAATACCCCTATTTAATGTATTCAAAGAGAAAAAAAGAGAGATTAAATAAGGGTAGTTTTGGAAAAAGGTTGAAATTTTTGGAGAAATCGAGGTAGTTAGTTAGTTTTAACTCCCTTTCTTAATTAGCGTGATTCGGTTAAAATGATCTTATATATAGGAGCAGAGGGAGTATCATTTTTAATCTAGATGGTGTTTAAATTTATTTTCAGACAGTCCTAAAATTAACAAACAATTTTTAGTTTAGAATTAAGACGACCTCCTGCCCAATAATATTCCATCGAAACAGATCCACAGTTGTACATAGATCTTTGAACATTAAATTAATTACAGAACAGAACCAACAGGAGAAAAAGAGCATCTGAAGCGACCCCATAAAATGACAGAATTAATTACCTCAATTCTAGGTAAAACTAAAAGTGGGCTTCGTGGTGAGCTGTGCCGTTCATGTTCATATCAAATACTCCCCATTTTCTACTTGGACCCTTTTAACTAAATTATAAAGATTAAGAATAAGAGTTAATTTTTATAATTTTTTTAAAATTTAATTTAATTTTTTTTTATGTGAGATGAATTAAATAAAAAATTTTTAAAATTATATAATAAATACTATCTCATATTTTAAAAAATATTTTATATTTATGAAGTAAAATGCATTATCTTTATAACGTAGACAATAATAAAATGTGATTCTCGATAAAATTTGTTATATATTGAACTATATATTTATCAACATATATATATATATATATAGTTTGTGTGGAGATTTTTTTTTTGTATATAGGATTATACTCAATGCTATTTTATTTTGTGTTCAAAATAAAATATCTAATTTAATTTATATTTTAGGAATATCTATCATAAATATACTTTATTCTATATTTATTGTATTGTACAAAAATTTTTTAATATTTGGAATTTTTAGTGACAAAATAATATTACATCAATAATATTTTGATTATTTTGTAGTGTTTCAACGAAAGTTTGCATATATTTGCATAATAAATAACCACAACAAACTATTATAAAATATAATAATAGCAAGTCACATTATTTACAAACTATATATAAATTGACTTATTCTTCAAACATGGAAAAAAATATTTAATTATCTTGTATTTTAGTTGCAAAACATTTTTTTGTTTAAAAAAGGAAAAAAGAAAACTATGAGCACTTTTGGTTCTCAAAATGGCCAAAAATAGAATGGAATGGAACAATTAAGAATAGAATGATTATCATTATTAGTTTGTTTAATATGATACTAGGGAGATAAAAAAATTTTTAAAAATAAAATTGATTAAATAAAAATAAATATAAATTAAGTAAAAGAAGCTTGATTGATTCGATTTCTAATAGGTTTGATAATGGGATTTTGGATCCTACTGTAAAAATTAAACTATTTTATTACACAATAAAATAAGAATCTAGACTACATATAAAATGAGAGAGAAAAAAATAAGAAATGAATATTACCATCTTAACCTATATCTTTCCTTATTCTCATTTTCAATAATCATTTTATAAATCAAACTACTCTTCTCCACCAATCTCTTTTTCTTAACCTTCATCCCTCTTTTTCACCCTGCTTTTCTCTTCTCCACCAATCTCGTCTATTCCTACTCAACCGAGGACATCTAGTTTAATTTTTATTTTGATGACTGACGTATCACATTCTATTCCATTCCCCTGTTATTCTAAGAACCATGCGGGCCTAATCTCCCCTGTCCAGAAATGGTACAAAATGTTTGAAGATGTTGGTAAAAGAGGGTGGGCATGTCTTTTGACGTGACATGCAAATGCTGCCACCTTATCTTTGAAGCTATGCTAATTAATTAACATTTGATTCCTTTCATGAGCTGCCTTTTATTGCCCATTCATTTTAACTCCATTTTTCCAAAGAAAAAAAAAAGGGGATATTCACTTTTTTGTCTGTTAATGATTTTCAAATACCCGACCACCCTCCCTCGTCGAATGCGGAAAGTTAATTAAGGTTAAATCATCGATTATTATGACTGTTATTAGCATTTTAAAATTAAAACGCACAATTTTAGTCTAATCTTCTTCGGATGCGGAGTGTTGAAGAATCAAACTCCACTTCCACTGGTTTGCCATTAATCCTGCTTAATTCTAAGTCTCTTACTTTCTCACAACTATATATATATATATACACATGTTCTTCACTCTCTCTGATCCCATGGTGGACAAGTTTGGGAAAGAAGCAATATCCACTAAAAGCTACATTATGGTGTTCTGGGGACACCACCATGACTCTTTTTTTCACTTTCTCTAATTGACTTACTATTTTTTAAATTAGGTACCGTTTCTTTAATTGACTTTACATTAATTTAATTTGGTGCATCTCATTGACTTGGGGGTCTTCCTTCTTAAGGATTCATTCCGCAGTAATTAGCGGAACCAAAAGAAGATAGTTAGGTACGTATTGCTTACAATTAGAGATCCATTTGTTTGGTAAGAGCTAGCGTATTGACTACTTATGTGTTCATTTGTTTCATTCCATTGGAATCTTCAGCCTGCTTAATTTGAATAAAATATAGACTTTTATCTATTAATTAATAATAATAATATTTTCTTACTGAAGGAATCCGAATCCAGGATGATTCAGGTTTTCCCCCCCTCCAAATAAACGTCAATTTTGTGATCTTCTAGGGAATGAAAAGAGGATTTTTCAATATAAATGGGCGCTGTGAGGCATAACAGAAATTTAATCCAGCCCGCGTGCGAATAATCCAATCATGCTGTCTTCTCTTATTCAAATGATTAGTTTTTTTTTAAAAAAAAATAGTAATTGAAAAAAGAACTCATTTATTTAAAACAGTGAAACGAACGTTTCATTACAACGCATGTCTCAAGCTACAATTGTAAAGTTTTGAGGTTTAATTTACAGCCATGTCTGACTCAGTCTCTCTCACATGGTGCACTCTCCTGGAATGCACACACCAAGAAGTGAAGTTTTCAAGTTAATTAATTGATGTGTGACAATTTTGAATGATGTGAATAATATAAAGCCGAGTCCCACGGCTTGTGCTTCACTTCTAATACTAATCATTTTAACATGTGTGTTCTCCCGTGTAATTCACATGCCATACGTCGGGTGGCATCTCCATCTTCTTCTTTTATTTCGTGCAATTCGATCGTGATATTGTCTTTAATGTAGTGAAAAATAGCATCATTTTAACTTAATGGATAATGTAGTACAATCACAATTCATATCCCTTGAATCAAAAATCAAATGAATCAGATTTTTTTTCATGGATCCGTTCGTTTTCTGTAATTGTAACCCAATGGAATTCTACTATCAGCTTCAAAGAGAACTTTCATAAATGAAAAAAAAAAAATTTATGATAAACCACGATAACTTTAACTAATTTGAATTGATTTTTATTTTTATTATCCCAATAATCAAATCTAAAAGTTAAATGATCAAATGACTCAGAATTTTCTCATTTGAGTGAATGTATATTGGTAACTAACAAGAAAACTTTATTAAATGAATAAAACTTGTTCGCCGGACAAACAACCAGAGAGGGGGGGGGGGTAATTAATAATGTAAGGGTACATTTCTTGAGAGTGGCACTAGAAATGAGATGAAAGTGAAAGGACGGAATACCATATGTATTGTCTGTGTGCTGTGCGGCACTTTACCAGGCACGCTCTGTGACTGTGAGTGAGAGTGTGGGTCACCATTTTCCTAACTCCTACTACTATTTTGATTTTGATTACGAATCAGCGTGGGGAGAGATATGGTATTTCAAGCGTTGAAAGAGCCAAAAACATAGCAGTGAAATTAAAGCAACAAGAAAAGCTAGTGGAGTGGAGTTGAGTGGCACAACAGCCAAAAGGAAAAGAACCAAGGAAAGGGTAAAAAAGTATGACGTGAAAACTGAAATGGTGGCTTATTATTCTCCTGTCTGCTATTTGGGGTTTCTCTTATAAGCAAAATCCCAATCCCGATACACCCAACTCTGCTTTTCCTCTTCTCCTCTCCTCTGCCTGCCCCCATATGTCTCATGATACATTACACAACCATCACAGACAAACTGAGTCCTTCTGCAGTTTTATTCCCGTGCATGTCTGGTTGGTGATCTCATGCTGCCTTGGTCCTCCTAGCTAGGTGAAGCGAAACGAAGGGCCACAGGTAAAGGTCTAGTCTACCATTTTTCCAATTAAAAATGTCAAGGCCCTCAATTCTTTAATTTCATGATATACTAATAAAAATGTTGCTTGGCTTTTGAAAAGGATGATGGCGGTGAGTTCGGGGTGTAAGGAGGGAAGCAAGGTGCTGATGGACAACGGCAAGTATGTGCGTTACACGCCGGAGCAAGTTGAAGCTCTAGAGAGGCTTTATCATGAATGCCCTAAGCCCAGTTCCATGCGTCGCCAGCAGCTCATCAGAGAATGCCCCATTCTCTCCAATATCGAGCCCAAACAGATCAAGGTTTGGTTCCAGAATCGAAGGTACCCCTTTCACCATCCCATATCTATGGCTTAACCATTCGTTTATATTTCTCCTCCATAGTTTACTTACTATATAGAATAGTGAACTTACTCTGTGAAACTAAAGGAAGTGATCTGATCAGTTCGACTCTTGCGCTTGAATTACTTTCTCCTTAGATTCCATCGAGCGACTTTAACCGAATTCATTATATGACAAGATTCGGGAGTATTCGACTTGTTACCGTAAATATTTTCTTCTTCTTTTTCTCATTTCTCTTGCTTTCTTTTCTTTTTCACTGACCCAAAAAATAAAAAGAAAAATCTCTTCTTTTTCTGTAACAGGATAGTTTTGTAGTTGTTTTCTTTGCTTTCTTTGCTCCATGGATAATGAACATTCAAGACATATAACCATAGCATATAACGTTGCATCAGAGGACTAGTATTGATTCGTCTTCTTCATCTTCTTATCCTCCGTGGTCCGAGTGATAAGGGGACTATTTTGCATATTTGGTACTAGTGGTTAAATATGAATTTACTGTTATTACAGATGTAGAGAGAAGCAGCGGAAAGAATCGTCACGCCTGCAAGCTGTGAACAGGAAGCTGACGGCGATGAATAAACTATTGATGGAGGAAAATGAGAGATTGCAGAAGCAAGTGTCACGGCTGGTGTATGAGAACAGCTTTTTCCGCCAACAGACACAGAATGTAATACTTCGCTTCGTTCTTTACCTCTTTTTGTTTTGACAGTTAGTTTGGTTACATAACGATGAAGAAGAAAACATGAGCATAATTGTTGAGCAGGCGACCCTTACTACGACGGACACGAGCTGTGAGTCGGTGGTAACCAGCGGTCAGCACCATGTGACACCCCAGCATCCACCAAGGGATGCCAGCCCTGCTGGGTTAGTACTGAAAATAATTCTCGTTTCTTGTTGGGTTGGGTACTATTCTTTGCTTGTGGTAGACTCCATGGCTGATGGAATGGTCTCTATTGTGTAGACTTTTGTCCATTGCAGAGGAGACTTTAGCAGAGTTTCTTTCAAAGGCCACTGGAACTGCTGTGGAGTGGGTCCAAATGCCTGGGATGAAGGTTACCCCTCACTTCTTGTCATCATCGGAATCTGTTAACAGCAGTACATTATTCTTTTCTTTGTCAGTATATGAACAATATTTAATTCAACGGAGTACATCAGCCTTGCTAACATTCTAAGCAACTTGCACACTACATCACCTGAATCACTAGCCGCAATGACACATCAACAATCGTCCTCTTTATTTTCTTTTTCCATTTTTTCCCCTTTACGACCCAGTAATTTTAGGCCATAAAAAAAACTCGGTAATTCATTTCTACCTCTTTCCTCCATTACTAAACTGTTTGCATCTGCTTTCTTGTCTTTTAATTCAGTCATGTGAGTTTTGTGCTTTTGCATGTGTACAGCCTGGTCCGGATTCCGTTGGAATCGTTGCCATTTCTCATGATTGCCATGGAGTGGCAGCACGAGCCTGCGGCCTTGTGGGTCTGGAACCGACAAGGGTAAGTTCCCCTTTGGATGTTTGACGATGTTCCAAAGAGAACTAGTTCTTTTGAAATGGAGATGCATTGATTGAAAATGTTATATACAGGTTGCGGAAATCCTCAAAGATAGGCCCTCGTGGTTTCGTGATTGCCGAGCGTTGGATGTTCTGAATGTGATGCCCACTGGAAATGGTGGTACCATTGAACTGCTTTATATGCAGGTATTACTGTGGCTGATATATTCTCTGCCACTTGTTTAGTATATTTGGCAGCTTACTAAATGTATTTTCAACATCTGCCATCTTGGTTAGTTGTATTCGCCAACAACTTTGGCACCTGCTCGTGACTTCTGGTTGCTGCGTTACACATCTGTTTTGGAGGACGGTAGTCTAGTGGTATGTGCCCCTGATTCTTCTTAGTAAATTCCCCGCTTTTCCTTTCCTATCCTTGACATTTATGTGGATTGCTTTAAAAATTTCAATAAATTATATCATCATAATATCAGGTCTGTGAAAGATCACTTAACAACACCCAGAATGGACCTACGGTGCCCCCAGTGCAGCACTTTGTTAGAGCAGACATGCTGCCTAGTGGCTATCTGATTAGACCTTGTGAAGGAGGTGGATCCATTATTCATATTGTTGATCATATGGATTTAGAGGTATGTATCATTACTCTAAGAACTGAACCAAACTCTTTGTAACTCGGTAATTTGACTGGTTGGCTATTTGAAATTAGCCTTGGAGGGTGCCTGAAGTATTGCGCCCACTTTATGAGTCATCAGTGCTGCATGCTCAAAAGACAACAATCGCGGTAAGACTCAAACTTGCAATATAAACCTCTACTACTTTATGTGGACATTAATGTTTTGTTTGTACGGAGGGAGGTTGTAGTTCCTTTTACGGGCACTAGCTTCACATAGTAACCTTGTAATTGTTATTCAGGCTTTACGTCAATTGAGGCAGATTTCTCAGGAAGTTTCTCAACCAAATGTCTCAGGATGGGGGAGAAGGCCTGCAGCTCTACGTGCACTTAGTCAGCGATTGAGCAAGTTTGTCTCAGTATCCTCTCTACTGTTACTTGAAATGAATGATTATGGGTTTCAAAATTATTCTTGTTTTGGCAGGGGATTCAATGAAGCTGTCAATGGATTTGCAGATGATGGCTGGTCCATGTTAGAAAGTGATGGCGTTGATGATGTCACCCTTCTGGTGAATTCATCTCCTAACAAGATGGTGGGAGTAAGTTTTGGTCATAGTAACGGATTTCCTTATATGAGCAGTTCCGTGCTCTGTGCCAAGGCATCAATGTTGCTACAGGTATACTTTGTAATGCTTCACAATGTTGTGTCTGCATTTTGATCCTGGAAGATAAGAAAAGTTCTGCATTTCGTTTTTAAAGAGATGGCTATGAATAAGCTGGATTTCTTATCAAGTTCATTAGGAAAAAAAAAAGAGGGAATGTGATCAATAATTGTCTTTCAGCAAAATATATTGAAAGAAGTTGACACTGTCGATTTTAAACTAAACTGCAAATATGTCCATTAAAACTTCCTTTTCAGGATGCTTCTTTCTATTTTACTGACCATATTTGGAAGCTGTTTTTGACACCAGTTTAACAGCTTCTGTATCAGTTCGCCACTGAAATCTGAATTTGTTGGTGGCTATTTCTAATTCTTTTCTGCTGTTCTCCTCCTCTTAATTTTCTACTTATCTCATGCTCTCTTCTTTTCCCTGTAGAATGTCCCTCCAGCAATTCTTCTCAGATTCTTGCGGGAGCATCGATCAGAGTGGGCAGATAGCAATATTGATGCTTACTCAGCTGCTGCCATCAAAGCTGGTCCCTGTACATTACCTGGGGCCCGAGCAGGAAGTTTTGGGGGTCAGGTTATTCTGCCTCTGGCTTACACAATTGAGCATGAAGAGGCAAGTTATTTGCCACTACTCTTGAACCTACTACCATATTATCATTTACCCTTTTTTCCTTTAATTTTTATTAAAAAAATAGTTATTTCTTCCTTCAGTTTCATATGGAGATGATCGTTCTTCTGATTCGCTCACTTTTCTACATATTGCAAACTAAATTACATTTTGTTATTGAAACAGTTCATGGAAGTCATTAAGCTTGAAAACATGGGTTACTATAGGGATGACATGACTTTACCTGAGGATATTTTCCTCCTGCAAGTGAGTATTATTAACCCATGCCACTATATAACACTATTGCCAAAAGCATCGGGTTGTTACTATTGTGAAGAAGAAAACTGCTTTGTAACATACGCTTCCAATATTATATATGTTGTGCTAATATTATATGAGTCATATTTCTTCTTTAGTCAGTCATGGCTGCTATTCTTTCCAAAGAACAAGATGATGTAAATATTTAACATTGGGGTTTTATGTATACTTGTGGGAGGCTGCGCATATGGACACATTAATTTGGAGGTCAATTGAGTAGCTAGAAAGATGGGATCTGCATATAGTTCTACAAGGTTCTTTTCAACAACACATATATAGCTAACAATCCTTCTGGTTGCATTTGTTCCCAGCTCTGTAGTGGATCAGATGAGCATGCAAATGGTACCTCTGCAGAACTCATTTTTGCTCCGATTGACGCATCTTTCTCTGATGATGCACCTATTTTACCTTCTGGTTTTCGCATCATAGCTCTCAGTTCTAACACGGTAAGCATTTATGTTGACATAAAATTTGATTGATCTGGTTTTGAAGTTTCACTTCCCCACACCCTCTCATTGTTTGTGCAAGATCTTTTGTGACGTTTTATTCCTAAATATGGTGTAGGATGCTGCAAGTCCAAACCGTACACTTGATCTTGCTTCTGCTCTTGAAGTTAAAACCACAGCAAACAAAGCAGGCAGTGACAATAATGGTAGTTTGGGGAACACAAAATCTGTGATGACAATGGCATTCCAGTTTGCACTTGAAGCCCACCTTCAGGATAGTGTAGCCTCTATGGCCCGGCAGTATGTCCGTAGTATTATTGCATCTGTTCAAAGGGTTGCATTAGCACTCTCCCCTTTGCATTTTGGTTCTCCAAATGGTTTGCATCCTCCACCTGGCCCTCCTGAGGCACAAACACTTGCTCGTTGGATCTGTCAAAGTTACAGGTGTGTGCTTAACTCCTGGACTATGAATGACTGCATTTATGATCTCTCTCTCTCTCTTTGTATATAACAATGTTGGCTTAGTGCTGTACGTCCCATGCTGAACAATATTCTGACCATCCAGAAAAATTCTAACCCCCTTGCATTTGCGAGAGGGTTGCTCTACCTCCAGAAGCAAGTTGCTGGAAGAGCTTATGAGCATGTTTGGTTTTCAGTTTGCGAATTTAAATTGAAATTAAATGAAGTTTACAAAAATGAAATTTTGATAAAATTAAATTTGTTGTAACAATTTATATTTGGATGTTTTTTATTGTAAAAATAAGTTTGACAAAATAATTATAAGACAAAAGTCATTAGTAAATTAAAGTAATTTTTTTAGTTCGTTGGCTAAAAATACATTTAGAGGTAAAAGTACTTTTATAGGAAAATATTTTAAAATGAGACGCACATAGACACACAAAATTAGCCAAAAGAATGTTTGCAAATGTACCTTTACTGGACAAAAATGATAAACCAAACTGACTCTATATTGTTACTTCTCTTATCTAATTTCATTTGCTAATATTTACCCATTACTTTGTATTGCACTATTACTGGAACTCATTTCAGTTTCTATAGTGAATATTTTGTCATTGGTGATCCGTTGATGGTCATTGATAAATGAAAACTTAAACAAGGAAAAGCCTTTAGGGGAAGACAGATAAAATGTCATAAGACTCCAAAAGTTGAACCCCCCAAAAAACAGGTTCAATTTGGAATGAGGAAATATATTACCTGACCAAAATACCTTTGGCGTTAAGCCCTATCCATATATTTCGTAATTTATGTGGGAAATTTTCTATATGATGATCAGTATTTGGGACTTTCTTGTTTTGAAAATTGTAGAATAAGGTCCATTCTATTTTAAAGGTTGACATTCATTGCAGATGCTATCTAGGGGTAGAGCTGCTAAAATGTGAAGGCAGTGAATCCATTCTCAAATCCCTTTGGCATCACTCAGATGCGGTCATGTGCTGCTCTTTAAAGGTTATTTTCTTTATCATCTTCAACTTGACATTGCAACTCTCTCCTGTGTATATCAGTTCTATACTGTATAGCTTTTATTCGATCCAGGCATTATCCACTTTTACATTTGCTAATCAAGCTGGACTCGACATGCTTGAGACAACCTTGGTTGCTCTTCAAGACATCACTCTGGAAAAAATCTTTGATGACAATGGAAAGAAAACGCTGTGCTCTGAGTTCCCTCATATAATGCAGCAGGTATATCGCATTTCTATGAGACTGATGAAAGTAAATTTCTGGTTGGTTCTGATTGGAGGAAAGGGTGCAAAATGTGGGAACCGCATGCTTTACACAAGTTTCTATCGTTGCTGTGTTGCTTTCAGGATAAAATTTAGATACCATGCAAGTCTTTACTATTTCTGCTGGGAGCATAGTTATCTATTTGGGAGATAATTGAATATCAGATATCGGCGCTTTCCCATTCTAAAGAGGTATTGTTATGATGATGCAGGGCTTTATGTGCATGCAAGGTGGTATCTGTTTATCCAGCATGGGGAGGCCTGTGTCCTACGAGAGAGCAGTGGCTTGGAAAGTGTCGAACGAAGAAGAAACGGCCCACTGCATATGTTTCATGTTCATCAACTGGTCTTTTGTCTGACACCTTGAAAAAAAAAAAAAGAGTATATAGGATCTATCTAGGAAAATAGAGGGTAGAGCAAGGGTAGTATCTTCCTCTGCATCTGTACTTGGAAGAATTTGTAGAATGTTAGATACAATACTGTCTTAATTTTTGGTTATCAGTTCCTATATTCCATTATGCCTCTTGGGTCTTGGTGCATTATTCTCTATCTTTCCCTTTTGGCGTTGTTGAAGGACCCAGTGGACGAGGGCAACGTATTTCTTTGTCGTAATTCAATTCAGAGGCTGTAGATAACAGATTAATTTTATCATGCGGGAGGCAGCGTTCGTACAGTGCAACTGCAAACGTGGGTGGCAATTTTAAGACAGTTGAAGAACTGAATCAGATTTTATTGAAAGATTGCATTCAACGAGTGTACGTGCTCCTAAATTGTTCATTCCAAGGCTGAAACAAGGGACGCCATGATGATTAGCTACACCGAACTACCCTTTGGTAACGAATCTCATGATCATTAATATGGATCATCACCTGTCAAGATTTGTCATTTTCTATCAAGGAACCTTGATCAACCTTTGCTAACTTCTCAAGATTCGATTTAAGCTAAAAAAAAAATTAATAATAAACTTCCGTCCTCTAAATTAATTAAATAATTAATTATATATTATTTAAAACAATTATTTTTAAACAAATCGAATGGCAATTAGCACCATCAATAATATAAAATCAAGTTAAGTTGAACCTCAATTGGGGAGAAGCACTCGCAACATAGTTTTTTAAGATTTTGGCTTACCTAACGAGTGTCAAGTCTTATATACTGAACAACTATTTGTAAAATAACAATACTGTTTTTCCTCAAAAAAAAAAAAAGAGTCTATGTTTTAGCCATATCAATCTAATTAAAAAGGTTTACGGGGTCATTCTTAAAATTGTAGACTTTTAGATTCAATGCTCATCTCTCATCCAAATTTAAAGTTTTTCTATTATTTTTTAAATTAAAATGTTATTTTAAAAAGAAAATAATGTTTTGAAAAATATTTTATTTTATATTTAGCTTCTATTAAAATAGAAATATATAAAAATTTTAAAATTAAAATAAAATAAAATATAATCTTCTAATGTTAACTTAAACAATCCGGATTTTAAGATGAGCATTCCATTTTGAAATCCATTCTTTATTTAAGGCTAGGGTAACTTTGGTGTTTTGGAACTCAGCCCTCCTCACGGATAATTATTCTTGGGAATGAAACGATGAAAACCTAGTTCATCTCTAAAAACTTGTTATATATTATTAACCTGGAAAAAAAATAATACTATTATAATTTCGACATTATCAACTAGAATGTAAGGTGACCCTAGAAAATCCCTTTAATAATATAAATAGTTAAAGCGGATCCTGCAACATCCCAAATTTTTATACTTAGATTATTATGCATAAGGATATAGTAGGGGTAAGAAAAATATTAGGTTTTTAATTGTAATTGAGTTTCCTAAAGCTCTTAGAAGGAAATATGTTTGATCCTTGAATATAATTAGTTTCAAAATTTGTTACCAAAATTAAAGGATAATTTTGAAATTAATATGAGAAAATGTTGAGAAGCCAAAATGCAAAAAATTGTGGAATGTAAAATCAAAGAAAAAGCATATATATGGATAATACAAAGGCATTCTGGTTCAAAGGAAAATTTTTCTCTCTAATTCTCTCTAAACATGCCTAAAGAATGTTTTGAGGAAGAAAATGTGTCTCTCTCTTGGCCAAGATTGAAGGGGTAAAAATGGAATTTTAGTGTGTCATTTGTGATATCATAATTAGACCGGATGATATCATAAACATGATGTCATGAGAATGATGTCATGAATTTTGAAAGCTAGGAGAATGACTTGGAAGACAAGTTGAGGAACTTGGTGGCCACATTTTGAAGGGCCTATATACATCCTCCCAACCCCTTCAATCCTCATAGAGTCACAATTGACGTGAGGAAGAGAGTGAGAGAGAGAAAAGAATGACGTGAGAGAGGAAGAGAGGAAAGAAAGAAAGAAAAGAGAAAAGAGAAAAGAGAGAAAGAAAGAAAGGAAGAAGGAAAGGGAAGAGGAAAAAGAAGGAAGGGAAAACTTAAAGAGGAATGAAAGAATTGAAGTAAGGAATCAAGACAAAGTTATGTAAGAGAGTGTAGATTAAGATAAATATTAAAGAAATGATAAAGCTATGAGGTAGTGACTTATACTACTCTTATGTTATTACAAAATTTTCATGTTGAATGGTATATGTTTATGAGTAATTGGTATGTTTTAAATGTTTATTTGGATATCTTATTTATGTTATGATGCAGTTATGCCAATATTTTTAAAAGTAACATAGATTTTATGTGATTATTTTGCAAAGATTATAAAATGTTTCCAATGTTTTCAAAGTTAATGTAATGATATGATTGTATGTACAATATTGCTACTGAGATGCCCAATCTCACCCCCAATATTCCAAATGTTAAGAATAAGTTTTTCCAAGAGCAGAAGTGTGAACCAGGAAGAATAACGGAGAAAATGCTGGTTTAGAAACTATTTTTTTAAGAAATGGTTTTTAGGAACAGTTTTTGTATTGATGTAACTATTCGTGCTTTATTGATATATATAAATTCATATTATTGCCTAAAAATTTAGTTGGCTATATTTCCATGTACCTTTATGCGTTAGCTTCCATTTGATACTATATAAATGTATATTGAATTTATACAATAATAGAAATGGATGTTTTTGTAAAATGGTGCAAATTTAAAAGCAATTTGATATACTAGTGCTTTGAATGAATTCCTAGTTCAATAACAGTAGTATCACCACGAAAAGTTTATACGTTTTGAAACTAGATAGACAAAACTTTCTTATGATATAAAGTTTGAATATTTTGGCTTTATATGTGGGAAAAAATGACATATCAAAGTTGAGGCTGTGAAACTAGATAATTTATTGGAATGAATTTTGAATAGTAAATTTTTTAGAATAAATTATACTGTTTCACTCAATGAAAGTCTGGTTTCTTTTTTTTTTCATAAAATTCAAAATATAAGCTATTTTTAGAAATGTGAACTGCTATAAAATGATTCTTAAAGAATTAGTTATGAATTTTTTAAAATTGCTGCGCAAGTATGCAAAAGCAGCATGATCCCATGCAAAAGTAACAATGTTCAAGTTAAGTTCAAGTTTTTTAAAGATCAAATTTTTAGACGAAGTAAAATTTATATTCATGGGAAAGATAGAGGAATGTAAGATATGACAGATTCCATGTATTTATATATAATTAATGAGTTACACTATACATGATTTATGAATAATTTAGCTCTGTACTTTTTATATTTTATATTATTCATTTTAATAAAACAAAAAAATAGATAATTAACTAAAATTAATTCACAATTAAGATAAAATAGATATGCAATTAGTTCACTTTGTCAAGATGTGTCATAATTAACTAAAATTAATAGTACACTACTAAGTTCAATAATGTAATGCCTTAATTACTAAATTCTAAAGAACTTAATTGAATGGTACAGGATAAAGGAACCAAGATCGGAAGAAAGGATCAAAATTGAGAAAAAGAAGAAGAAGTAGGATAAAAAGCATCATGTCACGATGAGGAACAGTGGCACCGTGGTGGACGAGCTTGGGTTGGGTTTCGGCCCAAGTCAATAAGCACTGATGCTATGGCGAGTTTAAGTGGTGCCATAGCGCAAGTCGTGTGATCTGTTAAAACCAGAAGTCAAATTAGACAGCGGAGAAGAGGAAAAATGAAGCAAAACAAAGGTGATCTACTAGGGTTTCATATTTCCAGCTTTGGGGGTTCGGTTTTTGGCATTTGGAAGCTCAAATCTTATTGGTAAGCCACCTCTTAACTCTCTTATCTATTTTTCTTCAAGTTTTACGAAAGATTTTTCATGGTTTTGGTTAGGGTTTCAATTTGGTTATGTTTCCACCAATTAAATTGTGTTTAAACGTGTTCTAGAAGTATTGTTGGACGTTTCTATGGCTTGAGTGGTGATTGGTATATTTCCCAAACCCTAACCCTTAAATATTGATATCTTTGGGAATTCAAACCTGTGGTGATACGATTGTAGTTCTATGAGTTATTATGGATATTTTGATGTATGGGTATACCTTAGATTGCTTTGTTACAACCGATTGGTGCTTGGGATTGATGATTATGTATATCAAGGATTGTTAAATTGTGATGGTAATGAGAATTTGATTATATATAGGTTGAGATACTACTCAATTGGGATGTCTTGACTCTGGATTGTATTTGGAAAGCTTTAAATTGGTGGTGGTTGCTCTTGTTAGCCTACCAAGGTATCGAGTGGGTTACAAGGTTGAGGTAATTGGGGTGTCTTATCTTATGTTGCTATTCAATTATACACACACACATATATATAGCTAATCTTTTTTATATCATGATATGCATGCTTGTTGTATTATGTTATATCTTTTTCATACCATGATATGCATTTAGTACAAATTATGGATATTTCTTTTCATATCATGATATTTACAGTTAGACGGCTAGTAGGTTCTCTATGCATACTATATATTGTGCTAATATGGCTATTGATGACAATGAACATAATATATGTATGTATGTTAGGATTAAATGTCAACATGTAGTAGTGATTATGCACCCCATGACTTCTCACATATGATCTTATGGCACGCTAGTTATATAGAAGATAGTATGTGTTGTTATGTTAGCATGCATCGGGTATTGTCACATGTTATGCATCAGTGGGACATATGTTTGGGTGACGATACTCTATATACCACGTGGTATACTAATCCGCTAAATAGTACACATGACCTTGTGTTCAAGTCGTGCGGGTTATGTTATTTCAATCACTAAATAGTCGTCATATGACTGGAAGACTCAGGTGGCTATGAATTGGGGTGCACATTCTCTAAATAGCCACCAATTCGAGTGGTTCAAGGGAAAGAGAGTCATGATCCAACCTTTAGTGCATTGACCTTTAGCCTGGTTAAGACTATTGGAATGAGAGCTGGGTGATGAACCCAGAATCGACCATCATGAGTCATTGGAAGGAAGCCATTGGTTAAGGTTACCTTGTTATAGTAACTAGCTCAAAGTTCTAGCTGCGTATTGATGGAAATGGTGTCTGCATATCATGTATATTGCATTCGAATTGGTTATGGTAATAAACATTTTATGAGAGCATGTTCTATTATTTGTGTATATTCATATGTATGTATCCCTAGTTACTAGGATATATGTCAGATCCCATGGCTAACAATTCATTGGTGAAGGATCTAACTCTAACAAAGAGAAAACCGAGGAAGGCCAAACTAAGGAGGATTGAGAATACTCATGGGTGTTGGGGTTTATCCCCTTCTTGATATTGTCTTATTTATATTGTTAGTAAAGTGTCATTTGTACTATGTGTAACGTTATGTATTCCTAATTTATCTTCGATATTTTAGGGTCGAATCATAGTGTGATCTCTCTTATATTCTTTATGTTTGGTTTAAGGCCTTTTATATGTTAATGAGCCTATGGTTATGTTAGTGATGTGATGAATACCAATTATGTTCTAGGCGTGGTATGTGATGTTTCCAATTTCTAATGTTTGACTGTGTTGGACTTGAGATGGGTAACACCAAGCCTCTTTGGGTACGTATGTCTTTTTTGTGAGCTGGTATGAATATTGGGCTGTTGGTGTATAAAATGGGCATACAGCCCATTAGCTTGATTTGGGGTTTAAGGGGATCAAAATCCAGAGGAGAGGTTTCTTTGGGTTGAAACCTTTTTAGATGAATTCCTTGCGTTGGATATAACTTGTAAGAAGAGCCTATGGATGCCAATTGCCCATCTGTGGCAATTGGAGATTTTTTTTTGTTTTGGTCAAAAAGTAATCAATATGGTTTCGAGTGTCCAAATTCTTTATAAGGAGGTGTTTTGATGTATGGTTTGTGTCAAAGGTTAGAATAGGAATAGAGTAACCTGTAGGCTTTGGAATTGAGTCAATCGGATGTTAGAGCGTGAAATTATGCACTTTGAACATTCGTCAGGTGCATCAGCAAATTGCTGATATAGGTTTTGTCATTAGCACCACAACGCCATAGCCCCATTCATCTCGGGTTCCATCTCCTTTTCCTCCAAGAACACCCCTCACCGCGGCGCTACAGTGCGTGGCTGCGGTGCCAACCCATTAGTTGGTCTTTCTTTCCCTGTTTCTGTATTGTTTTGGGTATGTTTACGGTTGGTGAGTATAGAATGTTACATGTTGATATCAGAGCAATGGTTTGAGCCACTGTTTCTCTTCTTGTGTGTCTTAGTTAGCACTTTACTCATGTTGTGGTTATGTACTCTCATCTCTCCTTGGTTTCTTGTTAAGCTGGAATCTTCATATCTAATTTGTGTTGCTATTATGTATAGGTGACTTACAGCTAAGTGTGGTAGACCTACACTACACCAAATTTGGGAATAGTTGGCGTTTGTTTTTTATCTTTATTGGTATTTTCAAAACACCATTTAATAATGCGCTGATGAAAATCATAAAAAACAATGGCATTTAATAATAATTCATTGGCGTACAAGAAACGCCAACCAAAGTATTCAAAAATGAACAAAGTTGGCGTTTAATGGATAAACGCCAACTAAAGTCTGACTTCAGATGGCGTTTACCATTAAACGCCAACGTTTTCTCGGTCTTTGGTTGCTATTTATCAGTTAAACGTCAACATTTTGTCAGATCTTCGTTGGCGTTTACCATTAAACGCCAACGTTTTGTAGCTTTCGTTGGCGTTTATCAGTTAAACGCCAACGGTTTGTCATATCTTCGTTGGCGTTTACCATTAAACGCGAACGTTTCATCAGGCTTTCGTTGGTGTTTATCCATTAAACGCCAACTTTGTTCATTTTTTAATACTTTGGTTGGCGTTTGTTGTACGCCAACAAACTATTATTATTATTTTTTTATATTTTAATACTTCTCTTTAAACGTTACACAACCGCTCAGAAACATTTGCAATACATTTTTCTATAAATGCTTTAACTCTAGGGGGTCTATTACTTTTGCCAGTGATGCTGGCTTGATTCCCTAACATGAAAAGCAATGGCAAGAAATAATTATGATGATGCTAAACAATTAAAACTTCAGAAGTATCATTTTCACAATAGAATTCTCACATCATACCAGTAATAAGGTCTCTATATTTGATTTAAAAAAGAACAATTAGCTTCTAATGTTTTCCAACAGTACACATTGTGTGTCTTACAGTATATACTACAGAGAAAAGGATACAACCATATAAAACACAAAATTCCAAGCCAGAACAAGACCACTGGGCATCATGAACAGGTCCCTCTTTATAAAAATAACCTTTCATTATTGATTATATAACCTAAAAAACCAAGTTTTTTTGCTAACAGTAAGAACTTACGAAGAGCCACAACTGTTTCTTGACTCCCATCTATTGTCAGGAGGCATAACTTTGATTCTCCATAGTAACTCTGATTGGTTTTATCAACATCTGATTGCACCAGCACTGGAAGTCCAAAAGATCCATGATTCCAATTAAACTGGATAGTTGAGCATAAAAAAAAAACTTCGTCTTGCAATAGCTTGACTTTGAGAATCTTTTTGACAAGCAAATATCTGTACAGTAGTAGGAATCCCCTACACAAGAGAAAACTTTATAGTATATGTATTGCAAATTCAAACTCGGATAGTGTAATCACCTGGAAAAAAATAGTTTTAGGTTGATTTTTATAACCTTCTCTTTACTGTTCCCTCAGTACAACCCTATATCTTTTGATGCTTCACCTTTCCTTCACAGCATCCACACCTGCACTCTATATATAAGGAAATAAAATATTGACATTATGTAGATCAATTTTTTCAAAAAGTTATTCATAATAAAAACAAGTTAAATTTACCTCTCTATTCATAGGCACTTATCAAGGACGAAGTTACACCACTCTTCGATGAGTTCCTCTATTTGCGTATTGGAGTACTCGGAATAACAGGTGTCAAGGAAGTACAGTAAATTAAAAAAATTTTACATAAGTGAAATTGGCAAAATTTTATAAGCATTAATGTAAATATAAAATTACATACCGTGTCTGGGATTATGCTATGACCATGTGTGATGATATCCTTCATGAATAACATCACATAGTATCCACAGTCATTATCATTTGGTTGTTTTGGACGGTAAAGAGGAAAATTATATTAATTATACAATATAGAAATATTAATCTCAATAATTGTTGATTGAATATAAATTTATACATACCCGTATCTTCTGCCACTTATATAACGAGGAAGCTAAGGGTTTTACCATTTTGCCCTTATGATTATCTCTACACCCCCGGCCCGCTCGAAATATTAACACAGCACTGTTTAACCATAAAATATAAAAAATGTTAGAATGAGCAAAACCTAATTTGAATTATTATATATAAGTGTGAAACATTAAATACATGAAAAATAAATCTAGGTTTCTTACTTATTAATGATCCCCATCATTTGTTCATGAAGTTCCGGATCATAATTCGAAGGATCCAAAAAATAGATAGTTGGCTCCAATTGATTGATTGCAATTAACATCCAGTGTCCACTATGAAAAAATAACCAGTGTCATTAGGAAATTATAATTCAGCAGATGAAGTCAAATACATTAAATCTTGAGAATTTACTGTTCACCACCAGGCTATACCGCAAGCATACGGGTTGAGGTCTAGTAAAGTGATGAGTGAGTATCGTTTCCACAAGGAATTAGATCACGAAGTGATCAAATATTGGACATTGCATTTTCGATTAATTTAAGCAACATACATTAAAAGTTCACTATTCAATTAACATCAACTATGCATAACAAGCGTATAAAATTGGGAACTAGGACAGTTAGGACTTGAGAAATTCAAAGAGATCTAGGATTATTCATTCCCCATGTATTTCATGAATACCCACTTAAGCTCATTTTACAATTGTTCTTAATGCAACATTATATTAGCAAGGAAGCTAGTTTAACTATCTGTGCTCTCTCGAATCTCCAAATAGCTGTTCAGTTTAATTAATTACATAATCTCTTTACTAGTTAATTAAACTCTCATTTTCACTTCAAATCCTAAATCACTATATGAGGTTAGTGAATATATCTCTACCCCACTAACACAACTTGTCGCTTAACTAAGCAAGATTCAAGTTCTCACATGACTCAACTCAAGTTCTCTATGTAAGTTAACTCTCTCAAGTATAACTTAAATAAACTAGACAATCTTATTGATGGCCAAGCAATAAGAGGCATTAAGAGTAGAGTTGATTTAACATAAAAATTGCATTAATCACAATTATAATAGAGAAATGGATATTCAATCCATACAAAGGTTCAGAATAATCCTAGAAATGGAGTACTAGCCACTCATGTTCAACAACATCATAAATACATATATCCCATTCAACATCATTATTGAACACAAGTGAGACAAAAAGGAAGGAAATGCAAGAGAACCAAGAGGGAAGCTGAAATCTCCTCAAACTTCAAACCCTAACTTCAATTTCCTTCAAGAGGCAAGCCCTAGCACACCCAAGCTTCTCCAAGATGGGTTCTCCAAGTCTCTGCGTCGTGCCCTAGCTCTTGTGTGTCGACTATCTCTTCAATCCCTCCTAAAATACTGCGTTCGAGTGAAGCTTTGCGTTTTGCTGACGAGGGGTTCGCGCCGCGGCTAAAGGATCCTGGCCGCGGCCTCATATCATTCGGATGTGCTGTTTTGTTCACTGCTTGTCATGAGGCCGCGGCCTAATATATCTTAGCCGCGGCGTGGGTGAGCTCGGGCTTGACTATTTGTGCGTCACTGTCTGCTTTAGGCCGCGACTCAATTCTTTCAAGCCGCGGCGTGGTATCTCCAGAAGCGTTTTCCCTCCTTTCACAAGTTATATTCACTCCCTCTTTATCTATGATCTCCAAAGGGACGTACTCCAATGCTCTCCCACGATACCTACAATAAAGATGAGGTTTTAAAATCTTTCCTGGGTATAAAATAATACATAATAAGACAAAAATATACTATCATGCATTATTATGATTACACTCCATATTTTCCTATCCTAAGTATCAAATATGTACATCTATGAATGCGTAACTCAAGGAAATATGCTGAAATGATGTGATTTGGTATGATTAACATTTACTTACACATTATGATACGGAACTAAGAATAAGACATCTTTGTCAGCCCTTGCAGTGAATGCATCCGCAATTAACTGCTGCTGTTCAGTAATCTTTCTGTCCGGCAATTTTGAAACATAAGCAGCTACCTCTTCAGGATGGATGAATATAAATTTGTTTGTAAGATTGCAAGGCACCAAAAATGTCTTGTAGAGGTATCTTGAATAGAAACAAAATAAAAAGCAACATAGGTTAATATGAAGGCCTAAATTGAAAAAAATGAGAGAAATGGATTAATATCAAGTACCTTATGTACAAGTTAACATTCGCAACCCCGATCCATTTCCGATGGATGATGTAATCAACAATTTCAGTGTTGATACTTTCAAATACTACCTTATTATAAATGTTCTTAGCAAATTTCACACGTTTTTCGACTTTGCCCTTAAGCGAATGTGGCAGAAACTTGACAATCATCCTTCGAAAGGTGTATGGAACTGTATGCTTGGGCGGCTGCATGAGTGGTGGAGCTACTGATTCCTTCGAATGTCCTGACTCAAAAACATTACTCTTCTCCTTCAACTAAGTAACAAAGTGGGAAATTGTGAGATTAACCACCTTAATATGATTTCAAAAGTTTGGGTGAAGAAAGAGAAGAGTTACTTTGGAGGAATGCATCTGATTTTTGTAGTCTCACACTATCATTTTTCAAAATCTTGTTTATCACACATGCCAATGGTAATCATGTTATGAAATTTCACATAAAGATCATACACATAACAATAGTATATGTCTATAGGTCCTCTAAACACAACCTCTGAATGTAGTGGCTCATTCAAGACATCTAGTATCAAGTTAGTATACAGTCAACTAACATACCTTTACTAATGAAGCAGCAGTGATGTGGTGCGCGGGCCATGCTACAAAGCTGCCCAATGCCATTCCTATTGTTTCCATGTCCCCCGCAGGAACAGGCAACCTGGTACCCTCCTCCCTAACTACCTCAATCGACACTTTTAGATGATTCGCAGGTACGGGTGCATTGTAAAGCATCTCTTCAGGGCTATTATGCACAGGCCCCTCCACAACCACACGTCGATTAGGTGTTTCTAACCATAACTGGCAATATGATTAACCCTGTTCCAATCAATGCATTAGAAATCAACCATTTATTAGGGGTAAAAAAAAGTTATCTTTTAATTTGTTAATGATAGCAATTACCTGAGGGAGATCCTGAGGGGTAACAGTGCAACTATCTTTGCCACTAGCCGACACTGGTGGTGTCCCTTGCGTTCCCTGTAGTTGAAGCACCATGTTCGTCAATTCAGCTAATCGGAGTTGCATATGAGATTGAGTCTGATGTTGTTCATGAACAATAGCCTCCAATCGGGCAACCTTTGCATTGTACTCTTATCATCTTGCTCTTTTGTATAGAATGTGTACCCATTGATAAGATAACCAGTGTAAGATCGTACATACATGCTTGGACCCATAGCTAACTGTTTCAACCTGTCCGAAACTGAACTAGAATTCCTCTCCAACTCCAAGATAATGTGATCATGCAACCAATGTATAAAAAGTATATTATGTTATTTCGAAATCCAACTCTCATTCTTATTGGGGCTCAAGGTTCTAATTCTCTCCTTGTGCATTTCCACATATTCATCAACCTCATCTGAGTTGTACAAGACATATAGGTGAACTTGCTCCCACTGTGTCCTAGAGATACTAACTATTTCAGTTCCCCGAATCCCTTCACCACTTGTTCTGCCCAAGTGACGAGACCTCAGAAGCCCAATGTTATCAATACTCAATAAGTATTCAGTACAAAATTCAACAGCTTCTTCGGCTATGTACCTTTCAACAATACATCCCTCTGGTCTACTTCGATTTTTCATATACCTTTTCAATATCTTCATGTAGCGCTCAATCAGGTACATCAATCTCATATACGCTGGGCCACATATTTGTATTTCCCTAACTAGGTGTACTGTTAGGTGAACCATCATGTCAAAGAATGAAGGTGGGAAATACATCTCAAGCTCACACAAAGTGACAACAATTTGTCTTTGCAATGTGGGCAACTTCCTAGGGTCAATGACTTTGCTGCAAATAGCCTTGAAAAAGAAACATAGTTTCGTGATTGTGCCTCTCACCTTTTTCGGCAAAATGGATCATATACCCACCGATATCATATGCTCCATCAAAACATGACAATCATGAGACTTTAGACCTTTGAACTTCAAGTCTTTCATAGATACAAGGTTCCTGATATTTGATGAGTACCCCTCCGGAACTTTAACTCCATCAAGGAATTCACAAAGAGCAATTTTTTCTTTTCTAGATAAAGTATAAGCAGCTGGTGAAGATAAATACATCGTTTGTCCTTGATCGGTGCCAATTCTCCTCTAATTCCCATAGCAACCAAATCCAGTCTCGCCTTCTTACCATCTTTGGTTTTTCCCTTCACATTGAGTAACGTACCAATAATGCTATCACATACATTTTTTTCTAAGTGCATCACATCAAGGAAGTGCCTCACATACAAGGACTTCCAATATGGCAAATCAAAGAAAATTGACATTTTCTTCCACCCACTTGTCCCAAGGTGTTTGGCAAAAGGTTTCCTAAAGTTGTTAGTCAAATGTTGTACCTTTTTCAAACAGGTCATCACCGCTTAATGGCACAGGTTCTCCTTCGTCTTCTATATTCCCATCAAATGCTTTTCTCCACCCTCTATAACGATGTCCCTGATGCAAAAATCTCCGATGCCCAAGAAAGACAAATTTCCTACTATGTTCCAACCAAATCGATTGTGTGCCTTCTTCACATATAGGGCAACCAAATTCTCCTTTGATACTATATCCAGACAAATTCCCATACGCTGAAAAATCATTAATTGTACCAAACAACATAGCTCTCAAATTGAATGGTTCCTTCCTAGACCCATCATACACCTCTACACCACTCTCCCATAATAGCTTCAAGTCATCAATTAGTGGAGCCAAGTATACATTTATATCATTTCCGGGTTGTTTAGGTCCAGAAATTAACAAAGACAACATCATGAATTTTCACTTCATGCATAGCCACGGAGGCAAGTTATAAATCACCAAAATCACGGGTCACGTACTCTGTGTACTACTTTGCATACCATGCGGGTTCATTCCATCAGTAGATAATGCAAGACGTAGGTTTCTATCTTCTGCCCCGAAATCTTCATAGTCACGATCAATTAATTTCCATTGTGGAGAATCTGCAAGGTGTCTAAGCTTCCCATCTTTAACTCTATCCTCTGCATGCCATGTCAAGAGCTTCGCATTCTTCACACTGTTGTACATGCGTCTAAATCTAGGTATGATGGGAAAATACCATACTACCTTCACTGGACTCGAGTCTTTCTTCTTATAATGTGGGGCATTGCATTTAGGACACTTATCTAATGATGCAAATTCCTTCCGAAATAAAATGCAATCATTAGGACAAGCATGTATCCTCTCATAACTCATCCCAATAGAGCTTAGCATTTGTTTAGCCTCATATGTTCGGCTAGGAAGCTCATTATCCTCTGGCAGCATATCCTTCAAAAGTGCAAGCAATTCTGTGAAGCTCTTATCACTCCATCCATTGCCTGCTTTCAAGTTGTATAGCTTCAACACAGCTGACAATATCGTGAACTTAATGAATCCAGAGTACAATGGTTTTTTTGCATCCCTCTTCAACCTATCAAACATCTCCAGACAATCCTTAAGTTCATCCTCAATCACATTGGTCATCTCTTCAAGACGATCGGCCTCGAATGTACTAGTGTCGAAATCATTCGATCTACAGCTCCCACTATACCTATTACTGTTATAATCATTATTCATCTCACCATGCCTTGTCTATCGTGTGTAACTTCGATCAATTCCATTACAAATTAAATGTGATTCCAAGTCAGTTGCTCTAACTAACCTCCCATAGCAACACTTCAAGCAAGGGCATATAATTTTTTCGGGGTTATCAGCATGCTCAACTGCAAACCTAACAAACTCTTTCACTCCATCCCAATATTCCTGAGTCAAATGATTTGCAGACATCCATTTCCTATCCATACTTTTATTAAGTTGTGTAACCTTTTATAACTTCTGTATAAATTTTGGCCGAGTGTTCTTCCCAAGTTGAGCCTCCCAATAATTCTACAATACCAACTTACAGGTCACGTTTTTTCATATAGATTAAATACCATAACCCCATGATTAATACATTAACATTCATGCTACATAAAAAAAACTACATTCATTAATTGTACTACCATTCTTTGTTTTTGTTTTTCCTAACTTTACTTTCTGATTTATTAAAGCATATGTTACTTTTCAAGTCCTTAACTAGCAAAATTATTCAACAACATAGACAAAAAAGGAGTTCCAATTATATGTTGCCAACAATCCAAATCAACTATCCATAGCTTTTCATTTACTAAATTATAACTTTCAAAGACAAACCGGCAGCATAACAACTAAAGAACAAGAGTTGCCCAGGCTTTAAGCCATCTACTCAAAAAACACAACACATTTCAACCAAATTTCATGACTTCAGTTTGAATTTAGCTAACTAATATAACCATAGCATTAACCACTTAGCAAATCACTAACTTGGCTAACTAATACAAAAATTTTACATAAACATAATGAGGAAGCATACCTCAGACAAAGTAGATAATCTGAAGGGCTAGCACTATAAATTCTGTCAATATGAAATAAGCGCACCAATGACACCTTCATAGAAGTGAAGCAACAAGTTAAATAAAGGTCACCCACAAAGTAGTTTGGTGGTGCGTCCAAATATGCATGTATGAGTAAGGAAAGATATATATATATATATTTATATAGTTTAATTAATTATTGATTGAGGAACTAAGGTAGCTTCAACAACAGCAATTTCAAGTATACACAGTCATGTATATGCGTGGTTATGCTTCTTCGTCATATTACAAAAAATCAAAAACATTGAAAGTTAAGCCATACCTGTATCGCTAGCACTATCTCTGGAATATTATCATGTCACCTATATATTTGAAGTATGGGAAATCAATGAGTTGAACTGTTTAATTAATAACATGATTGGATAATAGTACAAAATGTGACAACTTTAATTTGTAGACAAGAAAGGCTACAACAACTGGTATGATTAAAACAAAAAACACTCGATAGCCATAATTACTAGATAAAGTTGATTAAAAGTAAATAACCAATGGTGAGTGATGACAACAGAATCAGGAAGATAATACACAGTATGACAGCACTATAAAAATGTTGCATTTTACTTACCAATTTTACTTTGATGAATCTTCAGATCCCCAGACCCTCAGTAGGAGACCACTCCTAAGATGCTGACACGCAATTGACTCATACAGAAAGAACAAGCCACAATCAATTATGATTAAAACAAGAGTTTAAATTATGGTGCAAGAGTTCAAATTTTGTTACATAGAAAAACTCACCAACCTCGAGGTTCAACAGTATTTGAATTTAGAATCCAACAAATAACTTTGAGAGACCACCTTGTATTTAGACTGAATAGGAAAAAAAACAAAGTAAGAGAATCATATAAATTGCCTAAAGAGAAGAAACGTGCCAATGGGAAAGACTTGCAAGCAAACACAACATGCAAGAAAAATATAATTTCTATAAACTAGTCTATAAGTGTTCATGTAGCATGGAGATTTGATGGCTTGAACCAATATTTGATCCAAAAATAGCATATATGAACCTTAACATGTACAGGGCCACATGGATGACTAAAACAAAATCCAATTATGATAGAAGATTTTCTACCGTCTATTTTGATTTGTCATTTGTCATTGTATAATCTCATTTGTTTTGTTTCAAACAGTGTCCCTTGAGATATGCAACATACACTGCACAAACGTACACAACAATGTATTACATTTGGCCCTTCCCCCTCCCTTCACACCCATACACTCACATTATATATGAATAATGCTATACTTTCTTAAATGACAAATTACAATATGGGCAATTACTCATATATGAATTTGACAGAAACAGCAACGAATATGAGAGCGTCAGCAGGACAAAATGGGTTTCCTCAAAGCTGGCCGCCGTTCCCCGTTGGGTCTGGGAGGGATTTCGAGTTCCTCTGAGAGAATGGAACTGGGCCTCTTTCACTCCATTCACCGTGACCGTTGACAGGGAGAGAGGCTATGAGATCAAGCTATTACAGGTTGAAGGGGATTTCTGAGGAGCACAGCCGTGGTAGAGGAGGAAAGTGTGTAAACTTTCGACACGTGGTGGCTGAAGAGCTGTGCCAGAACAGAGCTATGGCAGAGGAACAGATTCAGAGGACGGTGGGAATGAAGACGGCACAATTCTGAGAACATGCGATTTAGGGTTCTGAAAGGTAATTTTAAATAACTTAGTTAGCATTTAAATTTTAAACTCTAACTAAATATAACATAGATGACGTTTATATGTTAAATGCCATCTAATAATTTTAACTTAGTTGGCGTTTAAATATTAAACGCCAACTAAACTTTTAAAAATAAATTTAAAAAAAAATTTCGGTAGATTTTAGTTGGCCTTTTTATAACAAACGCCATCTAAATTTTATATTATTTTATTACTTTCGATGGCGTTTGTCAAAAAAACGCCATCTAAAGTCTGAATTTAGTTAGCGTTTACCATAAAACGTTAACTTTATGATTTTAGATGGCGTTTATTTTTAAACACCATCTAAAGTTTATACTTTAGATGGCATTTATTTTATAAACGCCATCGAAAAATATACTTTAGTTGGTGTTTATTTAGTAAACGCCTAATCTGCTTGGTTTGATTTTTATTGGCGTTTTTATAAATAAACGCCAACTATTAAGCGCCAGTAAATCTTAAATCTGGCGTAGTGTTAGTAACAATGAACTCTTGAGGGAGATACATGCAATAATCACTGGATTGAGTGACCACGTCCAAAGTTAGGAGGAGGCAATTAACAAGATGCAAGAAAGAATAGAACAACAAGAATACGTGTAACTTGAGGAAGAACCTTAGGGAGATGCTGAAATATATGTTGACCTTAATGCTGCGAGGGTTGAATAGATAGGCCCACGAATTAGCAAATAGACTTTTGGGCTAGTTGAAAGCCCAAACGAATGATAGCTTGTTTTGGGCCGTGGAGTCGGATAAAATGCACCATTGAACATAAGAAAGTAGGGTTGGGCAATCCCTACTCAGCAAAATATTACTATCTTCAAATTAGAGCCCACGAGGGAGGATTTGAAGCGTGGTAATTGTTAAGAACACAGGATGTGGCGCAAGAAATTCATAAAACCAAAGTAGAGGTTCAGGAGATTATAACTCGAGCAATTGGAGATCCTAACCTTCTACCTGACCTATTTAATTTTTGGAAAAGCTACAGATTTTCCATGCACCATAAAAAGACCTTTTGAACAATTGTCAAAGACAGACAACTCCTCTTTGCACCACACTAGACACGTCAAACATGATCTAAATCGAAACGCAGCCACCAACCAACTTCTTGACTGTGTCAAGTCACCAAATTACAATCGTCCTCCATCTAGACAACCACATCTTTCTCGATCGATTAACTTTCAGGAATCCAGATTTCGAACTTGACAACTCTACTATGGCTCTAGTTGAGATCATGTAACAAATTTCATCCACAGGATGATGAATTTTGTTTCTGTTCTAGTTACTTTATGCTATGTATTTGTGTGAATCGGATTTTGCCATTCTCACCATTGTACCTTTCTGAATTGTCATGAAGCCTGATCATCATTTCGACTGTATTGTCGAGACCTTGGTTCCCAGGCACTTTACATTTATTTCATCGTTTCTAGCTTATTTAATGGGCCCATCCTATTTGTATATATTATATGATCATGTTGTTATTGTATTTTATTGACAATCTTTACATCCAAGTAAATTATAGTAAAGGACCCTGAGAAGAGAAGTACGTTTACATTCGTTTGATTAAAAGTTAGTTTACTTATTACAGTTTTTTTCATGATTTTTCTAAACAAAAAAAAAACTAACGATTGATAGGAATGAAAATGATTTGTTGACATTGTAATAAATTTGAGTTAAACGTTAAATTAAATAAAAGTAAAAATAAAAGAAATGAATGAGAACACAAACAAATTAAAGATGCCTTTAGAGACGTTCCAAGGAGCATGACCAGATCTTAAATTCTTCGAGTAACTAAATTAAAGGACAGGAGATTGGTGTAACGTAACCTTGTGATCAGCTTTCACCCAATGAAGTCAAAAAAGCAATAATTGGATAAGCACGAGTGCTGCGTCATGCACGACAAAGTCAATTCACAAATTTGTCCTTCCCTTCTTTTACGAGCTTCACTTCACCCCCCCTTGCCCTTTCTCCACTTTCAACCTCATGAACTGTGTTGTGGGAGAATGTGCTGCAATATCCCATACTGATGCTGGGTTTAATTTGCACTTTGGACGTCTCTCCAATCATTATTTTATATATATATATATATATATATATTATTAGTGGTATTAAATTAAATTGTAAACCAAAAGCTAGCTAGGTAGCTGTCAAATTGGATGACAATCTACAAAGTAAACCAAAAAGGAGGGACGACACAAGAACACATATCTCAAACTCTTGCTATACAGCCAAAGTAAACCAAAGGGCAAGACTTTAACAGAAAAATATTGAGAGGAAAAGGGGCTTTTTGAATCGAAAGAATGTAGCAAAAGAGGCTTTTGCATGGTCTCCGAGGATATTATAATTGAAATCTTGGGGGAGCTTTTGAAAGGAAAGAAAGCACTGCCATGAAATCATATCGATCCGTGCCAGCCAGATTGAGCTGGTCTGTTCCTCCCAACCATGTCAGCCACAGTTTTTATATTTTTATGCTTGCACTCATCCTCATTGATGGAATCTTCTAACTGTGGAAACCCCTCGAGGATACTGGTGATTGAACAAAGAAGAGAAAAATGATCTTGCACTATCATCATTACTCAGCCCAGGAAATATGGGAAAAATGTTGCCTCGCAGAGAGAGAGAGAGAAACAGAACTGATCGTCAGTATCATGATAGCATGTAAAGAAGGTGGGTCACAAGAAAGTTTGCGGGTAGCCAGCTGGTTGGAAAGATACCCTATATGTTCCACTACTTTGCCCCAGTGGAGTTCATATTTTCTGCTTAATCATGCATACACTAACACGCAGACCAAGATCTTTAGTTGATCCTTTTGAAGCCACTTACATATATTTACCATATTGTAGGAATTGTTCATGACATAATTCTACTACTCGAAGGAAGAAAAATTAAGAATAACAAGTAAAGTGGTTTGGGCTGGGGTCAAAAAATTGCGATGAATTGCTGGATCCATCCTTGCAAGTCATGGCAAGGTGAGATTGCTTTTTAAGTTGAGACCCATATTGACGCTCAGTAATTGTGTGAATGTGCAGTCATCATGAAATATTCAAACTTGCATCATGACAAAAGAAAAGGACGTCGATGAGAATAAATTTAATCACTGCACCAATTATCCATCCCATAATATAATCATAACCTCTCTAAAAGGCTTCAATTACAGTTTTCATATGTCGCCTTATCATTGTAGAATATTTTATAATTATAGGACTAGTTCCTCATTGTCTGTCTCTCAATCTGTAATTAGCTATATATATATATATATATATAGTGTTCGCTGTTGGCTTATATTATATTCACAATAATTGGATGCATGGTGCAACTTATGCCATTCCAATTACCGCTGCTGCTATATATTCAGGCTTCCATGCAAAACTTGTATTTAAACATTATGTTTAGAAATATAGGGAAAAAAATCATATAAACTTTTATTCATATTTCCGCATTTGTTTGCTTATATTTTAAAGGATTCAACTGTACGTATTAGATTCTTTAAAGTAAAATAAAATCAAAATTCTAAAACGATGACCATTTCGCAATGAACAGAATATCATTGATGTATTGGTAGTATGATTTACAGCCAGTTAAGCACGAAGTCCCAAATTTCAAACCATAACATCTTCCTAGCAATCCCCTTAATTACTCAACGTTTTAGTTGTGGTAAACTACAACGCTCATCAAATTAACAAAAAGAAAATGTTAATTCATTTAAAAAAAAAAGCAAAATAAAAGAAAAAAGAAGTAATTGAACAACCAGAGAATATATTTGGGAAGGGTGAGGATGGAGATTAAACACAGGACGAAGTGGAAGCCGTGAGAGCGTGTAGGGTTTTGAACACGTGGCTCGCGCTCGGCCTAGCTGTGGGATCAGTGGCAGTGCATTGTAGGGCCAGGTTCATAATCTCAACGATGTCGTTTTGATCCGCCGAAGCAAACCCGCCCTTCATTGTCGGGTCGACCCACGCATCCAGATGACAGTCCGAATAACAATAACGGGCCCATTCCACGATGCTCTCGTGCATGCCCTCTTCTGCGTCCACTGAACTTCTTCCCGTCAATAATTCTATCAGAATAACCCCGAATCCGAATATGTCACTCTTCTCTGTCACCTCCTTCCCATTTCTTGATTCTGACATATTATTGAATATATATAACCCATTAATTAATTCATTGTTGAAAAATTTTTAAATTAAAATGGGCAAAATAGTGATTGAATTCAGTACCTGGAGCAACGTGAGTTGAAGAAATGGAAGCCTTCAGAGGGCACAACCTGAGACGAGGAACATCTTTTCGGTTCACCAAAACTCTCTGGGGCGACACCTCACCTACCAAACCAAACGGCGAACCATGAGCATGCAAATACTTGAGTGCTTTTGCAATTCCAATTGCAATATTCCGTCGGCGCTCCCAGCTTAAACTCCCTACGACGTCGCTTAAATATTTCCCCTCCGCATATTCATACACCAAGTATCCTCCTTTCCCACACTTGCATACTCCCATCAACTTGACGATGTTGGCATGCCGAAGCTTACCAATGTCTTCCCAACAACAATTTAGGTCACTTATCTCTTTCACCTCGAATTGCATTGCCTCTTTCCTTATCATAACTCCTTCTTTTGCCGAAGATAATACATCATGGATGGTGATGAGTTTCGAAGCCTTGGAATCAAAGTAGTACATTTCCCATGTGCCGTCTTCATTTTCCACCCTTGTGGTCACCTCCATGTTCTGTCTTCTACGTATGAAGACAATGAGAAAAGCAGCCAGCGGGAACCCGGCTAGACCCAACAGAAAAAACCACCAAGTTGGGTTCTTATTATCTTTTCTTTTAGTGCAGGGTGGCAAACCGCTTCTACTGTCACTATCACCATCACAAAGGTCGTTTCCGGTGACGTCACTGCTATTGATGGCTAGAAAAGCTCCTGTGGACGGTAGCCTCCCATGAAAATAATTGTAGGATATGTTTAGCTCTACAAGAGATTCCGCGCTTCCTAAATTCTCAGGAATTTCACCCGACAGTTGGTTTTCAGACAGATCAAGTATCCCCAGAACTGGCATCTCCCCGAGAAGCATGGGTATTTGCCCGCTAAGTTGATTGTGACTGAGGTACAAAGCCACAAGCTTCTTGCACGAACAAAGTTCATTTGGGATGTTACCAGACAGCATGTTTCTGTTCAGCTTTAACTGCACGAGCTCTGACAAGCTTCCCAGACCAGGTGGAATGTTGCCGGAAAACTGGTTCTCCGATAAGTCAAGGTTCTCCAGTTTGTTACTCCCGAAAGAGTCGGGCAGCTCTCCAGTGAAATTGTTTTTAGCCAAATTCAGCAATTGAAGCTCCGGCATGTCCCACTTCCTGTCATCGATCCTCCCGGAAAGTTTATTCCCAGACATGTCTAACAAGTATACCTGGGGCAGCTTGGTAAATTCCGACGGTAACTGGCCGGAAAGCTTATTGTTCTGGAGACGTACTCGGCGTAGGCTTGTGCAAGAGCTTAAGCTGTACGGGATTTGTCCTTGGAGAGAGTTGGAGAAGAGAATAAGCTTGTAAAGATTGCGCGAGTCACATAAGCCATGTGGGATCTCTCCGGAAAGTTTGTTGGTGGAAAGGTCTAAAACAGTGAGGTTGCTATGCATTCCCAGCTCTTTTGGAATCTCGCCCGTTAACCTGTTGGACCACAGTTGAAGAACTTGAAGCCGAGGCAAAGCTGTTAAAGCCCTCGGAATCTTTCCGGTAAAGTTGTTCGAGAAAAGCTGAAGAATCTCCAGTCTCTGAAGATTAATCACAAGTTCAGGAATCTCGCCCCAAAGAGAATTATCACTCAGATCGAGCGAAACAAGCTTTTTCAGGTCGAAAATGGACTGGGGAATTTGGCCCCTCAGGTTGTTTTTGTACAGAAACAGAAACTCAAGATTGGTGAGGCTCCCGAGAGAATCGGGAATTAATCCCGTAAGATTGTTGTAAACAAGGTCGAGATGATGCAGAGACACTAATTCTCCCATGCTCTCTGGAATTTCACCGGAGAGATTGTTGTAACCAAAGTAAATCCACTTCAGGCTCTTCATTACACCTATGTCACGTGGGATTTCACCCACTAGCTGGTTCGAAGCCAATGTCAAGTATTCTAAACCTATGATGTTGGTGATGGAATTTGGAATTTCTCCCACCAAAACGTTTCCCCCCACATCAAGATATTTAAGGCTAGAAAGAAAACCAACTTGATATGGGATCGTCCCGGAAAACATGTTGTTTGAAAGATCCAAGGATTCCAGGTGGGAAAATGACACAGAAAATAAAAACTCGGGCAACGAACCCGTCAGGTTGTTGTTGCTGAGATTGAGGTAACGAAGTGACGAGAGAGACGAAGGGAACAAGAAAGAAATTCTCCCAGTGAACTGATTGCTGGAGAGGTCGATATTTGTAACGTTTGGGAGGTGAAATATGGACGAGGAAATCGTGCCGGACATGTTTTTACCGGAGAGTTCGACGGAGTTAACGTGAGAGGAGCTGTAGTGGCAGGTGAGTCCATACCAGTTACAGATAGTGGCGGAGGAATTGAGCCAGTTGGAGAGACATTGACGTGGGTCCTTCGCAGAAGCTTTGAAGGATAACAGAAGCTGAAGTTCTAGTTCTTGATCTCCATGTGATTGTGAGGAGTGAAGGTTGAACATCAGCATGACGAGGCACATGAACGTGAGTGACTTTGGAAACGTTTGATGAACTCCTTTGGCCATGTCAAGTTACGTACGTATCGGACTTGGATTTCTCGAGCGAATCAGTTATCTCTTTGCCTTGCTATGAATTCCTCGGATCCCAAGCTGTAAAGTAAGCGCATAAAATGATTAATATGGATAACTTTATGTAAATATATTATTGTTGAATTGAATAATGGGTTAGTCATCAACCAAAAAGAAAAAAACTATTAAACCGTTGAGCCATACAAACCTAAAATTCATAATTCTAGGGACAAGTTATTTTGGTGTGTTGGCTAGTGAAGGAAGGAAGGAAGAGAAGAGGAGGGGCCGGGGGGGGGGGGGGGGAAGATAAAGTGGAAGAAGAGTACTATTTGAAGAGGATGTGAGAGAGAGGGATGAGTGTGAGGTTAAATAGATGGAAGGAGGGAGGAGTGGAATGGGGCACTGGGTTGGATGATAATTACGAAACTGCAACTTGACCTCTTTTTAGATGGAAGTTTGAACACAAACGTTGAAAGGGAAACAGGGACACATGTTGGGAAAAGGCTCTGATTTTGTCGGATTATAACCAAAATACTCTTTTGACTGACACACTCCACTGCTACTTTGGAAGTGGTGACCGAGGATTTTCTGTGAACGTTGAAAAAACTCAAAAAGAGATATTCGAAGCTGGTGCTTGCACATTTAAATTGACGAAGGTGAATATGAATGTGGCCATGGCTTATTTACAGGGCAGATCATATATATATATATATGCCTTGGTCGTTCTACTTATTTACAGGGACATGGCTGATTCATGGGAGAAGCCACATCGATCAATACATATCATTGACTCCCTTCCCTTACTTAGAGTGTGACAACTCTAATATACATACATTACATTCAAAATGAACTGGCTCCTAATTAATGTAATTTATGATATAAAGATGAATCGAGAGGGTACAACATGGGTAAGCACTAGCTACGATCAGCTTTTCTCCATATCACTTTGCAAGTCAAAAGGAAAAATTCTTTAGCACCTTTCGTTTGGACTCTAGACACTTATGTTGATGCTCGCTTCCTCCCATGAAAGTGTAGAGGCAGAAAACAACACATATAGAAGGTAAGGTTACAAGTGAGGCAAAGAGGAATGAGCAAAAGCTGTGGGGGCACTAAAACAGGAAAAGAAATGAAAAAGAGAGGGCACAGAGACAGAGGGGAGGGGGAAGAAGAATATGTAAAGAAAAAGTGGCTAGTCTTTACGTTACATACAGCAGCTAGCTAGTACTCGTGCGCACGTATATTCACTTTTATTTAATAAGGTTTTTTTAGATTGATTTATGTATAAGTGATTATAAGAATAAATATTTATTTATAATAAATTATGAGAATAAATAATTATGTCAAAAGTGATTTATATTTAGATATTGGGGTTTAAATGATTGTTGGGTGGATAATGAAAAAAAAAATAAAATAAATAATTACGGGAGAATAAGTAATTATAAAAAAAAATAATTTATAAAAATAATCACTTAAATAACTATAAGTAATTATTTTATACTTGAATATGATTAGCAACTACTTCTCATAATCACTTTTTTTTTTCTTCCTAATCACTTTTTTCTTGAATCCATAGAGTCACTTAATCTCTCACTTTCATCATCATCATCACCTGTGTGCTTTGAAGACCGCTCGAGGGACCTACTCTGCCTTTCTCGAAGGAATATACAGTGTGTAGTCTTTCTCACACTCGGCGTGCTTTTCTAGGCTCTTACACTTCCTAGTCACCCCAATGTCATATCTATCCACCCCTCGTCTCCACCAGTCCACGCCCACCTCTTCATTCCCGCTTGCTTCAAAGGAAACCAAATTACTGCTTGACTTACCTGTTAATGTTATAGTGATTAATTGGTATTAACTTATATACTAGAGGTACATAATATCATGTACGTAGTATGTCAAAATATTGGAATATAATTGACTTAATTAATCATATGATTTTGGCTTGCTAAAGCACTCGCACACACCATCTTAAGATCTAATCATGCCGTATATTTAATAAAGTACTCGTATATAGCAGCCGATTCCCTATCATATACTAGCTAGTTTTTTTGTACATTGTTCGAACTCTTGTATATTTGGGGTACTCCATATATAGATTTTCAATGAAAAGTGAATTTATGCCAATATGATGTGAAGAGCTAGCATGAGCGTCCATGACTAGGTTTAGTGCTTTCACTTGGACTTACGCGCGTATTGATTAATTAATGTGACGCATTTTATCTTTCACAATAAATACTGCTCCGTCCATATATTGGTTGAGGTTGGCATGACGTGAAGCCGACCAATTTCCCTTGAATAAGGGTCTGAATCTCTCTTTTTGATATTTGTAGGGCTTCATGTTCTCATTAAAGTGGTCCAGTTCAATCACTTAGCCTAGGTAGAACTTTAATATATTCTTTGGCAGATTGAGCACTATTATTTGGCATAAAAGGTTTAATGCACTTTCAAAGGGAATATAATGAAGTAACCCATATAGAATATGTAATTTTAAAGGAGAGCACTACAATTAATCTATATAATTGTAGGATAAAGATGCTGACTAACTCACCAATCACAAAGATGGATTAGTGGCAGATGAACCAAATTGTGCACCACGTGGCGTAAGCCCATGTCCTGTAAATATAATTGCTGTCAAAACTCCACAGGTTCCTCCAAAAACGTGTTGAATTATACCCCCTTTTTTTGTTAATTATGCACATGAAACCCATCTAAAAACCCTTCTCCATAATCGCGAATTTAGGGTGGCCAGGATCCATAATATACTAGATGAGCAACCAAGCAAACATTGAATCAAATAAAGTTAAAGTGGGGCATCATGATATCTCACATGCACGCACACATTTTGATGTCTATAGTACAACACTTCATTTGCTCTGTTTAGGTCGTGCCGAAATATTTAATTGCGTTGCATCTTATATAGTAAGTCAGATAAATGGCAGCCAACTGTGTCAGGTATGTGTTATGAATGGAATTTACTAGAGTTGACTCTTTATCTACCTTGATTTTTCTTGGAGCTCTGAGCCTATAACCTTGCATCGTTTAATATATATATATATATATATATATTTATCTTTCATCATTTAACAGTTTGAGAGGATCCAAATTGTTTTGATTGATGGAAAGATTCAATGTTGTTGCTCGGAAGCGAGGGTTAACGGAATAATATATATTGTCAGAGTTCACAACTAGGCACTATAAGCTCCCTTTACCTTTGAGCGCTCTATATATATTGGCATTTGGCAGAACTTGAACTATTGAAGTTAATTTGATATTGATGGTCGGCCGCCTTCGTTCGAAACTTACCAAAAATCTAAGATCAAAGATAATTTTGTCAAATAATAATTCTAATATAATATATAGACAGATTATTGTTTTATACAAATTAAGATAAACATGTTATCTTGGATTAATACTTCCTCAAATTGACCTTCTTTAGTTAACCCAAGAAAACTTAACCTGTTTATCAGAGTCTCTTTTTATCATTTTGTGTGTCCAGTCAGTGGCAATGTCAAGAAGACGTCGTAGTACGACTAAGATGTATACAGGGCAATAAGTTTATATAACTCAATATTACGTGACTATATGTTATTTGAATTCCCATTAAGAATTAAAAGTGTTTCAACGCAATTTTGCTGTCTTTAATCTGATAAAGTTTTTAATCTAATTTCTTTAATTTTAATACAATCTTTCATGCCTTTTAACTGCCAGATTATTATGTGTCTCACCAACATTTACCCTTATAGTTAACTGATTAAACAGTGCATTTCATTTTGAATTTCATGCAAATGTTTACTGTGCTCGCTCTAATTATATGTGTTGAGAAAAACTTGTTGACATTTAATTACTTGCATATATAGGCTGCTGGACAGAATAACCTTTATAGAGCCAAGGCACTATTATTATTATTATATATGCTCTGCGCTCTTTATATCTATATAATGCACCCGTGCAGAATAGCTAGCTGTGGCATGCACGATATATAGGTTCAGATGAAATGCTCAGTTATTATATATACTTTTTAATAATAAAAATTGTTTGCACTTCAGAACTGTCGTTGTCTAATTAACCGGCCATTGAATTTTTGGGGTTGTTATATTTATACAGGACGTGTCATAGTTCCCTAGTGGTACGTGATATTTGGGCCCAATCCATTTCAACTGGGCAATTAACGGCCCCATGAGATGAGCCAGAAACAATTGTTCCAGTCTACTAGTATGTATAATAGGCATAGGACCACTTAATTTTAATTTTAATATGATGAAGCCTTTTTGCCTTCTTTAATTTATCTGCTGCTAATTTGGTTTATCTGCATGACTTGTAAAATCCAGAGATTAGGACGCTCTTTAATTAATGAATTTCCCAGTGAGAGCTCAAAAGCATGCAAGCAGCTTCAGAATCAAGCCACCCAAAATGTCACCTAATTTCCACAATAACACATGCTTGAACTTCAATACAATGTACGCTGAGGTGCAGCAGTACTGTCCTACTACTTCAATATTCACAATATTGAGTTTGTGACGATATGTGTGTGTGTGTGTGTGTTTTGAAATTGCTTAGCAAAATCTATTGTTGCTCTAAAGATGAAGTACCAGTATATTTGTCAATTTCGTGGGACACACATATTTGCTTGCGAGACCACCTTCCCCATTTGCTTATTCCCGAGTCTCTCCTGCTGCTGCCTAGCGTGCATGCGCAGAAAGACACGCAGAGTCAAGTACCTCCCCACTAAATAGCTCCCCGACAAAATACACATTAATGAATCAAGACGCAAGCAAGCAATAGAAATTCATATGCATGCTGTACTAGTGGTGCCATATATATATATATATTTATTATTTATTTCCTACGTACTGTATCACATTAAAATATTTGAGCTCTTATTCTGATGATTCCGGCCGGCATGAATATGATAATGATTGAGATACCCATATAATTCAGCGTAATATTGCTGCTGCTGTATATTATACCCACATGGTGTTTGAGGTTTCTTCTAGTTTGACATCGATCGAGTGAAGTTGGATGACATTTTCTTAGTGGTAGCCCTTCATTTTCTAGAAATTATTACAGTTAAATGCATTCTCAAACTTTGGATAATGCACCATATCTCTCTGTTCAACTCACTTTTCCTTCATCACAGTAGACTATACAAAGGAATATCTATGAACAAGTTTCTGAAAGTATATATGCCGTTAGCATTATTCTGCTACCGCAATAATATCCACAAGTTGCAAAACTTAGAACATAAAACTTCTGCGAAGGATGTATAGATATATGTAGAAGGAACAGTACAGATATCCTTTAGAGTACTCCTCTATTGCTCGAGTAATTAGAATAGTTACAGGATTCGGATTTCAGTAGAAAGAGAATAAACCTAACAAATTAATTAAAATAACCTAGTTGATCAGGACACGACGTTGTTGATGGAGCCTCGTGTTATTGCCGGAATACAGCTCGAGCTCCTTACGATCCCACTCTTGTTTTGAGCAACCTTATCTGAAGGCTTGATCATGCTTCTTGATCTTTTCTTCAAGATCTCTTTGATGGCCTCAGCCTGGTACAACACAGGATACGACCTACCGATCCTATTGAACTTGACGCATGCATTGATGTGTTGTTCTAATGCTTCCTTTCCCTTCCCACCATTCTTCTCCATCTCTTCATGCACAGCCTCACCACATAAGCCGCATATGAATTTTCCCCAGAACCTGTGGCGCACGCCGTTTATGTAGTCCACGGTGCACTCCTCTGACAGTCCGCAACACTCGCATTTCGCCATCTTCACCTCCCAAACGGAGCCCAGCCCTTCGTCTTCCATGCCTTGCTGGTTTAGTTCAAACGTTATGTCTGATATTGTCCTTTCAAGACCATCCTTTTGAGCTATGTGCTCCTTGCTCTTTGCGTAGGACCCTACAGGTTGGTTTGCCTGGTTTGGGTTTGGGGCCATGATCAGGATCAATATTAAGGCACAAATAAGATAGTGCAGCTACTGATGGTTTCCGGAAAATGTTGGGCAGACTATGACGTGTAATTCGAGCAGTTTATGAGTAGCTGTATATGTACATAAGATTTCTCGTGTGAAGAAGAAGACGCAAGTGGACTCTGATTGGTGAGTCTAGTAATTATTAATGAACGTGACAGAAAACCGCGGAGTAACCCAGGTTTTTCACGAAGCGAAGCTGTGAGATAACGAGATGCACTAGAAGCACTGTCTTGCTTACTGAGGTCACTTTTGATCCGATTAGAAAAAGTAGTTGCAGAAGTCAAACAAATATTCTCTCTCAATCTCAAGGTAACTCGGGTGAAGAAATTTTTTTTACATTCTTAAATTTTAAAAAAAAAATTTAATTTTACCACTAATAATTTCACTCTTTTTATTAAATATAGTATAAGGTATAATATTAATAATATAATAAATAAATAATAAAAATAACAAATAACAAATAACTGTATATTACCTGAAAAAAAAAAACCTATCATATTATCTTATAATTATAAAATCATCTTATAATTATAAAATAGAGTATAATATGAGATAGAGGGAGTCATATGTCCGGAAAGAAAAAAAAAAGCCAGATCGTCCTCAAGAATCCAAAATCACGAGAAAGAAAGAGGAAAAAGAAAAGAAACAGGAAGTCATGTGAAGAGAGAGGGGGAGAGAGTCAAATTTATCATGTATGAGAAAGGAAAATAGAGGAAGTTAACATTCACATGGATCTTAAAGGTTTAAGGATAAAATTCATACTTTTTGGCCTCGTAGGATGAAAAGAGCTTGAAGGCAAGAATGCGGCTTTTATTTTTCCTAAATAGAAGAGAATTCATGATTATCAAAAATAAAAAATATATATATTAAAAAAATTGCAGCTACCATACCATTTTCTTTTCCGGTTCAGTGAAAGAAACGCAGCAGCACCCAGAACGAACTCGTGGGAATAATTATGGCAGTGGGCAGCCCATACATGGAAGCCCATATAGCAATCCAGATGAATAATCATCTGTGGTGACCCAAAAACAGAAGAAAAGAAGATGGACCGAAAAGAACCCCTAATTGGAAGATCAGGTGCTTACTAATTAGACAAATGATGAGCTAAAAACTAACAAGCATTAACCAATAATATCATGATATAATTGATAGATAGTTAAATCTCTTAAATATATTATCCTAAATTTGATTTCTAACCATATGTGTGGGAAAAGTCTTGTTAGGAGAGGTAAAATCCATTTTGATAACCTATACGTTTCAAAAAGATTAGTTTTTAGCTATCGATTAAATATATCATTAGTATTTAAAAAACAACTAAAAAAGCATTAAAAAGAAGAAGAAACAAAGTAAAATAAAAAATTGGGCTGGCTTGGATCATTTGTCTGTGCATTGGGAGATTGGTGCACTATTTTTCAAATTTTTCTATTTGATCCGAATGGTTCTTGACATGTTCACGAAGTGTCTCTCATAAGATTTTGTTTCTTTTTTTTTCTGGGGGGCGTTCGTCCTGTAAGTTTGCGATATCAGGTGGGGAAAAAGAGGATTGGAAGAATGTTGGGATATTTTTCTATTTTAAGGAAATATGGAAAGCCATGAGGTGAGCCAACTTGATTATCTATAGTTTAGATTTAGATTTAGATTTAGATTTTGAGGAGGTGACAATATTTATAGTGACCCCTGACGGAAGCGAAAGACAAATGCTTCCGGCCGACCGACCGACCAACCTATCATTTAGCCACACACTAATTATCTTCTACCACTAACCGGAAGCATTACCAAAAAACAAAAACAAAACCATGGATATTATACGAGGCCTTACACAATATCCAAGTCTTTCATCATAATATTAAACCTTTCCTTGTCATGAAAACCAATAATTGAATATTTATTCAAATTTTATTTTGACCTTAACAAAACATGTTAAATTTATTAATCATCTTGTAATTTGATAGCATATAAAATAATTTTTAATAATTTATCACTTAATTAGTATTAGTACATGATATATAAATTTAAAATTAGTTTTATTAAAAATCACAGTAATAAATATAAATTGCTTATATCAATTTTATCTATATATAAATATTCAAGTTACAAGTAGGTGTGAGTGAATAATTAAATTAAGAAATATTATATGTCAACAGATAAATGAAAAAAATAATAATTTTATAAAAAAAGTAAAATAAAATTTTAGTCATCAAATATATTCTCACTTTATTTGAGATGCCCTTGATATTTATATTTATATTTATATTTGTTCCTCTTCCATGTTCCTAATTTTCTTATTTATACTAAATGAACCATATTTTTATATGTTGCTTGGAACATGAAGAGTACTTATATTATTTTTTACTTATAAACAGTATAATTTATTATGATTTTGTTATATTTTTTATGCTATATAACTTTGTTATATATAAATTGATACACATATATATATATATATTGCCCATTGAGAATGATTTATATATACTACCTTCATTTCAAAATATAAGAGATAAATAATTAAATTATCAGAATTGAAAAAATAGTAAAAAATCTTAAATATATCACAAATGGAAATTTTTTCTCATAAATGCCCCTAATTTAATGTTCACACTTTACTTTAATCTATATCTTATAATAATAAGTCTACTTCAATTAAAGATAAAATTATGAAAAACATATTAATTTATCATACAAAAGTCACTTATTTCTTATATTTTAAAAACAAAATATATGTAAAAAATGTCTCTTACATTTTAGAATAAATTGAATATATATTATTATAGTGATACATAGATATGCCCTATCCCCACACGGCCACACCCATTTTCTTATTCAAGGTATGAAAAACCGGATCAAACATTAAACTAATCAAGGAATTGATTCAATGTTTAATAGTTCAATAGAGTTCAACCGAAATTAAACCAGTAGTTTTATTTTATATGTTATATATTATATAGAAAAAAAGTTTCATAACCTAATATTAAAATATAAACAAATTAATATTTATCTATAATTATATTTTAAATTCAAAATAATCTACTAATATTCTATTTTTATATTATTTATTAAGTAAATTTATTATTAATAATTATGTACTATAATAATGCTCATAAAATATTATAATATAGAAAAAATTATACAAAAAAATGATATTTAATATTAAAAATAATGTTAAAAAATAAAAAAATATATTAAAAATTCGACCGATTCAACTATTTTTAACCTATTTATTACCAGTTCATAACCAGTTTAATTGGTTTTCCACAAATTCTGAACTTGTCCATTTTCTCTCTATACTAGATCAAACTTGGCACTGATTTTAGGTCCAATTAGTCAAACCACTCAGTCTAGTTTTTAATACTTTATTCTCATCAACTCGCTTTTTCTAATTTCATTCTTGTCCACACCATATATATATATATATATGTTTGTATGTATCTTAAGGATTGACGCACCATATCTATTTAATGATAATAATAATTGATATATATTTTGTACTAAAGTTCCTCCAAAACCGAATCACAACACTTTTAATCGAGACAACCATTACCTTTATCCATTACCTTTACACCACATTCGGTATGTAGAATGGTTTTTTAAGGAATAGAAATGAGAATGGGAGTAGTAATGGACTTTAAATATATGTTTGGTATGTTAGAAAAAATGATGGGAATAATAAAAAAAAGAGAGACACAAAATTATGAAATAACTGAAATGCCCCCAATTTAGGAGAAAAAAAAAACGGAGCTCCTTCTTCCTTTCTTCTTCCCCATTGATGGCATCATCAACATCGCCATCCATTCTAAAACCATTGTCGCCATCCAGAGCCACCGTCACCATATTCTCCCTCACCTACGACCAGAACCATCATCGTCTGTTGCTGTGAATCAAATCTCGTCTCTAGCACAACCCAAACCCAGCGAAAACACGAAGGAGCCAAATCTTGTTATTACCAACGAACACGAAGATTGTCTGAGTTGCCAACACCATTATGGCCTTCTTAGATCTCTTGCTGGCGAACACAAACTTCTCATATCAAGTTCTCTAATCATTCTCATTGCCGCCAAATGCAAAGCCTTCTTACTTTTGCTTGCTTTCACGTTTGCTTTGTAGATCATCTTTGCCATTGCCACCAACAAGATGGTCTAAGCTGTTGACACCATCATGAAAGATGGAGGGGAGGTATTGATGGAGGCTTTGGTAAATGAGGGTATTGTTGTCCAAAAATTTTGGATTCCTATGGTGCTCACTCATTCCCACCCTCCCCCATAGGTTTACTTATTTCCATGTTTAAGGGAATCGAGCATTTCATGGAATCATGATATCCACATACCAAACACACAGAATCAGGCACTCCATCATCCATTCTGATTTCCATTCCCAGTAGCCTATCCCCTTGTACCAAATCGGGCCTTATTTCCTTCACTTCATATTTCACGTTTGTTGTGAACCTTCTTTTTTTTTTTTTTTATACCAGGGTTTGCTATGATCTCTTACATCTTCTGATATTTTTATCATAAAAAAGATCCCAAAAACGTGTCCTACTTAAGCATATCTCAAAATCAATAAATCAATATAAAATATAAAACACAAACAATATGATTTATAATAAAATATTTGTAGAAACGTATGGAGCTAACTTTAGTTTTCAATGTTAATCATCCCAATTTCTCCCCCCTCATTTTATTATTCTGGAAAAGAAATTTAGATGAGTTGGGTACCCAAAGCTATTTCTCTCTCTCTCTCTCTCTCTCTCTCTCTCTCTCGATTCCACTCTTCTCTACTTTAAAGCATTGATTCATCCTGTTAAACATAAAATTGAAAAAAAAAACTTTATGAGAAATGAGAGAAACTGTGATGTTGATTTGTTTCTGGCATTGGATGGATGCGGTCCAGGAGTGTTCAAATTTGTGGACTTATTTTTACCCTTTACATTTTCAACTGGGCCCATTCAATTCCCAAGTCATTATGTTGTTGAACTCTGGTGGCCTAATTGGCAATCCATTTCTATAATGGTGTCTATTTTTATTTTCTCTTGCCTCCTAATCTGCTTACAAGCAATTTATTTCCTCTTATTTATATTATAAAAAGTTTTTAACTATTTCATGTTTATTAAGAAAAATTTGTTACACACTTCAAAATTCTAAAAAAAAAATCTAACATCTCAATTTTACTCTCATTAATTACTAATAAGAGTTATTTTGAAATTTATCATTTTTCTCTCTATTTTTTCTCAATTTATGAGACAATAATTAATATGAGTAAAAAAGATAAACACCTATTAAAAATTATATAACCTCTTATATTTTGAATTAAATAAAATTTCTAAGATAATTCTTATAATATGCACCGGAAGGGAGTAATAATTATCTATTCCATTTATTTATTTAATAGCTGCTCTTTTGAAAAAATATCCTAATAATAGAGTGGGATTTGGGTCCTCGTGCGCGGAGTATTGATTCAATTGGGTACATGCATCGTCTTATATAATAATACTAATACTAATGAGTCAAATATTATCTTATTTTATTTTGGCTCCATGGAAAACTTTGAATTAATTAAAATTAATTTTATATTAAATGTATAAGAAAATGAAAACTCAATTCATATGCAAATGTAGGGTAGTGTTGTCTAGTTTTGACTAGAGACAGTAACATGAATCAAATCTAATTGGTTAATTTGTTTAACTCAATAAAATAAGTTGTGCTTTTAAAATATGAGTTTAAATAGAAAATAAGTTTTTTTTTATCCCACTTGTGGTGAACTAACCTGAGCAAGCCACAGTTGGTTTGCTTAGCCTGTTTTTCTTTTTTTATCTAAAATATTAAAAATATATATTATTTTATTAATTAATAATATATTAGTAATAAAATTTACATATTATGTTATTTTTTATAAATAATAATAATAATTAATTTTATTAATTGAAATAATTATATAAAAAAATAAAAAACCCAAGGGCCGCCTTGTGTACTCGGGCTTGAAAAATTAAGATGGTACAACAATCTGATTTTTTCACCCCGGCGGAAATTGCAAGCTCTAGTTTGGATTATTTGGCTGAAGCAGAAAGGACCACGCTGCGCATTTATTTACTCCATTGAATATGGCGGAAATTAAAACTCCAATCAACTTTCTGTATGCAGGAAAGAAAGGTCCAGATGAGGACACGTGGCCTATGACAAATGGACCAGAATCATTAACTGTACGATGGCCTAAAGTGAAATAGATCGATAATTAAATGTGGTGCTGGTGATTTCGCTTATTAGAGCTTAGCTTCATGTTCAAGCCAAAACAGACCTTGCGAGGCTTTGAAAGCAGCGGGCCAGAACGCAGGGTTTGGGAGACTGGCCCTCTTCATTTCTGTTCCCATTTATTATCGAGGCCTTGGGAGTAAATTTTTTTTTTTACTTTTTCATTTTCTTTATTTTACTAAAATAGAACACACTTGTGGATATGAGTAAAAATGTTGCATTAAAATTAAGTAATTTTTATTTTTTTAATTTAAAATAATAAATCTAAAATTCAATACTGTATTTAAAATTACCAGGAACCGTGGGTTATTACTATGGTATTGCCATTCTGCCTCATCGGTGAGAGAAATAACCTGGCGGGCAGGAATGGCCGTGATTGGTACGATTGTGATCCCCGAAAAACACACTAACGCCCAAAACTGATTTAACTTAAAAAGAGGATCAGGTGCGGACCTATTTACATGCACCAGCTTCTAACCCCAACGACCTCGTAAAATAAGACGGTGGCAAACGCGCTTGTTCTGACAAATCATATCGCGTCACGTCCTCCTTCATTCATCCCTATGCACACTAAGTTGTTGACTTTTTCAATCTGAACCGTTGATTGTCCTTGCCTCAACGGTTCCCCCCTCGACAATGTACTGTTAATAAATGCCACCACGACAGCCTCCCTCATTTGTTTCTCTTCCTCTTTCCTTCCTTCGTTCCATCTCCGCCATGTCTTCCGCCGAGATGGAAATGGACCAGTTGACCTCGGGCGCTAGCAACCGCATCATTCCCATTCTCAAAGCTCTAAGGGCGTCTTTGATTTTCGTCTACACCTTCGTCCTTTCCTTCTTGTGGTTCATTCTCCCTCGTCCTCGTCGCTTTTCTTCTCCTTCCTTGCTCGGCACTCCGCCTTCTTCTCCTCGGAAGCATCGGAAGCGGAGGTCCTTGTCGTTGATTCGAGAGGAGGAGGACACCCTCAGGAGACGAGCTTTAGCCGAGGGTGTGCGCATGGTTCACGACGACGCCACTTGCCGATGGACCACTTCTCTCTTTTATGGCCATCGATGTAACGCTCTGTTTTGCCGCAACTGGTTTCCTGTTTCCGATCATATTAAGTAAGGTCTTCTAATTTTTTTCCGCCTCATCAGTATCTTTGTTTTACTTTTAGTTTTGAAGTCCCCGACTTCGATTTCTGAATGTCGAGGTTTTTTTTTTTTTTTGAAGAAAAGGAGGCATTAAAAGAGTGAAATTTACGGTTCCGAATTCTTCTGTCGAAGAATTATGTTGTTCAATGAACTCATTTATTTGTTTTTACTTCTTTCGAATCTGATAAGCCCCTGGTGTAGTTCTATGGGTAACGTTTAGATTTTGTTTTTTTGGCCTGAACGTATAGAAATTAATGATGTTGTTTTCCAATTTTACGTTGGTAATCTGTAGAATTCAAGATAACTTAGCGGGGGGAGCCGGAGGGACTAAGCAGTAAATGAGCTGAAGATATTTGGTTTCGTTTTGGGTGTTTTAGTTCGTTCCAGTCCCAAACATACGAAGCTGAAATTAACTAAATTGGACATGGGCTAGCATTGACCCCCTTCTGAACTTGACCAAGAGGGGTGAATGAGACTGAATGTGATTGAAACGAAAATCCTCTTTCAGAAAAATGCTAACACGTCTATACCAATACCCAAATTATGTTGACCACCTTCTAATCTCTATGCTGATTGTGTGTTGTTCCCTGATCTCTATGTTAGGAGTGTCCTATTGAAGTTAACAACCAACAGTGAAATACAAACTTAAGCTTCACGGAATATAATTGTTGTCTTCTTATTAGGATAAAGTTGTTGTTATGTTATTGTGTCAAGATACTTTATTCCTCAATTAGTTGAAGAGGTATTTTCAGATGAAGACCCCCCAAACCACACAAAAACCCATGGTTTATAGATCCTGCATCTTCTCATTGGCATGTACAGCTTTCTGTCCCCTATGGTTCCCTTTGTTCTGCTGCCCTGTTTCACGTTTTCTCAAATTTTCCTCTTCTGTTCTTTCAGGGGAATTCTCGTAGTCATTCATGGGCTTAATGAACACAGGTAAGCTTAATTTGATCAGCTTATAGAAACTTGATTATGTTGGAGCTTAATAGTTATTTCTTCTTAGGGGATGAGGAAGCTTTTGTTTTGCCATAATACATGAAAATTTTTGGTTGATTTAGAGCCTATAAAAGTTATGCCTTTTCCCTGACTTAGTACTCATTTGTCAGTGGAAGATATGCTGATTTTGCAAGGCAGTTAACATCCTGCAACTTTGGTGTCTATGCAATGGACTGGATAGGTAACTACTATCTTGACTTTTTTTTTTAATTCAATCCATGTGTTCTTCATTGCTACGGAATACTTCTGATAGGGTAGAAGAGAATTATAGAGAGAGAAAGGGAGAGAGAAGAGAAAAGAGAAAGAAGTAGAGGAGAGGGAAGATAGAGAAGGGAGAGGGAATTGAGAGAAATGAGATTCTATTCAGTGGCTACAAATTACAAGAATAAATAATCCCCCAAACTTAACTTACACTCCCTTTATTGGCGTTGCCCCTCCAATGGCTATAACCACCCAACCGGCATTTAATTGTTTCACACACACACATGTTCACACTTATATATCAGAACAACTTCCCTGTACTCTAAAGGATCTCTATCTTGGGGAAATAATATTTAACCTCTTGTTCTTGGATAATGTGGTAATAGGAATGGATATGTTCCATTCTTTGTGATGTTTAATTTTTCTTCCATATTACAAGCAACTATTTTCTTTATATAAGTTAGGCCTTTTTTTATTGGGACTTTTCTGCTATTCTCGTGCCTGAAGGCTTGCATCTATGCTTTCTTTTTACAGGTCATGGAGGGAGTGATGGACTGCACGGTTATGTTCCATCACTTGATCATGTTGTTGCAGACACAGTATGCTTGCATTTCTTTTTGATTTTATAAATAAAACTTCAACAGCAAGTGTTCTTGGCGATTATTGTGGTTCTCTCTCGTGCATAGTGGTTTTTTTCCTTTATAAAATAAATAAATATATTTTTAGATATCAATGTAGAGTTTTTCTCCATGTCAACGTTTGGGAATGATGGAAAGAAGCACAAGGTTAGGTTATAGTACGGTATGAAATTACACCATTAAATAACTTAGCCACAGAATGCAATTTTCATCAATCCAACCATTGGGACATGAAGTAATCATCATGTTGACGGTGTAAGCCAAATTTTAAAAGTTGGACAAGAATATCTATGTAATCAATTATTAACTAGTTGATATTTTCTTATATTTGAGAAGTCTTCTGTCCTTAATCAATCTTATATTGATGAAGTACAAAACAATTTCAGATTTATGTGAAATTTTATGAGCATGATATTTATGATTAAAACTTTGGACTGAATGGGAGATGTTTTTTCATGAAGTTCATCATACAAAGAGCTATTCAACTGTGTAGGATTGGGTGAATTTTCACTGGTGTCATTGGGGCTTGTCAGTATCTCTTGTTTCTCTTTTAATTTGTGCATGCCCAGGACACGGATAAAGTTCTCCATTCAGGTTCAACTAAGTTTGTTATTTGATGTCACTTTCATGGCCATTTGAATGTTTTACCTACATTCAAGAATTAGAAAACTTCTATTGTTCTTTGCATTGTCTACTTAGTCTCCTTTAAAATTTGGAGCTATAATTTAGTTTTCAAACGTTGCTTGGTCATGTTAATATTGAAAGCAATAACTTAAACAGGGGGCATTCTTGGAAAAGATAAAGTTGGACAATCCTGGAGTACCATGCTTTCTCTTTGGTCACTCCACTGGAGGAGCTGTGGTTTTGAAGGTAAAAATTGTTATCTTCCGCACAGCTCCATGAGTTGATTTCATTTTCTTGAATTTGAAAATTACCATCTGCTTTTTGTGCAGGCTGCTTCCTACCCTCATATTGAAGAAATGCTGCAAGGAATTGTATTGACTTCACCGGCTTTGCGTGTTAAGCCAGCTCATCCTATTGTTGGGGTAAGTTTTGCATTCATAAGCTGTGATTAGTTGCCTTCTTGGAGACCTAGGAAATCATTTGTTGTTGCTCAATTAATTAAGCTATCATCTTTATGAGCTCCAGTTACCTATAATCCTTGGAAAGGACTGGATTATATTGGAACCAAAATAAACAGTGGCATTGTTTTACTTTGGTACGTATTATACCAGGCAAGTGTAGGTGGCCAAAAAAAAAGAGTGTAGAAATTTTTGTTAAGTGGAGAGGGGTGTCAAAAATGGGCGTGATGAATCCTCTCTCAGTACAATTCTCTTTGTTATTGGAACCAGAATGGATAGACAGTCATTAGTTAGAGATAGGGGTGTCAAAAATGGGCGTGATGAATCCTCTCTCTGTACAATTCTCTTTGTTATTGGAACCAGAATGGATAGACAGTCATTAGTTAGAGATAGGGGTGTCAAAAATGGGCGTGATGAATCCTCTCCCTGTACAATTCTCTTTGTTATTGGAACCAGAATGGATAGACAGTCATTAATTAGAGATGTTTTGCTTTGGGATTACAGCCATTTCTTTTCAGAGTACCAAACAGGAATATTGACAGGTGGAGAAGGGTGTCAAAAATGGGGAATTGGATCCTCTTCATATTTTTTCTACATGCCTCTCTTTATACATAATCTCCTTCATTGATTGTAATCTGATAGTTGAGAAAAGAGTCTAAAACTGGAGATAATATATTTGATTTAATGATTTCCATTTATTGTGATGAGTTGAATGTTCTTAAAAACAATATCACAATGTTTATTTAAAGTGAAACTAAATAATTCTCACAAAAAAAATGTGAAACTAAATAAATAATATATTTATTTTAATGTCTCAATCAGTGATCTTCCACCATTCAAATCAAATGGATGGGGAAGATCATATATGAAAAGAGGTATGGAGAGGATCCATTTCCATAAAAAATGGGCGTGATGAATACTCTTCCTGTGCGTCACTCTCTTGGTTTTCTTATCAATAAGCTTGTATAGATAAAAATCCCTGAACTTACACCTTCTGGGTCGAGATTTTTGTTTCAAACTCTTAGCCCGAATGATGTTATACTTGACTCTTATTTCCATAGCCTTCTTATGCCCTTAAATTTTTAATTTTAGCTTGTCTCCACAGTTGAACGCGGTATACTGAAAAGAGATAGATGAAAAAAAAAAGAACCATAAGAGTATATTGAACTGTGTTATGGGCTATATATTTAAGGTGTTTTTGCTTTCCTTCACCATTTGCTTGCCGGATTCATGCAGGCTGTTGCCCCAGTTTTTTCCCTGGTTGCTCCAAAGTTCCAATTTAAAGGAGCAAACAAAAGGGGGATTCCTGTTTCCAGGGATCCAGCAGCATTGTTGGCCAAGTACTCTGATCCTCTGGTGTACACTGGACCCATAAGGGTCCGAACAGGGCATGAAATATTGCGGATTTCTTCCTACTTAATGCGGAACCTAAAGAAGGTGACAGTACCATTCTTTGTTCTCCACGGAACTGCTGATAAGGTAACTGATCCACTTGCCTCACAAGATCTATACAATGAGGCAGCTTCACGTTTCAAAGAAATCAAGCTTTACGATGGCTTCTTGCACGACCTTCTCTTTGAGCCAGAACGTGAAGAGATAGCACAGGATATCATTAATTGGATGGAGGAGAGATTAAATGGCTTATGAAAATGTTAACACTGGGGATATAATTGGAAGGGGGTTGAAAAGGGACGCTGACGTTGATAACCACCACTAAACAGGGCTCTCGGGTAAAGGGGTTGGGGGAAGCAGATAGGTAATTCATCTCCGTCTTGGATGTTAGATGTGTTTGACTGTTTGTTTTGTCTGGAAAGTTGTATTTAATAAAATTATCAGTGATGTCTTCCTAATCCCATGTGCAAATAACTGGGAATGGACCTAATGTGCATCAGGTGTGCGTCTCATCTGGATGGTTGTATATCTCATCTGGACCGTTCATGTGAAATTTGGATGGTCTAAATTTTAATATTTTACATTTCATATTTTATAAAATAAAATATTATTTTTATATCTTGATAATTACAATATTGATATTACTTTGTATTCTGCATTATTTAAAATAAATTTTTCATTAAAATCTCATTAAAAATAATGGAAGATCTAGACCATTCAAATCTCATCTCTCATTTCAACCATTCAGATGAGATATGCACTTGTGCACCAGGTCCATTTCCCAAACTACTCCTTTAATTCTGCCTCGGTCTCTTGTATTGTATGCCTTCGGGAGGGGTTGGGTTTACTTTCTGTTCACGAAAATAGTGGGAGCTGTTTTCTTGTTTAATTGAATCCAACAAGGAAACAAAGCAGACAACATCAGAATAGCACACTTTTATTATATAGACAGGTACTTTGTTTTTATTGGATTCATCAACCATGATGCTTCTGTGCTTCAAAGTGATCTATAAAGACAATGCCAATTAACTTATATATATATATATATCTCGACATAAAAGAACATAAATAGCACAATTACTTGTATAATTATTGATATATGAAATAAGTAGGCTGGAAACCTATATAATAAAATAATAAAACGCCAGTGCGATTCACTTCAAATTACAGACGTATGCAAGAAAAAAATGTTTATAATTAACTATTTATCGGTGGTTAACCAAACTCGGTTACTCTTCCCTTCTTTTCGGTTACCAGAAAGTGCTCATCCCCGACTGCAACAGTGGGTGTTTTGTATATGAGATAATGAGTTTTATATCTGGGGAGGAGCCAAAATATATAATTTCGCGGTTTTAACGAATTGATCCGAAGTTTCTTTTTGGTTTATTGTCTTACAACTTCATGTATATACGAGGTTTTGAAATTTGGATTGCGCACTCTTCACAACGATTTTATTAAGACAAGCTACAATTTTTAATTCCCTAACCAGATTTTGGAACAGAAAACAGTTGCTCTGTTTTCTCGCTCATTAAAAATGATCGCGGTAATTTGACAGTGATAAGTTTGGTTGATGGCAACAATAAGGATGTTAAAAGGGTCTTGAGAAAGTATAATAAACAAAATATAAAAACGATAATTAAGAGATCATAACAAGCAGCCAACCCATTTAATTTGCTTCACTTGTACGCGGTCATCTAGTCAGACTTGGACTACTAAGCAGAGCCAGAGCATGCTAGCTGCATCTTGTTAGCCATGTAGTGGAGAGAAGAGTCAATATAAGAGATCAAATCTTGGAATGCCCACCCTTCCACTGGATCACTCACAAACGACCATTCGATCTTGGATCCTTGTATACCACCTTCATCACTCTCCATTGGCAACACCTTGATCATGGCCACATAGGACTTGAATCCTACGTTGTTGTCGACAACCTCGTAGGTCAAACAGTGCTGGAAGGGATCCAAGGCGAGTAGCTTTTCTTTGGCCCACTTGATGGTAGTCTCAGACTCACCTTTAACAGTGGAAGCGCAGTATCGGACGAGGCCGGGCTGACCAGGAAACCCCTCCACTTGATAGCATGTGTCTATGGGCATCAATTTGTGAAGATTGCAGAAATCCTCTAAGAGATGCCATACTTGCTCTGCATCTGTGTTTGGGAGCTCAACGCAGGCTTTCCCTTCCCATTTAGAATTGGAGTCATCTGCCATTTCCCTTGGTAATAGGGTGTGTCAGGAAAGCAACAGAGAAAGATGTAAGATGAAGGGAAGGGAAACCGATTGGAGTTTTGTGAGTAGCGGCCTGTTTTTATTTTTTTTGAAGCAGATGATAGTGGTGGGCACACAAAATGCGTCAAAGGAGATCAATAATCAGGAAAAAGCAGATGATAGTGGCTGTGGGAGGCCATCTTGGCATCCGCATCAAAAACCATCCCTTTTTGTTGTATAGAATTTTCAGGCTTCGTTGAAAAAGGTAGGTTTGACGTGTTAAGTACTCCTTCCATTCTTTTTTTTTTTTTTTCTTTTTACTGTGGTTTTGGATAGAAAAAGTTTCTGTATTTAAAAGTTTCAAAATATTATTAATTATTTTTTATTTATCTATTTCTAAAATTAATATATTAAATATTTTTTTTATTTTATATGCTAAAACTTTAAATGAAGAATATAACAAAAAATGAAAAAAAAAGGGAAGAGAGTACTATTTCAATTACTTCAGTGGCATATATGAAGGGATAAGCATGAGCTATTAAGGGTTTGTTTGATAGTATTTTTTAAAATAGTTTTTTTATTTTTAAAAATAGAAAAATAAAAAAAATTATTTAGTAAATCTATTTTTATAAATTATTTTAAAAAATAGAAAAATAAAAGAATAGAAAATTCAAAACATCTTTAAGATGTTTTGTTGTTTTTATTTTAAAAAATACAAAAAAAGATGAAAAATACTCACCTCATTAATGGTAAAGTTATAAATTTTGAGTCACTCACCTCATTAATGGTAAAATTATAAATTTTGAATAACTCATCTATCACTTATTAGTTATGATTTTGAGAATAATTATTCAAATAAATTTTTTTTTACTTTTAAAACTTATTCTCAAAAATAATTTTATAAAATTATTTTAAAAATAATAAAACAGAAAATAGTGTACCTTAAATCTATCATTGATAATATTTCCTTATAATAACGAGTGTAAATGAGGAGGCATGCAGATTGCAGAGTATGAGAAGGGGATGCCTCCCCACAGACCAAGTTTCCCACCCCAACCACAACCCCCCCCCCCCCCCCAACCAACATACCACGCCCTTCTCCTTGTCCAAGAGGATGCAATTGGGGCTTGGGCTCCCTCCGCCCGTCTCCCAAATTTCCCCCAAAGTTTTTTCTTATTATCTTTTGCTTATTTTGAAATCAATTAAATATTCTTTTACTATGAATTTAAATATAAAGGTTTTTTTTTATTGAAAGGTTTTAAGAAATTTTAATATATATATATATATATATACACACACATACATACGCATACCCGTATTTTTCAATATAGAGATTAATATATTTAGACCAACATAATTCTTTTAGAATAAATAATATTTTTTTAATATTTTATATAATTTGACTTGTGTTAAATTGGGTGTTTTGTTTTGTGACATAATTTTTTGTTGTTGGCCAAAGGAATTGCGTGTCTTTGTATTGTCACATAATTTTTTAAGTATCTTTTGTTTTTTTTTTAAATCAGTTAAATATTTTTTTACAATGAATTGAATTTAGACATAAATTTTTTAGAAAATTTAATATATATATATATATATATACACATACACGCGCACAAAGTTTTTTAATATAGAGATTAATATATTTAGACCAACATAATTTTTTATAATAAATTATATTTTTAAATATTTTATATAATTTGATTCGTGCTAAATTACGTGTTTTGTTTAGTGACATAATTTTTTTTATTTTTAAAATTATTGGATCCAATTAAATTATTGCGTCCCAAGTATACCTTTCGTTGCATAGGGAGGCACTCTCTAGTTAGAAAATAACTGGAACATGGAAGGAATCGAAAAATAAAATAAAGAATGATAAGGCTGATTTTTGAGGGTGAGGGGACAAGAAGCAACGGAGTAAATAGAAGTTTAAATTACAGGAAGTAGAGCTATTAAATAATTAAGCATGGGGTGAATTTGCGATATGATGGTCCATTTTGGCAGCCATGCGTTGCAGGCCACGATCGTATTTGGCGACCAAATCCTGCAGCACCCGGCCGTCGATAGGATCGAGGGAGAAATGCCACTCTATGAGGGATCCGTCTTGGCCGTCGGCAACGAAGGGCGACACCTTCATCGTCGACATGTAGGAGTTGAAGCCGATGTTGCTGTCCATAATCTCGTAGATGAGGGTGCGTTCATCGTGATCGATGGCCAGGAGCCTCTCCTTTGACCAGCTGACGGCTTGATCGGAAGGGATGGAGAAGCCGGAGCAGAATCGGATGCAGCCGGGTTCGGAGTTGGAGCCGTGAATGCCGTAGCAGGTGGCCAGCGTGAGGAACCATTTGTGAAGGTTGAAGAAGTCCTTCACCAGCTCCCATGTCTGCTCGGCCGACGCGTTTCTTAGCGTTGCGGATACCTTCCCTTCCCATTTCTCCTTCGAATCTTTCTCCATCCTTGAAAGCCACAAGACAAGGGTCTCTTGCCCTCAATTCTCAATTCAAAGCCAAATGGGAAAAAACCAAGTCCTGATTTGATGAATAAAAGTCCCAGACAAATTACATAAGTATACAATATTACATAAAACTAAAAGAGATTATGGCGAAAATTCATCATGTTTTTACCAAAAATATTGTAACAAAAAAACAGAATTTCTTAAATAAAAATGACGAAAAATTATAGATATTAAAAAAAATATATTATTATTTTCTCCGATTTTATTCCTCTTTTGGCTTCCATTCACCCCGTGCCATGCATGCATATCAAAGATAAACATTCATTTTAAGGTAAATATTAATAACAAAAATAAATATTATGAAATGCATTATCATAGTCATCATATGTATATATAATGAACACTAGCCGTCCAGACAAGGGAAAAAGGGCCCCACCCTCCCCTCTTGTGTAACCACATCGCCCCATATGTGAGAAGATGGATGGTGCAGTCGTCCATTAATTGTTTGTCATGGATAGGCTCTCTGCTAAATATGAATATCCCTTTGAAAGTTGTTGAATTTGGTAGATGCATGTGCCTAGCTAATATATTAATGCGTCCATACAGCATGCCTTTCGGCTGGATCCAAAATAAAATATTGCACCCACCATGCTGACCTCCTTGGTTTAGTTTTATTCCCCGGAATAAATAAATATCTAATCAAAACTAGAATAAATGAATAATCCCCCCTGTATTTGCAAGGAGAAGGGGGTTCTTTTTTTTTTCTTATGATAATAAAAAAAATATTAGTGAAAGACACAAAATCCCATGTGTACAGTAAAATAATAATGAAAATATGATTTTCCTTTTATTACATGTATTGATTCAATCCCATACACACCGTATGATAAAAATATATTTTCTATGTTAATATACTAGATTTACATTTTATTACACAAACAAATAATTCTGACTAGACCGGACTGTGTACAATACACAAAATTAGGAAGTGTGGGGGGGGGGGTATACTTTTTTTTTTTATGTCATTACTGATAGCAAAACTAATACAAGAAGGAGTCTAGAGAAACGAAACAACCACCAGTAGTAAGGACAACGAAGAGGGCAAAGAAAACAAACTAAAAACCAAAAAAAAAAAAAAACACTGAAGTACACCTAATTAACAAATAGCAAACAAATAGAAGTGTGCCAAGGCCCTCACTTATGTGCTGTAGTGAATCTGGACATATAGAGTCGCTGGCATCAAGCAAGAGAAAATAACATACCCACCCTTTTGGGTCCACACCCATTGAAATTGAAGCAAAGGCTGCCAAACAATTTGCAGCTTCATTACCTTCCCTTCCTGCCGCATGCTTAATTTTCCAATTAAAAGGATACACAACTGTTTGACACCCAAATTCACCTCTAAATTAAAACTCATTAAACTTCATATCAACCAAAAATAATCACATCCCAGGCAATCGGCAAAATGTATATATGCATCGCTAACCAGAGATTCAAACAAAGTCATACAGACATTGCTAATTATAAGTTCTATATAGACATATATAACTGCTGCCAAAAATGTATATATATATATATAGACATATATAGCCATCATCTGCTTTGTAATCATTTTCTAACACGTAATTATGTGAAGTTTTATTTGTCATTTTAGTAAAACTCACATTTATGTTTATCATTATACTATGTGTCAAGCACAAGTGTAATGAAATAAATAAACGCAACCAAGCGTAAAATTGACTAAAAAAATATCACAAAAAAGAAAGAAGTTGACTAGAAGTTCTTAACAGCCTAGTTAGTCCAGTTATTAATAGTTTTCGTCATTAATGTTGAAGAAAAATAATACATAAACGATGTCTAGTAATGTAATTTACATGACTGACATCAGACATGCAAGATGGAGATGGGGCCTAGGTGACTTATTTTCTTTGCCATTATCTCACATTTAATGTGGCAGGAGGATTAACTAGACGTCATTTTTGTGTCCAGCACGAATGGTTTACTTGATCTTCCAACCGACAACATATTGCGTATCTTAATGTAATTTCTCCTCTTAAACTTTGTTTGGGATGAGAGAAAAATAGAGAACAAAAAATACTAAAAAATAAAATAAAAATAAATCTAAATAAGAGGGTATTTAAATTGCTTCTTGTTTTCTTCTCAAATTTTTTTCTCCCTCTTATTTTTTTCTCATTCAAACGAAAAGTTAATTAGATGTAGTCATTCAAACAAATATCACAACAACCAAACAAACTAACAAACAAAAAGGAATATATCATTCAATGGTGTCTTAATAACCTTTCTTAATAAAATAACATTCATTTTGTGATGTCATGTTCCACGAAAATCACGAGAATGGTTCTCATTAAATCTCAGCCCTCAAATTCATCGTCACCTTGTATAGTTTAACTGATGGAATGGAAACCACTCTATTATTAAAATCTCACAAATCCAAATCGAATACATCTATGCTTTTCATATAACCTATCTTAATCTTGGGTGATTTCTTATTTTCATCACTCGTCCGTATTTAGTAAGGAAAAAAAAATCCAAATCAAATAGAAGAGAATGAAGTTTTCAAGTATTTTTTTTTTTTAGTAAGGAGAATGGCAGTTAAGGAGGACACTCCCAGAACCACCGGCTGGACACCAAAGTTCAGCTACTGAGGGATCCATCTTGTATCTTTGGTCACCTCTAAGAATAGTTACCTTAGGCTTTAGGAATAAGTCAGTCACTGAACACCCATCAGGACTTATTGATTATTTCTGGGCAGTGAGAGATCTCCCTATAATGGAGTTACCACCAACGCAGGACTTGAACAGTCAAGGGGAGACTCAAGCCTGTCACCATGGGGAGTAAGAGCCTTTGTTAGGATCTCAAGATCACTTGTGTCAATCCATGTCGGCAGTTTCCAAGTATTTATAAAGTTTAAGGGCCTGTTTGACAGTATTTTCTATTTTCTTGTTTTCAACACAGTTTTATAAAAACTGTTTTCGAGAATAAGTTTTGAAAACAAAAAAACAAAAAAATCTGCTTGAATAATTGTTCTCAAAATCATAACTAGTAAGTGATAGATGAGTTATTTAAAATTTATAACTTTACCATCAATGAGGTAGGTTTTTTTCACCTTTTCTTTTATTTTCTAGAACAAAAACTACAAAACAACTTAAATATGTTCTGAGTTTTCCGTTCTTTTATTTTTTTGTTTCTCAGAACAGTTTATAAAAAATAGGTTTATCAAATAAATATTTTTATTTTTCTATTTTTAAAAATTGCACCAAACATGCCCTAAATATTTTTCTGGTTTCTACACTTGCATTTGACGCGCGAAAAGCCTCTCACCCAAGCGTGGCCTAGTTTGCTTCAGCAGCCCGATTAACAAATGCTAATGGGCTTTTCACACAAGGGAGGCCCAGAGACCCTGAAGGACAACTGTGTGAGGCGGGCCTTTATGAGATCGGATTTGGGAAGGAGTTTCCATTGGAGTCATATTCAATTCGTCAACTTCATTGACAGGCCCAAAACCTCAAAAAAAAAACAACCCAACAAGATGCGACACAGTCAACGCTTCGTTAAACATAGTATTGTAAGTTCAATTATTGATTATATATATGAAAAATATTTTATTAAAAGAGAAAAAACCCACTTTGATGAATTTTTCAAAGATACTAGTCTTGGATTAAGGATACTCATAATATTAAAAAAAAATTTCAATAAAATAATTAGTCTTTTTGTTTTTTAATAAGAAAGAGGGCAATAGCCCAAATATTAGCCTAAATTAAAAGGTTGGGATATTAATCCCAACATGTGTCCACGATTTGGAGCGCATAAATGGTATGACTATTTAAACAAGATCCCATTTCTATTTGGGATATTTGAATTATCACTGTTATTGAGTGCGAGGAATAAAGTCGCCTACAAAGACAATAAACTTCTCCTGATATATTTCGAATTACATCCGTATAGATCTGATTATTCTTCTATTAATAAAAAATTGAATTGAAAATATAGAAGGAAAGGGTGGGTTCATGAATTATTAAGGGTCCGCTTGGTTTTCAATTAGTTAAAAATGAGTTTTGGTAGAATTGATTTTGTAACGTAGTTATGATAAAAATTGGTTTTGGACTAACGTGTTTATGTTTGGATAATTTATTTAAAAATTGATTTTGATAAAACTCATAATTTTTCTCTAAATTGAGTTTAAGCTCTATCCCATGATTAATTTAATTTACTTGAACTAAAATTTAATCTGCATTTATTTAATTGAGAACATAATATATCTGATATAATATTTTCTTCTAGGTTATTATCTATGAAAATTAAAATTTTGAAGAAACATTTTAGTAAATAGATAGGATAAATTTTATGAAAATTTTATTTTTCTATTTTTTCTTATTTTTATTATTCTATTTTTATCTGATTTTAAAATAAATACAGATAAAAATAAAGAATCATCACGCAAAAGTTGCTCTCATACTGCTTCTTCAAAACCTCCATTTTGCACCCAAACCCATTCTTAAATAGAAAAGTCAAAATATGCCAAACATACCCAATTCTTTATCAATCTTGGTTTTGGCCCCAAATCAAGGTTGGAGTAGTGAATCCAAACAGTTCCTAAGTAATTGTATTTTTATTATTAGGGCAATTGTATTTCTAAAATCATAAAAATAAATAACATTGAGACAACCTGTTTGACTTTTTTTTTTCTTTTGGGTCAAGACCCGTTTAGGCTTTAGTGCACAACGTATATACACAAAATTGACATTAGTTTCCTGTCGAACCATGAAACTTAATTAATCGTATTTCTATTAGTTAAAAATGTATGACTCATAATAATACACATTATTTAAGAGTATAAATCTAAAAGGAAAACTCATCTAAAAATACTAGCCCATTAGGCCAAAATTGACTAGATTTTAACTTGCTCATTTGGTGAGACTTCTCAATTTGAAATTCATGAACATATCAATTTAATAAATGATATTTAAACACATTAATAAAATTCATAACAAATCATATTGTTGGGGAAAATTTTTTCATGAATCACTATCAATTAATTGCCATAAGAAAAAAAATTTCATGAACCATAAACGGTAAATAATTTTATAAATCCCTGCAGAAAATAATTTTATAAAACTACTAATAAATTTTGTAACGTATCATTTATAAAGCTTCATGCAATAAAAGTATTTTTTTATATTATGTTCTATTTTTATGAAATGTAAATATCATGAAAATATGTATTTTAATTTTACATGCATTGTGGACTTTAGACACGAAAACACATGACATGAAAAACTTTATTTGACTTGTTAGTGTTTCATGGATATAATTCAAAGTTAGGAGATCAGTAACAAGAGAGAGATTAAAAACAAGATGGTGAATGCAGATCGAATGGTTTATGAGCCCATAATTGATTTGGATGAGATGAATGGGAGCTTCAAAATTTTAAAAGCAAGATCGTAAATTTGAACCGACATGCAAAGAATAAAGGCCCGTTATCTTTTGTTTCTCCTCCCCAAGATCCCCAATCACTGATGCATTTGCTTAGAAAAATTAAGAGAAATTACAGTTACAGAGAAAATCCAAACCAAATTTGCATGTCAGCTTCTTTCTTTCTCTCTTTACCTATCTCTATCTCTGTACTAGAAATCTAGAATCCCTATCTTTTCATTTCCCTCCACAGATCTCTAAAATTCCCTCTCACCGAAGCTCGATAATTTAATTTCTCGATCGTCTCTGTTATCTTTTATCGCCGAGACATTTTCCCTTCTGTTCCTACTACTTCCTATGCACTCATCAATTTTCAGCCGACGATTCTAGAACCTTCATGAATCTTCTGCACATAGGGCTCTCCCTCTTCATGGGCCAACACCCTTACGATGCCTGAACTGCGTAGCATAGCACGCAGAAACCGGGCATTAGATAATTCAAACCCAAGTCCGATTACACTACCCGATAAGCCCACGGTAAGAACTCGCCAGAGAAGAACCACCGCGCAGAATACGAGAAATCGGAAGCAGAAGAACGCGATCGCAGCTGATGAAACAAATAATATTGTAAATAAGAACGTCAGTGCCGTTCCTTTCACCGGGACATTGAAAAGCGAGGAGGAAGGACAAGCGCCTGACGCCCCGGTGAGGGTTTCGAGACAGAAAGTTGGGGAAAAAGCCATGGATGAGTACGACAGCGGTGGTCGAAGCCCCGATAAGGCCCCGGCGGCCGAAGACGAGGGCAGCACAGCTCCCCTTCCTGAGAAGGTGGTTTTGGTTTCATGATTTTCTTTTTCTCTTCCTTAATTATGTAATATTTGGATGACGGGATTGTTCAAGGAGGTCATGGACAACAACTGTGTTTCTTCTTTTTTTGAGTTCCGAAGACATGCACAAGTTATGGGTCTAAAACATAAAGGTCTGCCTTGGCTCATCTGGGCCTGTAAGGCAGCTTTTCTCCGTCTCTCTGCGAGGTTCCATTTGGGATGGATTCCAAAGTATTTCTATACTTGTGGGAAAGTGCGAGATGTTCTTTCTTTTAGTTTTCCTTTTATTTTCTATAATATTGTTCTTCTGCTTGCTTGCATATAATGAAATGCGAGAAAAAGTGGTTTAGTAATCTTGTAGACTGATGGCTTTAGTGCACCGGTGTATGGTAAGTAGTGCAATCGCACTCAACATGGTTCTGTTTGGTATTGAATTTTATTTTACCTTTTTTTTTCAGTCGTTTTATTCTGAGTTCTGCGTCAGATTTTGCAACAGAGCATACCCAAATCATGAATATATGTTACCATTTTGATATGTATTGAACATGAATCTTTTTTTTTTCTTTGGCCTTCTTTATAACAGGTCCAGGTTGGTGGTTCTCCACTATACAGAGTCGATAGAAAATTAGGGAAAGGAGGATTTGGACAGGTCTACGTTGGCAGGCGTGTAGGAACTGCAAATTGTAATGAACGAACTGGGCCTGGAGCTGTTGAAGTATGGCATTAGTGTGTCCATTTGTGTTCATTTTACTTTCACATCCTGGATTCTGTTATTTACATATTTGTCCAATCATTGTAGGTAGCCTTAAAGTTTGAGCATAGAAGTAGCAAAGGGTGTAATTATGGTCCGCCATATGAGTGGCAGGTTTACAAGTAAGTCACCCATCTTTTCTTTAAGTCGGCTGGAGTCTATACCTATCAGGCATGGATGAAGAATTTTTAATGCATCTAAAACATTTCTTTGGAGGAGGAATATGATAATTTTTGAAAGCATATATGGTCATTGATATTAGTATATCTGGGCGCTATCAGTAAAAATTAAAATGTATCATATCTATATTTATGTTGTGTAATATTATACAGAATTGGATTTATGGTTAAATAAATGTAAGAATTTGAGTTTTCTGTAATTTTTTTGACTCTAGATCCTTTTCCATGTGCTTGAGGGCATTATTGAATTTCAATGCATATTTGGTGTGTTGGCATTTCTATATGTTTGAAGTAGTTAAAAATGTTTTGGTGGGGGAAAGAAGGGGAGATGGGTTAGACACTGGTGACTGGTCAGTGTGCTCTACATATATCTAGTGTGGATGTGGCTGCAAACTGCCTATATTTGGGCTGACTAAGATTCACTGATTCAATCAATGTCTTATGGTTTTTACTGCCATCTGTTCCATTATTTTTACAGTGCATTAGGTGGTAGTCATGGAGTTCCACGAGTTCATTACAAGGGGCGTCAAGGTGACTACTATGTCATGGTATGTAGTCTGGATTCATATTCTGTGATGAAAGGGTGTTGGCTTGTGGTTGTTTTTGAATGTAGCAATAACCTTGTACTGCATCTAGGTCATGGATATGCTCGGCCCCAGTCTATGGGATGTATGGAATAACAATTCACACACGTAAGTATCTCTGATCGTGTAGCAAAACATAATGGTTCCTACTTTTTTTTAATGTTGCAGTTAATATTACGCAACTGACCTTTACTTCCTCATTTTTGGCTTTAGGATGTCTACAGAAATGGTGGCATGTATTGCAATTGAGGCTATCTCCATATTAGAGAAGATGCATTCCAGAGGGTGATATCCTGATTTCGTTTATCTTTTGCATGATTGACTCTTTCCCCCTCTAAATATATTGGAAACGCAATAGTGCTTGATTAGTCCATATATTAACACTTAGTCTAGTTAGTGGCCAGGCTGCTGTCACTGCATGTTAACATTTAGGTTTTTTCTCTATAGAGCATGTTAGAGACGTGATCAATCATTTGCTATTGCCTTTTGGTGGCATGATGAAATAGTAATGTGGTTTGTACCTCTAACTAAGCAACATGTAAATTAAATGATTTAGGAAGTAGATACTGGTAAAGATGAAACTGTCGCATAATTTGGGTATTTGGTTAACTTACGGGCAATTATTTTCTGTCTCTTCATGGAAACCGGTATTATATTGATCTCAGTTGTTGCATAGAATAACTGACATGCTCCTGTCCATATTGCAGATACGTGCATGGTGATGTGAAACCTGAGAATTTTCTGCTTGGCCCCCCTGGAACTCCTGATGAGAAAAAGCTTTTTCTGGTTGATCTTGGATTAGGTAAATATACCACCCGACCCTTGAAATTTTGGTGCTTCCATTGGCAACGTAGATGTGGTAAAATTTTTGTTATTTGTCTACTCCCCCTACTCCCACAATACAGCAACCAGGTGGCGTGATAATTCAACTGGTCTTCATGTTGAGTATGATCAACGGCCAGATGTATTCAGGTGAAGTTTATTTAGTTTATCTCAATCTGCTTAATGAACCTGGGGTTTCTGTCTGATGGTGTCTTGGTATATTTCTTATTCTTTCAACAGAGGGACGGTACGTTATGCTAGTGCGCATGCTCATCTTGGTAGAACAGGTAGTAGGAGAGATGACTTGGAATCTCTTGCTTATACTCTTATCTTCCTTCTTCGTGGTCGGTTACCTTGGCAAGGATATCAGGTAATTATTTACCGAACATAATGGCTTTTTTGTGGATAATATATAATTATTATTTTAATTTTAATTTAATGTAATTTTTTGTTGCAGGGAGAAAATAAAGGATTTCTTGTCTGCAAGAAGAAGATGGCCACTTCCCCTGAAACTTTGTGTTGCTTTTGTCCCCAACCTTTCCGGCAGTTCATTGAGTATGTGGTGAATTTGAAGTTTGATGAGGAACCTAATTATGCGAAATATATATCCCTTTTTGATGGTATTGTTGGTCCAAATCCGGACATCAGGCCAATAAACACTGATGGTGCTCAGAAGGTAATAAATGGTATAATTGCTCTAATATTCTGATGTTTACTGTTGCTAAGTCTCATTGCCACCCTTGTTTTTCGGTGGTGTTATAAAGCTTATATGTCAGGTTGGCCATAAGAGAGGGCGTTTGACCATGGAAGAGGATGATGATGAACAGCCAAAGAAGAAGGTCAGAATGGGAATGCCAGCAACCCAATGGATTAGTGTTTATAATGCTCGTCGACCAATGAAGCAAAGGTTATCTTCTGGAGTTATGTAAGTTAGAAGCTGATTAAAAAATGGTCAGTTTTTAACTACTATATTTTGATGTAGGTATCATTACAATGTTGCTGATGTGCGGCTGTCCCAACACATAGAGAAAGGAAATGAGGATGGTTTGCTTATCAGCAGTGTGGCTTCTTGTTCAAACCTTTGGGCACTTATTATGGATGCTGGCACTGGTTTCACTGCACAAGTTTATGAACTCTCACCTCACTTTCTTCACAAGGTTGGGTGATCCATGTTATATTCCTTGTTTGATGTTAGTGATAGGAAATACAGTGTATGGTAGTTAACAGTTTTTGTGCTTTACTTGAAATTTATGTGAGTTGACAGACTTATCACATCTGTTGTTATTTTTGTAGGAATGGATTATGGAACAATGGGAGAAGAATTACTACATTAGTGCCATAGCAGGAGCTAATAATGGTAGCTCATTGGTTGTAATGTCCAAAGGTGAGTATCCTTGGACCCATTAATCATCAGGCGTATATATTTGGGATGACAATAATTGGCTTGATTACGTTGGAATTTGATGATGACTTGTTAGCTTGAACTAGAAGTGTGTGTTTAAACTGTTATCTCACTTCTACTGCTGGTCTATGGCTCTCAGGGACACAGTACTTACAGCAGTCATATAAAGTCAGTGATTCATTTCCATTCAAGTGGATCAATAAAAAATGGAGAGAAGGGTTTTATGTCACTGGCATGGCCACTGCTGGAAGTAGATGGGCAATTGTCATGTCCCGTGGTGCAGGATTTTCAGACCAGGTATCACCAGGACTCTGAAATATCTTATCAGTTAGAAATCTCGGGTGCTAAAGAATTATGTCTGACTCATATATCTCCTTCTGAAATCAATGGTAGGTTGTGGAACTTGATTTCCTGTATCCCAGTGAAGGTATTCATCGTAGGTGGGATAATGGTTACCGCATCACATCAACTGCTGCAACTTGGGATCAAGCAGCCTTCGTTCTTAGTGTACCAAGAAGGAAACCAGCTGATGAAACTCAAGAGACACTTCGTACATCTGCTTTCCCTAGTACTCATGTTAAGGTGGTTACTGCACCTGAATTTTTTTCTCACATCCACTGCCATTTCATGAATTTTTATTTTCTTCAAATATTTGATTTGTTGTTTTTATGCAGGAAAAATGGGCAAAGAACCTGTATATTGCATCTATTTGTTATGGGAGAACAGTTTCATAAGCTGCTGAGCTTTCTTGATATTTTGGCTGACCTATTTTTGACTTCTCACAAGATCCTGCTTGTCCTTACATCTGCCACTTTGGACGAAAGATCCTCTAGACAAGTTTTCTGAACAATGCAGTTCAGCCTTGATGTATGCTAAACCTTTCTTTATGGTCACCATCACTTATCATTTGGTACAATGCCTGTGCACTGTATGTCAACTCTGTCAACATGCTTATAAGCAAAAATAGATCATGTCCATTTGGAAAAGTCCTAAGATAGGAAGTTTGTATAGATTGAACAAATAATTACTCTGTTGAAGCCATGTGCACAGGTCAGGTTTTTGTTTATTAATGGTATTTTGCATTTTGCAAATGTGCAACTATGATTTTCCAGTGGAAACAGGAGACTTTCTGCTTTGCAGTCTTGTACTTGATCCTTTCCATTCTTCCCTCCTTTCACTTAAAGTAACAGATGGCCTCTTGGATGTCTGAATTTGACCTTGAGGATGGAAAGAAGTTGTATACTCGCAGCAGTTTGTAATTGATCAATTATTGTCATTATAGTACCATCTTGTTATTGATTGATTATTATTATCAGAGTATCATCTTTATTGTCTATTTCGCAATATTTATGGCTGGTTACATCTTGATGTATTTGTTTTGTGGGTTGATCTGATGAAATGCAATTGGGGTTTTTCTGCTCTAAACAAAGGATACGATTTCAAGATCTGTACTGATGTTTCATTCTTCTGTTACAATACAGTTTTGATTCTAAGTAATCAGTGCGTCTGAAAAAGTTGCCTTTTCATTGTCGGTCTAATATTATTTACTTTTTTCCTTTCTTGGTAGTCTGTCATCTAGGTGTTTCAGTATATGTAGCATTTAGTTTTTTTTTGAACAGGAGCTACGTGAGCATCTGTAGAAATATTCCTGACTTTGACAGTTACATATCTCTATAGTTGTAATTAATCTTTACTTTCAGTACCCAAAATCTGCTTTGGCTCCTGGCCAGTCCTTCTTCGTGACTGGGTGCTTAATTTTGTTTGATTATTTTTCTTATATCAAGCGTGGCAAGATTCACTTTTGATTCTGATCTTGGTTCCATTGGAAGCTCAGTCAAGGTGACAAACTATCTTGGCCCCCTGTGTAATCGACTCATGTAATACCTGATACTTCACTTAGACATATATGAGGCAGGTATTTAATACTCAAGCTAGTATTGCATTTCTCTTATATTGTTGTGCTACTAACACGTTTGCCTACTCTGACTGAGACATTCTTTTATCTCTATGTTTGATGTATGCTTCGACTAACAGCATTTTGCTTTGGTTTCTGACATTTTGGTTATAATTTGCTTCTCTTTGTTCATTTAATTGCTACTGGCTGTTCCCTCAACATAAATTCATGTTTTAAAGATATTTCATTGACATTCTGCGTCTGTGGTAACTTACAGATTTGAAAATTTTGCTTCAAACCATAATTATGATGCTGGGCCATTGTCGTCTGTGGGGAGGCTCTGGAGGTGTAGTTTTTGAACCTGTTTAGTGTAAGTGATTCTTACCCCTTCTAAAATATTTGAAGGCTTCAATATGTGAGATTTTTTTTGGGTATCTAGTGCTAAAATTAACAAAATAATTTAGATTATTTCATTTATGTCAAATAATTTTACTTTTAAGTGCACTGGACCTCCAAACGTGTTTTCCTATATAGCTATGGTTTCTTGATAAAATCTAATTTTGGCAGATGATGTCAACAAGCAATTTGGAATCCACTGGATTTGATATCAGTATCCTTAAAATATAGGTGTGGCCCTTGCTAAGGTGCTGCACTTTTTCATGTGCTTGTTATTTACGATATTAGTAGCTTAAGTGAGATGGAAAGATAATGTCAAACAAATTTTTTTAAAGTTGATTGGACTTGGTGGGATAAGTTAATTGTTATTGTATTAGCAGATATTTTGAAGACGTTGTGAAATATATGGGAAAAGAATTGTGGTCTTTGGACAATGTTTCCTTTTAATTTTTAGATGAAAATTTTCAATTAGTTGCCAGGATTTGAAATTTCTGTTCTGGAGTATGAATGTTTCGAAGTTAAGAATAATGAGTTTTTGGATGAAATTTATCAAATCAAGAAAGAGAATAAAATAAATCTTTCGAAAGATTTTTTTCCACATGTTCCATCCACGCTTTCAGAACCTACACAAAGCTTTCCTCCAGCTTTCTATTTCGAAGTAACATGAAATTACGTTAGGTGGGTCCTTGATTTGACGAAGCCATTAAAGAAAATTTTTATTTGAAAGTTGTGCGTTACAGTCTGAGCTGGTTGCCTTACCCTAAATGGAATCTAATTTCTTGTACCGTTTGGCTTCAAACCACGTAATGTCTACACGATCGAGATTGAAGAACGTGTGCCGTCGCCTGGTCTGACTTTTACGAGATTTTGTTTGTTTGTTTTGGGCTAAACAGTATTATGGCGATGCTTTCTAACAGTCGCCAGTTATTTTTGATGGGCAGTTGGGCTGACTTTTACATCAGTTTCCATTACAATCAATTGAGACGAGCTAGCAATGCTGGTCTAACATTCGCCAGTTACTTTTCATGAGCAATGCTAGTCTACATGCAACACTGAATCATATGGGTGGGTTCTACATGCAATACTGACAAGTAATTTAAAAAGATACAGCAGACTCTCAAATATTATCTGTATCAAGATTGCCTATACGAAATCCCGCATCATATTCCATGCTGCCCAGCCTACCACATAGGTATATGATAGATATATAGATACATATATATATATATATATATATAACAATCGTCCAACACCGAGTTTGGAACCAGAAGTAAAATATGAAAGTCAACATTACCGTGAGACGTTCTGTGCCAAAAAGTTGATTGGGGACTCAGGCCACGATGTGGTGTTGAAAATGTGCATCCAAATAAGTTGTCATTGAAAATACTTTTTATCATTTTAGGCTGTCTCAATGAAGATAGTGAAGGATAGCATGACTGCAAGGTATAACATATCTCGCCGACCCGCAAATTAAACTGACGGCTCACACATCTAATTTGCCTTCGTACACACCCGAAAGTTAACAAAATTCCATGTTTCAGCTATTGAAGCGATATGAACATGCCAAAACACAGAAATATTCAGCCGGCATTCGTGCAGAAACCCGCCGGGTATCCAGGTCATTGCTGACACCTACATGTTGCAGCCTGAATTTCAAAAATTAATTGGTACCATATAAAACTAGGATCTTTTCTCTTTTTTTTTTGGATAAAAATTTAAACCCAGGATCTTGGCCTGCAGCAAAGTCTCCTCAGGCGAACTTTTTCCTGGAAATGGAAAAATGAAATTGGAAATTTTGCATTACACAATAACTTGTTAGCACAAGCCAACAAGGAGAAAAATTCTTACCTCACTATTGTCATGATCATACCGAATCAAGAAGAGACACCTACAGCCTCTGATATCATGCATTTTCCTTTGGATCTCTAAAATTTGGGCATCATAATAAATTGCTTGATCTCTCCTCTCCTAAAATCAAAATGATTTTGTCAAGTGAAAATACACTGCAAGGCAGACAACTACTTGGTCAGCACAGTAAAGTCTGAATCACCTGGAAGCATAAGACAGGGTCTCCAACTTTTAGGTTGAAACATTCAGTATTTTCAAAAGGCACTGATCGTTCTCTTACTGCATTTTTTATATTGATCCACTCATCTTCCTCGGCTCCAAATCCAACAAATCTGACACGGACTTCCTTTAACAAAGGGCAAAACTGTATCAGAGGTGAAACTTCTCCACTCTTTTTGTGGGAGTGTCAAAATGATCAAACCCAACATTAAGCTTTGCAACACTATGCTATGAAACTTAAGATAATGAAAACTTACAGCTTCAGCTGTGCTGAGAAATCTGTGGGCTAGAAACTTCTCAACGTCGTACCTGTAGAAAATATCAATACCTCACAATATTTGAAAAATAGAGTCTACGACACTGTCATGTGTCTTCATCTAGACCAAGTAGCAAATAGGTGAATATTTTGAATGCAGCATATACAAAAAGCTTAGAAATATTCTTTGGCATTCTTGTAATGATTGCCACTATAACCTCCCCCCACTGCTAATAGCATAGGCGGTGGTCCCAAAGCTCAAACTAACAATACAAACCCAAGGCTTTGGGGCAAGGCAAGTGTGGTGCATTTTGTCAAAAAACCCCACTATGGCTTCCTACTTGATATTGTTACAGCAGCTTTAAGGAGGAAACAAGTTGATTGCTTTGACATAAATGTTAGATTTTACTACACAAAAGCAGCATGGTTTAGGTTCAGCAACATTGGCATGTTATATGATTGAGTCTTTTCAAGAGATTGTCAATATCTTTAACTCCTATCAGTAGGAAATTTCAATATTTGAGAAGCCAAGGCAGCCCTGGAAGGGCTAGCTTAAAGCAGAGAAGCATATAATACTAGATGTTTGCTACCCCTTCAGCAATTTACAAATTGCTAAATGAATTCAAACGAGCTAACATATATGCTCACCATGCTCCATCTTTTGATGACCTTGCCTCAAATTCCAACTCCGATGGGTCTGGGATGATTTCTCCTAAAAAGTAAATATTTCATTTCAGAGACAACCTCCACTGGATGAGCCGATTTGATACAATAAACTGCACATTGACCAAAATATCTATCTATAAACACAAGCATATCAGCTAGCTTAAATCAATGAATAGGAAAATAAAATGTGAGAACGGGCTATGGAACACTATGTTGATCTTCTTGCTTACTTCATTCCAGCCAAAGTCTGCCCTTATATGTCATTGATTTTATTTTGGGAACACATTCCTAGTACCATAAAGCAGTTTCACATAATGATTTCATCACATTCATGATTTTATACCAAATAAAGGAACGAAAGACATTTGCCACATGAAACCCAAACACATCAACCACAAAATTGGCAGCCTAGCAAGCACACGCCACAACTAGAGAAATGGTAGAGATTGCAAAAATACTAATACAAACAAATAATTTTTGAAACCACTGTGCTGAAATTATGAACACTGGAAGAATTGAATTAACTAAACAAATTCTTTCCCCTCCCTTTCAGTGTTTTTTTGTGGCAATGTGAAAGCTAATCACAAATAATAAAAGATTCTAGGATTAAACCAGTAATGATATGTTGAAGTGTCTAATGTCAACATCATTTGCACTTCAGAAATCAAAAGATAAACATATAGGGTGAACCAAGGAAAGAAGACAAGATAGTTCTAACAAGTAACAAAAGGATAAACATCAAGTTTTACACAAATAATGAAACTCACAACTGTATATAGAGAACCTAGAGAAGAAGACAAGATAAATCTAATGAACACAAACATTAAGTTTTACATAAAGGATGAAGCTCACAAGTAGAAGAGGGAGCTATGCTAAGATCCCTTAGGCATATGAGAGCTCTACCTTCCTTACTTTCAAGGCCTTTTGTAAGAATCAACTCATTTTTAGGGACTTCTGGTGATTCTTGAAGCCTTGTCTGCAACCAACCCTGTATCTAAACATCCTCCACCAAAGAAACAAACGACTAATTAAATATTAACAAAGAATGAAAGAACTAAAAGCCAAAAAGAAAAGAAGGCGAATGGGGACTTGGAAATACATAAGAAAATTGTACTAACCTCAGTCCATTTTATGACAGGTTTGCCTGCACGACCAGAGGAGCGGCTGCACAGAAATAATATGCAAACAGCACTTACTCCTCAGGATGACATGAGACTCTTATCTTAGCACCAGAAGAGAAATCAACAAATAATGAAAATTATACCACAAGTGCATCCAGAGAGAAACTCACTTAAAACTTCTCGTAAGCTTTTGGCAAAACTCCCGGCCCAGTGATTGTTCCCCTAAATCTTTCAGCACTTTTTCCATTTTCTCAATCTGTCCGCCACAGTGAGACAAAAGTCAACTCATTTTAATATAGTAAGTCGCCAGAGTACAAACACAATTACATGCTAAGAAAGGCTATTAAGTCTTAATGACACTAACAACCATATTCGATGCATTGCAGAAACATCATGCAGAGTTATCCAAAAGCTAATGCACCTTCATTGTTTCAATATTATTTTATCGACAGTGATAGTAGATCACAAAATCCAAGAAGTTCATTAAACAGGAACCAACTTGCCAAAATTTTCAAACAAGTGTCATCACTATCAGATCACACATACTGATGTGCTTCTTAACTGTAAAGAGAGAAGCTCTTACAACTCTAGGGATAGTAAACAGACAAAGGTTTGCTATATTCAATTCCCCAGTCATCATCCATAATTGAACCGCATGATTCTTATTAAACCATGCAGAAGAGTAAAAAAATACGACATCGAGTATATGAGGGAAGATATAAAACGAAAAAGAAAAAAAAAGCAGAACAATAATAAGTTCAGGCTTGTCAAACAAGTAATACGCCCAAAGTTGGTCTTGGTATCAATCAGTATACAGCAGAGAAAAAGAAATGTTCTCAGGATAAGTAAGCCAATAGATGACGCTCCATATGTTTAGATATCAACTGACAGAATAGCGATCACTTTATGAAGTTAAGAGATACATTAGTGAACAAAGGAATTCGCGATTAAAATTCTACAAACGTAATTGAACTGACATTCGCAGCTAAGAAACATTTACAGCAGAAAACTGTCTCCAGGCATGGATGAATCTACCAATTCCAATATAACAATTTAAAATAGGCTTCTTCTAGAGTCCATTGGTTGCCTTCATTTATGTATAATTTTAAATATTAAAACCACCCCCCGCCCCTCCCCCACCCCCCCCCCCAAAAAAAAAAAAAAAAAGATGAGAGTAACACAATTATACCTCGGCATTGGTGAATCCAAAGAAGACCGGTCTGTTACGAGGACGCAAGCGGTCCATGGAAGCACCTCTGTTTCGCGAAGAAAACAAAGATAGAATATGATTGAATTTCTATGTGTTTTGCTCCACTAAGCACCAGTGGCTCAAAACCCTAGCAAGGGATTTCCAATTTTGCTACTGTATTTTCGCATTTATAGGGGTATTTGCTAAATGGATTATATTGGTGACTGGAACTGAGGGAACATCGAGAGCCGAGCCGCCTGCTTTCCGGCAACTGTGTGGATGATCAGCCGTCACGTCAGGAGGATGTCGGTCACCCCGTAAGTTAATAACTGATGGGCCTCTCTTGGATTGGGGCCGATTAGAGCGTAATGGTTCGTCTAGACTCTCGGATGTATTGAACTAAGAGAACACTAGACCCATACGCCTTAATGCTAGATTTAAGCTTAAATTTAAGCTAATATCTCACCAAAAAAAAAATTAAGCTAATATGGTCATGTTGCCAAAAAAAAAAAATAATATGGAATGGCTACAGGTTAGTATCGGTTATTTGCATATCATATTTAATCATTTTTTGGGAGTGTTATTTCGAGTTAAATCATATTAAATAAATATAATGAGAATGATGAAGCATGGTAAAGGGAAAAAAATCATGTTTAATTCAATTTAAATTCAGATTAGTCAAATACTATTGGACAGGCTTCTATTCTTATTCAAATGAGGCAATTAAAATATTAGACTAAACATCTTATTCAATTCTGCTAACAAAAGTAATGAATGAGAATTATATCGCAAGATATCTAGTGAATGTGGAGAAATTAGGTCCTTGACATCTCTTACTGTTAGGTAGATTTTGCATATTTTCCTCGTGAGTCTTGAGTGAAGACATTTGCTTTTAAAAAACAAAAGGAACTGAATTTGAAAAGGAAACTGGTTGTACATATACCTGGTTTAGCAATTTCTGAACATATTTGTAGAATACAGTTGAACTTACTGTAAGATAATGAACACTATCTGAGCATTCTTGTTCTCTAGTTAATACAGATGAAGACAGGAAGATGGCAGCTGTAGGGAGAATGAGAAGAGTTGCTTCTTTCTGTGCCGAAGAGAAGATGATGGAATCATGTCGTAATGAATGTGAAGGAGCATTTAAGACAGGCCCAATGCAAGGTAATCAATATAACTGTGGGGTGGTTATTATTCTTCATTGATCTTGTATTGTATTCCTTCAAACGAACGTCGCTGTTTCAATACGGAAATCAATCCAGATAAATTAATGCAAAGCACTTGTCGAAGCAAAGAAAGCTCAATGAGCAAGTTTTAGATGGATGCTGTCATATTGGACAGCAAACAAGTCACCTTGTCTGGTTGTAAAAGCAAGATTAGAATTATAGTATGCTATTGTTTAATTTGTTACCTGGGGTATAGTCAAGTTTGGAAGGCGGAAACTTCATGGGGAAGATAGATTTGACATTGAGCTGTAGTGAGCTAGCTAGCTAGTGGGAGATGAGAAGGTTGACGATAATGATCACGAAGGAAGGCGGGGCAATCTGCACACAAACAAACATGATGTCATTGAATAGGGTATAAGGCACTCTTATACGGAAGCAGATATAGTGGTGGGCTGGTATGGGAAGTGGCTTTGAGTGATGGAGAAAGTGAGAGATTGTGTTACTAGCAGCGGTGTGGAGTTAGATGCGGCGTGTGGATGATATGATATTTATTAGTATCTTAAATTAAATTAATCCTGCATGTCTGTCATCTAATAAGTGGAATAATTAACAGAGTTGGATTCCTGAGACGCGTTGGTCAGTCAAAAGTGGTGGCTGCCTCTGCCTCCATAGTCCATACCACCAATCTGCTCTTCCCGCACCCAAGTGGCAAGCTCGTTTCATTTTAGCATTTATGTCTGCTCAAACTCAAAACTAATTTTTCCTATAAAAAAAAACCAATGTCCCATCTCCACAACACCATCCCATCGCACTAAACAAGATGCAACTCTCATTCACACCTCTCATCATCCTCTTCACTATCTTCACCCTCCAGTTCTGCCTCGCCGTCCGCGCTTCCACTTGCCACCCAGATGATGAATTGGGCTTATTGGGTTTCAAATCCGGAATCACGTCCGACCCATCCAACATGCTCGCCTCCTGGAAGTCTGCTACGGCTTGTTGTACTTGGGCAGGTGTCAACTGCCTGAATGACAACAAACGGGTCACCAGTCTCACCCTCTCCGGTCAACCCGACAAACCCAATAGCTTTTTGTCTGGCATTATTTCACCTTCCCTCTCAAAGCTTCGATTCCTTGACGGCATCTACCTCCAAGATCTCAGAAACATTTCGGGCAATTTTCCCCTGTTTGTTTTCGAGTTACCCAACCTCGTATTCCTTTACATAGAAAATAACCAACTTTCGGGCCCCATACCCGAAAATATTGGTCATCTTACCCGATTAAGCGCGCTTAGTTTGTCCGGGAATAGATTTACCGGACCAATACCGAGTTCAGTTTCTGAGTTGACTGGGCTAACTCAGCTCAAACTCGGTGGCAACCTTCTTCGAGGATCGGTGCCCGATGGAATTCGTAGGCTTCGGAATCTCACGTTCCTCAGTCTAGAAGGGAACCAGCTCACTGGTCCAATACCTGATTTCTTTTCGTCCTTCACAGACCTCCGGATTCTCAGATTTTCCCGTAACAAATTTTCTGGGAAAATCCCACCCTCGATATCATCGCTTGCACCGAAGCTAGGCTACTTGGAGGTTGGCCACAACCATCTCACGGGACAAATTCCTAGTTTTCTCGGGAATTTCAAGGCACTCGACACCCTCGACCTCTCATCGAACCGGTTCTCGGGGACCGTGCCGAGAAGTTTTCGAAACCTCACGAAGATCTTCAATCTCGACCTCTCCAACAATTTTTTCGTGGACCCATTTCCTGAGATGAATGTCAAAGGCATTGAATCGCTTGATTTGTCCAATAACAGATTCCATCTGGAGGAGATACCCAGATGGGTCACTTCCTCTCCGATTATTTTCTCTCTCAAGCTCGCTAGGTGTGGGATAAAGATGAAGCTAGAAGATTGGAAGCCAGTGGAGACATACTTCTATGATTATATTGACCTTTCTGGTAACGAAATATCGGGAAGTCCGGTTGAGCTGCTGAACAGGACAGAATATTTGGTGGGGTTTTGGGCATCGGAAAATAAATTGCGGTTTAATTTGGAAGATTTAAAAATAGTCAAAACATTGAAGTATTTGGATTTGGCTAAGAATTCGGTGTTCGGAAAGGTTCCTAACGCCGTTGTTGGACTTGAGAAACTAAATGTGAGCTACAATCATCTTTGCGGTCAAATTCCGACAAGGAAGTTTCCAGCCAATGCATTTACAGGGAATGATTGTTTGTGTGGTCCTCCCTTGCAGCCCTGCAAGAATTAACAAGAGCCTGTGAATAGCCTATATAAATGGCCTCACAGTTTCACTTCATGAGACGCTGCAGGTTTCAACTAGGATCATCTTCCCTACTTACAAGAGGAGCTCTTTGCAAAGCAAAAAAATGTGATCCGGGGGCTCAGTGTTCAGTCAGTACTCAGGAGTATTCTGAAGGATGGAGCATTAAGCATTTGCTTTCGTCATGTAACTGGTCTTTGGATGATATTTCAATAATATTATATTGATTAATATATGCACGTAAAAATCAAAGAGCACTATTTTATTTATTTGGTTATCGTCTTCAGTGGCCTGAGGAGACAGGAAGATATGGGGGGGTTCATTCTCAGCGTTCTACGATTTTTTTTTAAAAATGAAAAGAGTGATTTCGTTCATCTGAATCAAAGAATACAGGAGTCTTTACAAAAGCACAAAAACAAATGGGAAAGAAAAGAAAAAGAAAAACAACAAAAGATTACATATGGCAGATATAATTAACTGATCAAATAATTAACAGTTAATTATATTGTTATTCAGCATTCTAAATTACTGGCTTACTTTCTTCGGATGATGCGATTCAGGCCAACAATGCTTACATATTTCCTGGTTTGGGTTTGGGTTTGATCATCTCTAGAGCAATCCGTGTGCGTGATGAGATGCTCTTGGCATGGCAGCCTGTAAGTATCTGAAAATTGCAGCATTAAATATGGTCGTATACATGCATATTATTGTGTGTTCTGTATTGGAACTGTCAGACGACAAAACTGGAGAAAATGAAATTAACAGGCTAATGACTCTATTAAAAAGCTCGTCAGCACGGCATGACGAGTCAAAACAACAAAATTGTAAAATCAAGGGAAATGATACTAACTTGTAGATAATTATGACAAAATGCCGCGTAGAAGGAAAATGAATGCAGTACAACAAAATTCAGTTACTTTTCTTGTATGCTTTTGTTTTTACATGTTCTCTGGTAAGAGGGCGAACGAAGTCCGTGAACTAACCGTTACATCTCTGGCAACAGCGGAAGCTTTGGCTGCACAAGTAGCAGCAGAGGATAACTTTGCTGAGGGACTGATTTATCCGCCATTCTCTTATATCAGAAAGTATCAGCAAACATTGCTGCTAACGTCGCAGCCAAGGCATATGAACTTGGTTAGTTTCATCCGCCGTGTTTAGTTCACAGTGTTGGTCAATATATATATATATATATATATATATTTCCTCTCAATTTTCGCCTTCTCTGTTTTCTGCACAGGTCTAGCTTCTCATCTGCCTCGACCTAAGGATCTTGTCAGCTATGCAGAAAGCTGCATGTATAGGCCTGTCTACCGAAGCTATCGTTGAGATTTTTTCAATTATGTAACCTGCAGTATCTACGAGTTCCTTTCTAAGTGATCTATATTCGAGGGTAGTACAAGACTACAAGGCGTTCCGTGCCTAACAGAAATTCCGCAAATTCTTCCCTTTACAGAGTTATCAATTCTTTCAGGAGTTTCAGTCTTGATAAGGGTAAAATACTATCAAAAAAGGTTTTTTTTTTCTCATGACCAAATAAGTTTTACTTTTGAGGGCCGTCTGCTCTAAATAATCCATAATCTGAGAGAAAATGAAATAGCAATTGATATTTTTCTTCTCGTCGAAAAATAGCCATTGAATGAAAGTAAGAAGGTTGCAGGATATGAATGCTTACTGAGCTAGGATGTAGATGGTAAACGCGGTGATGAGAAATTAACCATCGGATGATTTTGAGGGTTGTAGGTCATATGTTTCCTCGAATATGGAGTGAGATATGAGATTATTTTTAAGGACTACACTTTTTTTTTTATATTCTTTTTACGATATTCTCTAATTAAAATTTAATATATATATTTTTTAAAATTTTATAATTTTAAAAAGTTAATACTTTTAATATATAATTAATAACTAAATCTATAATATATTAAAAAATAATTCACATATTAATTTTTAATTAAAAAATAATACAAAAAGCATATTAAAAAAATATATAAGTATTTTTCTATTTTTAATCGAAACATATAATCCCATTAAAATAAAAAACCGAATCACAAGCTATCGCGTTTTAATACCAGAAGAAGAAAAATGTCAAGATTTCTAGCAATTTCAGGAGACAGCCAAAAAGAATCACCTGTTTGTTGACTGAGGAGATACCCGAAACGTCAACATACAGCTTAGGAAACCTGTCATCCTTAACGCCCCATTTGATATAGAAAATAGTATTTATTTTATCTTATATTATAAGATAATAAATGAAAATTTATACATATTAAAACAAAATATAGCATTATTAAATTTAAAAAAAATAAAGAAAATTTATTTTATCTTTATTAATATTATTAATCAATACAACTTATAATACTAAATATTATATTAATAGAATTGACAAATAAAATTATATTTATCCCAGATTATTAACTTATATGCTAGTGAAGAAGTAATAGGTTACTGTAACATTAACGCTTTACTTGGTATGGGTGAAAAAAAGAGGGGAGAGAAAAGGGGAGAAGAAAATTAGGAAGAAAACTATATTTTCTCTTGTTTGGTTAAGGAGAGAAAAGTGAGGGGGAGAGAAAAATAAGAAAAAAATAAAGTGTGGGTCCCACATAATTTTTCCCCCAATTTTTCTCCCATAAAATGAAAAAATTTTGGAGAGAAAACTCAACTTCCAAAATTACCCACTAATCTTTTCACATTCTTGCTACCTTTTTTCGTGCTTCTTTTTGTTCCTTCCATCTTCCTCTCACTTTCTTTCAACCTTCCTCCTCGTGTTATTATTGGTAAAGAAATTGCCCGAAACGGTAACGGTGTGGTCCAGCTCTCAACCTTCCTCCTCTTCTCCTTCTCAGAAACCGACTGAAGAAGCTTCCAAACAATCCCAGGTTTGTGCAATTCCCTTATTTAGTTTTCTTACACAGATTAGCTCCACACCTTTGATTGCTTCATATATTTCCAAATTTGTTGTTTTAAGTTTTGTTTCTTTATTAAATATTGATATGTTATATATTTCAATTTTAATATTATTTTAAAATTTTTTAAATCAATGTATAAACAATAATTTTAAAAATTAAAAAATTAAGATTAAAATAATATTTTAATTTCATTTTTTAATATGATATCAAAATTATGTAAATATTATAGTAGAATAACAAGTTTTATTATATATAAATATTTTTTTAAAAATAATAAAAATATTATTATTAATGTAAAATTAGTTACTTTTCTTTAGTCAAGCATATAAAAAAAAAATCATCCCCCATTACTTTTCTCTTCTCTTCATTTTCTCTTCTTAGTCAAGCAAAATGTAATGGTCCTGGCTAGGACATCCAATGACGTGTTCAAAATATCTTTAGTTCTCACACCCTACTCTCAAACTTTTAGATCGACTTGGTAGTGGTGTCTATCAGGAGACAGTGATCCGCCTGCTAAAATAAATCTCCGTAGCCCAACTAGAGATTCATCGCGTGCCCATAGCATGCTGTCTTGTCCATGTCCATGACTGAATTCGTGCCCAATTCCAGCCTGTACCTGCGAGGCCAACGGTAATACAAAGGAGACGGATAATCTTCGAGCACACAACATGCATCAGCAGTTGATACACCGAGTTTACAGAACTGACAATCTTCCCAGGAACTAGAAAGAATAATAAGTCATTTCTTAATACAGACGAAACAGATCCATAAGGATATCACGTCCCCTTCAGTTGGAGCAACGTAAGAACAAGGCTATCCAAAAATATATTCATGTGTTACGTTTTTTCGTCAAGCTGTTACAATGCAAGCATTATATATACATATCCAAAGGTATTTATTATCCACACATCGCAAAGGGCTGCATGAACATGGGCAAGTAGTTTAAACTGAACAAAGATGGATGCATCAGATTAAACACAGTTTTAGCGCATCTCTTCTGCAACTTGACAACTGCGTATCCCCCAGAATGATCTGGGTTTCATTTTTCTGTTCGTTGCTGTAAAAAGCCACCCCATATGGGTTTCACATGTAGCACAGTTGGCGATTGTCCATGCATATCTGTTAAAAGTAGCAAATTACCCCATTAGCTAGCCGTAAAACAAAGCCATTAAAAGGTGCTTACTAGTATTAATACCGTCACATTTAAGCAACTATTCACTATGCCAAAATAAAAAAGCAACTATTCAAGAAGTCAGCATCTAGAATGGACCATAGAAAAAAAAGTGGATATTCTTCAATCCATTGGCTGAGCTTATAATCAATGATAATACTCAAAAATGCTGTACAGCATCGACAGTAATAATCTGCACAATCAAAGTCATACCACAGTTGAACAGATAAATAAATAACTTTATAGAAGAGGAAGAAGACAATAAATGCGGAGATAATTAAACAAGTTGATATCTCCATAGCATCCTCAGGAAAAGAAAATGGACAGACAAACAACTTACCCAGGAAACCAACTCTGCTGTGTGGATGCTCGCCCAACAAGCGCTAAACCACTTGCTTTGTGCAGAGTCATAATCTCATGGACATAACCACCCAGATTAACAAATGCACCAAGAGGACCCTCACTAGACATCACCAAAATATCACTCCGCCTTGCAATGATAATCTGAAAATATTAGTGAGATTGAAAAAGCACATTATTCACTGCATTTGATGAAAGTGGAAAAAGAAAATTCCAGTTGAAAAATTATATGTATGGGAATTACTATTTATCATGAACAAGCAATATTTTGTTCACACAAACAAGTAGGGGTGAGCACAAACTCGGTGGCCTGATCAACCCGGTCCAACCCATTGCTCATTGAATTACAGAATTCTTGACCAGGTTGAGGTGCAGGTTAATGGCATGGGTTTAAATACCCTGGACTGGCCCGCAATGTTTAAATAGATATATTAAAAAAAAAATAGTCTTTAAAGTCCATATGTCTCTCATATTCCCACTCCCACCATACCTCACGTGACTCTTTCCTCTCCAGAATATTCTTCCCTTCCCCGTCAGTCTCAGTGTCTCTCCTTCTCTCACATGGCTCTCTTCTACCCATATTCTCTCCTCTCACACAGCACAGTGCTGCTCAAGTTCTCCAGATTTCCTCCCCATCCGCACAAATCTCCATTTCTCCATAGATCAAAGCTTTGCTCTAGATCAAAGTCACCCCTTCTCCTATTGAATTGGTGATGCATCATCTTTTTTTTCCTCTTTGGTTTTGTTGTTCTCCAGACTAATCCATTGATTTTGGTATCTCGAGTGTCTCGAATGAGGTGAATCAAGACAGGTCCATTGATATGGCAGTTTGCACGTATGTTAAAAGAGAGGATGAAAAAGATGTAGAGGATGAAGAAGATGAAGAATGAGGTGTTTCTACCATTGCGTTTTTGTCGTTCTGTATCTACTTCTTGTCTTTTTTTTTTGCCTTTTTTTCCAATGTTGTTTGTTCTATATCTACCATCTGCTTGACTGCTTCCATGCATTTCTTCTGCCTTATGTAAAACCGGGTTTACCCGGAACAACTTGGGACTTAGCTTGGACTAATCAATTTAAAGCACCCGATCCAGCCCATGCTCACCCCTACAAACAAGTACACATAAAAGCATGAGGCTTTGGTGGAATTAAGCTTACCTGGCAGTTTTTACATCGAACAAGATTAACACTCTCTAGTAATTCAATCTCCCTATGCAATCTATATGAAATGCCATCAATCTCCAAAAGCTCCTGCCTTGTAGATTCAGACACAGGTATTTTACTGGCAATATGAAACGATAAAACATCAGGCTTCTTCACAAGACCATCCATGCTCGGCACCCCAACCACATTCTTCCACAAATCTACAAATTTTCATCATGAACATTAGTTTTAACAGTGTTATACAATAATCAGAAATTGAAAAATAAAACAATTCTGCTTTATTTAATCTGAATCTTCATTTTAAAGGAGCTAATACTATAACTTTTGATTAAAGTTGTTCAACTAAATATATATATTTTTTCTTATTTTGATACCTTAAGACATTTTACTTCATAGCATGACTTGATCATAGGACCTTTACCCCAGTCCTAACATACCCCAACCACTCAAAAGTCAATCTGAATAAAAAGTGATCTGAAAACAAATTAAGATATAGACAAAGGCATAGATAAATGACTACCAAATATGAACCTAGATGAAAAACTCTGAAATATTCCGTAATCATAATTGTGGTTTCAGCAAAAATGCTCTGCATGCATGCATTTGTGAAGCATAAGTAACTCCATAAAAATAATTCTGTTGAGATCTGATTTAACAATTTAAAATCTTACAAACCAGAAAGAAGAAAAGAAAAGTAAGGCTTAGTTTATCCAATAATATTCATAATACTGTTAAAAAAAATGCATGCTAAGAGTGTCTGGTTGGTAAAGAGTTAGAGGGAAAGTAAAACTACCTGCTGCCCTCTGTGCAAGGCAATATGAGTCATACATTCGGTATACCCAATGGGGCCAGAATGCTCTTGAAATTCTGTGAGAGAAGTTGGCATATGTTCTTTTACATGCTTCCCTTTTGCAGGGTTGCTTACCAGATGTGGAACAGCTGCCACCTATCAAGTCTATATTTACAGCTCGTTTTCCATGGTTAGAGAGCAATGACCTTGTCAAGTCAGAGCCATTTATGTTACATTGAATTTCCTCATCTGACTCATACATGCGTTCTTCATAATCACTGCTAGATGATTCATCCATAATATCATGCTCATGATCTGAACCAATGATTGATCGGTGGATTCTCCTTTCAACTGGTGAAAGCTCATCCTCAAAGCTCTCATCTGAATCATTGTCCCCATCTTGGGACCCTTGCAATTTAGTGCATGAATCATTTGAAGGCATACGTGAGATGGCATGGTTTTGAGGAAGATTACTTAATGGTGGTAATTTTCCAAAAGCATCCTTGGGGGTTCTTGATGGTAGATCTTCCTCAATTATTTGGATCTCTCCACAAGGCTACAAAAAATACAACAATTTAAAAAGAAAGAGAAGAGCATCAAGATCAGCTTTTACTTACAGAGCTATTGCTAGGAAGATCGAAAAGAAGAAACAAACACAATGATATTCTAACCACTCCTTCCACATCAAACCAACAGCGTTTTAGTCTAAATCGCTGTTGTCCACGAGTAACCACATTCAGTGAACCATCCTCTAGCCGCCTGTATTGCCGAATCTGTAAAAATAAGTTTAGCAAATAATATAAGCCCACATATCTAGTTGATTTGATATTAGAATACTGTAAGTAAACTCTAATAGTATATACATATTTATTTCTTTTTATTTCAATGAATAAAATATAGCAAACAATTAATACGGCTATCACAAACCAGCATCCTAAGTTGCATCAGAAAAGTTTTCCATGCAAGTTTTCTGAAGCAAAAGTAGTTGCTTATCTCTTTATCATATCTGTTAGGCACTTGACCCCTACACCATGGTGGGTACCATGAATTGCATTTTATAAATAGAGCAAACATAGTAGCAATTGATATTTGATGGAATATGCATGCACAGAAACATATAGCAATGCAAATCATACCTCAGCAGTTGTTCCAATTCTTGCCAATTTTGTCCTATGATTTCCTCGATCTCTCTGAACTCTAATCTGGAAGAAGCACAAATGTGAGTTTTATAAGAAAAACTACTTGAAAATTCCTGACATTGACAAATTATTTAAGCAGTCATAATAAGGAGTTCACCTACCACACCAATAGTATAAGGAACATCAACTTGGTTCAGTGCTCTCTCAACAGCAACAACAAAATTGGGTTGAATAACTCTCAAGGGAAGAGTAGCCCCAGGAAAGAGTACAACTCCTGAATACCACAAGGACTAATCTTAAGTTATTTGTCTAAGTTACAAATTACAGAAAGAGAGTGCAAAGCATATGAAGATAAATTGTGTAAGATCCCAAATTTCTGCCACTTTCTTATGCTTTAAGAACCTTACTTGGACCATTTAAGACTACATTAATAATAATAATAATAATAATTTAAATGAAGACCAATTATGTGATATCCAACATTTTCCCAGGTCAGTACTGCTGAAAAAAGAGGCTTAAAATGTCTCGGATATCATCCCAACAAGCAAAACAAATCAGACGAAACAGCAAACTAATAATGAAAAGAAGGTTTCTTGAATGGGAGAATAAGCAATTCTAGAATGACTCCTATAACACCTCTTTCGAAATCATGAATTTAAACATCTCTTCTAGGAGATATGCATACCTTCAGCAGTCAAAAAATATTTAAGGTGGAGTGTTTAAGTAACCTCCAGTGAAAATTTTATAGAAATCTGCTATTTAAGGAACCCTTTTAGGTTCTGGGATATAGATCAGACTATTAAGTAAATAGCTTTTTACTTACATTTCGACTACTTTAGAATGCACGTATCCCTAATTATGATATTAACTTCTAGAAATCTTAATTAGTGTCAGTGACCTTGATGGACATCTCACATTAGTGCCACGCTTCATATAAACACCTAATTATCTTCTCGACAATAAAAAAGATACTACATAATTGGCTGCAGCTACTAATCACTGGATATTATCTTCTTCATGGACAATCCCTTCAAACTATATTTAAGATGTATACAGGGACCTTTCCAGGCTATATGCATCAATTTCTGAATTCTCACAAATTATTGCGTGCTCATCCATAAAAGACGTGGATAACCATGCACAACCACACGCACTGAGTAATGATGAACAAATTGAGATTGGAGACAGAAAAACAAAAGCCACCATACCGAAATGCATGAACCAAGATGTAAATACCTTCAAGATAGAAAAGTGGGAGGCTTAAAAGAGCACCACCGTCCAAGAAAGCTGTCCTGTGGTGAGTGTCTTCAACTTCTGCAACACGGAAGTATCATTGAGTAAAATATAACAATCTAATTGGAAATCAGATTGTATTAAAGAAAGGGGCGAGTATAGCCAACGAATGAATGCCTACCACCGAGATATGTATGTAAAGAAGTTATACAGGTATCAAAAGTGAAATCTGCAGATGACGCACCTCCAACATAGCCACGGCCACTAGAGACCAAACAACATGATTATAAGATCGTCAGCTATTCACCAAAAAAAAATTTACTCATGAAAAGCAAACAGAGTGAAATCAAATAAAGCAGTGGAAGATTAAAAATAGTAGGAATGAAGAGAAGAAGGCTCATTACTTGGCGTCCTCATCGGATGAGTCTTGGAGGTTATCAACTTCCTCAACCTGCAATTCTTCGTCATCAAGCTGGAGAATCTGCTCAATCTGATGCCTCTCCCTCTCGAGTATTCTATCGTCATCCATTATTACTAGGGTTTGGTGGAAAGCAAAGTAGTGAAAAAATGGAAATAAAACTGCAGCAACAAACTAACGGATGTTTCTTTTTTAATTACTAGGCGCACCGCTCAATCAAAATGTGAATGTAACGTGACGCAGTTTCATGCGAAACCTGAGCAAAAAATTTTTCTCTTCACCGTTTGTGCAAATCTCGTCTTCTCAATTTCCTTTTTCTTTTTTTCTTGGGGACTGTTCGTTTTCTCGTTTCCGCTCTGCTTTCTACTTTCCAGAATCCAGATGGCAGCTGTTGTCAGCCGATAAAAAACGAAGAGAGAGAAAATTGGACTGACAAAAGAAAGGTCAGCTCTCTTCTTTTCTATCGCTAACCCACTTCAATATGATGGGCTGGACATTTTGGGCATAATATGCTGGACTTTTTATATAAGAAAAAGTTGAATGGGTCGTTGGCTTTTGTGGTTGATCAAAGAGTCTACAATACAATACGGCCCAATTCATTTCCTGAAAAACTTCTTTTCCTTTCCCTTCTTAGAAAAAATTCATATTGTTGTTGTTGTTATACTACCATCATTTCTTTTTATATGTTATTTAAAATTTTAGCACTGGTTAAGAAATACAATTAATGTATTAAAATTTATATTAAATTTCCTAATATACCCTTTAATAAATAGAAAGATAAGAAAGAGCAATTAATATTATTTTTTATTTTTAAAATGATAAATGGGGACATAAATAAAAAAATAGTAATTAATGTTGTCTTGAAATTTGAAAATGACAGATAAATATAAATAAAAATTTTCTTAAAAGTGATAAATAAAAAGAAATAAAGAAAGTAAGTAGGTAAAGAGAGATTTATCAGTAGATGTCAAATTAAATTTTTTGCAATGGCCAAAAGAAATTAGATTCTTTCACAATAAATTTTAAAAAAAAAAGTGATATAGAAGAGTGTATTTAAGTATGGAATTTATTTTAGCTCTTTGCACACAATATTTTTTTAATTTTTTAAGAAAAATATATTACTGCATCCAAGAACTTTTTATTATAATGAGAGAGAATAGGATTATGCATATAGAAGATGTGATAATCATTGACATTGCAATTTCAAGAACAAGAATGCATTCGGTTGAAATATTGGGTCTAGTTTTCACAACTTGCAATTGCAATAATTGTTGTTGCAGTGTGGTGATATAATACATCTATACATATCCTCCACCGTTGCACTTGCACCCAAGTTAATTGCACTTTGTGTACTGTCCGACATGGTGCAGGATAGAACTGTCAATTTGGGCCAGCCCGTCTCAGGCCAGGTCAAAAAGCCCGAATTGAAAAAACGGGATTGGTTTTCCAAGCCCAAGCCCTCAGGATCGGGCCTACGGGCCGGCCCGCGAACTTTTTTTAATTTTTTAGTATTTTTTATATATTTTTTTAATAAATTTTTTATATAATTATTTAAATTAATATAACTAATTATCATCATAATTTAAATTAATACAACTAATTATCATCATAATTCATCAAAAACTAACATAATATTTAAATTTTATAATTTATATATTACTAATTAATAAAATAATATGTATTTTTTAATATTTTAAACAAAAAATAAAAGAAAAAGAAAAAAGTCTTGAGCTTTCGGGCCGGCCCACCACGGGCCCGGCCTAAACGGGTCAGGCTCAAAAAGCTCGGATTATGTATTTACTCATGAAATTGAGGCTCGAGCCCGCTCATTTTTTCAGGCTTTTCGGGCCAACCTATCAGGCTTGACCCATTTTGACGGCTCTAGTGCATGATGCAGAAATGTGTCTATTAGTTCTCTGCCAACATTATTAAATAATGCTACCTTTTGTATTGTGGGATAGCATGGGAGAGGTCCAAATCTCTTTTGATACGGATACGCGATCACATAAAATTGAATTCAATATTTATGTATGCCTTAATTGGGAAGCAACTTATCTCTATGCAATGACAAAGAGTTCATTAGTTCGTCTATGCAATAAAAGAGAATAATTTCATTTGTTCTTACAGCTTATTGAGTTGTTCTTTACAGCTCTAAAGTGTTCTACTTTCGTCTTTCTGCTCATTCAGACTTTTTTTTTTGCATTTTAATAGAAATATTAACTAAAATTAAACAATATATATGATATAAACAATCTAAATCAAGTATAAGTTGTCTACATATCACATCACGCTCACGTACGCTACTCTGCTATTAAAGATTTACAGTGATTACAAGTATGTAAATTAATGCGTTACCCTTTTTATAGAGGAACTTTTTTTTTTTTTCAGAATAGAGGAATTAAATTGAAGGAGCCATTATATGAAAAAAAAATAAATAAAGGTAGCTTCTCCAATTGCAAGGTTACAAATGTGTGTTTGCTTTACCGCGGGGAAAAACATGAGTGGAATACATATTTTTTCTCACTTGATCGCATCTTGAACAATTCTTTAACATAAAAACAAAAGGTTACAGAATAAAATCAGAAAGGATTCTTAAAATGGAAAGCAAAGCAAAGCGATGGGCATGAGCATGATCCATCCAAAATATGAACCTCAGAATTTGGGGACGAAACTGAACTCCTAGAATAATCAATTATTATTTTATTACAGGTGTCCTGATTTTGACATTAACAATTCATTGAAGAATAAATCCCTTTGAGTACTGAGAGAGAGAGAGAGAGAGAGAGGAGTTTATAATAGCAATATACTCCCTCATGTCTTATTTTATTTATCATTTAAAAAAATTTTAATTGTTCCAATTTATTTATTATTTAGATTATTAATGAAGTATTAATTATCTTTTTTACTGTTTTATCCGTAATTAAAAATAATAGTAGATACAATACAAATTATTTTTTAGTAATTAATGTAAGAATATTTTAGTAAAATATTATTAAATTTTACTATAATTTAGATCATTTGATAGTTATATTAATCTGTGTAAAAAATCTTAAAACTATAAATAAAATGGGATAGAGGGAGTAGTTTTGAGCAATATTCAAAAAATCGGATCAGACCGGCCGGTTTAATTGGTTACTGATACCAGGTCTGGTCCGGTCCGATCATAGATCTTGACCACTCCTTTCTAGAGGGAACCGGAGAAAAATCAGTCCCGAATCGGTGATAAACTGGTTAAACCGATTTATTTTTAATTATTTTTAATTATTTTTTTTATTTTTTAATTTTAATTTTTTAAAATAAAAGAATATTATTTTTATTACTAAATAATATTATTTTTATATAAATTTTTTTATTTCTATATTATAATATTGTATAAGTATTATTATGATACATAATTATTAATAATGATAAATTTATTTAACAAATAATATGAAAAAAATATTAACTGGCTATTTTGAATACAAAATATATTTACAAATGAATATTAACTTATTTAGATTTTAATATTCGGGTGTGAAACTTATTAATAATATTTGTTTATTTTCTATATAATGTATAAAATTAAAAAATTATTAAATTTATTATCACTGGTTTAATTTCGGTTGAACCACGTTTGAACCATTGAACCTTAAACATACCTTGATCAGTTCAATATCTGGTCCAATTTTTTGAACCTTGGTTCTGAGCCTTCGGGATGCCAACACTCATATGTGAACTTTATCTCGTGATATTGCCTATCATATGTATTTTCTTTTTCTTTTTCCCTTTTTGTGAGCATCTTGGGTGGCCTTTTCAATCCTTTCTTATTTTAATTAATATTCTCATCTCAAAAGGGAAAAAAATAGTTAATGGTTACTTTTCATATGATGCATTTAAATACTCTCTCACTCTGATCCTTAATATAAGATTCTTTTAACCGAATTACGCGGATTAAGAATGAGAGTTAAAGTTAATTAACTACCTCAATTTATTTGAAAATCCCAATATTTTTCCAAGATTACCCTTATTTAATCTCTTTCTCTTTCTCTTTCTCTTTGGATACATTAAATAGGGACATTTTTTGACATGTATAATAAATATTGCCTCATATATTTAGGATCATAACAAAAGACTCTATATTAAGGACCGGAGGAAGTATATCTCAAATCAACAAATTGAGCATTAATCATAGTGAAAGGAGATACTACCCACTCGGAAAATTAAGCATCTAAAACCAAGATTTGCAATGATATCATTAACTAATGGAGAGACTCAAGAAATTAATTGGAATAAATGGTGCGGATACAAAAGAAGAGAATAAAGTGAGCAACTCTAAGAATGACTTTTTGATTCAAATACAACAAATAAAAAAAATAAATACCAATATACATCATTCATAAAAGTATTTATCGAAATGCTATAAATTTGAGATCTACTAATAAATCGTGATGTGCAGACCGATTTATAAATCGGTCTGACACATCATGTTTTATTTTTTTATTTTTTTTTATCATCAGTGAAGTCGGACTGGTACAGTCCGACTTCATTGACACTGCAACTGGCCTGACATAGGTAATTTTATTTTATTTTTCAAAGTAAGGCTGTAGCACATGCCGCGTCAGTGACGTATAATTTTTTTTTTTTAAATATAAGCTTTTAGCTGGGCAACTTTACTTGATGACTGGCGCAAGTTTTTTTTTTAATTTAAATAGCTTACTTTTTTTTTTAAAGCTTTACTGACGCAAATTTTTTCTGGGCAACCTTATTCACGCAAATTTTTTATTATTTTTTTTAAATGTAAAGCTGCCCAGCTAAGATAACTTAGTTGGGCAGCTCACGTTGCCGCGTCACGTTAGTCAAACTGACTGACGCGGCAACGTTAAATTTTTATTTATTAAAATCTCATCTAACTCTCAGTTTTTCCTTCCTGTAATTAAAGCTGCATGAGGCAGCGTTGATTGATATCACGCTGCCTCATGCAGGTTGATTGATAGGCACGCGTGCCTGTTTGTATAATGAAAAAAATTTAAAATCTAACTGTAACAAAAATATACAGTATCATTTTATAGTTTATATAACGCTTTCAGTATTTCTTCATTTGCTACATTTCATTCCAGCGTCCACTTTCAAATGCAATTGTCTCTTATGTTCTCTCTTATGCTGTTAGTTCTGCGAAGGAAAAATTGCCACATCGTTCTGCTCGTGATTTTCTTTTGAAGTGGAATTGCTACACGATTAAAGCCGTGAGCTTCTTTCAAGTGGAGAGATCTCTCATAATCTTCATCTTTATCATCACTTATTTTTTCTCCAACTTTTATAAGGTAAGTATATTTAATGGTGATGCAAGTTTTATGATATTTAAATTTATATTTATCATTTACGGAGATATACTTATTTTCCATATCTATGTTGTTTAGATTTTGAGTCATTATATTAGTTTTTCTTTATGATATTACATGTCAAGAAAATTCCTCCCAACAACCCAGCATTAAATATTTTTTTGGTCCCTAAGTTTTGCTCTCTTATATGTGGTGTGATGATATCTGGATATATGGTATGTGAAACATATATAAATGTGTGTGAAATATCTTTGTTGAAGTATATTTCTTTTAGAGAAGTTGAGCCAAATATTACATATAAATAGATTATATGCGAAAATATAAGAAAAAAATTATCAAAAAATACTGTACGTAGACAATATTCTTTTTTTTTTAACTTTGATTATTATTTACCATAATTATACTAGAGTTAAGATTTATATTTTCATAATATATTAAAAAAAAAAGAACTACAAATTTTGATATGCCATATTCATTCTCTCTCCCATAAAAGTGCCCAATATCTATATACAAAGACACACACACACCCCTCCTCCCCCCCTCCACGTTCCCGTGCCTATAAAATATATATTATTATAAATATATAATTTATATTGTTAAAAATTAATAAATATAAATATATTTATTTTGTAAAAAATGAAAATGATAAGTACCATTTAAAAAAGAAGTGGCAAATTAATGTAACCAAAATTAAATTTTAATTATTTAAATGAACATCAAATTTAATATTAAAAATAAATTACATGAGAAGAATGATGATAAAAATAAATAGTGAAGAGGTGATTATGTAGAATATAAAAAATAGTAAAACATATATTAAGTAACATTTTATTATATACAAGTTTATAATAAAAAATAATTATGAGACATAATAAATGCTATCAACCTAACTATATTTATTAATAAAATTTAAGTTTCATTACACTATGGCAGAATTAAAGTATATTTTTTTAATGTGATATGTATAAAAGATAATAATTTGAACACTTGAAAAAAATAAAGTGATGTGAATATTTTTTGGTGAAAAAAAAATTTTTTGAGAACAATGTTTACAACAATATTTAATTTAAATTTAAATATTTGTATGAAAATTTTGAACAATAATTTGTACCAATTTATCAAATTAATTCACCATTAATTGTATTTTTTTAATTTGAGAATATAATAAATAACTTGTAGGTAATAAAAAAAAGTAATTACAAATCTTGACACTCTTTGAATTTCATATTCATTCTCTCTCCCATAAAGGTGCCCAATATCTATATAAAGACACACACACCCCTCCCCCCACGTGCCTATATAATATATATTATTATAAATATATAATTTATATTGTTAAAAATTGATAAATATAAATGTATTTATTTTGTAAAAAATGAAAATGATAAGTACCATTTAAAAAAGAAGTGGCAAATTAATGTAACCAAAATTAAATTTTAATTATTTAAATGAACATCAAATTTAATATTAAAAATAAATTACATGAGAAGAATGATGATAAAAATAAATAGTGAAGAGGTGATTATGTAGAATATAAAAAATAGTAAAACGTATATTAAGTAGCATTTTATTATATACAAGTTTATAATAAAAAATAATTATGAGACATAATAAATGCTATCAACCTAACTATATTTATTAATAAAATTTAAGTTTCATTACACTATGACAGAATTGAAGTATATTTTTTTAATGTGATATGTATAAAAGATAATAATTTGAACATTTTAAAAAGAATAAAGTGATGTGTATATTTTTTGGTGAAAAAAAATTTTGTGGGAACAATGTTTACAACAATATTTAATTTAAATTTAAATTTTTTTATGAAAATTTTGAACAACAATTTGTACCAATTTATCAAATTAATTCACCATTAATTATATTTTTTTAATTTGAGAATATAATAAATAAATTGTAGGTAATAAAAATAAAAGTTTATATTGGTGGTAATATTATTTTTAGGTGAATTAATAAGTTTCATGTTTATTAGTAAATGATAAACAATTTTATATCTTAAGAACAATAATGGACAATAGAAAAGAGTGGGTTTATGTATATACGAATGGACGGATTTTCAATGGTCCAGAGGGGGTAACATTTGAGTCCGACAGTATAAAAATGATAAGTGTTGATCCGAATATTAGATTGATGCAATTAAAGCAAGTCGTTGGGCAGAAACTTCAACTTCCTCCGAATGAAATTGTGTCAGATTTGGTATATAGATGTCCAGTATACATAAATCCACCACGGCACCAATCATGTATTCTGGCAGAAGATTCTGACGTGCAAAGGATGTGGGAAATAAATTCGCAATATTCTACTCAATTAACAGGAGCAGAGTTGTATGCTCATACTTCGAACGTGGAAGTAAACAACCATCTTGAATCACAACCACTAGGGGACTATGTGAGACATACATTCCCATCAAGTAGTAATCAAGTGGATTTAGTAGAACATAGATCAAGACTTAGCATGAACTTAGAAAATTTTCATCCATTTGATCCTTACCCAGATGTTGGCAATAATATACCATCATGTTCGCTTGACCCAACTGAGGATATTATGGATGACTTTGAGAATGAGGATGAGTATAATTCTTTAATAAATGCCGGTGGTGAGAACAATGATGATGACAGCGAAAATGAGGCTAATGATGAGAATTATGAGGGGGGTAATAATGTCCCAGACCCAACGTTGGATGTAAATGAACATGAAGAGCCTGCAGCTAATTTCTTTTCACTTGTAAATTGTGAGTTAGCTGTGGATCATGAGTTTGGAAGAACGGGAGCTACTTTACATTTGAACAATAGTCAAGAGTTCTCAATTGGCTAAATTTTTAATAATATCCGTGCTCTAAGACTTGCAGCCAAACTTTACTCTGTTTGAGTTCATCATACATTTAACGTGTATCATTCAAGTAACAAATATGAAGAATATCGGTGCATAAACTATGGAGCTGGTTGTAATTGGAGACTAAGGGCATGTAGGAAACAAAATGGAATGGACTGGAAGGTCACAAGATATATGGGGTCTCATACATATTTAGCCACATCATTAACTCAAGATCATCCTAAGTTGGACGCTGATGTTATCTCATCTTCCATAATGGCGATGGTGACTGATCAACCGGACGTAAAAGTGTCTCAAATAATTGAGCGAATGCAATCAATGTTCGGTTACACCGTGTCATACAGAAAAGCATGGAGGGCAAAGCAACTAGCACTTGCTATTGCTTTTGGTAATTGGGAGAGCTCATACTCATTACTACCTAGGTGGTTAGCTGCTGTCCAACATTTCATACCTGGGTCATATATTAAAATTTCAAGCAAACCATGTTCACAAACCAATTCTGAAGGGCAGTCATTTGACATGTTTAAGCGTGTATTTTGAGCTTTCAAACCATGTATCGATGCATTCGATCACCTAAAACCCATAATCCAAGTTGATGGAACTTTCCTGTATGAAAAATATAAAGGCACACTTCTTATGGCCATAACACAGGATGGTGACCGCAATGTTGTTCCACTTGCATTCGCTGTTGTTGAAGGGGAGACAAAAGGTGCTTGGACATGGTTCTTATATCATGTGCGCCAATGTGTCGTTAAGAGAAGAATTGGGATATGTCTAATTTCTGATAGACATCCTTCAATCATGTCTGCAGTTGCAAATGAACAAGTAGGATGGCTTGCACATGGATATCATGTTTTTTTGCCTACGACATGTTGCCGCCAACCTTCGCAAAGCACATGGAACAAACTGGCTGAAGGATAAGTTCATAAATATTGGTGAGTGTCGATTGCTTTGTTAACATAAATTAACATGTGATTCTGAAATTAGTAACTATAAATTTCTAATTATTTGCAGGCTATGCATATGAGCGCCATTATGTTAACCAACAATTGGAAGAGATAGCATTAACTCATCCACCTGCAGCCGCATGGATTGCTAACATCCCAATAGAGAAATGGTCTCGTGCATATGATAGTGGATACCGACGTTACGGTCACATGACAACTAATCTTGCTGAATGCATGAATGGTGTCTTTAAAGGTGTTCGGAGTTTGCCAATTACTGGTATTGTGAAAGCTACTATGTATAGGGTCAACAACTATTTTGTCAAACGCTCCCAACAAGTGCATGCACAAATAGCTACTGGTCAAGTGTTTTCTGAGACATTGAATAGAAAGTTAGAAATAGTAACACAGGCTGCATCTGCATGTATTGTCCGCATATATGATAGGAGAGAAACCTCATTTGAGGTTGATGAGCCATATAATGTTCAACTCCGTCAATTTAGTCGTTGTTGCAAGGTCAACTTAAATGAAAAAACATGTGACTGTGAAGAATTTCAGGTACAAAAGTATCCATGCATGCATGTCATTGCAGCATGTGCTCGTGTACAAGTAGATCATTTGCAATTTGTGGATCCAGTATTCAAGTTAGAAACCTTGAGCCTTGCTTATAGTAATGAGTTCCACCCAATAGGTGATGAGGTGCATTGGCCAGAAACTGATATTCCACCTTTGATCCCGGACCCTACAATGATTCGAGAAAAGGGTCGTCCTCGTTCAACTCGCATACGTAATGAAATGGATTGGACCATGACTGGTCAACCTAATAGGTGTGGGTTATGTAGACAAGTAGGTCATAATCATTCCACTTGTCCACAACGTCAGGCTTTTAGACATTAATTAGTATACTTACCCATGTATTTAAGAATTTTCAAATATATGTATATGGCATTATTATATTGTCAAAGGCATGGAAAATTATTATTTGTAATTGTCTCCATGGGCTTTTTAATGTAATTACATTGGATTGTACTTTCATTTTTAACTCCAAACATTGCAGAGACGGTTCTCTAATGGCACAGCCACATGACATGATTAACCCTGGACCAGAGGATAATTCACTGTTATATTTACAACCACGGCATATTTCAGAGGCTGTGTGGTCTAAAAATGTAAGTAATTTTTTTCACATGTAAGTATCAATTATTCATAATCATTAGAAATTATATTTTCACCTTTTCAGGTAAATCGAATCCTTCAAACTCGTCGAGTCATGCATAAGGATCGTCTAATTGAGCCACCAATCCAAATTGTGCCTTATCTTATACAGACTGGATTCTACGGCGTTGCTAGAATAGGCCAATTTGAGTATAATCCGGCTTTGGTCTCAGCACTTGTTGAGAGGTGGCGTCCTGAGACCCATACTTTTCATACATCCCGCGGAGAATGCACAATAACTTTACAGGATGTGGCAATTCAGTTAGACCTCCCTTGTGATGGACTACCTGTATGTGGTAATACAGATTTAGATTGGGCTAATGTTTGTCATATGGGACTTGGCATTATACCACCTGCAGAGTATATGTATGGACAGAGAATACCGATTACTTGGCTAGCAGAACACTTTCCCAACCTCAATGATGACGCGGATGAATTACAAATACAAAGATTCACTCGTGCATACATACTACGGCTGATTGGTGGATTTCTAATGCCAGATAGATCCAATCATAAGGTTTATTTGATGTATCTCCCATTGCTTTTGGATCTCTGAAGTGCTGGCCAATATTCTTGGGGATCTGCAGTATTAGCGCACTTATTCAGAGAACTATGCAATGCCACAGAAGAAACAGAGAAGGGGATAGATGGATGTATGACATTACTCCACCTTTGGGCATGGGATCGTTTCCCAATGTTGGCACCAGAACGACCTGTACTACCAAATCCACGTATAGATATTTATCCTCTCATACCACCTTTAGGATTTAGGTATGCTTAATTTATATGCCAACTATTTGATTTTAGCTTATTATTTTAATCATACAAATTTTCACAAGTTTTTTCATGTTATTACAGATGGAAGAATGTAGGACAACAACCTCATCCGACTGAGTGGGTGTTATATACTCATAGAAAATTACTTGATGCAATGGGGGAGGAGGACATAGTTTGGCAACCTTATGAATCTCTAATAGTGCAGCAATTAATTCCAGGATATTGCTTGGCGTCACCACAAATCTGGCGAGCTTCAGTCCCCCTGATATGTTTCCATATAATTGAATGGCATCATCCTGATCGTGTGCTTAGGCAATTTGGTTATCAACAACCAATACCTCTCGCTCCAGTTTATTTAAGGAATTGCCACACAATCCAGCTAAGAGGAAGGACATCAGAAAATTGGATTCAAAAGCACATGGAGTATATTCAATTATGGTTTGGGTGGCATAATGCTATTGTTGAATCACCCATGGCACATGAGGCATTAGATCGGGCATCTGAGTACATGCAATGGTATTGGAGGCATACTCGACGGTGGATCCACCCAGCTAATGCTGTAACCGGTTTTGCGGTAAGTATCTAACTAAAATCATTGTCTTCATTTTGTTCTATATAAATAATATTATTATATAATAGTGTCTTATTATTGATTTCAGGTCGATATAGCTGATGAATTAATTTAACTAAGTATTCAAGACCCTTTACCAATGCCAACTACAGAATACCAACAAAGGGTTATACGGGACCAGCAAAACATTAGAATGGCATTAAAAGAACAACACCACAACATGGTCCCTCAGCCTACCCCACTTGCAGTTGAGCTACCACGTCCAGTGATTGTCCAGGGTAGACCAAGTAAGCGACGTGGTGGTTATTTGTCAACTCAACCACCAGTTGCAGCTGAAGAAGAAGAGGAACAAAATCACGATATGGTGAGAGATGAAGAGGAACAAAATCCCCAAACCACTTCTTCTTCAGATATTTTTACCCAATGCCATTACGTGCCACCATCATCCGTATCCCAATTAAGCTCACACAATTTAGACCAACTTGGGCAATTCATGTCATTATTGGAGAATTCACCACTTTTTGAGCCTGAATATAACAATTGCTCATTTGAAATAGGTGGACCATCAAATGAAGCTGCACAACAGTCGATTCCTCATATTGAGTCTCATGTATTTGATCTAAATACCCCACCAGCTACAACTGCTAACGAATCACCTAAATCTCAACATGAAGAACCCATAAGACAGGGACGGCCACAACGTGTTCGAAGGAGACCAAGATGTGGTACGGAAAGTCATTATATATAAGGTAAATAATTTTTTTTGATAAAAGAAATATTTTTATCATTAATTAATGTAAAAATTTAGCTTTATCAATTAAACTTCAATAGTTTGTTTAAAAATTAATTTTTTTATCATTTATATGTTTTTAATTATTATAATACTCACTTGCTAATATAACAATATTATTTAACAATTATTATTATTTGTAATAATTATTTCATAATTATAATAATTATTTATTAATACTTATTTTATTATTATAATTATTAATATAATAAAAAAAGGTTACATTTAAAAAAAAATTATGCGTCGATCATATTGACGCACGTAAAGCCTTACTTTAAAAAAAAAAAGACGCTGCATAACTTACATTTAAAACAAATAAAAGAAAAATTTACACATCAATTGCAATTGATGACTGACGCTTAGTCATCAATTGCTTTAGTCATCAATTGCAATTGCAATTGATGTCCGTCATCAATTGCAATTGATGACTCTGGGCAGCCTCAATTAAAAAAAAAAATTCATTGCAATGTGAAGTCGGACTGTGTCACTAATAAAATAAAAAAATAAAACGTGATGTGTCAGATCGATTTATAAATCGGTCTGACACATCACGATTTATTAGTAGATATCAAATTTATAGCATTTCAATAAATACTTTTATGAATGATGTATATTGGTATTTATTTTTTTTATTTGTTGTATTTGAATCAAAAAGCCTCTAAGAATCCTAATACCAGAACGATACGCTTAAATTAGAAAAGGCAGCAGAAGTGCCCCACCATTTATTTGGGACACAGATAATTTCTAGATTTTTACCTCAGAGAGTTTTAATTCAAGATTTCTTGTGTAGTGCCTGATTAAGTGATAAAAGAATGCCATTTGCGGGAGGCATAAATTCAAGTAGGACATAGTGTAGTGCCCTTTTGATTAATTCTACTGCTTAAATTTGTTTCTGCATTTTAATGAAGATTATACATATTGATTTGCAATTGATACAGGTTCTGCGAAGTTAATTACTGGACACTTGTCATGATCATCAAGACGTCTAAACTTGTAATTCGCTGACATAAAGATATTTTTATGATTTGCTGCCATTTTGATTGGTATATATTTTGGTCCATGATCTATCTTAAGTAAAAGGAATATTAGTAACAATTCTTAAATGCGTAAAATTTACTTCACTTTAAATTTATTTTTATCAAGACTTATTTATTTTGCAATGTAGACAAATAAATGGTTAGCCCTGACCATCGTTTATATATATATATATATATATACACACACAATTGGACCAAAGAGGCCATCGTTTATTTATAAAAGATGGTTTTAACTTATAAGAACGCAATTATATATATTATTACTGCCTAAAGCCCTAAATAATTCCAGTGTTTCCTTCACATGACTCATGCTCCTCGAGTAAACCACTTGTGTTGGATTTATTAAAAATATCGTTCGGTAAGATTTATCAAAATTATTATAAATTTTTTTGGAACGACAATAATAAATGATACCATAAAACTACACGAGCATCATTTAAAAAGGAATAATAGTATCTTGGTTTTAAGTTCAATCCGATTGAAGTATTGTTTTCTTTTTTGGATCAACAATTTTATATTTTTAGTGACATTTTCATATATACCTAACATATTTGAAATCTCATTTTTTATTGAAGAATATATAAAATATATTTTTAATATATAATAACAGACAAATAAATAAATAAATAGCAAGTATGCATAACTTAAGCGAAAACATGTAATCCAATTTATATATATGTATTGGGGATGTGCTGAATAATGTAGAGATCAGTCCATTTCATTCTGTAGGCCTTTCAGATTCAAACAGAAACAACGTTAAAATCATCTTTTTGGTTCTAAAAGGCACTTCAGTACGTAGATATATAGAAGTGCTATCACATTGAGGGAATCAACATATATACTATTAATTTTCTGGATCTGAAAAGGCAATCTTATTCATGGAGATAGACGACGCTCAAGTGGACGACGATGGAAGACCCAGAAGAACTGGTATGCTCCTTCTCTTCTACATTTGCTTCTAACATTATTCTACTGTATATTTATGTAGCCAAGCAAAACAAATTGCCTCTCGCTAATCGCAAATTAAAGACATATATAACCTCCCAAAACTACACTTACCCACTTCCCTTTCTATATTCCTATCAGCTCCATATATATTCAACATTACTTTCACATCAGCTGCTATGCTCAGATGCTCATTCAAATCCTAAACATCCATATTATAAATCTTTCCCTTTTCTCGTGTTCTCCAAGTTGCATGCATGTGTCCACTATCACTTATCGTTGATAAAACTCCCACGTCGTCTTGTGGACAGATAAACAAGTATGACTTCCTTTCCTCTCCTGAATCTTACAATTCTTAAACGGATTGATGAAGGATAAAATGTAGAAATGATGCATGTAATTTATTTCCGAAAGTTATTAATTTGGTAACAGTACTTTAGTGCCACCGCCGAACTGTGGTCAGAGGCTACTTCTGTATTAAAATAATAAACGCATCGTACGGAAGGAAAGGAAAAAAAGTTAGGACCTATTAGACAGTATTTTCTATTTTATTATTTTTAAAACTGTTTTATAAAATTATTTTCAAGAATAAATTTTAAAAATAAAAAAATAAAAAAATTTGTTTGAATAATTGTTCTCAAAATCATAACTAGTGAGTGAAAAATTAGGGCTGTGCAATGGGCCCGTCGGCCCGGTATGACTCGGTCATTTTGGGCCGGACCAAAAAGAGAAATTTACAACCTGAAGGAGGACCAGACCACCAAGAGGTCGGGCCGGTATATATATATATATTTTTTCCAATTTTCTCATATTTTTTTATTTGTTAAAAATATTGAATAATTTTATATAATTGTTTTTCCTTCTTATACCTTATGTAATAAATTAATTTTATAATTATAATAGATATATTTTATTATTCCAATTTTTAATTTTATTTCAAATTTTAAATCTATTTCATAACTTAATATTATATAAAATAAATAATATATAATTGTTGAGTATTTATAATTTTGATAAATGTTACTTTTTAACCTAATATTATTTTTTATAAGAATATATTTTAAATGAAACTAATTATACTTTTATTAAAAAATTAAATTAATTTATTTATTTATTTTTTATTTTTTTAGACCGGGCCAAAACCCGGCCCAGTATTGATCCGGTCTCGGCCTGGTGAAGGACCGGGCCTGGCCACGGGCCAATTTTCTCGGCCCGGGGGGTGTTTCGGGCCGGACACCGGGCTGAGGTGATGCCCGGCCCATCCCGGCCCGTGAACACCTCTATGATAAATAAGTTATTCAAAATTTATAACTTTACTATTAATGAGGTGAATGTTTTTCACATTTTCTGGTATTTTCCAGAACAAAAACTACAAAACATCTAAAAGATGTTCTGAGTTTTCTATTTTTTTATTTTTTTATTTTCCAGAACAGTTTATAGAAAACATGTTTACCAAACAAGTTTTCTGAAACTGTTTTCAAAACACCAATCAAATAGGCGCTTATATTGTTCCCTGAGAATCTATCTGAGCACATTTATTTTTAACCGCCGACTTCGTTTTTGATACTTTCAATTATCTACTGGGCATGCACTTTATAGGTTAAACCTCCAGATTGACGAGTGACGCCATTTAAAAGATCTACTGTGTTGAAGTGTTAGCTGAAATTGCTATTTGAATAAAATTTAAAAAACTAAAGCAGAAAGCAACAATTTTTAATTTTTAGCTCTGATTTTCCCCACAATTTTGATTATCTCTGTCATCATGCGTTTACACACATAATTCATAACAATTTAGTTATTTTTATTTTTTCTACTCTACGTCCATGCCTTTCATGGTTAATTATGGAAAAGATTTAAACGTAACTACTAATTAACAATAACAACAATATTAACCTTATCTTATTATGTAAGGTAGGCTACATGGATCATATGACACCAATAGGCTCTATCAGATATTATCTCTTCAGATAAACCATTTCTCACAAAATCATTCCATATAACTTCCCTTAGTATCCTTTTTGGTCTTCCTCTACGCCTTTTGATAAGGCTCTAAACCATTTGATCAACCCTCATTACTGGCTCCTCTTACCCTCTTCTCTGTACATGACCAAACCACTTTAAACGATTTTCCACCATTTTCTCCTTAATAGGTGCTACTCTAACTTTCCTTCATATACAGTCCTTACGTATCTCATCCAATTTTGTATAACCACACATCCATTTCAACATTCTCATCTCTACTACTCATATCTTATGTTCTTGTTGTCCTTTCAAAGCTTAACATTCACTACCATATAATATCGTTGGTCTTATAGCTATTCAATAAAATTTTCCTTTAAGCTTAGTAGGTATCTTGCGATCACAAATAACTCCTGATGTTTTTCTTCACTTTAACTACACAACTTATATCATATGCATAACATTCCCATCAATCTCACCATCACTCAAAATTGACCATAAATATCTAAACTTTGATATTTTTGGAATGGTTTGCTCTCCAATTTTTACATCTGAATTATTTCTAATTGATCTCTTCTTAAATTTGCAATGCATATATTTCATTTTACTTTTACTTAAGCGGAAACCTTTTGATTTCAAAGTATGTCTCCATAACTCAAGTTTAGAGTTAACCTCTTCTCTTAAATCCTCAATTAAAACTATAGCATCCACGAAAAACATACACTTTGGAATTTCTTCCTGTATATGTTCTGTTAGAATATCCAAAATCAGATCAAACAGTTATAGACTCAAGGAAGATCCTTGAGGTAAGTCTATCGTTATAGAAAAGTCATTTGTCACATCTCCAAGGGTTCTCACATTTGTTGTTGCCCCCTCATACATATCCTTTATGGCTCGAATATAAGCCATACGGATATCTTTCTTCTCCATTGCTTTCCATAATACATCTATTGGTACTCATAGGTTTTTTCCAAATCAATGAAAATCATATACATGTCTCTCTCTTTACTCCGGTATCTTTCAATCAAACCCCTTAATAAATAAATAGCCTCTGTTGTAGACAGTCCTAGCATAAATCTAAATTGGTTTTCCAAAATATGAGACTCTTTTCTGAATCTATACTTAGTCACTCTTTCCCAAAGTTTCATGATATAACTCATGAGTTTTATCCCCGATAGTTAATACAATTCTGAATATCCCCCTTGTTCATGTATATAGACACTAGAGTAGTCTTTCTTCATTCCTCTGACATTTTCATGAATCTTAAAATCTCGTTAAATAATTTAGTGAGCCACAAAATCCTCTTTTCTCCTAAGCACTTCCAAACTTCGATAGGAATACCATCGGGATCCATAGTTTTACCATTATCTATTTTTTTAAGAGCTTCTTTTACCTCTCCAACCTGAATCATACAATAGAAGTTCAAATTGAGATCATTTTCATGAGTTATTAATCCTTCATTATTAATAGTCATACCTAATTCATTGTTGAAAAGTTTATCAAAGTAGCTCTCCCATCTTTCCTTAATATCATCATCTGTAACCAAAATTTTTCCTTCCTCATCCTTAATGCATCTTACTTAGTTCAAATCTCTTGGTTTTCTTTCCCTACTCTTGGCAATTTTATAAATCTTACGTTCACCATTCTTCATCCTTAAATCCTGGTAGAATTCCTCAAAAGCTTTAGATTTAACTTCGCTTACTACTTTCTTAGTCTCCTTTTTAACCAATCGATATCATTTCCAATTTTCATCATTATTGCACAAGTACAAGGCTTTGAAACACTCTTTCTTATGTTTGATCTTCTCCTACACACTCTCATTCCACCACCAAGATTCTTTATCTTTAGGTCCAAAACCTTTGGATTTACCCAATACTTCTTTAGGGGTATCCCTAATCCTTGTAGTTATCTCATTTTATAAGATGTTAGTACTTTCTTGCGAGTCCCAATTACCTTCCTCTATAACTTTTCTCGTAAAGATCACTTGTTTCTCACCTTTTAGTTGCCACCATTTAATCTTAGGATTTAAAACTTTTCAACTTTTCAGTTTACGATTTTTAACCAACACATCAAGAACCAAGACCCTATATTATGAAGTTAAGCTCTCACTAAAGATTACTTTGCAGTTTTTACAAACTCTTCTATTTGAGTTTCTTACCAAAAAGAAGTCAATTTGTGACATTTGGATTCCACTCTTATATGTGATTAAATGTTCCTCCCGCTTCTTGAAACAAGTGTTTACAATCGTGAGGTTGTAAGCCATTGAAAAATCAAGAATAGAATGCCCCTCTTTATTTACTTCTCCAGAACTATAACTATCATGAGCTTCCATATATTGTCTTGTCTTTTTTACCACATGACCATTAAGGTTCCCCCCAATGAGGATCTTATCCTCTTGTGGGATATCTTATACCAAACCCTTCAAAACTTTTCCTTAATATATTCTTCCGACCCTACTTGATGTGCATAAGTACTAATAACATTGAGAGTATTGTGTCCTATAGTCAATTTTAAGGATAAGATCCTATCTCCAATCCTTCTGACTCCTACTACATTCTTTTTTCAATCTGTGTCCACAATAACAGCGACTTCATATCTTACTCTAATCTTTCCTACGTATCAAAGTTTAAAACTAGTAGTGTCTAATTCTTTAGCCTTTTCTCCCACCCATTTAGTTTCTTGAAGACATAAGATGTTAATTCTCCTTCGAATCATAGCATCTACCACCTCCATAGATTTACCTATTAACGTATCAATATTCCAATAACCAAATTGAATCTTGCTTTCCTAGGCTCTTTACCCATATCCATCCATAATGATGTGAGAACCCTTGCTCATTTAACACTATACCTGGGCATAGGTCATTTAATACTACATTTGAGACATACAGCATGTTACTTCTCGGCAATAACCTAGCCTTAGCACATATACGTCTTTAATCCATGTCATAAAGATTCGACAGATTTTTACGTTGGCTGTTAAGGGCTTAACACAATCCTCCCTCTTTACCCGGGCTTGGGACCGGCTATAACACTACATAGGTGGAGTTGTAACTACTAATTAACAAGACGTGAAATTGATCAGTGTGATTTGCTATGGATATATGTACTTGTTCATTCTCTTATTAACTTAGTGCACCTGTGGCATGGCAGGCCTTCCTTTCAAATTTGTTCTGATCATATGTTAGTAATCTAAGAAGGCAAAGTAAAAAGAAAAAAGAAAAAAAGAAAATCTTCGAGGACATCTATATATGTTTTGCATGTGTACTGTCTATTAATTTGGAACTTGAAGATGTTAGAAAAGTTAATCAGGAATTGAGCTTGGAAGAAATTCTAGCTTTTCAGAAAAGGGATATAGGAAACTCAACAAAAGTTAATCAATTAAGCAGATGAGAAAATACACAAGTTGGGGAGGAAAGAGTATATATGACTGAGGGAGGTGAAGTGGTAAGAAAGTTTGGTTACGGTACGTAGTAATGGTTAACGAAGTTGGTGATGAGAATATATATATATATATATATATGCAGGGACAGTGTGGAGTGCGAGCGCGCATATTATAACAGCAGTGATAGGGGCAGGAGCGTTGGCTCTGGCTTGGGGGGCTGCACAGCTCGGATGGATCGCAGGCATATCCATCCTCTTGATCTTTTCTGCCATCTCTCTTTACACTCAGTCTCTTAGCCGATTGCTACAGAACTCCAGATCCTGTCACTGGCTCCAGAAATTACACTTACATGCGGGCTGTCAAATCCACTTTAGGTAATATAATTAACCATATATACAATGTACTGTGTCCCCTACTGTTCATATTATTTGTTGCTACAGAACTAGGCAATTCATTTCATATTGCTGACTATGACTTGTAGGTGGAACAATGTGCACGGTATGTGGATTGGTCCAATACACTAAGCTCACAGGAGTTGCGATTGGCTACACCATAACAACTTCCATGAGCTTGGTGTAAGTTATATATACTTGTTTATACCACACAAGCTTGTTAAAAAGAAGAGATTGAGAATTATAGTTTATGTTGTTTGTATATGCCAGGGCCATACACAAATTGGACTGCTTTCGCAACAGAGGTCATGTTGCTTTGTGCAAGTATTCCAATAATCCCTTCATGATGGGGTTTGGGGTCGCTCAGATTTTCTTGTTCCAAATCCCTAACTTTCACAAGCTTACATGGCTCTCCACCTTGGCTGCTCTCACTTCTTTTGGCTATGCATTCATTGGAATTGGCCTATCTCTCTCAGTCCTCATCCGGGATATATACATTCCCCTCATTTTTCAAAATCCTTTTAACAATATTCCTATAATTCAACATGAGTGTTAAACTAGTCTTATTTTTTCCCCCACTTTTTATGTGAGTAATTTGATGCATTACCTGTGCCATAGATTTCAGACAAGCACAGACCCGTGAATTATAATGCCTGTAAATCCAAAACCAACTTTATTTACTCCTCAACACCATTTATGATGCTTAAAACATGATTAATAATCGCACCAACCATCCGCATTATATGAATGAATATTATTTATTTATCTTCATCATGATACGAAGTAGAAAAAATGAGGACATCTACAGGATAAGGAAAAAGAACCACACTAACAGCGGTGGAGGTGGGAGTAAGACTCTCTGGAGCAGACAAAGTTTGAAGAATATTCAACGCACCGAGAGATATCGCACTTGCCCGCTCATATGCTACAATTTTATTTATTTTCATCATGAATATTATTTATTTCTCTATCATGGTAACCAAGTAGAAAAAATGGGGCCATGTACAGGGAAAGGAAAAAGAACCACACTAACAGAGGTGGAGGTGGGAGCAAGGCTCTCTGAAACAGATAAAATTTGGAGAGTATTCAACGCACTGGGAGATATAGCACTTGCCTGCTCATATGTTACAATTTTGTTTGATATGGAAGTATGGAAAGCCCATTATCCTGACCTTCTTTTTTTTCTGAAAAAAAAAATCATCCTTCAGTTTTTCTTTTTCCCTCCTTTCCAAACAAGGGGAAAACAGAGGAAAGTTGTCCTGTTTGTGTATTCCATTTCATGGTAAGTGACTGCCTATACCTGCTTTGTTCAGGACACCTTAAGGTCATCCGTACCAGAAAACAAACAGACGAAAAGGGCTAATGTGGTAGGAATCTGCACGATGGTAATACTTTTCCTCATTTGCGGTTGCTTTGGCTACGCTGCATTTGGTAACCACACACCAGGCAACATCCTCTCTGGCTTCTCTGAGCCATTCTGGTTGGTGGACCTCAGAAATGTATTCATTGTTATCCACCTGGTGGACGCATTTCAGGTTCCACCATTATCAAAGAAACCATTTTTCTAGAGTCCGATTCAAGTTATGGCTTAAACATGAATTACAATGTGCAATGCTTCCCTGACAGGTAATTGCACAACCGGGTGACCGTATTGTCGAAATGGGTGCTAGAATGAGGTGGCCAAATTCAGAGTTCATAAAGAAAGAGTACATAGTGAGCATTGGGAGGATAAGATTCGACGTGAATTCGTTTGGGCTTATCTGGAGGACAATATTCGTGTTGGTGGTGACCTTTCTAGCGATGGCTATGCCCTTTTTCAATGAGATGCTTTCATTGCTTGGATCACTTGGGTTCTGGCCCCTAGCAATTTATTTCCCAATAGAGATGCACATAGCTCAGAAACGTATCAAAAAGCTATCTTTCAGGTGGTTTGGGCTCCAACTATTGAGCTTTGTGTGCTTGCTAGCTTCTCTGGCCGCAGCTTGTGGTGCCATTCATGGCATAAGCAAGGGCCTCCGTGATTACAAGCCTTTCATGTGTAGACATTGGCCGCATGAATGTGGCATGGCATTGACAGTCACCAAATTGAAACCATTCTAATATAATTAAAAAAGAAGTATGCGGATCATTGTCCAACAGCTTAGTAAGCACTTACTTGGACACAATAAAAGCACGGCAATCATTGTATGGCTTTCAATAATGGAGGAGGGTCAGATGGATCCAGAAATGATATGTGGAGGGTTCAAATTCTTTTCTTCGGCAAACCGTGGGGCCCAAAATTCAATGGATGTTATTTTTGAACGCCAGTTTCAAAGGTTCCCTTCGAAAAAGATTAAAGGACGGAGAAATATATACGTGGGCTGCTAAGATTAGTCTCCGTAATGAAGTGCAAATTCCTCCACTAGCATGTTAAAGTCAAAAGGAAAACGAAATTTGGGATTATGGTTCAAACGTGCCAAGTATTGTTCTAAAGTGGGTTCACATGATCCACATGTTTTGTGACAGTGAGATTCGTTGAGAAAATGGGGTGGCCGATTGATTTGGGTCACGAACATCATAGCGTCTGTTTCTTCTCTAATGAGTAATGATGCTTATCTGTTGTTAATCACCACACCCACCACATCCCAATTCTCTTCATCTAGTAACCAACTCCTCCCCACAAACCATAAACCAACTATAAAAGTTGCAGGAGAGACACAAAATTTACGATCATTGAATAAAAGTCAGCATTATTCAAATTGTATTCATGAATCGTGACTATCAATCAGCTTTAAAGGCCAAAGCCACACTATTTTGTGAATAATATGACTGATTTTGAGATTCATGTAAAGATATAAACTTCACTCTAGTTATGATTAATAATTTGTTTTTTTTTCAATCTATAGATATAGAAACCATAGTACATTTTAAAAAAAATAGTAAACATATACAATTAAAATTTTTATTTCATTTTTTCAAATATATGATTGTATAAATTTACATAATTTAATTTGCAGGATTAATGCTCTTCTATTAAACGCCCACATTTGAACGGGACAAAATGTTCCCGGTAGCTAGGGATAATGATTGTATGGTGCTTCTTGCACTGCAAATTTAATGATTTCTTACCATATTATCCTTTGATTGGCGTTCACATATGGTGCACATTTCATGTGTATACCTCATTTGGACGATTCACATGAAATCTGAATAATTCAGATTTTTATTATTTTATTTGTACATTTTTAAATGAAATATTACTCTTTTTATATAATTTAATAGTTATAAGATTTATATTAATATTTTGCGTATTCTACATGATTTAATAGTTATAAAAATTATTAAAATCTAGTTAAAAATTAAAAGATCTAATCTAGACTGTGTCTAGATCTAGATGAAATGCGTACACATCTTTATAGTTATAAGCTATAATGTACATATATGAATATGGGTATTGGGTCTGACATGGTACGATACACCTGATATAACAAATTTTAAAATTTCAAAATACGGATATGAAAATATATATATATATAATATGTGTTTATATTTAATAATTGACGTACCAAAGATAAAAAAAATTAGCTTTAAATGAAGATTTTAAAAATAATATAAAGATATCTAAAATAAAAAATTAAGTTTTTTATAAGATTTTTAGTCATTTTAGAACTTAAAAAAAACTAAAAATATATATATGATAGGTACCATAAAGTATAATACATGTATCATATCTTATATATTTTCTTTTTTAAAGTATTGGTACAGTACAATATATAGGTCATAAGTAAAGTTTTGCACTAGATACATTTTCTCTATTATTACTCAAAACTACGGTATATTAGCTTCAGGCATAACTTGGATTCGCTTTTGATTCAATCAATTTAGACAGTGTCACAAAAAAAAATGTTTATTATTAAGTAAACAAAAAAGCCACTTTTCGAATTTAGAATAAAATAAATATATGATTTTCAATACAAATATTTAACATTGAAACAAAATCTTAAAAACTATCAACCCGATTCCTTGGTGACCCTTCAAATTGGAAGAGTAAAGATTTTAATTTGTTTTTCATTTTTCATAGATAAATAAAAGAACCAGCAGGTCAGCACCAAGAAATGTCAGAGAAAAAATGATATCAAATCGGTTGAATATTATTTTTTTTAAAATATTATAATCCTCTTTTTCTATTGAGTAAACGGAAGACTGGGACATCGCGAAGAGTTAAGTTGAAAGCGACGTGACGGGGGTGGAGCTTGTGGTGTCTCTTTTCCTATGCCGCCTCGCTACTGCCGCCCCGTTTCCTTTTATTATTATTATTAAATTATAGATCGAGACTTATAGTATACTCAAATTCTAATTATAGTATTTTTTTTTATTTTTAAATATTAAATATAAAATTTTTTACAGTACATAAAATAATATTTATTATATATTTTTTAAAAATATTTTTATTTAATATATTTTAAAGAGAGAGAAAGAGATTAAATATAGTTAGTTTTAAAAAAATATTATTATTTTTAAAAAAATTGAGATAATTAATTATTTTTAACTCTCATTCTTAATCCACGTAATTTAGTTAAAAGGGTCTTATATTAAAAATAAGAGGAGAAAATACTATATACAATAAAGATTTTTTGTAATTATGCGTTTATACATTTGTACACTTTTTATTTTTATAATATATTTTCCTCTATTACTGTATAATTGTATATATGATTGCAAAATTTCAATTTTTACTGTGTAGCATTTTTTAAAAAAATAAAATTACATAAATATACGATTATATAACTTTTCTCCGTATAGTTTTTAATATAAGATTTTTTAATCAAATTATATGAAATAAGAATGGAAGTTAAAATTTATTAACTACTTTACTCTTTAAAAAAATCACATTATTTTTTTAAAATTATCTTATTAAATTTCTTTTTCTTTATTTCTTTCATCAATTAAACATGATTTTTTTTATAATGTATAATAAATACTGTTTTGTATTCTGAAAAGAGTCCTATATTTAGGATCAAAATAAACCTTATATTTAGGACCAAAGGATATATTCCTTGCGATTCTAAATATATGATCTTTTACCTTTATCTTAATTATAAGATCTTTTACTATATAAGATGTAGTATTTATTATGTATTTTTTAAAAAAATATATTTATATGTTTTGCTTTATGTGCTTTTCGTGTTGTTTTCTAATTAAAAGTTCACATATCAATTATTTTTTAATACATTATAAATTTAGTTATTAATTATATATTAAAAGTATTAACTTCTTAAATTTAAAAGGTATACATGTTAAATTTTAATTAAATAATAGTATTAAAAACATATATAGAAAAGTATGGAAGTTTAGTCATTTTAAAAAATACCCTTATTGATATATCTCACATAGAGATAAAAAAAACTAAATAAAGATAATTTTAAAAGAAATTTGTGATTTTTTAAAAAATTAAGATAGTTATCTATCTTTAATTTACATCTTTAATGAGAATAATTTGATTAAAATAATATTTTATTAAGAATAAGAAAAAATATATTTTAATTTAAAAAATAAAACCCGCCACGTTTGCAAAAACGCAAATTCGTGGAATTTTGAAAGCGGGCACATATCTCTACTCGAGCTGTTTGTACCTAGTGGTCGTTTAGTTTGTTTTTTTTATAAAAGATCATTTAAAATAATTATAATTTATAAAAATAAAATTTAAATAAAAAAAATTATTATAAATTTATTTAGATAATTTTAAAAAAAATAACAATTAAAAATCATGATTTGATTAACATCCACTTAAAATGTAGTAAATGGTAGCTGATGAGATTATTGTCATGTACACGCGTCACGTGATCAACAGCAGCGCACCACTTCTGGTTGCTGATTATTGTCTTCGACTTCCAGGGATCGATGAAGCACGTACCGTTGCCTTTCCTCAGCACTTCGTCAGTTTAGGCCAAATGAGTATTATACTCCCTTTAATTTATTTTATTTATTATTTTAAAAAATTTTAAATATTTTAATTTATTTATTATTTTAAATTATTAATAAAATATTAATTATTTTTTATTATTTTATTCATCATTAAAAATAAGCTCTAACCATTGCACATGCCCTTGCCCTTGCCCATGCATATAAATCAGTGAATATGTGTTGCCTTCTTTTGTCTTCTTCCATATATGGGAGCAGAGCACATGCACGTGACGTGGGTGCATTAATTTGTACTCTCTTTCGTCGTCATATTTATACTTTAATTGAAGGCCAGCCGTCTTTTGCATCTTGAAGGCAAATTCTTATTAGGTGCGATCTACTAAGAATTAGTACATTTTCTTATCACCTATACGCTGCGTACTCATGAAGACGTCAAGTTGTGGATGAAAATGAATGAGAAATACCAAAGAAATGAGAAACATTAATTGCAGAGACATTAATGCATGGTGGGAGGAACAGTTTCTGGCTCCGGTATGGGGCGGTGCATAGATTGGATGCCTTGATCATCGGCATAGCCCTTAATTTTGCTAGGCCCTGCATCACTCTCTACACTTACATTCTCCTCTCCCAATATTGCCACTGCCACATATTCTTCCTCACCCTCTTACCGCCGCAACTACACTCGTCACATGCAGGCCCTCCTCTCTTGGGGTCTTTTTTTTCTCTCTTCTTTTTTCATTTATGTATAGCGTTATTACGTCGGGATTGACTATGTATATGGAGAGAGAAAGAGACATGACTCCCTTTGGTCCTATATATAGGACATTTTACTTTGATTCTTAGTATAAGACCCTTTATAATATATGAGGTGATATTTATTATATATTGTCAAAAAAATACCCTTATTTAAAATATTCAAAAGAAAAAAAAAAGATTAAATAAGGGTAATTTTAAAAAAATATTGAAATTTTTGGAGAAATCGAGATAGTTAATTAGTTTTAACTCCTATTTTTAATTATCGTGATTCGGTTAAAATGATCTTATATTAAGAATTAGAGGGAGTAATTTTTAAAATATAAAATTGTTCTTTTTTTTTTTTGGACTACAAGGGGGAAGTACAACTTGAGGAAAGGAAAAAAAACAGAGCTAGCCTTGTAGGATTAGATTCCCATCAATGAGGTCCGCTAACACAAAAGTCTTGGCATCCAGGAAAGATCTCGTCAATTTCATGCATCGATCTCCAATGTATATATTCTCCACAAAATGTGCTCTCTTTGCAATGTTGTCCGCTCATCTAAGTGCTTGTCTGTGAACATGTCTCAGTTCATGATAGTGAGAGTTTGGATTTATCTTTTAGAATTGAAGGTATTAAGATAAAAATATTAACAGAGGAAATTAATACTCCAGTTAAAATATTAAATTATATCAAAAGATTATATAATTCATTCCCAAAATGCACGCAATACCTATAATAATTGCTATTGTCAAAAGAAGTGTCTCCAAATTAAAATTGATTAAATCCTATTCAAGATCATCTATATGTTATAGATTGAATGCATGCATTAGCCATGCATATTATCTATTGAGATATAAAAATGTTAGCATTACTTAATTAATTATAAAACATTGATAATTAATTTAATTTGTAGCTCAAAAAGCTAAAAAAATTATATGAAAATTAGTAAGTTATATTACATCAAGCCCTTTTATAATTTTGTCTTGAACCCAAAATAAAATTTGCTGACACGGTCCTAGCTAGGTAGAGGTTATTTTATGATGCAATGTAATCATAAGAGATCAAATTAATGGACATATCGATCAATAGCGTACGTATATATGTCTTGTAATTTTGTGGAGGAATGAACAAAATGTATATATAGGCTTTGTTCCAATATGGGATGCTCGCCGTCGCTGGGGTTGCAACTTGCAATTGGCTATACTATTACAACGTCAACGACGAGCATATGGTGTAAGTTTTCTATAATCAATAATTATGTCAATATGAACGCCGAGAAAATTTCTGTAAGTTTTATGCTTTGTTAAAGACATATATTAAGGTCATCATCTCAACCAGAAAACAGATTGAAAGGGCTAACTTGATTGGAATCGCAAAAAGCCTAAGTCAGAATTCATAAGCAGAAATAGCACACAGCAATAAGTTTCCCTTTGAATTAATTCGCATATACGTTAATGTATGAAGGACAATATTTGTGGTGGTGGTCACATTGCCCAGAAACATAATAGAAAATTATCCTTCAAATTAATGTCTTCCATCTCCAACCATATATAAGCTTCGTCTATCTGCTTTGTCTCCCTGGCCGCACAAGAATATGAGAATATGTATAAACAATATTTCCTCCACTTTAATTTATAAACCACTTTTAATTATTGCATATGGAAACAGAGGAGTAGTTTATAATTGAAAGAAATTATATCATTTCCTAGTTTCCTTCATTTAATATTATTTAATACAATTATTGGCAAAAAAATATTTCACATTGTTGATCAATGAATTAAATTTCCCAAGCATTAATTAAGTTTTATATACTTTGTATTTTGGATAAAATAAAATTAAATATATCATGTAATTCATAAAATATTTTATACCCTCTCAAATCCTAAATATAGGATATTTTGTCCTGATTATAAATATATGAACCTTTTATAGAATACAAGATAATATTTATTATGTATTTTAAAAAATATCACTATTTAATGTATTATAAAGAGAAAATATAAATAAAAATAATTTTATAAAAATATCATAATTTTAAAAAAAATTAAAATAATTAATTAATTTTTATTTTTATTCTTAGTATGATTTGTGTTAACCAGTGGAGTGGAGGGCGTATTGTAAATAAAGGAGCCCCTTGATCATCTAAATAAGTGTGCAATTTATGAAGATGTCAGTGCTGGATGTTGGTGCGAGCGTGATTGAAGATGTCGTTATTATAATAAATTAATGTCGGAATAGAATATAATCCGTTTTAATTTATAGTGCAATTTTATCTATTATGTATAGACAAAAACAATAATTAATACTCATTTTATTTTAGTTTATAATATACTTTTAACTAATACCCGCATACCAAAATAATAATTAATAATCAAAATTTTTTTTATTATTTTTTAAATTATTCTTATTTAATAATACTTTCTACATTAATAAATTACAGTCTTCTTCCCTTCATTTTTTTTTTCAAATTCTTATGGGTCATTGGCAATTGTGAAGAGTAAAACTTTTGGGAAAAATTCTCTTTCATTTATTTATGGTTTGACCAAACCATTAAAAAATTTTCATTAAATGCATTAGTAACCGTTGAATATATAAGCTTACTTATTAGGGGTAATACTGGAAAGACAATAAAAAAATACAATGTAATCTACGTAATGCACTATATTTTGAAATATGAATTTCTTAGAATAGTGCACTATATAGCGTAACGGAGGGAGTAATTAATAAAATTTTCTACATTTTCTCAAATTATCCTCATTAAATGCTTTGGGAATGAAATATTTTAATAATAAATAAATATTTGGGTTTATTAATTAGGGATAATCTTGAAAAGAGAAAAAAATTATATTATATAATTTATAAAGTGTACTATATTATAAAATATAAATTTTTTAAAATAGTGTATTATATAGCGAAAGGGAATAAGAAGTAGAAGATATCATATCAAATCTCAAATATTATATTATATTTTATAATTTCACGTCCTTACTAGTAGTATTTAAGAATAAAAAATAGAATTATAATGCGGGAAATAGTGTTTTGTCGCTGAAAAGTGATTCTGTCCCTAGAAAATTCTTATTTATTGATCATTGAGTTTTTAAACATATTCACATATTCATGAAATTAATAATAATTAGTCAAAACTACTGCCCCTGTCTGCTACTTAAGACTCTTCTAAAAATTTTACATTGTCCTTATTATAAGGTTGTATACATTTGATTTCATAAGGTAAATTAATTTTCTTTTAAATGCCCTTGATTTAATACACACACATTTAATATATTATATATTTTCTTTTATGACTATATTAAGAGTTTATTAAGGTAAATTAGAAAATTCTTTTACAAATTTAACTAATTTCCTTTACCTTTCTAGTCTAGTTGAAACGTTTTTTATAATAAGAACTTGAGGGAGTATTTTCAAAATTGATCTGTCATTGAAGACTGATCCCATCCCTTGAAAACTTTTATTGATCAATGAGCTTTAAACACACACACACACACACACACACATGAGAAATTAATAAATAATGAATCAACTTATCTTTAAATTTGAATTGTGTGGAAATAAATTTTGAGAACCACATACTCCATTCCATCCATATTACATGATATTTTATATGATAAGTTTTTGATTCAAAATATGGGGTATTAGATATTTTTCTTTCCATTTTACCCGTCTTTAATTATTCCTTACTCCTCATTTTAAATGAAAAAGTGATAATGTAGTATATTTAATAAGGATAAAATAAAAAATATTTGTACTTTTTTTTATGAATTTTAGATAAAAAATAATTTTATTAATATGTGTATATTTTATACAAAATATTCTATAATATAAATCAAAGGGAGTAATTAAAAATAATAGTACAATATTTCTCCAGTCTTAGGAGTAAGTAATGCCAAGGAGTACTCATATTTTTCATAAGGGTCTTTTTAATAAAATATTAAAAATCATATTGAATCTGATAGTTCAATCTTTTGAACTAGAAACTAGTGTCAAGTCCACTTCAAAATCATGAATAAATTAGCTACTTTGAGAACCGGTAAAAAATCGGACAAACCGATCATACTTGAACCAAAATGCCCTTTATCTATTACTTTCTTTAGTCCTAAATATAAAATACGTTTTAAAAATATTATTTAGTTATAAATATAAGACACTTTATAGTATTTTCTAGTGCATTAATTATTTTTTCCTTTCATACCCCTATTTTATAATTAATAAATGAAAGATAAATGATATAAGAAGTATGAGAAATAATGTAATTAATAAGGAGAAATAGTGAAAGATATTGAAATTTCTTAATAAATTTAATGACACAACTTATTTTCTTAAAAAATGCGAGGTAGTTGAAAGTGTTTTATATTTATGACCAAAAGGAATAGTTGACAATTGCTAGTAATGTAAATAGTTACACCAGTAATTAGTGATATATTAACCGTTATTAATTTGAGGAGAGAAAATAATGCTATTAATGAACTCATTGAATGGGTAAATTTTAGAAAATAGTAATTAAAATTTTAGATAAATTTCTAACCATTATGAATGATGTTAGTTAAAACAATATTGTAAAAAAGATTGTAGGGAGTAATAACTTTGCATTTTTGTTTTCTACTCATTTCCATCAATATTATAAAATATTTTGTATTAATTATATACATATTAAGAAAATAATTTTTTTACCTAAAATCAAAATAAAAAATATCAACATTTTTTATTTTATTCTTATTAAATATTTTATTTTATTATTATTATAACGTTATAAATAAGGCGTATAAAACTATTAAAGAAATATATAAAATAAAAAAAATCTAATAATCTATATTTTGATAAAAAAAACTTGTGATATAGAATGTTTTATTATTATAATCTGGATGCTAAGGAGAAAGAGTTATTCATCACGCACGTATATGTAGTCAACAAAAAATATCAGCATCCTTCCACCAAAGTATCGTTCATTACTATTGAGTCGACAGAAAGGTGCTGGATCCACGTGTAACTTACTCGGAGTTCGGCCTCGCTTTCAGCTTAATCCAAACGCTAAAAAAATGCGCGGCCCAATTACAATAAAATATATTTTCATACTTGTATAATCCTTCGAACCTATTTATAATTTTTTTTTCTTATAGTTTTATTTACAGAAAAAAAGAGTTAATATTACATTAATTTTTTTTACTAAAATTATCTTCTTTCATTAATACTATTGAGAGCCATAAGGTGCATCTTTAAAAAAAATTGAGAGAGACATTAATTAAATAAGAATAATTTAAAAAAAATGAAAATATAAAATAAATTAATTATTTTTAATTAACTTTAACTCTCTTCCTTAACACTCGTGAAGTAATTTTTTCTTTTTATAAATGGGATTGGAGAGAGTATTAGGTTATTTAATTTTTAAAAATACTCCCTATATTTCAAATAATTATGCTCTATAATTTTGATGAAATATTAATTTCTTTTGTACCATTTTATCTTTCATTATTTGGAAACAAAGTACATTATCTAAAAGTGTCAAATATTCAAATTCAGAGTGAGTAATAAATTGTCTAATAATTAAGAAAAATGCAATGATATACGTACAATAGAAATTTTATTTCTATTAATAAGTCTTTTTAAAAGTTAGAGAGAACATTGATTATTGTTTTCTTAATTATATTCTTATCTTCACTAATTATTTTACACACTTATAATTTATTAATTTATGTTATTTAATGATTCTTATTAATTATTAGTTCCAAAAAACTCAAAATGACAATTATTTTATCATGGGGAGAGTACCATTAGATTTTGTTATAATTTAAGCTATTTAATATATATTTTGAAATGGAGAGATTTTCATAACTCCAACCCTATCTTTGGTTTTTTTTTTTTATGAAATGGAATTGAGAAAAATGGTTAAATGGGGTAAACCATTGTTTGGATATATTTTTTATAAGGGAATGGAATGGTAAGGGTGAGCCTCTCATATCTTCCTTCACCATCCAAAACCCAATTTTCATTATTCTCTCAAATTGAGGGGTCACGAATGAAATGACTTGAAATTTATATTATATTTATAAAATTACCCCAAATATTATTAAAACACATATATATCTAATAATATTTATCATTGATCTCTTCTTCATCACTCTTATTCTCTTCATTATATAAAATCATCTCCTAATCTCTCAACTACATCAAGCTATCCTCCTAATCTCTTTATAGCCTGAGAATTTTTAACTTTTTCTATTGGAGACTTTGAATTTAAAAATGGTGAATAATGTTTTCCTAACAAATTATAATTGTAATCTTATATATTTATAAAGAATAACAAACAAAAAAATTTCATTGTATAAAGGCAATTTGAGAAAAAATATTTGAAGTTTATTCAAAAATATTTTATACTTTTTAACTTTTTTTAATTTCATATTTTTTATCTAAATTAAATTATAAGGATAATATAGAAAAGAAAATGTTATAAATCATTCTATTTAATTAATTTTATAATAACTCTCAAATAACGGTTAAATGAAACCGTTTCTTTCTTTTTTAAAACTCTCAAATAATGAAACATTATATTCCATTTCATTTCGTTCTGTTCCATTCCACTTTATTTCATTAATGATCATTCCATTTTATGTAATATTAAACTCTCAAACATACCCTAAAATTAATTGTGCTCTTTTACCGCAAAAAAAAATTGTGCCAGAAAATAAACATATGCTGTTAGGGGATGCCTCATCACAATTCACTGAATAGTGAGCATGTGTGTGGGTATATATATGTGTGTGTTATTGAAGATCTCTCGCATCTCGCGTCTCGCCTCACATTTGTGTCCATCCACATTGCGCTTCTCAGAGTTGCGAGTGCTCAGAAGGTATCTAAATGGACATTGAACTGCCCGGGAAAACCTCTTCGCTATTCGACGAAGATGGCAAGCCCAAAAGAACCGGTTCGTCTATGCTACCTTTCTCTTTCCTTCTTTCTTCTATCTTCGTCTTGCTCGATCGATCTAATTTTCTCCTCTCTGGTCTTTTTTCTTCGCATGACCAGCACATTCTTTTTCATATTTATGTGCTTTCTTTACTTTCAGGCGATTGGAATGAATCTCTTAAAAAGAAAACTCGATAGAATAAGTGAATATGTGCAATAGCCTATGCCTGTGCTTTTCATTCTCCAAACTATCCTCCTTCGCTGTTAAATCTTTGGCTTTTGTCACAAACGATGAAGTTCAAGTTTTCCCCAGGGGAAATTATTTTGGCAATGGATTTGTAAGTTTAACACTTTTTTTTTTTTAAATATGCTCAGTGAAATACGAGCCATATGGAAAGAATCATCTTTGTTGTTGGATACTATGATTGACAGCTAGCTCACCTTTTTAAGATTAAAAACTAGGCTCACCCAACCCTCAGTAAACACGAGTTTATTATTTTTTCAAAGAATTGCACGTGAAACAGGTCAAATACGCCATCTACCCTCGTGTCTCATATCTTTTTACTATTTTGTTTTTAATCTATTATTACTTTTTCCCTAATTTTAGAAAACTTTAAATGTTTCAATTAATCTAATATTTAATATTACTATTTACTAATGAAATTTTAATTATTTTTTATTTATTAAAAATAAGAGTAGTTAAAATATAAATAATCTATTAGTATTTAAGTTAAGAATATTTTAGTAAAATGTTATTAAATCTTATTATAATTTAGATTATTTAATGATTTTATTGGTACGTGTGAATAACTTTAAAATGATAAATAAAATGGGATGGAATGAGTATTATTTTACAAATCCAATACATGATTAATTTTTACTTTCCAACTATACCCCTATTAAATAATCTTATTTTTCTCTCTTGTCTACTTACTCTTTTTAAATTACTCTATTGGAAATCCAATTGGTAGACTCTTTAAATAAAGATATTTTAGTTATTGTATAGTATTATCTTACATTAATTAAAATTTCCTTAATCTTTGTGCCACAATCTTAAATAATAGTAATAGATATAGAATGATAAAATTACTGTATAAGTTATTTTAATATTGTAATTTTATTATATATATATTGATGTTTGGACTTTAAAATCTATAATATATGATTTTTTTTAAATTTTACAAACTTTTAATATACAAAAATTTAATTGGATAAAAATTATTTTTTAATAAAATTAGATGTGTGCTTGTGCATATGGCACTAATTCTGTAAAAAAATTAGCTACAGGAATAGTTGACTTGCTATTAATTTTTTATTTTTGATATTAATAATTGATGATTTACTTTGATAAATGAAATTAGATCTAGGCCATGCATATATAGCACAAAGTTTTCAAAGAGTTTGTCCATACATAAAATTTGTATCTATAACTTTTTTATATATATAATTATCTAATATTAGATATTATTGTATCAAATTTGAGTATTGTTCCTTAACATTTAACTCAATTATCATTAGTTTTCGAACCTATAACTTTGAATCAAAGTTATTTAATTCTTCTGTTTGATCCAACCATTATTATATATATAATTTACACTTGAATATAGGTTGATAAAAATAATTCAGGTAACAATCTTAAAAAGCAAGCCTAATAGTAAATAGGGACACTAACATCTGCTATAAGTTACCAACATATTACCCATATCTAAGTTTCGTTTTCATTTGTTGTTGTTGTTTTTTTAGAATTGAATACTTAAATTAAATTAAAGTGAGAAAAATAGGCGAACTGGTTACTTTTCGTGGTCATTGATGGAGATGAATTTATGCTCATTTAAATGGACTTTTTGGGTGATTCCGTTTCTTTTTTATTTATTTTTTGGGGCCAGAAGGGTGATTCCGTTTTTAACGATTCTGTTTTCACAGAAAAGATAAAAAGAAATACTTTTTCTGTAAACAAAAACTATCTGCACAAAAAGAAAAAGAAATGATCAATTTCCAAAACAAATATTTGAAACTATTGATATTTTTTTTTTAGGCTAACAATTGATTGAAATTTGAAACCAGAACTTCCGGGAACTTGTTAATTTTGTTCTGGTGTTACAAGAGAAAAATAAGAACAATTAATCATATGCTCAATCATTTGAGTCAGTTTGAATTCATCGGACAAAAATTTGGAATTTTCATTTGACCACCACGAATGAGAAAAAAAAGAGTGGAAGATGAATAATAACAATAATACTAATATACGCAGGGAATGTGTTGACGGCGAGCACGCACATCGTGACGGTGGTGGTGGGAGCCGGAGTGCTGGCACTACCGTGGGCGATGGCCCAGCTGGGATGGATAGGAGGCGTAGGCGCTATGGTCACCTTTTCCTGCATCTCCATTTTCTCTTACAATCTCATCGCAGATTGCTACAGATATCCCGACCCCATCTCCGGCACCAGAAACTACACTTACATGCAGGCCGTCAAGTCTTACTTGGGTGGCAGCATGCACCTCGCTTGCGGCCTCGTCCAATATTCCAAGCTCGCCGGAATTACCGTTGGCTATACCATCACCACTTCTACCAGCTTAGTGTTCGTCACATCACTCATAATCACTTCTAACTTCTCTTCATATCATGTCTCAACTGTCCATTCTGTTTTTTCTTCGCGTTCATGCAGGGCTATCAAGAAATCTGGGTGCTTCCACCAAAACGGCCATCGAGCTTATTGTAAATTCTCCAACAATCCTTTCATGATGGCTTTTGGGTTGCTCCAGATATTCCTGTCCCAAATTCCTAATTTCCACGAGCTTACTTGGCTCTCCACCATTGCTTGTATTACCTCTTTTGGTTATGCTCTTATTGGGAGCGGCCTTTCTCTCGCTGTCCTCATCCAAGGTATAACTTTTATCACTAACAGACTAGCTAGAACTAGAATACATTCATCCAAATATCAGAATTGGGAACAACTATATATGTATACACTTGACAGCGAGATATTGGCAAATTAATGGAACGGCATTTGGATGTGAACAGGACAAGGAAAGCCAACCAGTGTAACGGGAGTAGAAGTAGGGCCTGAACTATCTGAACAAGATAAAATGTGGAGAATTTTCAGCGCAATGGGGAACATAGCACTTGCTTGCTCTTATGCTACTGTTGTTTATGATATTATGGTATGGCTAATTACCGTCATTAGTACATATGATCATTATATTATACTCAAAAGAAAACACAACATTGGGATTACGATGAGTTATGAATTTTGTGAAATAGATCATATCTGTGCTTTGTTTAGGACACATTGAAGTCATCTCCACCAGAAAACAAACAGATGAAAAAGGCAAACGTGTTGGGGATCACAGCAATGACAATGCTCTTCGTTGCATGCGGTGGCCTTGGCTATGCTGCTTTTGGGGATCAAACACCTGGTAACATCCTTACTGGTTTCGGATTTTACGATCCCTTCTGGCTGGTGGACATAGGAAATATATGCATTGTCATCCACATGCTGGGTGCATATCAGGTTAACTACATCTCCTTTTCTCCAAATTTATGAATTAAGACCCACACCCACTTGATTATAATGTCTGTGTCTGATGTGAGAAATCAATTTTCAATGACAGTTAATGGCTCAGCCATTCTTTTTTATAGTTGAATTGGGTGCAAAGATGATGTGGCCAAGTTCAGATTTCATACACAAAGAATACCCATGCAGAATGCAGAATGTGACATTCAGTTTTAACAGGTTTAGGCTAGTTTGGAGGACAGTATTTGTGATCATAGCCACAACTCTGGCCATGGCAATGCCATTCTTCAATGAGTTTCTTTCCCTGCTTGGAGCAATTGGGTTCTGGCCTCTCATTGTGTTTTTCCCTGTACAAATGCACATTGCCCAGAGAAAGATTAAAACCCTATCAGTCAAGTGGTGTGCACTACAACTACTAAGCTCTGTTTGCTTCGTTGTTTCATCGGCCGCAGCAATTGGTGCCATTCATGGAATCAGCCACAATCTCTCCAAATACAAGCCCTTCATGTATAAACAATAAGCTGCTCATATCATGAAGCCATAATGAAGATCAGCTTCAGGGAGAACTGGTGTAGTCACAGGCCCAAGTGGTACCTTTGTAATAGTTTTTTAGATTCTGCTTTGTTGCAGGGGAGAACTTGATTCTCTTACTTCTGTATACATATCCCAATGGTAAGATGTTTTCTTAAATTTTAAATCAAGGACTCCTGATTACAATTATATCACTAACCTTCTGGCTAATTTGATTAAGCCAATGTTTTCATTGTTGGACCATATCAGACTCTGAGTTCTATCACTGCGTCAAGCTCAACCTGTTGAAACCGCATCTGTAATTACGATTCGTTGAATCATAATTTATTCGTACTTTCAAATATCGACTCTGCTGGTAGAAAGTAGAAGCCGCACTAACTGTCAATTGAAAACCATGCTTAATGTTTGTGGTGGATTTTACTTCTAGTCTGACTATGCTTATTTTTAACCTAATTTCACCATGAAATGACGTCTAATCCGAAGAAATTCTGAACGGGTAATAAATTAATAATCCATATCATTTCTCGTGACGTTGAAACATTGGCAAAGTCACAAGTTTTGAAAGAAAGGAATTACATTGGCCAAGCTCCATATCAATTCTTCATTTCTTTAAGGCTATTTTGGAAGTATCTCTGCTTGCCGTGGCAGCATAAGTAGTCTTTTTCTTGGATACAATGGACACATTCAAATCATTAAACACATCAGATAATAAATTATATTAATTTTTCAAGTTTTATTAGAATTAATGTTTGTATATTTTAGACAGATATTAATATTATTGCTAGTCAACATTAGATAAACGATACCTCGGGGACCTCACAAGACACTATTGGGCTGAGCTTGTCTAATCCAATTCCTTACCAAAGCAACTTAAAAAAAAAATCTGGCTCATCTCTGTGGCCACTCTTCCATGGGCCCAATTTCTTTTTATTTTCTTTCTAGTCCCTTTCAAATCCAAAGCAAGGTAAGGTAAGTACATGTGTCTTGCTAAGCATAAAAAAAGGAATGGAGGGAATCAAGAGAGAATTCAAAGTTCTCTTCCCCACCGTCGCTCCTAATTACATTGAAATTTGAAATATCACCCGTGAACTAAAATTCGAATGGATTAGCACTTTTATTTCTCACATAGTATATGGTATGGGCCACTTTTCAAAATGTAGTGAAATGTTTTCAACGTTGTTTCCTTTTTTTCTATGACATATTCAAACATGTGAATGTCCTCTCTCTGGTCTAAATTGTTTTCATGTCTGCAAATCTTTGACATATTCTCACGAATATAACACTCAGTGTGACGTCTAGATCGCCTTTATTGTAAGGAGTGCACAAATAGCAAACCCTACAGTTGAAGGTTATGAAATGGACTCTATAGAATTAATACCCTAGGGATTCAAAAAATTAAGTTGTTTGTAAAGCGGAAGCATAAATGCAGGGAGAAGGGATGATCAAAACTCTAAAATCCAATAGAATATGGGGATTCTAAAAACTCTAGAAGGGGACAGCATAAAAGAAAGATCGATTCTCTTGATAAGTTCATATGTATTCTAAGAAAAACATAAAGTTCTTTGTGACTCTCACTAATTGAGAAGACTTTAAATATTATTAATCTTTCTAAAAGTGACACTACAAAAGTCTATAAATAGGAAAAGGAAATTAAATTCTAATGAATCCTCTAAATGCTATATATTAGATAAAAATAAACTCTATCTAGTAGAATTCAAACTAAATTAAATTAAGTATAGGCTTATGATTGGTGCTTGGAATATAAATAGGAAACCACTAAATTATCTTAATACTAATTTAAATCAAATCAAATCAATTAAAAAATAAAATACAATAAATCTGAAAAATTATTCTAAAAATAATTAATTAAGATGCTCAATTGAGTAAGCTCTTCTATTGTTAGGCTTTGATTCAGGAATTAGGCCTCACTTGAAACTTGGGTTTGAACAAGAATTATTATTCTTTTTCTTAACAATGGGCTCAGAAGTCTCTTGCTCCTCAAACATGGGCTCATCTTCATGTAATTTTTGAATCAAACCTTATAATGTTTCCTTCATAATTTTAGTTCGGACTCAAGTCATTGGACCTCCAATAGCTTGTAATGGATCATTTGGGACATTGGATCTCAATTGTTGGACTTGTAGGTTATAACTTAGATGGCCTCCATTATTCCCTTCTTCCTGAAAAGGATTCGTCCTCAAATCTATAGTATTATATAAAGATAGATCTGCAATATTGAAGGTAACACTAACATTCCCATAAGAGCCTAGCAGATCAAGTTTATAAGCATTGTCGTTGACTCGCTCCAAGACTTGAAAAGGTCTATTTTCACATTGCTGCAACTTTGATTTCCTTTGTTCAGGAAATTTTTCCTTTCGTAGATGCACTCAAACCCAATCATCGGGTTCAAATATAACTTTTGTACGACCCTTGTTAGCTCATTTGGCATATTCTACATTCTTCTTTTCAATATTAGCTTTTATTTTAACATGAAGATCCTGCACAAACTCAACTTTTCTCTTACCATCAAGGTTAGTTTTCTCATTACAAGGTAGAGGCAAAATATCAAGAGAAGTTATAGGATTGAAACCATACACAATCTCAAAAGAAGAATATGATATAGTTGAATACATAACCCTATTATATGCACATTCTATGTCAGGCAAACAAAATTCCCAATTCTTCAATTTTAAATTATGGCACGCAACATTGTGGTGAGTATTCTATTTACTACTTCAGTTTAACCATTAGTTTGTGGATGGATAGTAGTAGAAAACAAAATTTTAATTCCTAATTTACCCTAGAAAGTATGCCAAAAATGACTTAGAAACTTAATATCTATATCACTCACAATTATTCTAGGAATTCCATGCAATCTTACAACTTCTTTGAAAAACAATGAGCAATATGTATGGCATTATGAGTTTTTGAACATGTAATAAAGTGTGCCTTCTTGCTGAATCTATTAACCACAACAAAAATACTTTTCTTATCATTGGGAGAACGTAGTAATCCCAACACAAAATCTATAAAAATATCAGTCCAATATTGTTGGGGAATGGGTAAGGGGGTATACAATCCATGTGTATTGACATTAGATTTCGCATGCTTGCAAGTAACACATCTTTCACACACAAAAGCAACATCTTGCTTCATAGAAGGCCGTTAAAAGTGTTCATACAAAATTTCTAAAGTCTTATCAATTCCAAAATGTCTCATTAACCCACCACCATTAGTTTCTTTAACAAGTAATTTAGAGAAATATATAACTTGTCTTTCTTAAAGAAAAATCCATCAAATCTATAGAAATCTTGGAACCTATGCTTTTCACATGATTTGCAAATTTCTGCAAAATTTGAGTCAAAAGCATATAATCCCTTAATCAATTCAAAACCAAGCAATTAAGCATGTAAAGAAATTAAAAGAGAATACCTCCATGAAGGTGCATCAATCACAACATTATCTTTATCTTGTTTATGCTTAGGATATATAGGAATGTATCAATGAATTCCATCCACCAAGCATGTTTCTTGCTCAACTTACCTTATGACTTCAAATACTTTAAATTCTCATAATCTGAGTGAATGATAAACTCCTTTGGCTATAGATAGTGTTGCCATGTTTCTAAGACTTCTTTCAATACATAAAGTTATTTCTTATAAGTAGAGTAGTTTAAAGTTAGTCTAGTAAGTTTCTCACTAAAGTAAGTTATGGGTCTTTTATCTTGCATAAGAACAATCCCTATTCCTATATTGGATGCATCACATTCAATTTCAAACAATTTATTGAAATTTGGAAATGCATGGAGTGGTGCATTGGTGAGTTTGTATTTTAAAGTATTGAGTGCTTTCTTATATATCTTACCCCACCTAAAGGTTACATTATTCTTAACTAGATTATTGAAAGGTGCTGCTATGAAAGAAATTTTTTTAACAAACCTCTAATAAAAACTAGCTAAGCCATGAAAATTGCTTACCTCATTTGCATTTCTTGTGGTTGGCCACTCTCGGATTGCTTTCAAATTGTCTTCATCAACTCAAATTCCTTGAGCTCCTACAACAAAACCAAGGAAGACAACCAATCCAAACAAAATGAACATTTTTCTAGATTTGCAAAGAGTCTAATTTTCTTAAGAACAATGAAAACTTCACATAAATGCGTAATATAATCTTCTAGACTCTTGCTATATACTAAGATATCATCAAAATAAACTATAACAAATTTTCCAATAAATAAACAAAAAATATAATTCATGAGACTCATGAAGGTACTCAGAGCATTAGTCAAACCAAAAGACATAACAAACCATTCATAAAGTCCAAACTTAGTTTTAAAAGCAGTTTTTCATTCATCACATTTTTTCATTCTAATTTGGTTATATCTACTGCAAAAATCAATTTTAGAAAATAATGATATACCATGCAATTCATCTAACATATCACCTAACCTAAGGATAGGATAATGATATTTTACCGTTATTTTGTTGATGACTCTGCAATCCACACACATTCACCATTTGCTATCTTTCTTTGGTACTAAGATCACCGATATTGCCCAAGAACTTGAACTTTCTCTCACGAATCCCTTTCTCATGAGTTTTTCAACTTGGTGTTGAATTTATTTTGTTTCCTCTAGATTTGCTTTGTATGCTAAACAGTTCGAAATGGCAACTCCAGGCATGAAATTAATGCAATGCTCTATGCCTCTTATGGGAGGTAGGCCATCAGGTAATTTCTTCTGGAACAAGATCTCCAAATTCTTTCAATAGAAAAGAAACACTAAAAAGCATAGAGAAATCAAGTTGGTTAGTAAGTAAACAAACATCATTGTATATAAGTACAAAGATTTCTTGCCTCGCACATAATACTCTTTTTACATCTTATTTTGTTTTAACAAGTTCACTTTGTTATTTGTCTCACTCTTTTTCTCACTTTCTTCTTTCATTTTCCTCACTTTTTCACTTTTCTCTCTCTTTCATTTTTCTGATTTTTTCTGAAATTTTGATCCCACTCTTCTCTTTTTATCACTTATTTTTATCTTTTAATTTATACTCATTCTGGATTTTCAATTATTCTAGGTACGCTTCAAAAGAAGGTAGAGAAGTAAGTGTGACTTGCTTTCAATGGAACTTGAAGTAATAGAAGTTCTTGTGCCCATCATGATTGATATATCTATCATACCATGGATGACCAAGAAATAAATGCCCAGCAAACATAGGTGCAACATCAGCATCTCATTTGTATACTTTCCGATACTGAAAGTAGCAAGAACTTGCTTACAAACTTTGATTTCACCACAATTAGTCAACCATTGTAACTTATATGGCCTAGGATGCTTAATGAGAGGTAAATTCAATTATTTAACAAGTAAGGTACTAGCCACATTAGTATAGCTACCATCATCAATGACTAGACTACATACCTTATCTTGAATGAAGCACTTATAATGGAAGAGCAGTTCCCTTTGTTCATCATTATGTTATTCTTTTGGTTGAATGGTAAGAGCTCGCCTTGTCACATAAATGTCTCTACCAATAGGATGATCATATTCTTCTTTAGAGACATCAGATAACGAAGGGATTTTAAGATTATCATTTTCTTTTTCTTCATCATCATTGAAGCTTGCATATTTCATATCTCCACTATCAAATAATAAGACTTTCTTCTTGTTTGGATATTTGGCAGTGATGTGTCCAAATTCTTGACACCTAAAGCAACGAGTGTCTCAAGGTTTAAAAGAAGTGAAAATGTCGGTGTTGCTCTTTGAAGGAGCAAATTTGGTTTTGTAATTATCTTTAGACTTCATAGCAGATTTAGTCTTTAAAGGCTTTTCCTTTGTTCTAACTTCTTTTACTTTGTAGATAGGATTATTTCTCCAGTAGGTAGATGAGCTAGATTTCTTATTCTTTAATTACCTCTCAATATGGATTCTAGAGTAATTCCTCCATGGTAATATAGTTTTCAAGCTCAATTTTATCTCTGATTTCATTTATTAATCCACGAATAAAGCGGGCCATAGTTTGCTCAATATCTTCTTGTACATTAGCTTGGATCATGAATAGCTCAATATCTTTGTAATACTTATTAACAAACATCAATCCCTATTCAAGAGCTTGTAATTTAATATGTATGTCACGAAAAAAATAGTTAGGGATCTGCCTCTTTCGCATAAGAGTTTTCATCTTGTGCCATGTTTTGCCGACTCTTCATCATATCTTCTTCTATTTCATTGCAATTAATCCCACCAGACACTTGCATGTTCTGTGAATTCAACGGCTACAAGTTTCACCTTCTTTTTTTCTAGTATTCATGGCATTCAAATCCCATCTCCATTTTTCTTTCCCATTCGAGATATGCGTTAGGATAACAGCTTCCTTGGAAAAAAGGAATTTTCAGCTTCATGTTACCCAAATCATTATCTCCTTTGGAGGAGGATTTATTTTTGAAGGAGAAACCATGTTCTAAATTTACTTCATCTTCTTAAAAAAAGCGAGATCTCAACTTTTTACCTCTAATTTCATATATCATGATTTCCATGTTAGCTCTCATATGCTTTAATTGATCACATAAGGCTTTGAGGATAACTTTCAAATCTAGATCATGTTCTGTTTCACTTTCAAACATGTTTTCCAACCTATAAAAAGTAAGCAAAAATATATGTGAAAGAAACATACTCTCTCTTCTCACATGTTTCACTCAATTCTTGTGTAAAATTCACTCATATTTACATTCTTTTCTTGGCTTTTTCTAACAATGAGCACACACTCTCTCATGTCTTTTACCACTAACACTAGTATATTGCAGTGCTTTTAGTAGAATCAATGAGACTCAATCAAGAGAATTTTGTATATGTAGCAATTCATATATAATTTTAGAGTTCAAAGAGACCAAGCAAAACTAGGAATCAAGTTAAAACAAATCCTTAACTTGACGACCAAGAGGACAAATATAGAAAGATTAGAGGAAAAATTTTCACTAAGTAAACAAATATCGTGCCAATAATATAAGGATACAAATTTTTTATATTCTAGGCTTTTTTTTTTTACCTTTTTTTTAAGCCAAGAACAACAAATAATGTCAGCAAAAGTCAAAGAATTGATTTTCCAACAAATGAATTTCCTAGCAAAGAAATTTCTAGCCCATAGAAATTTTCATCAAACAATATGGCGTGATTAACAGCAGGGAATAAATCTCAAAGGAGACGACTCTAAGAACAAGAAAAGAAAAGAAAGGGAACGACATTACCAGACAAGGAGGAAACTACTGACGTGATTAAGGATGAAAGAAGGACGAATCTGACTTGCAGGGGAGAAGGATGCTGTTTGTGATTGAAGAAGCCAATTGAAGATGAACTTGATTTGATTTTATGCAAGGAAGAACACGAATCTGGAGTTGGGAGAGGAATGGGTTATTTTGGGTAGCAAGTTGGTGAAGGCCGAAACTGGTTTGGAGAGTGGGAGATGCTAAAGGTGATAGAATAAAGGTTAGGCATGACTTGCAAGAGTTTGGAGCGGAGCATAGAAGGATTGGAAGACTTGATCAAGGTGCTGAATATAAAGCTCAAGCTTAAGTGAGATCATCAACTCCAAAATACAAGTTTCAAATCTAAGTCCAAGAGGAGTCCATTGAAGGAGGTTACTTAAAATATCATGTGTTCATTAAAAGAGCATGTGACTTAGACATTAATGGGCTTAATTAGTGTTAATTTCATTTTTATTAATTATGGCTGAACTTTGTTAATTAATAAAGTCCAATTAGTTAAATAGTAATCTTTTTGATAGCTCACCTTGTAAATAAACATGTCATGTGCCAAACATGTGATTTCATTAATGTGTTGGTATGCTTATAAGGCCTTATGTATTATTTTATTATTTTTTATGAATTTTTGTTATTTTATTTTAGGACTTTATTTTATTAGTTTTCTAGGTCCAATAAGAGTGTTATTCGAGCCCAAAGTCTTCTAATCCTATTATGATTACTTGAAGCCAAATTAATTAAGTTTTCTAGGCTTATTAGGTTAAAGTTTACCTTGCCCATTTAAGGCTAACTTTTATGTGCGTTTTTCAGATTTAGATGAATGAAAATTTCAGTTTTGTGAGTTTCCTCTTGCGATTCTTTGAGTGCTAAAGAGAATACTATGACTTACCAAGGAATTGGTCCTTCCTTGTGGCATCATCAGAACTAGGGTTTAAGAGACCGGTTCTCTTGAGTTTTAATTCATCAAGACCAACATCTATCCATCTTATTTCTTTATTTTAGCTTTCTTTTGCTTCTATTCTTGTGCATTTTTATTCTTTTCTTTGCTATCTAGTCTTTATGTTTCTTGTTTTGCAAAGATCTGGGTGTTTTATGCATCAAAGTGGGTTTTTTGGACAGGTTACATAAGAATTCACTTATCAGAAGGGAAGACCAAAAGATAAGGATTATGCTAGATGAAGATGATGATCTAAAGTGAAGGATGCATTGCTGGATTGAGGAAGAAGGTATAATGAAGATCGTGTTTGAGTGAATCAGTAAGTGAAAAAGGAAGGGTGTGTTTGGCTGCTTAATAATTGAGGATGATGTGTTGATGACTTGGACAAAGGTTGATGATATGTTGTAACCTCTAAACTCCACCTTAGCTCTTATGTGGATCCTCTAAGATTAATGCTCTAAGAACCCACAAAGTCAAGTTGTCTGTAAAGTAGATGTTAGATATATTTAATTAATAATAATATATATTTGAATTTATATAAATTATATTTATCTTATTTACTTAATTAAATATATTTTATCTAAGTGTGGTCCTTATCTTTAATAAAGATAATGTCAGTTGAGTAATTTTAGGAGATAAGGGATAACTCATTTGATTTTGTGTTATCTTTATTTGAATTTGAAATTCAAATAAAAGATATGATAACTATTAAATAACCTATGATGGCTAGGCTATTTAATAGGAGGCTGAGTAGAGCGTCAGATACACCAATAATTCATTCCACACTCATATAGAGGTTCCTTGACTAGTGACGGCTAATTCCCAGCTACCATCACTGAACCCAAACACTAGTTAGAAGATTCTCATCTCATCTAATTTCTTCTAATTAATTTCTTTGTTTGCAGATCTTCGATTTATTCCTAATTTGAGTAGAATTACTCAATCAGATTTTTATAGCTATGGCGAGAGGTATTTATGATAATTATTTATTCCGCTGCGAGTTTGTAGGAGATTTATTTATACTTATATAAATCTGTTTCTACATGTGATATCAGAGCTACTGGTTTATATTACCTCTCTATGCTTGTATTCTTTGTTTTCATATGTATTCTTTATTTTGTGCGGCCTAGGATTTTTTTTTTCTCCATAAAAATTTTTTTTTTTATTGCCGATAGGAATAAAGTAATTCCGTTTTGATGCTTAACGTTTTCAGAGGGAATGAGTTTCTATTTTCTGGGCCTATTTCCAGTTTTGTTTTATCTTGTTTTATTTTTTTTTTGTTTCTGTTTTATGGGCTTGTTTCCAGTTTTGTTTTATCTTGCTTTAATTTTTTTTTTCTTTTTTGTGGCTTCTGTTTTCTGGGCCATACTAGTTTTGGATCTGTTTTATTTTTCTGTACATTATTGGACTTGTTTTCTGGGCCTACGTTTTGGGCAATAGCTTTTGGGTCTGTTTTATTTTTCTGTTTTTATTTTTTTGCACAATATTGGGCTTATTTTCTGGGTCTGCGTTTTGGGCAATTCTCATTTTATTTTTCTGGAAATAATTTCAGTTTGCATTATTTATGCAATTTTTTTAAATAAATAAAATAATGGGAGAATTTATTTAATTATTTAATCACATAATTGTTTAGTTGATTAAATTAGTTATTTAAATTCTTATGATATTGTGCATATACATGATTTTAATTACACATAATTTTGTGATATTTGTGATTAGCATGCTTTTTTTGTTTTAAGGAGTAGCCACAGCATCCTTGTAAAGTTGCATGCATAATATAAATCACATATGGATATAGAATATCAAATTCTAATAAAATGTGTGATTCTAATTCATCTTTGCCCACAGGTAGATAATTATAATTGCATATTTTATTAGGATGAAATAGATATGGCCTTGTGTTTTCTAAGTAGCCCACAGGTATTAGAAAGCATGAATGCATTCTAGTTTCACCATTTGTTAGACATAAATATATGCCATGCTAATGCCTTTGCCCACAGGTAGATATTAGTGATACGATATTTATGTAAGTATGTGTTATATTGGTAAACATACATAATTGTTAAGGTGGTGATTGATTGTCTCAAAATTATTACTGTAAGTGTGTTTAATAATTATTTTCTTGCAGCTCCTTCATCTCACATGCTATCTGAAGTTGGCGATAAGATCACTCTTGATGGCATAAATCATGCTGAGTGGAAGGAAGATATTCTCCTTCATCTTGGCTATACGGAACTAGATTATGCCTTGAGGATTAAAGAACCTCCAGTGCCCAAAGAAGGCGATAAGGATGCGCAAACCGCATATGATCATTGGGATCGATCCAACTGCCTTGCCTTAATGTTGATTAAGGCGCGTATTAAGAGAAGCATTCGAGGTTTTATTCCAGATTGCCGAACAGCCAAAGAATACTTAGAGGCTATTGACAAGCAGTATACCCCTGCAGATAAACAACTAGGAGGGGCAATTATGAGAGAACTTGTTGATATTAAACTTGCAGGTGTGGGTGGTGTTCGAGAACATATTATGAAAATGAGAGACTTGGCATCACAGCTGAGGCGTTTTAACATGAAGCCTCCTGAGCAGTTCCTTGTGCAGCTCATTCTGAGTTCCCTTCCTCATCAGTATGAAGCTTTCTATGTCTCTTACAACACACATAAAGAACAATGGTCAGTAGATGAATTGTTGGCCATGTGTGTTCAAGAAGAGGCTAGACTAATGAGGAGTGGAAGAGATACACCTAAGGAAGTGCATTTGGCAGAAAGCTCCAACTCTAGGAGGAAGAACAAGAAAGACAAAATGAATAAGTCTATTCCTCCGGCTTCTGCTGAGAATAAAGATAAGGCCACTTGCTTCTTCTGTAAGAAGAAGGGACATATGCGGAATGAATGTCCTAAGAGAAAGGCATGGCTCGCCAAGAAGGATATAGGTAATGGAATTTATATTTCTTGTGTGGCTTATGAATCTCATTTAGTTAGTATTAATTATGACACTTGGTGGATTGATTGTGGAACTACAATTCACATTGCTAATACCATGCAGGGGTTTCTCAACAGCAGACGCCCACATCCCAATGAGGAAAATGTCTACTGGGGCAATGGGATGAAGGCCCATGTGGAAGCAGTTGGAACATGCAGGATCATTTTATCAAATAAATCAATTTTAGATTTAGAAAATTGCTTTTATATTCCAGATTTTTCTAAGAATTTAGTTTCAATTTACAAATTAGTTCCTTTGGGATTTGAATTGTTTCTTTCTTCAAGTTTAATGAGATTGAATAAAGACTCTTTATCTTTTGCTGATATTTCTTTATGTAATGGTTTATTTAAATTACATACTGATTTACCTCAATCTCATGTTGTTACGCATGGTATTAAGCGAAGTGTCATGAATGAGAATTCTTTTAGCTTGTGGCATAGGAGATTGGGACATATCTCCATAGAAAGGATCAAAAGGTTAACTAAAGATAGGATCCTCCCATCTTTAGACCATAAAGAAATTGATCCATGTGTGGACTGCATTAAGGGTAAGCAGACCAACAAGTCACATAAAGGGGCTAAGAGAAGTTCTGAAATTTTAGAGATTATTCACACAGATATTTGTTGCCCTGATTTATCTTCTCATTGTCAAAAAATATTTTATCTCCTTTATAGATGATTATTCACGGTATATGTATATCTACTTGCTTTATAATAAAAGTGAGGCATTAAATGCTTTTAAGGAATATAAGGTGGAAGTAGAGAGACAAACCTGTAAGCAAATTAAAATTGTTAGATCTGATAGAGGAGGTGAATATTATGGAAGGTACACTGATGATGGACAATCACCTGGTCCATTTGCTGAGTTTCTTCAAGAGCATGGCATAGTAGCTCAATACACCATGCCTGGCTCACCTGATATGAATGGTGTAGCTGAAAGAAGGAACAAGATGCTATTGGACATGGTGAGGAGTATGATAAGTAACTCCAAGCTTCCAGTGTCATTATGGAGAGATGCACTTAAGACAGCAGTATATATTTTAAACAGGGTTCCATCAAAGGCAGTTCCCAAAACTCCTTTTGAAATCTGGAAAGGTTGGAAACCCAGTTTGAATCATATACGTGTATGGGGCTGTCCTGCGGAAGTAAGAGTGTATAACCCTCAAGAAAGGAAACTGGATCCTAGGACCATTAGTGCCTATTTCATAGGCTATGCGGAAAGGTCCAAGGGCTATAGATTTTAGTGTCCTTCATATTCAATGAAATTTGTGGAATCTAGGAATGCTAAGTTTCTTGAGAATGATGTGATCAGTGGGAGTGATCAAGTACGTGACTTAGTCACTGAAGAGGATCACATTCAAGAAACCACTAATCATGAAGGAACATCACTAATATATAACACTCATCCTGTTGGAGTGAATATGGAATGTGATGCAGTTCCTGAAACTCAAGTTGATAATGTTGGAAATCAGGAACAAACTAATGAATCTATTACTCATGAAGAACAACCACAAGAAGTGATAGAGAATATTCTTGAAGAACAACCTCAACCTACTGAACAAGTGGAGGTGAGGAGATCAACTAGAGAAAGAAAGTCAGCACTTACTAGTGACTATGTGGTGTACCTTACTGAATCTGACTATGATATAAGTGTTGAAGATGATCCACTCACATTTACTCAAGCTATGCAGGAAGCAAACTCTAAATTATGGTATGATGCTATGATTGATGAAATGCAATCCATGGCAAATAATAAAGTTTGGGAACTTGTAGAGTTACCTAGTGAGTCTAAGGCCATTGGCTGTAAATGGGTCTTTAAGACCAAAAGGGACTCACAAGGTAACATAAAGCGCTACAAGGCAAGGTTGGTTGCCAAAGGGATTCACTCAAAAGGAGGGAATTGATTACAGGGAGACTTTCTCACCTGTGTCCAAGAAAGATTCTTTCCGTATCATCATGGCATTGGTAGCTCACTTTGATTTAGAGTTACATCAGATAGATGTTAAGACTGCATTCCTCAATGGGGATCTTGAGGAAGAAGTCTATATGAAACAGCCTGAGGGATTCATTTCTGAAGGAAATGAACATAAAGTTTGCAGGTTGAAGAAGTCAATATATGGTCTCAAACAGGCTTCACGACAGTGGTATTTAAAGTTCCATGAGGTAATCACATCTTTTGGTTTTGTTGAGAACATCATGGATCAATGTATATATCACAAGGTCAGTGGGAGTAAGATCATATTCTTAATCTTATATGTGGATGACATACTGCTTGCCACTAAAGATTTGGGGTTGTTGTATGAGGTGAAACAATTTCTGTCCAAGAATTTTGAAATGAAGGATATGGGTGAGGCATCCTATGTCATTGGCATTAGGATACATAGAGATAGATCTCAAGGTATCTTGGGATTGTCTCAGGAAACTTATATTAATAAAATTCTTGAACGATTCAAGATGAAGGATTGTTCATCTACTCCAGCACCTATTATGAAAGGGGATAAATTTAGCCAATTATAGTGTCCCAATAATGATTTTGAAAAGAAGGAGATGGAGAATATTCCTTATGCCTCAGTGGTTGGAAGCTTGATGTATGCACAGGTTTGCACAAGACCTGATATAGCTTTTGCTATGGGCATGTTAGGAAGATACCAGAGTAATCCAGGAATGGATCATTGGAAAGCTGCAAAGAAGGTTTTGAGGTACCTAAAGGGTACTAAACAATACATGCTTACATACAGGAGATCCGACAATTTAGAAGTTGTTGGGTATTCAGACTCAGATTTAGCAGGATGTATTGACACAAGGAAATCAACATCCGGCTATATCTTTCTGTTAGCAGAGGGAGCTATATCCTGGAAAAGTACTAAACAAACACTAATAGCCACCTCTACTATGAAAGCTGAGTTTATATCGTATTTTGAGGCAAGCTCACAGGGAATATGGATTAGAAATTTCATTGCTGGGCTTAAGATTGTGGACTCAATCTCTAGGCCAATTAAAGTGCTCTGTGATAATACGGCTGCTGTGTTCATGGCTAAGAATAATAAAAGTGGAAGTCGAAGCAAGTTCATCGACATCAAGTACTTAGCCTTGAAAGACAGAATTAAAGAAGGCCAAATAATCGTTGAGCACATTCGGACGAAAGAAATGTTAGCTGATCCGTTTACTAAAGGGATGCATTCAAAGGAGTTTAAGGATCATGTGCCTCATATGGGTATTAGACTTTCACTGGTCTAATCGAGGTATGTAAAGTAATAAAATTTCAATTTATGGTTTATTATTTCATGTTTATATGGTATACATTCTTGTTGAGATAAATAAACATGGATTTAGGAACTGAATAAATATTCTGGTTTATTCATAAAGTAGATATCCCATAAAGTAAGGATATTACTTGTGATACATAGAAGGTAATACTCATATTTAGAGGACCTACCGCTATGATTCATGTAGTATTGCTTAAATATCTCTTGATATATCAACTGACATATTGTGATCGGACCAAGTGGGAGAATGTTAGATAAATTTAATTAATAATAATATATATTTGAATTTATATAAATTATATTTATCTTATTTACTTAATTAAATATATTTTATCTAAATGTGGTCCTTATCTTTAATAAAGATAATGTCAGTTGAGTGATTTTAGGATATAAGGGATAACTCAGTTGATTTTGTGTTATCTTTATTTGAATTTGAAATTCAAATAAAAGATATGATAACTATTAAATAACCTATGATGGCTAGGCTATTTAATAGGAGGCTGAGTAGAGCGTCAGATACACCAATAATTCATTCCACGCTCATATAGAGGTTCCCTGACTAGTGACGGTTAATTCCCAGCTACCATCACTGAGCCCAAACACTAGTTAGAAGATCCTCATCTCATCTAATTTCTTCTACTTAATTTCTTTGTTTTCAGATCTTCGATTTATTCCTAATTTGAGTAGGATTACTCAATCAGATTTTTATAGCTATGGCGAGAGGTATTTATGATAATTATTTATTCCGCTGCGAGTTTGTAGGAGATTTATTTATACTTATATAAATCTGTTTCTACAGTAGAAACACAAATCCAAAGGGAATGGATGATCAAAACTCTAAAACCTAATAGAATATAGTGATTCTTAGAACTTCAGAGGGAGACGCCACAAGAGAGAGATTAATTCTTTTGATAAGTCAATATGTATTCTAAGAGGAATACAAAGAACTAATGACTCTCACTAATTGAGTAAATTCTAAATATCATTGATCTGTCTTAAAGTGGCACTATTAAGGTCTATAAATAGGAAAAGAAAATTAAATTCTAATGAATCCTCTAAATGCTATTAGATAAAAATAAGCTCTATCTAATAGAATTTAAATTAAATCTAAACATATGATTGATCTCTTGAAATATAAATAGAAAACCACAAAATTATCCTAATTCTAATTTAAATCAAATCAAATTAATTAAAAATTAAAATAAAATAAATCTAAAAAATCATCATAAAAATAATTAATTGAGATGCCCCATTAAGTAAGGTCTTTTATTATTAGGCTTTTATTTGGAAATTGGATCTCACTTGAAATTTGGTCTTGAATCAGAATTATTATTCTTTTTCTCAGCAATGGGTTTAGAAACCTCTTGCTTCTTAAACATGGGTTTATTTTCATGTAATTTTTGGATCAAGTCTTATAATACTTCCTTCATAACTTTAGTTGGAGCTCGAGTCATTAAACCTCTAATAACTTGTAATTGATCCTTTGGGACATTAGATCTCCATTGTTAAATTTATAGATTATGACTTAGATGGTCTCCATTAAGCTAATTCATAGAAGCAAACTGCATCAATTTTTTTTCTTTTTGTTGTAGGTGTAATTATTATGGTTGTTGAAGTGTAGTTGTCTTTAAATAAAAGAAGAAGAAGACTAATGAAGGGTGGAGGTGTTGAAAGTAATTAATTAATTACCATAGAGTTGAATGGATGCATGCTTTTTTGAAAGCTTGACTAATCCATATTTTCCATAGTCAACAACAAAATCCTAACCCCACAATATAAAATTGATAATGTGAACCTTCCTAACCCCTAACTTTCCATTATCATCTTCACTAATCTCAAATGGTTGCTGAGAATTGAGCCCGGAACTTCGTTAGAGTGGCTTCTCTGTTTTTTGTTTTGGTCGCATTCGTTAGAGTGGGTTTAGACAAAATAAGCAGCAGCCTCGTCTGGTGTTAGGTGATGTTTATTTTTTTTGGGCGGTTGTAGCCATCTCATCTAATCGAAACCTTAGTCTTCCATGGTTTAACTTTAACCTTTTCTAAGGAACATGTTAGATTACAATTAACATGATATGACGAAACAGCAGCCTTATTATTCTGTTTTGGAAAAATAAAAATCCATGTCATAACTTGTATGATACTTTAAATTGCAATAATCATTCTTAAAATTGTTAAATTATACATGATTATTACACGAGCTAACCACCGATTACAACCGAGGTAATACCCCACAAGAAAACGGGGGCTTTATTGTTTAATAATAGCAGCCCCCTGGTTGCAATGCCCAATCTTATCCCCTCAGCCAACTCGCTTTTGTTTATTTACCAACACTCGTCTCTACTTTTTCAGTTTCTAGCGAAAAGAAATTCTTAGAATAAAAATAACAATTACGGTTGTTTTTATTGAGTGTTTTCTAAAATTTTTTTGTAAGGTGTTATATAATATTATGAAATAATTTTTTATTTTATCTTTACATTTAATCATTAGTTTCATAAATTATTTTTTTTAAAAAAATAGATGTTTTACAATTTATTTCATAATTGGTTAGCTCATTTTCTATCTCTTACTCATAATAATAATAATAATAATAATAATAATAATTACTAAATAAATTATATTTATATTATTTTAATTAAAAGTAAAAATAAAATTTTTAACTCCTTTTGAAAAGATTTAAAAATATAACAAACTTCTCTTAATTTAAATAAGGCAATTATAAATACTTTAAAAGAATAAAAATGATTTATTTTTTTTCAAAAAGATGATAGTAGTATCCTCCGCTTGACGTGTTGCTTTAACCAATCTATCCTATGCTACTGTTATGGGGTGAAAAATTCAGCCAGTGCCCAGTGCCCAGTGCCCTAATTGGCCCTCGCAAAATAAGACGGCAGATATACAATTATTAGTGTGTGTTTTTTCTACGCTCCGTGTTTGAACAAACCACTAAAGCAAGAGTGCAAGACTAGATTACCATCACTGGTGATTATTTTCAATGGCTCCGTGACTGCCGTCACTTTCATCAGTGTCATAATTGTAATTAATCCCCATTATCTGTCTGTTTCTTCAAGCTCTCCATCACTTATATAACCTCAGTAGTAGAGCCACTAAACAACATAACTTCACTGATCTCCCACCGTGTTTGAATTTTGACCGTTGGTTTCGCCATGTCTGCCCGGCAAAATTCTAAACAAGAGCCACCAATTGGAACGTCGCAGATGTTCAGAATACCCCTGCTTACTTTTACGTTTCGAGTGCATTTCTTCGTCCTGCTGAGCTTCTCAGTTACCTCCAGTGCAAATTCGCTAACCTCAGGCTCCGAACAAGCCATCCTACTCAACGTTAAACATCAACTAGGCGATCCAACGTCGCTTCGATCGTGGAACTCATCATCCTCACCGTGCGATTGGCCGGAGATAGGCTGCGCCGATGGCGTCGTCACCTACGTCCTTCTCTCAGGAAAAGGCATCACCCAGAAGATCCCGGCAGCGATCTGCGACCTCAAGAGTCTGACAAAGCTCGACCTCTCAAACAACTCCATCCCCGGAGAATTTCCAAGACTCTTGTACAATTGCTCCAGACTCCAATTCCTTGGCCTATCGCAAAATTACTTCGCTGGTCCCATCCCCAACGACATTGACAGACTCAAAACACTGATATTCTTGGACCTTAGTGGCAATAGTTTCTCCGGCGATGTCCCGGCGGCGATCGGGAGATTATCGGAGTTACAAACGTTGTACCTGTACAACAACGAGTTCGACGGCACTTATCCCAAGGAAATCGGAAACCTATCTAATCTCGAAAACCTCGGCTTGGCCTATAATGACAGATTTGTGCCCATGGCGATTCCATCAGAGTTTGGGAACTTGAGGAATTTAAGGTTCATCTGGATGACACAGTGCAATTTAATCGGAGAGATTCCTCAAAGTTTTGTCAATCTTACGAATCTCGTGCAATTGGACATATCAGTGAACAGTCTGACAGGTAGCATCCCCAGTGGTTTGTTCTCGCTCAGGAATTTGCAATTCCTATATCTGTACCACAATAAATTGTCTGGTGAAATACCTAACTCGATCCAGGCCTTGAGTTTGATTCACATTGATTTGGCAATGAACAATTTCACAGGTCCAATTCCTGAAGATTTTGGAAGGTTGGAGAATCTGACGGTACTTAATCTGTATTTGAATCAATTATCTGGTCAGATTCCGAGGAATTTAGGCCTAATCAAAACGCTGAAGTACTTGAAGGCTTTTAGCAATAAGTTGAATGGAACTCTGCCTCCAGAATTAGGCCTGCATTCAAAGCTTGAAGCGTTTGAAGTTGGAGACAATCAATTGAGTGGTGCGTTGCCTCAATATTTGTGTGCTAATGATGCTCTGCAAGGTGTGATAGCTTTTTCTAACAATCTTGGTGGGAAATTGCCCGAATCACTGGGAAATTGCCCTACTCTCCGCACAATTCAGCTTTACAACAACAATTTTTTTGGTGAGATTCCTCTGAGCCTTTGGACTTCCAGGAATCTATCAACCTTGATGATAAGCGAGAACTTGTTTTCTGGTCAACTTCCTCGTAAATTACCATGGCATATGTCGAGACTGGAGATCAGAAACAACAACTTTTCAGGAGAGATATCCCTTGGAATTGTTTCCGCAGAAAATCTAGTAGTCTTTGATGCGAGAAACAATATGCTTTCTGGCGAAATTCCAAGGGAATTGACGGCTCTTTCCCGACTTAATTCTCTCATGCTTGACAGTAATCAGCTTTCCGGTGAACTTCCATCCGAGATAGTCTCCTGGCAATCCCTGAATACTTTAACACTCGCAAGCAACAAACTCTCCGGGAAAATTCCGGAAGCTATTGGAGATCTCCCTAATCTTGTTTACTTGGACTTATCGAAAAATGATTTCTCTGGCGAAATCCCACCTCAAGTTGGCAATTTGAGGCTCATTTTTCTCAACTTGTCCTCCAACAACCTTTCCGGGAGCATCCCAGATGTTCTCAATAACCTCGCATATGACACCAGTTTCTTAAACAATCCTAATCTGTGTGCTTATAATCCAAATCTTGACATTTCAAGATGCTTGATCAAAACCTCTCAGAATCCAAACAAATCGTCTTTCAAGTTGCTTGCCTTGATTCTCGTTCTCACTATCATTGTGTTGCTAGCCACTGCCTCACTGGCCTTCTATAGGTTCAAAGACACCTCGGGCAAGAAGAATTGTGGGCGTAACCTTTCAACGTGGAGGCTTACTGCATTCCAGAAGCTAGATCTCTCAGAATGGAACCTCTTCTCAGATTTGACAGATGATAACCTCATTGGAAGTGGGGGCTTTGGAAAAGTATACCGGGTTGCCTCTAATCGTCCGGGTGAGTGTGTTGCTGTGAAAAGGATTTGGAGTAGTATGAAGTTGGATGACAAGCTGGAGAAAGAGTTCATGTCCGAGGTTGAAATCCTAGGCACGATCCGGCATTCCAATATTGTGAAGCTTCTGTGCTGCATCTCAAGTGAAAACTCAAAACTCCTTGTGTATGAATACAAGGAAAATCAGAGCCTGGATAGATGGGTTCATCGAAAGAAAAAAGCATCGTCTACTTCACCCAACAATCATCTGATCTTGAAGTGGCCAACGAGGTTGAAGATTGCCATTGAGGCCGCACAAGGACTGTGTTACATGCACCATGATTGCTCCCCACCAATCATCCATAGAGATGTGAAGTGTAGCAATATATTACTGGACTTCGAATTCCGGGCGAGTATTGCAGATTTTGGGCTAGCCAGGATGTTGGCGAAATCTGGGGAGCCACATAGCTTGTCTGACATAGCAGGGTCTTTCGGCTACATACCCCCAGGTAAGCGATTTTGATGGGAACTGAGGAATAATTTTTATGGCGTCACATTTATAAATGCCGTCTAACTTGGATTTGCAGAATACGCGTATTCAACCAAGATCAACGAGAAAGTGTATGTATATAGTTTTGGGGTAGTACTCCTGGAGCTTGTAACTGGGAGAGAACCTTATAGCGCAGAGGAGCATACAAGCCTAGTAGATTGGGCATGGCAGTATCACGGTGAAGAGGTGTGCCTTGCTGATGCCTTGGATGAAGAAATCAAAGAAGCATGTCACGTGGAAGATATGATAAGGGTCTTTAAATTAGGCCTTGTTTGCACAAGCATATCACCCTCAAGTAGACCTTCCATGAGAGAGATTTTGCAGGTTCTTCGTCAGTGTCGTCCGCCAGATTACAACGGTAAGAAAATGGGAACGGAGTTCGATATTACTCCCCTTCTTGACGATACCATGTACATTTCTAATTACAAGGAGAGTAGCAAGGCTATATGTGAGGGTGACGAAAGCTGCTTGCAAGCAATGCGACAGGGCAGTAGTGTTGCATATCCATTGACGTTAGGAGCAACCACGGAGCCCGAGATTAATTTTGATGTCAATGTCATGAATGTGGTCTAGGATGCATGTTTGTGGATATATATATATATATATATATATGTATACAAATTATCTATGCTACCTCGACATGCTAAATATTTTTGTAACATTTTTACTACTAAAAAATTTCCTTAAAATTTAGACAATTCTAAATTTGTACCAACTAAAAGAAATACAATAAATTTTATTATATAGATATTGATATTGATATATTGATAATACAAATCCAATGGCAGCCCTACAATAGATTTCAACATTCTAGAATTTTTTTAGCTGAAACAGTTTTTTGGTAAAATTTTTTACCTGAAAACATTATAGACTTAAGTATCCAAAATAAACTAAATAAGAAATGAGGATCCGTCTAGGATTAAAAGTCAAATACGATATTACAGGTTTAAATGAGTACAGAGAATAAAATACATCATAGTGCCCACTCAAAGGAGCCACTATCTGTACTGAACAATATTTTCTACTCATTATATTTTTCAATTAATTAATTATGTTTTATTTTCTTATTAATTAAATGACTAGCCATAATATATTGTTTTTACTTGGGGAAGCCATGTTCAACTTTTGGATTTCTTTGTACATCATTTTATAATTTTAATTTTGTTTCAAAATATGTCACTTTAAAGTTTCAATAAAACATTATTCATCTAAAACTATTTTACCCTTTATTATTAATAAAAATAAGGATAGATGGAGCAAAGCAAATACAGTCAAATTTTACTATAATCTAACACTACTCAACAACTTTTTAATCTATATGGATAATCTTAAACAACAAAAATTTTAATCTATATGGATAACCTTAAAACAACAAAAATTTTGAAACGGATAAAGCAATACACTTGCAAATTACTCAGCACAATTAAAAACACTTCAACCAAAACTCGATCTGCTGGAGATAGATCATTCCTCATGATCAAGAGGCCGCCCCAGAACAATTCCACAAATATCAAAAGGCTGCAGATGTTAAACTGGCTTTTATGTGTTTCCCGGATCCCTCTCTTCCCCACCCATCTCGCGAATCTCCAACCCAAAAGAAAACCCGGACGCCAACTCCTACGCTTTTTAAAACACCAAATTATATGGAACACGCGTTACAACACGAAAGACTATATTTTACAATAGTTCTTCACTGACATTAAAAACAGACAATGCGCAGAATGATCCTGGTCAGGGTCTAAAATTCCAAAGCAGGCATTGGAAATGGAAGGCCAATTCACTCATCAGCCGCTATACTGTCACCGAAGGTTTTTCTTTTCTCATTTCCTCTGCTGAGTCATCTAGACCTATTAAATATTAATTACAGTTGCATCATATATCAGCCACATCACAAGTAAGAGACTGAGTTCAACTCTTACAAATCAAATAACATAAACATTCAAGTTGCACGAGGCAACAATTCAAAGCTCTTCAGACGAGAACAAGATTCACAGATAACAGGATAGAATGAGACCACAATTTCGAGCATCTCCATTATGCTATTCATTTATGTACAAACGATCCTCATAAATCTATCCCCAAAATGCTAGTCTATTTCACGATTTTCGTCTGCATCTGCTCCTCAATGTTCTAAATACAACCTCATCCTCACTCCATCTCCGGACAGCAAACCCACAAGACAGCATAAGGTGGCAGGATGGGTACAGAGACTTCAGTAACTCACCTCCCCCGGCTCATGATGTTCCATCCAGACTCCTACAAAAAGCAACCACCACCAAACAGGAAAGAATAAAGATATAACTTGGTCACATTGCAGGAGTTTATAAGCATGCCTTGTCACTAGCTTCCGCACAGATTCTGACCTAGCGCATCTGGAGTTCATACAATACCTCCGAGTCTGACATCAGGCTATACAAGATATGAAAAATAGAATTTAGAATACCAACAAAGCATTAATCTAATTGATCTAAAAATTATAAAAGTGAAACAAAAAGGAAGGAATTGTCTTGATCCTCTACACAAAAGTGAGGTTTCTAAGCACAAATACTGGAAAGCTAGCACGTATAGTGGTGCAGGACCTGCGACCACACATTCACCAGTCAGAAAATTGTCTACAAAATTCAATGACCATGAAAAATTGATAAACTATGTAACTTGTAACAATAGGAAAAATATACATGTAAAAACATTCGGATGTAGTAAAAATACTCAACATCACAGGCATAGAATAGAAACAGACCACATTATGAGTAAAAATAATGTTTAAGATAATTGATATAATCAAACAAGTTAAAAAGAAAATAATATCAGATCCTCCTCTTACATCTTCTCAAACCATCAAAAACATAATTCTCCCAACAAGTTTTAAAGAGAAAAGGTGTGAAAATTACTATAAATTAGACTATCATCTTCACCAAGGGAAAAACAGAGAGATTAAAGTAAGTTTCAAAACCTTCAATTCTTCAGCCATGCTATTTTGAAATACTCTATTCCCATCAAAACAACCACTCTTCAAAACAGAATGAGGATCTACCACAGAGACATCACCCTGCAAAGATCTGTGACTCTCACTATTGCCCAAACTTCCAGTTTTTGTCACTGCGATCCACAAAAGTTCCTAATCCATAATTCCTCAAATACAGAAACTCACCTCGCAGTTGAAGTTCCGGATGCTAGCACTTGGAACAAATTCCGCATGTTCAGCCTTTGCCAAATTACATGCTTTGACTAGTTGTGGATCCATATTAACAGCACCCTCTTCAGATTTCAGCAAGCATTTCGTAGATGCAGTTTCTGCTCTTTCCAAGCAATCTAAATCTAGATCCCGAACTTTGTTCCCATCAACTCCATTCTGAAATGGATCACCAGCTTCTAATTAAGGAACTTCACATGAACCAAGCTACTTCGTGATATTTTCTCCACTGGTGCAGCAGGCTTACCTCATTTTGAGCTTGACCACTTGATTTCTGCTTAGCATGTGTGCAGTCGACATCTGTTTCACTAATCTGTATATCAGGCCCTACAGTACCTTCACCACCTCTCAGGAGCGGATCAGATGATTTAAAATCAGAATTGCTATTAGCATCCTTGCTTGTTGAATCTTCTAACCTAACAACACATTCAATACCCATATGAGAGGTACCACCTGATCTACTAATATTACTTTCAGGAGAAAAAGAATCTAGCCTTTGTGGGCTAATAAATGCTTGTTTTTCTGGTTTACTTGTTTTCACATCCACTGTTTCAGGATCACTTTTCCTCTTGTTGCATCTTTCAGCAGATCCAGAGTAGCACTTGGTAGCATTCTCCCCGGTAGCATTCTCCCCCATGTTTTCAGCAGGATGGATTGGATGCCTTGGCATTCTAGTCCGTTTATAACCATCTGGAAAAACAAAAGCAGGGAGCTGCTTTCGACGAACATGGGAAACATAAATTTCCATCCCTGGTTTCCAATATGCATACATGTTTATCTCTTGTCTAAATTCATCTACTGTTTTACGTATATCGAATTGCTGCCCTTCTTGACCTCTTACTCCTGCTTTTCTTTGCAAGCCCATGAAAAATGCAGAATGTGGACAAGGTTTGGAAGTGTCTGAATACTCATGTGGATATGGATGACACTGCAACATCCCATTTGTGTCCCGCTCTATCTGCTCAGTATTAATTGGGAAGCATTATAACACGTTTAAACATTCAGAGATTAATAGCCCATGAATAAAATCCAGACATGAATTACATCTGTGGAGGAAACCTAATATCAAACTATCACAACACTTTACCTTCAAAGTAAGTTGCCTCCACCTAGATTCTACCCAGCCCTCCCATGCCAGTAGATCATCAGCATCTGCTGCTACTATGTCCACTTGCAGATAGTTTTTATATGCCTCAAAAAAGAGATATGGCTCAAAAAGAGCACTCCAGTGGGTTTTGTTGAGCTCAATTTCCTAGAAACAGACAATAAAAACAGTAGAAAACAAATTAAGTAGTGCAGGAAATTAATGACAACTAGATAATAATAAACTCCTATTACCTCACAGATCCTGTTGCCATGGTGGAACTGATCTATCATAACACGAAGAGTACTTGTTGAGACATTGTAGCTCGAATTCATGCATGGATATGCAGGAGTGATTATTGGCATATGATGAAATCTGTCCCGGGGGTTTCTACGAGGATCCCATACAGGGAAACCCAGTTCATTCTCTTCTATAGAACACAACATTACAGGGTTTGGCCACCGCCACTGTGTATACACCCTGAAGAAACGAGAAACCAACATACTGGGATTTGCATTAGGATAAAGCTGGCAAACTCGAGCGACTAAAAGAGCCCAATTTACACCGCCAAGGAATCCAGTAACCTAAACACAGAGAAAAACAGGATTGAAGACAGAACATAAAATTAAATGTCCCTGATGATGAAAACTCCAGAGGTTGCGTATCTTACATTTGAATAAACACCACGCCTTTTTGCCCAAAACTTTAAACATCTCAGAGTAGTTCGGAAGTGCTAACATTGTCAAGGGTTACAGGAGTATCAATTCAATAAGTTGAAGGACCATTAAATCTAAAATATTAATCAACCAAATTAAAGAGCATGTATATTAACCTCAACATTTGGAACAAGTTTAAGAATTTGATCAGCCACTCGGCAGCCATTAAGACTTCGAACAGTTGGTTCATCAACATCATACAGCACAGACCCATTTGAGATATCCAGGTCCTGAGGAAAAGTGTGTTTAAAATCACATCAAAGCAAATAAGAAAAAGATCTATATTTAAAGAGGGGAGAAAATTAAGAGCAGGGGAGAAGAAAGTTCAACAGGATGAGATTGTATTTTGCTTAAAAATAAAAAATGCAAATGACAACTAGATTTGCATAAAGAGTAATAACAAACTACAATGCCAGACAACTTAAGACCAGCAATGATCATGTAGTTGTTGCAAACTTGAGTATGGTAAAAAAAAAAAAAGGAAAGAAAGAAAAAGAAGAAGACAAGACACCAGTTTCGATAATTAATCTGAACCAGACCAGATATATAACTGCCCCTCTCTCTCCTCCAGCTCTCTTCCTCACTAAATCCTTCCTATACTTGAATAGCACACCCCACCCCACAAGAAGGTAAAAAATAAAGAAAACATAAAAAAAAAAAACTACACTTTAAGCATGCCAAGAAAGTAGGAAACAAGGATAATGAACACAATGATATGCGTGTATACATATAACAGTCTATAAAGTACAGGCATGACTGGATCAATACTTTAAAAGCAAGGGAATTCACAACGCATAAAGTGACTCACTAAATCCTAGGGAGGCCCTCAAATCATAACAAGAAAGAACTAGATGATTGCTAATTCAAATAAAAATACTGTTTATGAAAATAAGCACCTCTAACATATAAAATCCCTGCAGAAGGAGAACTCAAACTTACCTCTGGGACAACCAAAAGAGATACACTCGCATAAAGCAAATCTATAGATATTCCATGAAACTTGAATTTCATTACTGGAACATGAGCATCAGAAACTGGTTGAAGTTCAGTAACTCCCTCCATTTCAGCGAGGATGTTATACAATATGATAAAGAAGTCTTCCTGCAAAAGCGATACATATTTAGCTAAACGTAGAACAAAATGCAATTTATTAAAAAAAAAACAAAAGAGCAGAATCAGCCAGCTGCAGCATGTCACCTCTCGATTTACATAAGAAGGACCAACACACAAAGTATCTATATCAGCTCCAGGTCCATGCACCTGTAAATTAGTAAGTTGTTGCTTAATATTAAAAAAATATAGAACAGCAACCTATGATACAGGCAGACTGTTATAATATAAAATAATATTTTAACTCGTTTACAGGCTACTATCCATGTATTTTCTATAAAATATAATATAGGCTAGTTACTACAAGAATGACTTTGATAGTCCCACTGTTATGCAATCACGGTAGAAGGTGTGACCAGATGAAGAGAGAGAGAGAGAGGAAGAATAGGCCTAAGACATTCAGAGTAAATGATAGAGGAATCAAAGCAAGTGGGGGTTGTAGTGGGGAGGAGTAGGAGATTCAAAATATTAACTGACAGAGAGGGCAAGTGGGAGGAAAAAGAGAGTGGCTGCCATGGGACATACTGGAGGAGTGTATAATAGCTAGAGAGGGGGTCGAGAATTCAGTAGAAAGGTTGTGGGAGAGTGCTAGCCCCACAAAAGTGAGTCTGGGACTATTGTATCTGATTATCTTCAGTTGGTCTATTGTACTTGACTATTGTTGAATGAAATAGCATTACGAAGAGCAGGAATAACAACAAAGATACTCATCAGAACTAACCAAAAAGCGCGACTGGGAAAGTTGTCAAGTGTTAATCAGAACTGGATCAATTATGATCAGTTATTCAAATTTTCAACTGAGTGCAAATACCCATTTCTTGAACCTCACACAGATTAGCTTGTTTTCATTCCAAATCATCTCAACATTCTGATATAAATTCCTTAGACTATTACTGATAACTATCAATTCCTTCAAACATGATTCTCCGAAAAATTTAGCTTTCCACATTCCAAAACCTATAACAGATCAAATCAAGACACATTGACTTCCAAATGAATTTATGTCCACTAAACTACATATAATCAAAATCACTCCTCCGGAAGAAAGTAAGATATTAGCATACAATAATAAAACCATTACAATGAGTCAGCAAAAAGTGACAATAAGAAACCCAAAGAGAAAACAATCACCCCTAGTCGATAAGAACCAAATGTAACTATGACAGCATTTGCATCCTCTACCATCTGATCTGTGTACCCTCGCTGGCGAGTCAACTGCTTCACCCAGCTTTTTACAATCTACATTGCAGGTTAACTTGGTTAACATAACATTTAAAATTGATTACAGTGAAACACCTCAATCATAATTATAGAGGGCAGCATCCCTATGCCAATTAAAGTAGCATAGACAATTAAGGAAGTAATGAAGCATGAAAGGAAGTAATATAGCATGAAAAGGCATCAACTAGCAAGGGCAGGATTGTCAATGTAAAACAGCATAATAGAAATTTCAAATTTAACCGCCGGAAAATAATCGTACTGAGTAGCTTCTGCCGCTAGATAGAGAACGCGGCTCTAATCCTGATGAAAACCGAGAGATATCGGATAGAATAATAGTCAACAAAAGCAAGCGTCTATTTTTACAACACCCCCCACCCCCGGGGGAGGAAAAGAAGGCAGCATCTAATCACCTGATCAAGGCGACCAAGTACCTCTTCTCTCTTTGCAGCTTCTTCTTTGCTCTCGTAAAGCCCGGAATTAACCAGAAACTAGTATAACAGAAATCCAGTAAATTATTTTTAAAAACATAAAATAGAAAAAAAAATCAATTGACACTCAGGGAAGATGAAATACCCTCTCCAACTCCATGTTCCGATGGAAATCAGCCTCGGTGGGACCGGCCAGAGAGATGGGTTTTGTGATCCCATACTTTTTGGCTTGCTGAGGAGGAAGTGGCGTCGAAGGATCATTCGGACTCTCGGAACCCATCGTTTCAGTAGCCAAAGAAACCTAGAATGGAACAAACACAGTACCCGCTTTGACTTGCATATTCAAAACACTACGGCGAGGGGATACAAAGTTGCGAATCGTGAACACTCATGCATTGAGGTCGTGAGTTTGGAGGTTATGGATGATGAGACTGAAAGGTGTAGGCATGGATGTGCTAAAGGTTGAGAGGTTGAGTGTGATTGCAGGTGGTGAACCGCCGAATGGCGCAAAGAAAGAGGAAAAGAGAGAAAAGGAGGGACAGATATGAATTGAAAAGGGGATAATGTTAAGAAAGTGCGACGAATTGGCGAGACTCACAGAGAGATAGAGATGGAGATGGAGGTGGAGCCTGGGGAAGAGAGGGAGGAGACCCCAAACTAGGGGGTAGACAGCGGGCGAGGCTGCTGGATCTGGGGATTTCTGTGCTTTTACTGGGCGTTTGGTTGTAAATAATTATTATTATTTATATCTTTTTTACCAACAGTAGTAATTTATTTGTATATTTAATTTTTGTAATTAATTAATTTAATTTTAAATTTTTTGCATTGGCTAAAAAATTAAATTTCTGGCCATAAAAATTGATGTTTATTTAATCTATATTATTATTCTTATTTTTGTTTAACTATATTATTCTTGTTAAATAACCTAGTAATAAAGTTACAAAATGTTACATCAAGTATATTCTGTGGGTGGCGGGAGTCAATTCTCTCCATTCATGATCCAACGCACTTGTACACACGGCACCGTGAGTAAGGTCAGGTGCGGAAATTTATCTGATAAATATCCTAGTCCATCACCCGAATCTGAATTCTCCCGTATTTGATATTAGGGTTTACACAAATTAAGATAATAATTAGGAACTACAAATTTTTTTCATTTTTTCTCAAATTATTTTTATTAAATTTATTAGAAATGAAATATTTTAATAATAAATAAATATTTAGACTTATTAATTAGGGATAATTTTAGAAAAACAAATACACTACGTAATCCGTAAAGTGCACTATATTTTAAAATATAAATTTATCAAAAAAAATGTACTATATAACGGAATAGAGGAAGTATGATGGATAGGAGATGAGGTATTTTAATAGAGGGAAGGAGAGAAAAGGAAATATAAGATATGGAGGGAAAAGGAGGAGATTGAGATGAGGAGAGGGGAGAAATTTTAATAATTTGTTATTTGGTTTAGGAGGGGAGGGGAGGGAACTTAATTATAATTTGATCATTTTACCTTTGAAATTAAAAAAGTTTTCTATCATTTTTATTTTAGTAATTATTTTCTTTTTATAAAAAATATTAAAACCTTATTTTTTAATTAAAAAATTTTCACATTCTATTTTTAAGGGAAAATTATTATTAAATCCCAAAATACTAAAATATTTATTAAAGAGTTCCAACCCTACAAAATATTATACCTAAATTTCATGGTCAAAATCAGTATAAAATCCTGAAATACAAGTATAAAATCATGGAAGATGAGTATAAAAAATTTCAATATTAAGTATAAAATTATGCTTTAATATTTTATGCTCACACTATATAATTTTACAATTAATACTGAAATTTTTTATACTCAATTTTTGGGACATGGAACTTAAGTGTAATATTTTTCGGTATTGAGACCTTCAAATAAATATTTTCATGTTTTGAAAATTTTTAATAATTTTTTCTATTTTTAAAAATATTTCTCATTTAAAAAAAATGTGAGAGGGTTAAAAATTTATTGTCACCTTTGCCCCTCCAATTTTATAGGGGATAGTTTGAGGGGGAAGTTAATTCTCACTTCTCATAATATACAACAACTTTAATCAAATGACATGGAACAAGAATAAACATTGAACTTTACTAACTATCTTAATCTTTTTAAAATCACATTTTTTAAAATTATTTTTATTTAATCACTTTCCCTCTTTTTATGTTACATTAAATATGAGTATTTTTTTTAAAATACATAATAAATATTATTTCATATATTATAAAGAGTCATATATTTAGAACCAAGATAAAAGGCTTTGGACTCGTTTAGTTTATTTTTCGGGTGTTCATGAAGTGAGAATTTAGATTTTATTCCCACACTTGTACTATTTGGTTGGACATAAGAGTGAGAATCTGAACTCCTATAGGAATGAAGATAATCATAGATATGGGAGTTAATTTCCTATCTTGAACCTTGACTTTACTTTTTCCTACAATTGGAAATGAAGACCAAATGATAGAAATAATCTTAATTATGAAATATTATTCTTAAAATACGCTTTACAGATTATGTACCACATTTCCTTTTGAAATTTCTTCATTAGTTCTTACAAGTTATTTAGTGTAATTTTTCCTATAAAATTTTTTTCTCTAAAAATATTTAATTTAAAATTTTAAAATAAAAAATAATAAGAATTGAAGTATACATATTAGGGGTGCACAAAGACCGGGCAAGACCGGGTTGATAGCCAACCCGATGCCCGGTCTTTGTGAAGTTAAGCAGGACCGGACCAACCCGGTCTCATAGACCGGGGTTGGTCCGGTCTTAAAAAGTATCTAAAAATAAAAAAATAAATTAATTTTATTTATTAATAAAACTATAATTATATTCATTCCAAATATATTTTCTTAAAAAATAATATTATAATAAAAAATAAAATTTATTAAAATTATAAACACTTAATAATTATATATTATTTTTCAATAATATTAAGAAATTCATTTAAAGTTTTAAATAAAATTAAAAGATTGGATTTTTAAAAATATTTACAATAATAATATAGGCAATTTATTATATATAATGTATCAAGAAAATATTATATAAAATTAATATTTATAAATTTTTAAATATATATATAATTATATATATACCGGGACCGGGGGAGACCGGGTTTAACCTTAACCCGGTGTCCAACCCGACCCGGTCTTCAAGACCAACCCGGTATGCCGGGTAGGACCGGGCCTACCGGGCTACCGGGTTGGTTGCACACCCCTAATACATATATTTCCCTTTTACTTCTTATATTACAATTTATGTTTAGATATTTTTTATTTAATAAAAATAAAAATTTGTAAAAACTTAAAATATAAGATTATTATTTGGAAAAAAAAAGAAGAGGTTACCCGTTTGTAACTAAAAAAAAAGGTCATATTACGAACACAATATTTGTCGCACCCGGAAAAATGCGACGAAAGGGAAAAGAGAACAAATCTGGTTTTCGGGTGAAAACCGGCTTGTGAGGAGTCGCCACCAAAATTTTGAGGAAAATCTTGGGAAACCGCATTAAAGAGGAAAGGGTGGTCTGCGTAACCAGAGTTGGATTCGGGAGTCGATTGTGTGTGGGGAAGGTGTTAGGCACCCCACAACACCCGTTCCTAGGAACGGTTACCTTACATTGATTGTGTAAATTAATATGGCTTAAAAATATATTTTGGTTTTCCTTTTTTATTCATATGCTAGAATAAGGGTAGAGAAAAAAAGAAATTAAGAAAATTTGGATAATAGAATTAGGAAAATAAATTAACTTAGAAATTAAAAAGATAAAAAAATGAGGAAAAAGGAATTTAAGAAAATAAAATGGAAAATGTTTATTAAATGGAGAAAAAAACACCAAATAAATCAGAAACTATTTATTTATTTACAAAGGCGGACTTGACCCAGGATCAGAGCCTGGGGCCTACGTACCCTGCGATGGGGATCAAAGTCCACGTAGTTCGGGACTAGAAATGCGTGTCTGTTGGTTGATATATTTTTTTTGTTTATAAAATTTTTGTAATAAAAGAAAGTTAACGGAAAATAATTTAACTTCTTGCAAACAAAACAATTTTTTGAGATTGAGTTGGTGTGTTTTAATTTACAAAAGACAATTCAATTCCGCTTACTTACTCTTATTTTATTTTGTGTGAAAATACTTTTGGTTTTTCTTTGATTTTTTTTTGTTTTAAAATGATATATTTTTGTACTTTTGAAAAACCATCACATTTCTATACTTTTGAAAATATTTTCTTTTTTTTTTCTTTTTTTTTCTTTTTTATAAAAATGAAAACCAATTTATCTAGTGCAGACTCGCAGTCGTGCCTGATAAACTGATTCCTGAATTGCCTACGAAGATTCTGAAACCTCGTGGTATAAAGGTTTTATTAACCTTTAAAGCAAAACTTTAGAAAATACTACTATATTTTTAGATAAAAATTGAGAAAAACTTGTTAAGATATCATAATTTATTTTTTTTTGTGATTTTTTTTATAAGACGTAATTATGTTCTTAAAAAAAATATTTAACTGATAGGTCTACGTGAATTCGCAACCTCACGATAACTCAGTAAACTCAAATACCTGCGTGGGTCCTGGAAACTCACGTGGTATAGTTATATGAGTGGATTAAAAATATTTTTTTCTTGATGATATTCGTATTTTCTCAGAGAGAGTAATTACGATATTTGTATGCAGCATTCGGGGCCATCATTTTTATTTCTTGATTCCCACCCAATTTAACATGCCTATCATTTATGAACCAAGCATACACCAACTCAAAAATCCCCCTGACCCCTTGGGAGCATTGGAGAATGTTCCGCCTCCAACTTAGAACCCATTTCTCAAGGCTATTCTTTAACTAATGCATTCATATGTTGTACAAAAATGAAATGATAAAGCATCAAATATATTACAAACAACTGGGGTCTCAATATTTTCATCCTTCAAAATACCTACCTTAAATTCAACGATGTAAAATAAATAATTAATTGACTTTAAATTTTTTCTTCTAAACAAAAAGCAAAAGAACAAACCTGGACAGCTCCGGGAGGAAGATTAGAGGAAAACTAAGGAAAAAGGGAACAGTATTACCATGTACATGATTATTAACAGGTTTATATGATAAATGGTCAAGAAGATAAGGGATCTCACCTTCTGTAGATAGTCCAGCAGACTTCCACTGTCCCAACAAAAGATTTCCTGCTATGTCAAGCCCGAGAGCACTAATCATGGATGGCTTTGCTCCTAGCCTTGACATGCACTCAGCCACATTCCTTGCTACACCTCCTAGGACGTAACGGACCTTGCCAGGAGTAGTAGTTCCTGAGCCATGAGCGTGTTCGGCATCCCTTTGTTTTGGTTCCTCGCTCGTCATCTCGGTTTTTCTTCATGCTCGACCTCCCTCTTTTCTTTCTCGTCCATGGATCGTCTTCCCAGTTCTCCCGCGGCTGCTTCCTCTTCGTCTTCAACCGTCACGTCTCCCTCGGTTTCTGTTTTTTCATCGTGCACGTCCCTCTTTTCTTCCTCCTCGTTTCAGCTCTCTCACGCGTGCTTCTCCCAGTTCTTTCCTTCTATCGTGCTCGGCCTCTTTCCTTTTCTTTCTTCAGTCCGCCACCGTGCCCGTCTCCTTTCCTTTTTTCTCCTCCTCGGCAGCCCCCTGTTTTTCTCCTCCTCGGCAGAAAAGTCGAGCTTTGCCCACTCGGTCCTCGGTCTCAGGTTCACGGTTTCAAGCTCCCGGCCTCGGGTTCTCGGTCTCCATCGTGCTCCCTTTCGGTCTCTCTCCTCTGCTCTCACTCGTCTTGCTCCGCTCTCTCCGTCCATTTTTTCCGGCTCCCCCGCTTCGGTGCACCCTTCCCCCTTTTTAAATGTCTCGCGTCCTCTCCTTTTCTCCACACTGCCACTGCCCTTTTCCTGCACCCCCAGCCTGCTTTCGACCACCCCTTACTTTCTTTTCAGTTCTTCGGTCCCCCCTCACTTTCGTGCACGCATCCTTTTTCTCTGTGGCTCTCTCGTCTCTCTTTTTTTTTTTGCGACAGCTGCTGCCTCTTCCTGTCTTCCTTCAGCTTTTCTTTTTCTTTCAGTTTGCCACGTCTTCCCTCTTTTCTTTTAGTTTCATTTTTATCAATTAGTTTTTTTTCTTGTGTTTTTTCTTTTCTATTTCCTTTCTTCTTCTCTCTTTTTTCTTTATTATTATTATTATTTTTAATTAGTTTTATTTTATTTTATTATTGTATTTTTTGTTTTGTGTTTTTTCTTTTTACTTTTTTTTTATAAAATATCCGGACAAAATGGGGTGTTTACAATATTGAAGCAATTAATGTTAGACTAAATTTTTATTTAGGGACAATTTTAACTTTTTACACATTATTCATATTCCATTCCATCATTTTCTTATGTCTAACTAAACAAATTTAAGCTGTTACCTATATTTTTTTCATACTAAACTAAATCAAATTTTAGCTTACAAGATTTTATTCTATTCCATTTTCAATCATTCCCAATACTTCTCTTAACCAAACCGGCCCTTTATGTTTATAATTGGGGGAATAATAAAATACTATACTACTATCTCTTTATAAAATTAACCAAAAAGAATCATTTATAATTGTTTGGTAGAAACGAATATTTTTTCCTTCCATACGTTAAATTTTCTTTTTTGGGAGGGAACCAATCTCCTTTGATCTTTATAAAGCGATGAGCCCCGGTTTTTATTTGAACTCGGTACCCATATTTTTCTCTAGTTTTTCAATGCCCAGTTAATAATTATATATATTATATTTAAGTTCTTATATATTTTACTTGACTTGTTGTATAACACTCACTTCAATTTTATTTATAAATAAATTTTTTTCTTTTTAATAGTCATATTTATAATGGAAAAAAAAGGTAATATTTCATTAATTTTTTTTACTAAAACTATTCTCCTTTATTAACACTATTAAGAGTCATGAGATATATTTCTAAAAGAAATTAAGAGAAAAATTAGTAAAATAGAAATGATTTTGACAAAATAAAAAATGTGAGATAAATTAATTATTTTTAATTAACATCAACTTCTTTTTTAATTTATAAAATAATTTTTTTTTATAAATAGGATGGGATAGAGTTTGTATCAGAAGTCAAAGATGTGGCCGGCCCATGTTTGTGTGTGTATTTGGTCATCTTGAATTGTTAGTTTTTACTAAGCATTTGCAACAAAGTTTAAAAAATGAACACCTTGAAATTATATATTTTTAGTTAAAAAAAATGGATACCTTTGTGAAGCATACATGAAGCAAGTTTGTTTGGGAAACCTAAAAGGGGATGCTTATCACATCATTTAAAGATCCGTTTTGCTGGGCATGCCATGTGTTTAATGAGGGTTCGGTAGACTGATGTTAAATGTAGCCTAAGAATGCATGTGGATATAGATAAATAACTCGTTGACTTGTAAGCAAATGCAGCATGAAAATTTTATGTAATTTTGTCATTTAATAAAATTGTATAGAGAATATATGACCCAAAAAAAAAAGTTGTACATAGAATAGGAAGGTAAGCATGATTTTATCAAATTGTACTAAATATATAATAAAAAAATAAATTGGCATTTTTCAATTCTTTTTGCATTATTTTTATATAGAGTTAAAAATTAATATTTCCCATTCACAAAATTATTTCTTATTTTATTTATTTTCATTTCATTTCATTCAACATATCATATGGTTAATTATTTATCTAAAAAATCTAAATTATACAAATTTCAAAGGTTACTATATTTCATCAAACAACCCAATTAACTTACTCAAAAACTGTGTTGTGTTATTATTAAAAAGCAATAATAGAAATAAATCAGAAATTCAAGTAATGAAGATTTTAGTTATTGAAGTAATGAAGGTTTACTGCAACGAACTTTTTTATTTTTAGAAAATTAAAAATTTTTGAAAGTGAAAACGGAATGAATATTAAGTTTTACCAGTATTTTTTATTTTAATATATGTTTCAAGTAATAAATTGATATTTTTTTCTTTCATGAAGCATATATAATACTTATGCATTTTTTTCTTACACTTGTGAAATTGGAAAGTCAATTGTAACCATTTTTCATGCGAGTCCCAAAATTTGGGACGTTAATATTAAATGCCCGCAACTTATATATAGAAGTTTGGCTTATACTGTATTGACTTGGAAAAATTGGAAGGTTTGTAAAACATTCCCCATTGAGATGCAAAATTTGAGAAAAATCAGTGATATCAATGATTTTTGGGGGAAATGACAGAAAAATCTGAAAATAATTATTAAGAAGTCTTAAAATCCTAAAATAATTACACTCAAAATTTTATTGGTGTAAAATTCTAAAAAATAAATATAAAAAATTTTATTATTGAATATAAAATTATGCTCTAATATTTAATTACATCAAAGTTTTATTGATACAAAATTCTGAAAATGAGTATAAAAATTTTTATTATTGAGTATAAAATTATACTCCAATATTTTATATTCATACTTTATGATTTTATACTAAATAATGAAATATTTTATATTTTTTTCTTGAATTTTATACTAATGGAATTTAAGTGTAATTTTTTAGACTTTTTAATAATTATTGTTGTATTTTGGAATTTTTTTATGATTTTTCCATATTGTTTTGGTAAAATCATAGAAAACATAATATTGTTTTTTTAATTATCAAGCTCTCAAAGTATTTTGATAAGCACCATGGGGTACCCCTTAATCTATAGCTAAAAATCAACTCCTTCAAGGTGTAGAAATTACTTAAGGCCTTTATTATACACAAAACTATGAAGTAAATCTAGAATTATATTTAAGAGATTTAACTATCTATATCAACTATGTCATAATTTTCCATTAATCTTAAGTATTGTTTATTCCAACGTATGCTTGATTTAGGATTGAAGAGACTCATTTTCTTACTAAGCTAGAAATATTTTTCTGAGGGAAATAACTGTCACTCATACTTTTCAATCAGATCAAATTAAGACGTTATTGTTTTCTCTCCTAGAAGGAGTAGATGTATTCAGCTCTGTAGTTCTAAAAAGTAGATTTTGGAGATGAAAAAGCTTACCCATCAATCATCAATATAACGTAAGAAGCAAAGATGCGAAGCACTGTTCACCTAAACTCAGTTTATTATTGCTTTTACTATTCAAATTCCACGCTTCTCCCTTTTTTCCCCTTTGCCTTCCTTCCTGCGACTTTCATCTGTTCTCTTCTTTTCCTTTGCATTTAACTTTTCCATGATCCCTGTTTAATTATTTTACTTATTCTTTAAATATGGGTTCCTCGTGTTGAATTCTTTAATTCGTTTTTGCTTTCTCTTTCACTTCCTTACTCAGAAGTTTTTTTTACCTATGGTTTTTTGCGGAAAAAAATATAATTATTTTATTTTATCCCAATTTATTATAAGACAATAATAATCTTATTTATCACTTTTACTCCTCATTAATATAAATATAGTACCTCCTTAAAAAATCTTCATGTCAGTAAAAGTATGCTTATAAAAATATTTTTGTCTAATTTTATATTTGTCTTATTTTAAAAGTATGTTTATAAATATATTTTAAAGAATGTTTAGATTTTTTAAAAAAATTAAAAATAATATTTTTATCTCTTAATATACGTAAAATCTCAAATATTATTTATAATATGGCATAGAAATGTAGATCTTTTATAACTTATCTCATATTTTAATTAGATTCTATCTTTTTTTTTTCAAATTTTTGAGATATCTAGAAAAAATAAATTACATTAATTTAATAATTCTTAAGGCCTCTTCTAGCTTCCTCCTCTCGCCTCTAACCTCTTCCATCTTCTTCCATACGCATTCTAGATTTTTCCTCTTTCTCATCATTTTTTTTTCTTTTACATATTCCTATTTCTTCTTTTTCAAATTACCACGCTTTTTACCATTCATCCATATACATTTTACTGTTTAGTACCGTGCAGTTTAGTTTGATTGAGACTTGCTTGCCATGCTTGCTGTTTCAAACGAACCAGATTTGTATATTTGGTAACTGTGCAGTTGATGATTTATTCTCCACTTGAGGATTTATTTGGTAATTTGTTAGCCAGATTTACAAATCGACCATTCCATTCTCACTTGCTGCTTCATGGCTCAGGCTAGGAAAAAAAGGTCATTGCAAAAGTCAAAAAGGTGTTGGAAAGAAGGGTCATTGGAATCCAGAAAAAGTATTAGTAATTTCTTGAACATTTTTTTCCCTTTTGGAAGTGTTCAAGGAAATTTTTTATAAGATTTCCTTTACGTCTTCAGTTCATAAGCGTGTCCCATATCCCATAATTGGAAGCCAACCATTCATACCCCATAATTTTCTTCCTGTTCGACTCTTCCACCTCCTTCTACCTCCCACACTCGCGACAGATCAATTGCCCGCCGCCACCACCGATTGTCTTTTCCTTTTTGTATTCCCACCGGATTCTTCTTTCCTCCTTCCTCCTTCACTTTTCATCTTCTCTTCCTCCATTTTTTCTTCCCTTTATTCTTCTTTCTTTCTATTCATTATCTTCATTTTTTGCAGATTGAGTCAACGTAGACATCAGAAGAGAGAAGATGGCTGCAACGAAAACAAAGCAGATCTTTCATCAACCCAGGAAGGTGGAAAGCAAATGGTCGCAGGCATAGGGAGCATAATAAGTTGTCTGCTTAAATTTCAGATTTTCAGAACTCAAGCAACGGAAGAGTATCATTTCAATACTAATTTCTTTGACTCGCTTTTCTTCCGGCTTCGCATGGTACTGAGATAGACAGAAATTTACGAAATATATATTTGAAAATAGTTTAGAATTATGTAAGGAAAAAAGAGTCAGAAGAAAAAAAGAGCGATTAAGCATACGAGGCATACACCGATCTCGTGTACTAATAAACATCAAGACAAATTCAGTGTCACCCTAAACTGAATATTGGGTAAGATTCATTTTGATCAAAGTTTCTACCCGTCTAGATCATCTTCGACTTTCATTTTTAGATATGTGCTTGATGCAGTGATGTTTTGATTGTGAAGAATACTGTCTCCTTTTATTTTTATCGATATTAGAGAATTATTAATATTTTCTTTTTAGAGCGTTCTGAACCCGGTGACTGTAAAAATATTTATTTTTTCTCATTTTATTTTTGCCTTTTCTTCTCGAGGCGATGATTTTAGTTACTGTGATATAAAAAAATGAACGTCTTTTTCCTTCTTCATGCAGTACACAATTTTAATGTATCATTGATTTCTTTAAAAATGAGTTTGACAAATATACTGAAAGTGGCAGAGAAAGCGAGAGCAAATCCATCAGCAAATAAGGTCGTTAGATCTCAAGAAGAACAAAAACGGCATAATAGAACTTCAGACTAACGATGTTGGATTCCTAGAAAATCTTTAAGGGTCCGTTTGGTTTGTAGAATTGTTGGGAATGGATTGGAATGGAATGGTTAGGAGTGGAATGGAATGGAATCTTGTAAGCCAAAATTTTGTTTGGTTCACCATAGGAAAGACATAGATAACAACTTAAATTTGTTTGGTTAGACATAAAAAACGATGGAATGAAATATAAATAATGTGCAAAAAGTTAGAATTGCACCTAAGTAAAATTTAGCTCAACATCAATTGCTCCAATATTGTGTTCGTAACGTAACTTTTTTTATTTATTTTTTAGTTACAAACAGGTGATATCTTTTTTTTGTTCAAACAATAACCTCATATTTTAAGCTTTTACATATTTTTTTATTAAATAAAAAATATCTAAGTATAAATTGCAATATAAAAAATAAAAGGGAAATTTAAGTATATTTCAATTCTTATTATTTTTTATTTTAAATTGTTTAAATTAAATATTTTTAGAGAAAAAATCATATATAAAAATTACACTAAATAACTTGTATGAATTAATGAAAAATTTTTAGGAGAAAATGGGGTACATAATCTGTAAAGGGTATTTTAAGAATAATATTTCATAATTAAGGTCATTTCTGTCATTTGGTCTCCATTCCTAGTGGTAGGAATAAACAAAGTATGGGTCCAAGGTAGGAAAGTTAACTCCCAAATCTTTGGTAATCTTCATTCCCATGGGAGTCCAGATTCCTATTCCCATGTCCAACCAAACAGTCCAAGTGTGGGAATAGAATCTGAATTCTCACTCCACAGACACCTAAGAAATGAACCAAACGGGCCCTAAGATAAACAATAGAGAGATAAGATCGTGAGAAAAAGGAGCAAGGAAGTACACCATTTTGCCTGAATAATGCTCATTTTAGTTATGGTTCAGCTACTTTGTCTCAAAAGAAGTTCTCAAAAAATATAGATATATTTTTCCACCTTAGAAATTCATGTTCTTGCAATCTTTGTTTCTAATCTTTCTTCAAATAAAAGCTTTTGATAGAAATTGACTTATGTAAACCAGATACATATAGTTTGTAAAATTTTACACAATCAGAAAATTTATTCTCACAATTCCCTCTGTCCAAGCACAAATTATTTTTCATTGAAGTTTGTGATTTACACATTTTTCTTTATATTTTGTCATTTTTATTTTACATATATTGGTTAATGAAGCAACCATATATAGTCTGATTGCTTGGTTCCTTATTATGAAAGCAGTATACTTCACAAAGGTAAGGGGAATCAAATCCGTCCTCACCAATTCTGAAAAAGTGCGGCTTTGTTTGGTAAATTATTTAATGTGGTAGGTAATTGACTTCTCAGAACCTGAGAAAGTTCTAGCATGAAACTCTTTGCTAATTGCAATTTCTGGTTCTAAATACTTTTTTTTCCAAGAAAGCCAATATCAAGCTCGTTGGAGTTTATTACCATTTGAGTACATGGCTATTTGATTGGAAAAAAGTGTGATGGCAAATATCACGAGTGGTTATGATTGGAACCAAAAAGATGTATCCTTTGAAGTACTTAACATCGATGCTAATTGTATTTTTATCCTCTGTGTGTTATTGTAGATTATTCATCGATGATCGAGGCTGATCCTGATGTATCGTAGAGTAATGTCACCTTGCGCGAAGCATGTGTTTCCTATCTATGGTGAAATTGTAGTGTAAACTTTCAAAACAAAGAAAAAAATTATAAAATAACTTACACTATTTATAAGTTATCAACCTTGAACAAAAGTACAAAAGGGGAAAGAGTTACTCACAATAATAGCTAAAATTTCATATGACTAGTTTTTATAAAAAAATGTGTTGAGACAAATTTTCAGCAACTTAATTGGTTTCTTCTCTTATTTCCCTCTCTCATATTTAAAATATAAAAAGTGAGGAATCTTTCCACTTTTTATCCCGATTTATTTTATCATTGCTATCAGTGTTCAAATTTCACTGTTTTTCCATTTTTTAGCTGATTTTTCCCTTTCTGCATCATGGGACCCTCCTCTAGACTTATTTTTCTTTTTTCTCTTACTTGCCTTTTTTGAAATTTCTTATGAAATGCGATACATTTTTGTTCACATCTTTCTGTTTTTCCTATTTTCTTATTTTGATATTTTTTTCACTCACTCACTTTGTCAGATTATAAGCTTCCCATCAAACGAATTTTTTCAACTTCTAATTAATGTGATCTCAGCTTCTTCTTTATTATGCTTTCGGTGGACTTTAAGTAAATTGTAACTTTTTTTATTATATTTTTTCATTTCCTTTATAATATTCTATAATACATTTCTCAATCCCTCTTGCCACTTGGACTTTTGATTTTGTCTTGCCTTCTTTAACACATTTGCATTATATTTCTCTACTTCCATCTAGACTCTTCTTCCATTCCTCACTTTCTCTCTCCTTTCTCCTCTCATTCCTTCTTCTTTAGTCACAAAAAAAATTCTTCCCCTCACTGTCACAAAAAATCCATAGTATTAAAAATTAGATCAAACATTGAATTTGTCAAGGCATTATTTCAATGTTTAATGGTTTAATTGAAATCAAATCGGTAGTAATTAAGTTAATAATTTTTTTTATTTTATATGTTATAAATTATATAGAAGATTTTATCATTATTAATAATTATATGTTATAAATTTATCATTATTAATAGTTATGTATTATAATAATACTTATAAAATATTATAATATAGAAAAAAATGTATACCAAAGAACAATGTTTTCTGGGTTTTCTCTCTACATCTAAACCAAGCCTGGCATCAGAAAATAAAACCAAATATTAATAGAGAAAAGTAAAACATGGAAGTTTGAGATAATGTGGGTAGAGTAACTAAAATAATGGATAGAAGTTAATATTTTTTTAAACTTAAAATTAAAAAAAAAACAACTTTTTGAAAATTTTGAAATTTAAAACAACTTGTAATATATTCTATGATCATATCAATGCACAAAAGTTTTTAAAATATGGAAGTTTTATATTAAATTAAAAAATTGAATAAAAATATTTCAAAATGAGTTAATATTATGAGAAGGAGAGAGAGAGGGGCTAAATTTAATATTTTTAATATATTTAAATATATTATCTAAATAAACTAAATAATATATTTAATAAAAAATGAGATAAAAACAATAAAAATTTTAATACAAAAACGTGGGGGTGGGTGGAAAGTTAGGAAGAGAGGGAGATAGGTTATATTTAATTTTAAATTGAGAAATATGAGGAGGAAGGGGGATTTCAATTAAAAATTAAAAAAATGAAATAAAAACAATAAAAATTAAATAACTTTAAAAAATATGGGGATAGTTAAAATAAACTAATACTAAGATAAAAAGAATCACTTTCTTTAGTTTTTTTTGTCACAAAATAATAAATGTCATATACCCCTAATTCAATTTCCTATCTATAACACATTATTTCTATTCATGATTCAATTTTTATCAATACGAGACCCCCAATTCATCCATACATCTTATCCACATTCATTAGTTCCTAATTTATTTGTATCCACAAATAGAAGAACTATTAATACCTAATCAGAATGAGATAAGCCAAAAATCTTTATTTTTAATGACAATTTTACATTCAGTATAAACTTACCATTTTTGCCTTAAGATTTTTGCATGTATTGTTTTGGGCAAAGTGGAGAAATTGGAAATAAATTTTGGTTGGTGGTATTATGGCTATATCAAATGTAACTCTAAACCCAAAATTAAATATGGAGAACAATACTACTACATATGCAAGACAAATATGGAGTCCATATAATCAATTAGGGGTAATCATGGGCCGAGTTTGACCTCTGCCCCATACCCGGCTTGATGTTCTTCGAGCTAGTATCGGGCCAACACCAAGCCAAGTACCGGGTTGACCTGATACTATGTATATATATTTTTAAAAAATAAAAAATATACCTATTTATACTTAAAAATATATATTTTCTTAAAAAATAATCTTATAAAAAAATAAAATTTTTCAAAATTTATGAATATTTAATCATTATACATTATTTTTACATAAATATGAAGTTAAAAAATTAATTCAAAATTTAAAAAAATTTGAAACATTAAAATCTTAAAATATTTTCATAATATTTACATAGTAAATATATTATATTAGATACATAAAAAATAAAAATTTTACAAAATCAATTAAAATATATAAAATAATTGAAATATATATATATATAGGTCGGGTCAGGCTAGGTTAGAGTGTTTGGCCCTAACCCGGGTCTGGTTCGGTTGGGTTGGCCCAATATGATCAAGCTGGACCGGGTCAACCGAGCACCGAGCGTTGTTCAGCCCTAAAATCAATGTTAAGAAACCTACTACATTCAATACTTAAAAATTAAATAATTAATATTAATAATTAAATTAACATGTAATTCCTAAAATATCTTTCCTTTGTGCAAGTTCAAAGTCCATCATCAAATATCAGATAGCACAGGACACACATCTGTTGTCTTTTTTTATCTCCATGTAAAGGAACTCTTGCAGATATCAGCTAAGGAACAATGAGATCATTTGGAAAAGGTAATTGCAATAATGCCACTTTTTAGCATTATTATGATGGTAATAATAATATCATTCTTATATTATTATTGTTCACCACAATATGAAGACTGGCATTCATTTCCTACAAAACTAGAGCTCATAGGATAGAGAATGATAATGCAATTGACAAGAAACAAAATAAACAGTGTTTCAATATATTCTAACCGCTTTATAACACATTACCAAAATGATGCACAATTACTCAAACAGTTCACTCTTTCATATAAAAAGGTAATATATGGGATTATTGCTTCTAATATTAATATGACACAATATTAATTTCCGCCTATTTTATATTATCATTCATATACTTTTTCATCTAACAAGATATACAAGCACCACCAATGGAGACAAATAATCCTTTCAACAATGCACTAAATACTGCCCGCAGAAAAGGACATCAAAAGATAGAGCTATCGGTTTTGAGTATTTGTAACAACAAAATAGATTATCATTTCACCCAAGTAAGATAACTAGACAAGCTTAGCATTGTACCCTTTGAATGTCATGCACTTTTATTTGAAATCATAGAGCTCACTTTTACAATCATACTTTTTTCGTTTAGTTTTGCTAGCTTTATATCACCATTTCAATTTACGAAACATTTATGCATCCGATTTAATGACAAATAATACATATCACAATTGTATTTCATACATGTCAATTATGTTACCCCACGCAATGCGCAAGGTTAGTTCTTCTAGTTATTTTGTAAGGTAATATGGAATTTGGCAACCTATATATATATATATATGCAAAAATAAGTTTGAAAATACTTGAATGTAATATTATATATAAAAAAATGGATAGCCTTGATAGACAATCAAGGAACACAAGAAATTATACATAAGCACCAATGAGCGTTTGGTCAAGTGGTAAGATGATTGATTAACATTTCTCGGAATTGAGATTTTGATTCTTAAGGGGTACAACAGCGTTAAAAAAATTAAGGTTTCAAAGAGGTATTTCCATCGGTACCCATGAGCTGCCGTAAGATCCTACACAGTGAAATTTAGATTAGTTTGGGATGGACAATAAACCCAAAATATTCCAGGATATTAGGTGATAAAATATAAAAAAAAATTACACATAAGCTAGAACTAATACTTTAGCACAAACTCTGCAAATACTCAAGAATTATCGTCCTAATATGTTGAAATATTACATTTCTTCATGTTACATCCCCGTCATTCATGAAGACGATGCAACCCAGTACTTTCGAACTTACTAAAGCAGGTGGTTGATTGATGCGCGTGATACATACAAATAATTAAATATAATATTGCGACGTGAAAGTTTAAACAATTATGTAACCCATTGAAGTTTACAATAATATAAAAAAAAAGACATTTAAGGATCCCTATATAAAAATATTTTTTTTTAAGAATTCGATTTAAAAATTTAGTACTTTTATAAATTGAATTCTCAACTGAAATTAATTAAATTTAATACTGATATTATTTATTTGTCAATATTTTTATATAAAGGTCCTAAATTATTTTTTTCCCTAATATAAATATAAATAGAGAGACATATCACACCATACATTTAATAAGCAAAACCTAGTCTAACACGGCAACTGAAACCGTTATGTTCTGTTGATAAAAAAAAAAAAATTATGTACGTTATGCTTCTAGAATGGTTCATGGCATCCGTCCAAAAACTTTTGTTGTTATTTAGAAATCTAATACATAATTAATAATTTTTTTACTATATCCCCCATTTAATTAATCCCATAGTTTTTACTCTCATCTATAAAAGGGGAGCAATGAAATAAGGCATTTTAGTCTTCTTATACTCCATCCATTTTAATTTATAAGACACATTTATAAAAAAATTATATTTTATAATATAAGTTTTTTTATGAATTACATAATGTATTTAATTTTTTGACCTAAAATATTTTTGAAAAATAATAGAATTTAATTAATATTTAAGAGTTTAATTCATAAGTCAACTATTATTAAATGCGGATAATTCAAAAAAAGATAAAATTTTTTCCCATTACTATTAACTATTATTTTTTATTTATATACAATAATTAAAAGTGTTTTATAAATTAAAAACGGGGAGTAACGTTTTTCACATCATTAAAACTTTCTTATTCTTTGTGCCTAACCTTAAAATGATTTGAATGTAGGGATTATTCAATTTGATTTATGATAATTAAATTGTCACACCATTTTTTTAATATTATTAAAGCTGCGTAACCTTAAATTACAAATGATTTGGACCTTGGGAGTATTCAATTTGATTTATGAGAATTAAATTACCATACCATGTTTATATATATATATTAATTAATTATGAAAAATTATTTATGATTATAATTAATTATGAAAAAGTTAATTCAAATTGGCCTTTAAATCATATTGTTTCAATTACGCAGGGGTAGCATGTTTTTTTGGCCAATACGCACGAGTACTTTCCTTTTTATAATTATTTATTTTACTTCATTTATTATTCACCCAATAATCAATTAAATTTTCAAAATACAAATACATTGAAAAGAGTATGTTCGAATACAACTCATAATCATTTATGGGGAGTTATAATCACTTATGAAAAGAAGTTTTTAAACACATCTTACTTTTTAGTAATTACTTATATTTCAAATAAGTAATTATGGGAGAAAATAATTTTTTTTACTTATGATAATCACTTATTGTTCTATAATTATTTATTTTATCTTTTTTCTTATTATTTATCCAATAATCACTTAAACCCTCAATATCCAAACATATTTATTTTTTTAAAATTACTTATAAGGTAAAATCATCAAAACACAAATACTTTTTTATATAATTACTTATCTTTATAATCAATTGATAAACTAATATAAATTCATATTCAAACATGTAATACAAGGTGAACCCAACGATAGTAATCGCAGTTTTTGAACTATAAAAAAAAAGTGCAATTAAAACATATACGGTGGTGGATTCTTCAAAACCGGAAACAAAGCAGTCAGCCAGTATAATGGATATTCACACATGAATTGGGGTTTGCTCACTGTTTCACTTCTTCTGATAGCTATTGTATGAGCAATGACAATGATGATGACTAAAGTTCAAGTTATTTTGTCACTGATTCACTAAGGTTGGTTTGGCAAATAAGATTACATTGGCATATGTTTAAAAATCTTTCTACTAGTATGAGCATATTATCAATTATTAATGAACAATTTATAAGCTCACTCTGTTCGAAATGAGTAGAAAATAGAGGAGAAAAATATTATTAGAAAAAATAAAAAAAATTTAAATAAGGGAGTATCTAGATTTTTTTTTATTTTTTTCTTAAATTTTATTTGTTAGGGAATTACATATTAGGACCAAGATGTAGGATTAATTAAAAAATGGGGCTTATTGTTCATTTAATTACAATAAATGACCAAATATAATTAAATAAAATTAAAAAATTATACAATTACTAAAATACCCTTGAAATATCCCTCCATTTCCCCTTCTATTGCTGGCAGCTGGTCAACGGTGTTGATCGATGGTTGACTAGCTGATGGCCACGGTCAACTATCACCAGTGATCGATCAATGTTGGTTAACAGTATCCAGTGACCGGTCAATGGTAACTGTTTATAAATTGTAAAATCAGAATATGCTAGCTACAAATTAAGAATAAGAAGTTGTAAAACTCTGATAAGGTTAAAATTTGATTACTTTATGTTAAAATTATAAAAATAAGTTGCAAAATGTGAGTAAGAAGTTGTAAATACCTTGACTCAATTTGATGCTTATAAAGTTAAAATCCGATTGCTTTACATTAAAATTTAAAGAATAAGTTGTAAAATCAAAATATGAGAGTTGTAAAATGTGAGTAAACAGTTACAAACCTGGAGCCAATCTAATGCATATAAAATTAAAATCTGATTATTTAATGTTAAAATTTGGAAAATAAGTTGTAAAATAAGAATAGGAGAGTTATAAAATATGAGTAAGAAGTTACAAATTTTTGAAGCTATTTTAATATTGATAAGGTTAAAATTTTATTATTCCATACTGATAAGGTTAAAATCAGATTTTAACTTTATAAGAATCAAATTAACTTTAGTAATTTGCAATTTCCTACTCACATTTTGCAATTCTCTTATTTTGATTTTGCAACTTATTTTTCAAATTTTAATATAGAGTAATTGAATTTTAACTTCATAAATATTAAATTGGTTCCAGGGATTTACATCTTTTTACTGGTTTTGAAACTCTCCTATTTTTATTTTGCAGTTTATTTTCAAAATTTTAGCATGAAGTAATCATATTTTAACTTTATAAGCATCAAATTGGCTCCATGTTTTGCAATTTCTTACTCACATTTTACAACTCTCATATTCTGGTTTTGCAACTTATTTTTCAAATTTTAATATGGAGCAATCAAATTTTAATTTTATAAGTATAAAATTGAATTCAAGTATTTACAACTCTTATATTTTGTTATGATTTTACAACTTATTTTCATAACTCTCACATAGAGTAATCAGATTTTAACTTTATGAGTGATTTACAACTTATTACTCATATTTTGTAACTCGCATATTCTGATTTTGTAATTCATAATTAGTTGTCATTGACTAGTCACCAATGACGGTTGACCAGTGCTCACGGCCGTTGATCAGCATTGACTCATCACTGGTCATTATTGACCATGGCCATCGGCTGGTCAACCATCAGTCAACACCAATGATCAATTACCGATGGCCACGGCCGTTGACTGGCCACCGATGATGGTGAGGTAAATAGAGAGGTGTTTTAAGAGTATTTTAATAATTACACAATTTTTTAATTTTATTTTATTGTAATTAAATGAATAATAGGTTCTAATTTTTAATTAATTCTACAGCTTAGTCATAATATGTAATTTCCACTTTATTCTTCCTCTGTTTTTCATTCACCAAACTAAATGATAAAGTGCAAGATATTTATTAATATTGGTAAATTTTTAGAGAACTCATCCAAATTAATTCACTTCAAACTTTGTATAATACATAAATCTCACTTTTAAATATATTTGAAAATTATTTTTTAATTTTAAAAAAATTTGTAAAACTATTTTTAGTCAAAGCAATTGTAAGATATATTTTTGGAGTTAGTAAGAAATACTTTTAAAATAAATCAAGTCATAGTTGAGACTTTCTAATTAAAGTTATATATATATATATATCCAAAATTTTGAAATTATTTTGAATGATTAATGACTAAAAATTTTAGTTGAAAAATTATAATTCATAAACTCAACTCAAGTTAAAAAATTAGTTTTTTTTTACAACTATTTTTAATTTAATTCCTCAACTTCAGTTCCTTAAAAAAAAATTGCACATCGCTCAAACGCCAATTTATAGAGAAATTACTATTCAAGACCAGATGAAGATTTTATTACAAATGGGATCAACTATTTATTTAATTATGAAAAGAGATCAATTTTTTAAAATTAAATATAAAAAATACAAAATTATCAAAAATACCCTCAACTTAAATTTATTCTCCTATTATCACTGTCAATTGACGCTGGCGATAGGTTAACGCCGACCAACATTTGCCGATGATGGTCAATGTTCGCCGGCTAGCGATCAATGTTAGTCAATGATCACGGACGATCTGTCAACGTTCGCAGGGACAAAATAACTTACCACTTCTTTTTCTAGATTTTGTAACTTGTTTGTTCTAAATTCGTAACTTAGTTTTTAAACTTTTATTTTATAATTTTTTTCCCATAATTTACAAATGTTTATTCTAAATTTGCAATTTATTTTCCAAATTTTCACTATGAATTGTTTCAATATTTTTTGAACTTCATTTTCAAATTTTGCAACTTAATTACTCTAAATTTACAACTTGTTTTCTAGATTTTTATTATAAATTACTTCAGTATTTTATAAATTTTTTTCTAGAATTTACAACTTACTTATTCTAAATTTTGTAATTCATTTTTTAAATTTTTACTATAAATTATTTCAATATTTTTACTACTTGTTTTACATGTTTTACAACTTACATACTATGAATTTATAATTCATTTTTCAAATTTTTACTATAAATTTTTTTGGTATTTTTATAACTTCTTTTACATATTTTGCAATTTACTTATTCTTAATTTATAACTCATCTTCCAAATTTTTACTATGAATTGTTTTAGTATTTTATAACTTTTTTTTATAGAATTTGCAACTTGTTTACTTTAAATTTACAATTCGTTTTCCAAATCTTTATCATAAATTGTTCAAAATTAAAAAATTTTGGAACAAAAGTTAAAAAGTTCTAGAAGAATTTATAGTAAAAAATTTGATAAATAAGTTGCAAATTTTGAGTATACAAGTTATAAATTTTTTAAAAAAAGTTGTAAAATATTAAAACCATTCTTAATAAAAAGTTGAAATTTTACAACTTTTTGAAAATAAGTTTATATTATGAATGTTTACACACTTGTAAATTTAGAAAATGAGTTATAAATTCAAAATAAGTAAGCTGTAAAATATGTAAAATAAGCAGTAAAAATATTGAAATAATTCATAATAAAATTTTGGAAAATGAATTATAAATTTAGAGTAAGTAAGTTGTAAATTTTAGAAAAAAATTGTAAAACACTGAAACAATTTATAATCAAAATTTGGAAAACAAGTTGTAAATTCAAAATAATCAAGTTGTAAAATTTGAAAAAGAAGTTACAAAAGTACTAAAATAATTTATAGTAAAAATTTGAAAAATAAGATGTAAATTATGGATAAAAAATTACAAAATAAAAATTTAAAAACTAAGTTACGAATTTAGAACGAGCAAATTATAAAATTTAAAAAAAAATAGTAAACTATTTTGTCCTTATGAGTGTTGACCGGTCACTAGTGATTATTGACCAGTGTTAACTTGTCACTAGCAAAAGTTAAGCTATTATTAGAAAATATTGATCGTTAACTGTTGATCGGTGGTGTTAATTAAGGATATTTTGATAATTTTATATTTTTTATATTTAAATTTAAAAAAGTTATTTTTTTAATAAAATTAATTAACATATTATCCTATTTTATAATATAATTTTCATCCTGATCTTTAATAATAATGCCCCCAATTTATACGTGAGGCGCGGCAGTTTACTACAGCACCTGGTAAAGTTGCGCCACTGGTTTTCAACTTTTCATTTCAGGCACCTCCTCCACCTTCACCCAACGCTGTTGCTGACACGCCCTGGATTCCCTAACCACTATCCTCAGTACCCTGTATTTGTCCTTAAAAGAAATTTCTCCAATCGTCAATGTTCGCCAGGACGCATTGATACGGACGGTCTAGATTGGAGAGCATTCCTTTCTCACGTGACCTCCGTCTGCTATCGCGGCGCAAAGCATATATGAATGCAGCTTTCCGTGTTTGCGAGCACCCTTTAATGTTGCAGCTTAAAGAATCTCGTTTTTTATTCTCGTCGCCAAACCTGTTTGAAAGAAAAACAGAAAAAAAAGGAATTTGAAAATCTTAGCACCAAAAATGGGATCTACGGATTCGCAGATGAAGATCGTCCATGGCGAGTTTGGTTACATACTCGAAGACGTTCCTCACTTCAATGACTATATTCCTAGTCTTCCTGTATCTATCTTTTACTTCTTTGTTTTATTTCCATCATTTTTTTAATATTACTTCCTCAATTTTTCAGTTTTATTTGTGTGCAAATGTGTTAGTATTAGTAGCTTAGAGAAATCACACTTGTATTTATTTGGTCCCAAGATGAATCCTTTATACATGTTGATTTTCTTGGAACTTGCTTTTCAAGTTTGTAACTTCAGTTGGTCCTTGATTGTACTCGCAGACATACCCAAATCCGCTGCGATCCAACCCAGCTTATTCAGTTGTCAAGTAAGTGAAGCACTCCGATTCATTAATATTATAATGTGCTTCGCTTGCTGGTTGTAATCAATATATTGATTCTTAATTGGCTTCATTTTTTTCATCAGGCAGTATTTTGTGGACGTCGATGACACCGTTCCTCAAAAGGTTTCATTTTGCACGTTAGCTGCTTTTGATTCCTTCTTCTATCTCAAACACCTTTAGCATTCAGTTTTCTCTGTTACTTGATCTATGAACTCCTTTTTCATTCGAACTCAGTATAGTGCCCCTTCAGGGTATGTCCCGTGTGTCTATTCAGGGAAAGGAAAAGGGGAGGAAGTTCTTCCTTTGTTACCTTGAAACAGAGAAAACTGATGCCAAAGGCTTCAATCCCCCTTTTCTTTGAACCTTTCAATGCATAAGAAGAAGGAGGAAAGAAAACTGCATTGTTTTTTTTTTTCTTCTTATCAGCATTAACAAGGTGCAAATCTTTCCATAGATTGTCGTTCACAAGAATAGTCCAAGGGGTGTACATTTTCGACGTGCAGGACCCCGCCAAAAGGTAATTTTGTCTTGTGTAAATGCATTTTTGAGAACCATTTGAATTTAACTGACAGTCACTTAATATGCTGTGCAGGTGTATTTTAAGTCGGATGATGTGCGTGCGTGCATTGTTACATGCGGTGGTCTTTGTCCTGGACTCAACACAGTCATAAGGGAAATAGTCTGTGGTCTATCTCACATGTACGGTGTCAACAGAATCCTTGGTATAGACGTAAGTGGCATATTCGCTATTAGTTTATGTTCAGTGTATTATCTGTTGCCTTGTTATACAGCCTCTGATTTGCACGGGCAAATGAAGCTTATATTGTTGTGAAATCATGAGGTGCTCATTTTACTGGACTATTGTTATTTCATATTTCTACTAGAAAGGCATGTGTAATTATCCTTGCGATCACTCATTCCCAACTTGGTGCAAATATTTGGATGTTAATACTTAATTGGATACCAAAATGATGTTCTTAGTATAGGATGTTAACTGCCATTTTTGAAAGGTATTATGATGGGTACGTAAGTGGGATGGGGAACCTTTTCCAAAAGGTAGCTATTGAGGTGGGAGAATTAACCATTTAAATATCTCATTGAGCATCCCATACTATTCAATGTGAAACTTAGGTATCTTATACTATTCCAGTCCCCATCAATTGGCCCCCTTTAAGAGTTGATGGGTACGTAAGTGGGATGAAAAACCTTCTCTAAAAGCTAGCTATTGAGATGGGAGAATCAACCCACTTAAATATCCTATTGAGCATCTCATACTATTTAATGTGGGATTTAGGCATCTCATATTATCCAAGTCTCCATCATATTACAGTGTAGTCCTCAGTATATTTCTGTTTACAACCTCTTAGAATAGTCAGATCTATCTGGATGCATCTATTTGTCTTTATGAGCACTTCTATATCCTTCTCAGGCAAGTTAGAGTTATCTTAGCTATGTGGTTTGTCTTTATTTATACTGGATCTGTGCAGTAACTAGTAACTTAATGTGCTGTGAACTTACAACATGATCTATTAGGTATGGAGTTTCTCATAACAATCTATGATCATTTTGCAAAATCACTATCCATATGCAAATATGCAACGAGCTATGAACAATTCTTCTTGCTTGATTCTTGCCACTATAGTGAATGAAACATGATGATGGTTATGATATGCCAACATTTCACCAAAGCAACATTAAAATAAGAGTAAGTTTTACAAATTTCTTCTGAGTTTTGCTAAAATTACATGGACTTTCCTCTTGTTTTCAAAATATTCACATTAGTCAAAACTTAACTTTCTACTAAAATACCTTCTGTGAAAAAAAATATGCAAGAGTGGTTGACGGAGGTCACTCTAGCAAAATAAATAAATAAAATAAAATTACACTACAGTGTACTATAACTTTTTGTTTGAAGGGATATTCCTGTATATTTTGAAAATAATGGGGATGTCTATGTAATTTTAGCAAAACTCAGGAGAGGCCTTTGTAATTAACTTGTAAAATAATTGGGAAGACAGGATTTTTAATGCTCACCCTTTAAATAGTCCAATCATGAAGACAGAAGCATGATGAATAATACGGGAAAAATGGACATTTTATGGGCTTGACAGATGCAAGATAGTAAATGTAGGTGCTGGAAGTTAATTGCTTTCTAGTCAAAACTTACTATAATATAAGCTTTTAACTGAACTAATATTTGGGATTTTTGAAATCTGTTTTATCTTCTCTGTCTTTTTGATCTTTTGAATTGATTTGCACTACCATGTATATTGGTTTCTCCAACAAAATGTGTGGTTCTATACAGGGGGGTTACAGAGGTTTCTATTCCAAGAACACCATTACTTTAACACCCAAGGTGGTCAATGATATACATAAGCGTGGGGGTACCATTCTTGGGACGTCACGAGGAGGGCATGATACTGCCAAGATAGTTGACAGTATACAGGATCGTGAAATTAATCAGGTCTATTTGTGTTAATCTTATTTAGATTAAGTTTCCAGGATGTTGAATACTGAGAAAATAATTTAGCTTGTTATATGTATTTAAACCTGAACAGGTTAATGTCATGGCATGAATAACCATCTGTTTCATTATGGTTACAGGTTTATATTATTGGAGGAGATGGAACCCAGAGAGGAGCAGCTGTGATTTATGAGGTATTTTGTATTAAAATGTTTCTTCTCTTGGCCCCAATAAAAAAGGAAAATAGGTGGGAGGCTCATTTCACTTAAAGGAGAAATATGATTTGCTTTTGTCTTTGGTTAATTTACTTTTTTGGCCCCTACATTAGTACTCAGTTTTTAATTTGGTCTTTAAAAATTTGTAAGTCCCTATAATTATATATATATATATATATAAACTCTATTTAGTCCCTACCATTGACCCTCTACCAGTATATCGTCAAATTCTGTTGAAACAACCAATCATATACTCTTGTGGCACTTAGAATATGCATGAATCAAGCCATCTCAGATGAGTCTCTCACTGTAGTTGCATACAACCCTAGCATGTAAGCTAATTTTACTTCATTATCTAATTTTGCCATGCATATTCGAAGTGTCATAATGGCATATGGTTAACTACATCAGTAAAATTTTAATAGCACACTAGGAAGTTTGATAGTAGTGAAAACATAAAAAATTTTGCTATAAGGACCCAATTACAGAATTTTAATGTATATAGACCAAATTGAAAACTGGGTGAAACTATAGGGATTTAAAGAATATTTCAACATATATCCTTCATGAATATGAATGCACGGGTGCATAGTTTATGTGTGAAGTTGCCTACGTATGTTCAAAGAAACTAGTTTCTTCTCTTAATCAGATGCTTCAAATTTAATTTGTATTCTGTGGTCTAAATCTCTTGATCAAGAAACCTTTTCTCACACTTTCACATGTTCACTCCAACTGCAATCTCAGACACACAGACAGCGCAGATAAGATTGTTTGATTAGTTATAGAGGATATATAAATTCTTCCTCAGTTTCTTTATTAGGAAAAAAATTGCATTAGAAGGGGAAGAAAATATAAATTGTAGAGGATAAGAAATATTCAGATCACTAAGGCAGAAAGCAGAACAAAGCAACAAAACCTTAGAATCTAAGTGGTGTAAAATAGATTTCCAATCTCTTAGTATATCATAAATAGAGATTCCCATGAAAAAACCATAGGTCAAGCACTAAAAGAATAGCCATATGGACAATTCTATCGCATGACATATTTAAACCTGAAAATATGCCCTTGAAGATATGGGAATTCCTCTCCAACCAGATAAACCCCATATTCCCTAAAACTGCAAATTGCCACAAAGTTTTGTTTTCCTTGTTATTATCAAATACTTTATAAACTTGCTAACTTTCTCCAAGAATACCAAAGAGATTATTCTAAAAGTAACTAACTGCTGGACAGTGAAGAAATATATTGGCCAAAGTTTTTCTGATAACTAAGTATGATATTCTGGCCTTTTAGTTTTTCAAATTTTGTCACGAGTGTTAAGCAATGAGTCTTGGGAACAGCATTTTTAATAGCAGTGGAGCTGTTCTGCAATCACTTGATTGACTCATTAATAGTCTTAGCATCTTTTTCATATATCAGTTAAACATTTTGAATAGATTTTGGTTACTTACAGGAAATTAGAAGGCGAGGTCTCAAAGTAGCAATTGCTGGCATTCCAAAAACCATAGATAATGACATCCCGGTATGCTTGATCTCATTGTCTTAGTTCATTATGAATTCAACTCACCTTTTATGATTTCTATTAACCAGGCAAGAGCTAGTTATCAATTTTTTGAAACAATTTCATGTGAATTTCCTTCTTTCACTTTAGGTTATTGATAAGTCCTTTGGTTTTGACACTGCGGTTGAGGAGGCTCAACGTGCCATTAATGCAGCACATGTTGAGGCCGAAAGTATTGAGAATGGAATTGGTGTTGTAAAGCTGATGGGACGCTAAAGTGGTATGCATCACGTTTATGTTTGACATCTTATGAGCTTCTAATTTGGACAATGTGGACCCTCAGCACATTTATGTTGTTAAATGTCACTAGCTACTTTCTTTAATTATAATGAGTATCTATGCCTGTAGGTTTCATTGCAATGTATGCTACTCTTGCTAGTAGAGATGTGGACTGTTGCTTGATTCCTGAATCACCCTTCTACCTTGAAGGAAAGGGTGGACTTTTTGAATTTATTGAGAAAAGGTTAACAGAAAATGGACATATGGTTATAGTTATAGCTGAGGGAGCAGGACAAGATCTTCTTACAGAAAGTATGCAAGCTGGGAACCAGAAGGATGCTTCTGGAAACAAACTGCTTCAAGATGTTGGTCTATGGATATCTCAGAGGATTAAGGTATTGCTCATATTTCATCATATTCTTAAAACATGATACTTTTTCCTCAGAAGTTTGTATGGTCTGAAGGCTGCATGTTCAGTTATATATCTTTTAGAACATTCAAGTGCTATTGGAACCAATATTATCGCCTCCTCTCTTTCCCTGAAGGCAGTGAGCTACTTGACTGGAAGATTTTCTCCAGCCATTGTAGCTCTTAACTATTAGAGATAAACTGGACATGCTGGGATAAGACAAGATCGCTCATGACTCATGAATCATGAGACCTGTATTTATTCCCGCAAGACTGTCCATATTTTAACTCAAACCACACCAATAGGTGAGCAGAAAAGCTGTTAGCCCTGGCCAATATTGGATAACTTTTTTAATAATAATTTTGAGAATGGAGAACAGATAACAACATGAAAACATAGGTTCACTTTTTTAAAGTTTGCATATTAGTGATATTGTAAACTCCTTCCTGAGCTCTGTGTGTGTGTGTGTGTGTGTGTGTGTGTGTGTGTGAATTTGATATTCATGCTACCTAGCTGATGAATTTGTTTAGAAGTGCCCTTATTCCTGAGCCACGACCCCTTTTGATTGGGTGTATTATCTTTGGAAAATATGCCTCGTTAAATTACATAATGCTAACTGATTAAATTGATAAATTCTGTTAGTTTATTTGAGATCTTTCTTTACTTCTGATTTTATCGATCCTACATCCACTTTTGGGAACTGCTTAAGCCACTTAATGCATTTTTATATTACTTAAAGACATAATTGGAAAAGAAAATATAAGTTGACTTTAAAATAATGTCTGATTCTTTTTAGCACGTGTTTGTTTTTTTTTTTGGGCCAACTGTGTGTATTTGTATTTGAACCGTCATAAAACAGAAAAAATAACTGGAAAGCTTTGGTACATGTCACTTCACGAGCTTGATAAGTTGGGTTGGTCACTTGATTTTATTTTTCCACATCACTATGACTAGTAGCTGGCATTAATGTTTTGAAAAACAGATTGGTTATTGAACTAGTCAAAATATTGGTTCAAAGTTCACTAGTTCGACTATGGTCAAATTGTGATTAAACCGATAGTATTTAAATTAATATAATTTTAATTTTATATTTTAAAATATTATATAGAAAATTGAAGAAGCTATTTCTAATAACTTTCATGACTTACTATTCAAATCTAAATAAGGTCATATTATGTTTTTCTCTTTTTTTGTTTATATGATTATCTTACCTGCTTACACCAAATGACTTGCAAAATATGATGTATCTAGTGGTACAACAGTGATTCATTATTTGGATTTTTAAACTTGGTGCATTGTCACCAAGTTTGAATTTCGAAAAAAAAAAATTCAAACTCAGTGGCATTGTTTGAGTGAAGAATAGTATGTGAATGTATAACTTTTTACCCTATAGCATTTGACCTATTAATTTTTGGTAATTTAGCATCTTGATCCTGGAGACTTGTGCACTCTAACATTGTTTTTTCCTCTAATAGGATCATTTCACGAGGCAAAATAAGATGGCCATTACTCTTAAATATATAGGTGAGTTTCTCTATGCTGCCTCTTTTCTTTTATCGATTTATATGTCCATATGATGTGCTATTTTTATGGGCAAGGAGAGAGCCGAGGGGAGAAGGTTGGAAACTTAGTCTTATTAAACCTAGAAAATTATGTGGGGTTCTTGAATTGAGCTATCTGGCAGATCCTACTTACATGATCCGGGCAATTCCAAGCAATGCGTCAGACAATGTCTACTGCACACTTCTTGCTCAGAGTGCAGTTCATGGTGCAATGGCCGGATATACTGGATTCACAGTTGGGCTAGTCAATGGCAGACATACTTATATTCCATTCAATGTAAGTCACATCCCATATTGTTAGGTACTGATTCATCGCAATATGTGGGCGTGTATAAAGCAGCTGCTTGCTGATGATAAACCCAAAATATACATTTGTTCCTTCTATTATTGAGATGAAAGAATGAAACTGCATTTTACCTCACTCACTGTTATGGCCACACATTTAAATGCATATGAACAAAAACAGCCAATGAAGCATCACGCCTATTTGCATTCTATTTCTTCTCAATTATTTATTTATTTATTTTCGAGAGAGTATATTTTCGCAAGCTTAGAATTGTTCTGACTATATTATGTATGTCACAATTTTGAAACCCAGAGAATCACTGAGAGGCAGAACAAGGTTGTGATAACAGACAGGATGTGGGCAAGACTTCTTTCTTCGACCAACCAACCGAGCTTTTTGAACCCTAAAGATGTCAGTGAAGCCGAAAAAGAAGAAAAGCCTCGCACTCAGTTGTTCGATAGGGACGATTGCGAAGATGGACAACAGTCAGAAAGCCTGTCTGACTATAATAATGGGACAAAAAACTAGACGCTAGCTTGTTTATCTGCAGTTGTATTTGGTGGTATCATTTGGACCAAGACCGGCCATGTTGGAAGCGTACAGAGTTGAGAAGTGTTCAATTTTTGTTCTTATTGCTGTATTACAGTTGGTATGTCATTTTATCAGGGCCACTCCAGTCATCAACAATTACACATTAATACTTCATTTTGCAAAGACACTTATATTAAGGATCATAAGAATATTCTAGAAGGGTTTTTATATTAAGAATCGGAGGGAGTGTATAACTAGATGTTAATTTTAGCCCAGCTCTATAGTTTGGCTTATTTAACTCACCAAAAAAGGTGGATTTAATTAATAAAATTTCAATCCATCAAAATACAGGTTGACTTAGCTCAAGGTTGACTCAGACTCACCTTGAGATCAATCCATGGTGAATCAGTTGGCTTACTTTCCCACCTCTAAGGTTAATTTGATCATTATTGATGTTTGAATTTAAAAGGATATTCATATTTTATGTTTAAATGTTTAATGGAACAATGTTCAATTTGAAGAATATATATGTTTAATGTTTAGGGATTTTAATGTTTATTATACGAATATTTGGACTTATTTATGTCATAAGAATCTAAGAAATTTGTATCATTCTCTTAAATTATGACCCACTTTGGGTCGCTTGGGTTGGTAAAATTTCAGCTCATGAAAAATGATTGGTCTGGCCTAACTCACTTTGAGACTTATATGTGTTGAGTCCTCCAAACTACAACTCAAATGTATGTGTATGTGTGTGTGTGTATATATATTTGTTTTTTTTTTTACCATCTGTTTAATGTGCATATTCTCTTCTATTTTCATTAAAATATTTTTCTTTTCATCCTCTCTTTTCATATTTAGACTACTTTTATTGAGTAGATCAGTATGAATGAAAAGCATGTATTAATCTCTTTCCTGAGTGGGTTTTAATTGAATAAAATTCAAAATCATGTTAAGGATTGCCTTGAAATGGAGTTGCTTCTTCTTCTTCTTCTTCTTCTGGCGGAGTTGATTAATGTTGCATAGTAGAGTATATAACTCAATTGGCTTGATAAAGATTCAGTTAGGCTATATTCTTAGAGCCCTCAAAAGGATGGAATCCGATGAGCGGGCCCGAAAAGTCCTAAAAAATAATCAGACTCGGATCTTAAGTTTGAGAGTAAATACATAATCTGGGTTTTTTAAGCTCGGTCTGTGGTGGGCCGGCCCGAGTGGACCATAGGCCAGTTTGAAAAGCCAGTGTTTTTTTTCCTTTTTTGTTTAATTAATAAAAATATATATATTATTTTATTAATTAATAATGTATAAATTGTAAAATTTAAATATTATATTAATTTTTAGTAAATAATGATGATAATTGGTTGTATTAAATTAAAAAATTATATGAAAAAATTTTTAAAAAATAATAATATTTAAAAAGCATAGGCCCGTAGCCCCGCAGTGTACAGGCTCGGGTTTTTAAAGTTGAGCCTGTATAGTAATTTGGGCTTTTTCAGCTAGACCTGATTTGGGCCCGGCTTTAGGCGGGCCGGTCCAGCCTGATTTTAGGCTGGCCCAATCTGGATTGACAGTTCTAACTGTTCTTCTATTTGGACTAAATCTTAACTCATTATAGATAGAGTTGGTAAAATTGATTGTCCTAACTTATATGAGTGGGCTCTATGAGTAGGCCAAAAAGCTTGAATATCAAAATAAACTCAGCTTTAGAAGTTTGAACCCATATGGAGCAGGCTCGCAGACCTGTATTTTTTTAAAAAATATTTTTATTTTCTTAATAATTTTTTCATATAATTATTTAAATTAATATAACAATCATTACTATCATTCACAAAAAATTAATATAATTTATAATTTTTATAATTTATGTATTACCGATTGATAAAATAATATGTATCTTTAATATTTTAAATAAAAAAAATAGAGCCACACCGGTAGGCTTGTGACCTGCTTGGAACTAATCCATCTAGGCTATAGGCTTAATGGGTTCAAACTCAAAAGCTCATTTTCTATTTGGGCTCTCATTTTAAAACTCAACCCATCTATTTTATCGAATTAAATAGATTGATCCAGGGTTTAATTCATATTGTCAATATTATCAATAATGTCCATCCCTGCTACACAATTGGATACATGGATACGTGTTATTTAAAACAGTGCCTTCATGTAATGTATGGTTAGTCGTTACAATGTTTTTTAATTAGAATCTAAGGTACTTCGGGCGTTAAGCCCCGATTTTCACAATATAAGTTGCTTCTATTTGTATCACCTTCTTAGACGTCAGTGGCACGTGCGCGTTTTTTTTTTTAACTTCATATGCACATTTGACAAGTTCCATAGATCATCTAGGCCTTACCGAGAATTGACATGTGCCAATTAAGGGGTCCGGGGACAAGTGGTGCGTGTTGGGCCATTTAATTCCACGATACACGCTCAACTTCTGCGGCGTTACATGGCATCACCCTCAGCTTTACATCACTCTTCCACTCTCCTCAACAACCACTCTTCCCAAAATTTGGCTCTCGCCGTTCCCTTTCTTGTGATCGTTCACTTCAGTTCCTCACAATGTCTGATCAAACAAGATCTCTGTCCTACGATTCCTCCTATAACTCCCCGACCCCTCGTTCACGCCAAACCGTGAAGCTCTTGACCGCAGCCACCCTTGGCCTCACACTCTTGCTCTTTTCCGGATTAACCTTGATTGGGACCGTGATAGCCCTGATCCTGGCAACCCCACTTCTAGTTCTGTTCAGTCCGATTCTAGTCCCGGCTGGTATAGTCTTATTCCTGCTAGCTGCTGGTTTTCTCTTTGCCGGTGGATGCGGTGTGGCGGCTATAGGCGCATTGTCGTGGATATATAATTATGCCGCCGGGAAGCACCCGCCGGCATCTGAACGGCTTGATTATGCTGGAGCGGTGATTGCTGATAAGGCTAGGGACATGAGGGAAAGGGCCATGGATTATAGGCAGTATGTGCAGGCCATAGTTCAAGACGTCCCAAATGTGTCCTAATCACGGAATGTCTACCTTATTTAAGGTGGTGCTAGCTAGTTTGCATGTTAAGATGTAGTGTTTTATCACGTTTCCAGTGTTATTTGTTGGCCTGGTTTTTGTACCTTGTTTCTTATTGGAGCTAATTCTTTAACCTTTTTCCTCATAATCATGTTAATAAATATCATTTTGCAAATCTACTCTCCGTTCCTTTCCCCTCTTCTCTCTCTCCCTCTCTCCCTCTCTCCCTATATATAATATATGGGTCAGGTGGGCCAAGATGGCGCCTGATGTAACCCAGAGATCTCTAAAATAGCGTATTGTGTCATCGTTTGTAGAATGATGGATCAAGGAGTTCTGAATTTCTCGGCTTGTTTCTCTCTGCAATTTAAAAGAGCTAGACGGAACCTCAGGAAGGGATCCATACTCAGGCTAGCTGCATTGTAGGGTGAACTTAGCAGTCACATTTTTATTCGGTGGCTTGTCAAGAAGTCTGTGAAACATGATCAGCGTACCACACCGTATTGGCGATACCGTGTCTCGGAATTGCATTCATCATTCTCTTTTTTTTTCCCCCTTCCATCATGCTTCTGTTGGTTGTTCAGCACCGTATCCGAATTGTCTCTCTTCAGTTGTATGTAAGGACGAGCTAGTGGGTATATGATGTTTTAGTTAGCGCATATCAATTTCCAAAGGAAGGATCCAATGCAAAGAACTAAAAAAAAAAAAATCACATAATATTACACACGGAAGCCGGATATGCTACACCTCACCACGTTTGGGCTTCAGATCTTGTAGTAGGTAAAGGTGAGCGTCACCCAATTTTAATGGCAGACTCTCAACTCTATATTTGAGAGACAATTATAAACATAGACACACTATTGATTTGCAGAGCAAAAATCCAGACAATTAAACATTCTTGAGGATTCTTTTAAATACTAGTGATGTATTGCCCAAGGAGAGGGTTGGGCCCCTGATTATCATGTGGAGAATGTAAAGCAGAATAAGCGTATTGCGCATGTGAATGTGATGCATTGGTGATGAAGATGACACCCTGCAACCAAAAAAAAAATCATATTCCTGCACGTTGAACCATTTCAGGAGGCTAGTTTTTGGCAGGTAGGAGATTTTATTTTGAACCACACCACCTGTCACTGAACAAAAAAAGAACACTTCAAAATTTAGGGAAACTGAACAATTGTTTTTGATATGCAGTTACGAACTTGGCAAAGAAATTTATTAATCTAGACGAATATTCTTGCTGTGCTCAGTGAAGTTCACAGAGCGCAATCACAAGTACGATAACGTGGTACCTTCAAATCAGTTTTTTGTTATTCCAATCCCTCCCTTAATTCCCTTGTAGAAGAGATGACTTGTGGCTCGGTTTATTTGGTTTTAGAAAACGTAAAGGCCTTAACTCCTCAATTGGCCACAGCGAAAAATGATGTGTTTAAGTAAGAGTTCGTTTTGTAAAATTAAGATAAAATAAATGAAATTTGAAAAAATGAAGTTTAGGTAAAGTAAGTTTGTTGTAAGTTGTTATGTTTAAATATTTTTTTTATAAGAGTAAGTTTGACAAAAAATATATTTAAATGATAAGGATTAAAAATACTTTTAAATATATAATATAAAGTAAATTTATTTCTCCTCTTCTAAAATTTACGGTTTGTTAAAGGAAAAGTAAATTTTTTCCTCATTTTTTAAAATCACAGTTTACCCACTTTTCATTTTTTAAAAAGGTAATTTGTGTTTAGTTAAACACATTTTCTTAAAAAATCATAATTGAAAACCATGATTTTTTCTTCGTAAAAATGAACTAAAGAGACACTAAATAATTTAATAAACATAAATTAAGGGTATGCTTAGTTCTATTGAGAATCTCGATTGGAATTTTTTTTTTCTTTTTTTGTACCCAGCACCAGGAGATGAAAATAATTGCAGAAGTAAAATTCAACTTAATGCATAATGAACCATTCTGGCAAATGGAGTTCCAAAATGTTTGCTATGCATTTTTGTAATCCGTGCCTGATGCGCATGGGAAATGTCGTGATTTCATTTCCTGGAACAATGCTGTTTGGTCTTCCCCAATTAAATCATAATACTGTTCAACCATTCTCGGCTATGAATCTCAGCACTATAAAAAAAAAAAGCCAAAAGTAGACAAAATTAAATAGACCAAGAAAAATATTAAATTTATTTAAAATATAAAATAATTTTAAAAAATATCTCTATTTAATATTAATAACTTTTATATAATTTAAGTAATAAAAGATTTCAAATTTAATAAACAAAATTGTTTCTTCAATGTCAATTTAAGGAAATTTCGTTAATTCTCCAATTCGAGGGAATAAAAAATCATTTCCCACCAAAATTAAAGTGAAAAACTAGGGATGGGTAAAATCTTTTTCTAACGCCCAAAAATAAAGCTTCATCTTCTTCAATGCAATTTTTCATCAGCGGGCAAAAGCGAATCACTCCTAGACATCAATATCAACCATTAGCTTTGGTTGAATCCTCAACAATGCAAGCCATTAAATCAACATCTTCCACTGAATCATGACTTACATTCATCGGAGCTGGGATATCCTTGCAACTGGAAGATGGAGCATGACTTCCTCTTGCCATGTGCTTACGCATCTCATCTCTGCCTACAATCAGGTTACCGACGTCCATTGGAAATGGATTTTTAATGCAATGGGTACTATGTCTAAATACACCTATGAAGACTTGTGGCTTCAAGTATCAAAGCAACCATGCCTAACCATAGGCCATAAAAGCCACATGGTTTAAGCACTCTCTCCTACTTTCTGTTTCAGAGAAGAAGTGAAGAGTTTACTCTAACCATATGCCATAAAAGCCACGTGGTGTAAGCACTCTCTCTCACTTACTGTATCAGAGAATAAGTGAAGAGTTTCTCGTGAATATGGAAATCTAGATAGTTTGTAATTTTCTATCATTCCATCTTAATTAGTAGGAGCTAATCAGGAGTAGTATTGGAAAAAAATATTAACTACACCAGACAAAATCCCATGTCTCTTATATTTTGAAATATCAGAATTCTCCCAGTTGTCCCTTATATTAAGAAATGTGGGAGTATATTTTTGCATTGCAGAAAAAGGTTTGAAATCAAATTTCCAATATACCTAGTATTTTATTTAATTAACAATCACATTCAACTATTAAATAATGATGCTTCTAAAATTGAATAATAATAAATTTGTTAAGCAGAGGAATTTCTTTTGGCCATCTTGAGCTGAGGGATTTTGTCATCATTAGTTGTTCTCCTTATATATATATATATATATATATATATTTTAAATACAATCGAGGGCAGAGCCCAAAGAAGACTGGATTATAATCTCAATTTATTCCTTAACACAAGAGGTCCAACTTGATTTGAATTTTGAACCACATCTAAGAATGAGAAATTAACTTGACATTGCGCACACCATTCAGCAAGACTATCAGCTACAGTTACTCTTTCGGAGAATAAGCAAAAGAAAAATAAACTCTGTCCTATTCGCAAAAAAAAGAAAAAAACTGCCGTGGATTTTTTTGGCTATTACTATGTCCTCTGAATCCTCTATAATACTCCTTCCATTTTCATATATATGATATAAATAATTAATTTACTATAGAATAATACAGTTAAAAATAATTGAGAGTATTAAATTTGTCATAAAATATCCCATTTAATGTTTACTAATTCTATCTTGAAATTAATAAAAATTAATTATATTTACTTATTTAATTAAAAATAAAATTAAATGTACCAAATAATCCATTTATGTATCTTATAGTTAAGGGGGGAAAACATCATTTATATCTTAGAGGTAAGAACCAAAGGAGTCATTAAGATCAAAGCCATGAATAATAAATCTAAGAATCCACTTTGTTGAATAATGGGGATGGGATTAAAAGATGGAACATGTAAATCTGGAGTAATCAGATTCGGTAAACCCATTCTTGTTAGCACGAGACCAAAGCCCGATGTCCGGGCCGGATCTGGGTAACACCAGGTTACGGATTGCTTACACAGACCACCTGGTTTGGCCTAGCCCGGGGTCATATTTTGTTTCTAATATATGGTCAAAATGACGTTGTTTAAAGCTTTATAAAAGAAAGAAAAGCTCACACCTTGCAGCCAGCGAACATTCCCCCTCGTTCCCACACCTCACTCTTTCCCAGTTCGGCTTCTCAAATCTCCCTCAGAGACGCTCACGCTCGCACACCTCAAGGAGACGCAGACGGCATCAGCTAAGCTTCCCGCTCCAGTCACACGCTCACAGGTACCTACCATATCATATATCCTGCCTCCGCTCAAACATCTATATGTCTATCATCTTTCACACAAGCCAACTCATCAGCTCCTTGATTAATTACAAGGGTTTTCTCTCCTGTATTCCTCGCATTTGCCGTTTTTCCTGCATATTTTGCTGTTGATTTTGTCTCTTTTGTTTAATGCATATTTATGAATGTTCAGATTATGCACCTATTTGCTGTTTTATTTTGTTAGACTCAAGTCTGGATTGTAAATATGATCAAGAGTTTGGCATATACTTGGTTATCGAGAAAGCGTTGGAGAGTAAAAGAAATCAAATTTATAATCTTTCGTCCGTAGAAACTTATAATGCTTTGTTTTATTTGCAATATCTAACTTTCTTCCAGCTCGTTTCGTGCTTAGTCTATTTATCATGGTTTATTTGGGAGGTTTCAACTTTCAACCAGTTGGCTGTTCACTTATTATTGAGTATAAAGTTCATGTTAATGGGTTATTGATGGTTAGTAAAGAGCTGTGGAAAATGCTCAGTTTAAGTAGTAAGGCATAACTTGTGTCATTTTACTGGATAGCAGATATAGAGACTAGCTTTTTTCCCCCCGGTGAGTAGAATGGAGATTTTGCTGTTTTAAGAATAGGCTAAAATGCCGCTAACTTATTAAATTTTCAGCCATGTATGGATAATTTTTTTATCTTTAAGACTTGATAATGAATCTCTTTAAACTTTCATATTTGTGCAAATACCTCCATATCATTTTTTAGTTTGGTGTACAATGAACCTCCTAAACTTCATTTTCTTTGCAGCTCCTTAAATTTGAACTTATGCGTAGATAATTGTCAGGAAGAAATCTATAAAAATTTCAAAGTTTATGTAAGTCTCGAAGATTAGAAGGTTATCTACATGTGTTCTAAAGATTAGGAAGATTAAATATAATCTAGTCTTAAGATTATGTTGGCTAGGTTCTTAATGTAAAGGCTTTGGCTTGAGCAATGGACACTTGATGTAGCTTTATATTTTTGGGGCCAGCAATCATGTTGAGTGGCATTTGCCCTGTGACTGCATGATTAAATGTTCAGCGTTTATTCCATATAATTCCATATGTTGTCTCTCCTTTATGCTCTTGATCAATTTAATGCTTAGTTCTTCTTTTTATTGTTATTATTATTTTTAGTTGTGATAATGAGCTTATACTTAGTTGTGAACTTGTGATGATGTATTTCTGTTTTTTCGCTGCTAATATATTAACTGTGCAAATGATTTTCTAATGTGTTGTTACTAAAGTTATCAATTATCTTAGTTAATTTTTGCTACTTTAGTTTAGTGATTAAATTTTTTGTTACTTGTAGTATAATATGTCTTCTAATCACAATAACAATATTGATAGTAATGCTTGTGTGGATGTTGTTAATAATGTAGATGTGGACATATAAATTGTGAATAAAGAATCAGTTCCATCATCTGTTTCTAATGCTGTGACTGTTTGGTTTCAATTACCATAATCAATTATGAGCCCAAAATCAATTATCTAGAAGCAACAATTTGTTGCTTTTATTTAAGGATAATTGATTATGATAATTGAAAACAAACAGGCACGTTGTTAATCAAGAAGGCTCTGTGCAAGGGGAACAAAAAAATAAAAAAGCTAAAAGTCAAACATCTGAAGAGAGTTTGTGGGTGGTTCTACACATGGCACTTCACATCTACATTGTCATATTAGGATGTGTGCATCTATCCTGAAATATCATGATGTTGGGTTAAATATGTTTTAATTTGAAGAATTATATATGTGAAAAAATTTGTTTGCATTATAATGGGAAGGTTTAAATGGCATTTGGATTTTGTTTTCATTTTAGGAAAGAAATATTGTTAAAAAAAGGTGGGCTTACAGGCCAGCCTGCCAACTGTTGTATATGTGGTGGGCCACATAAATTAAGGCCAGTTTGAAAATGGGTTTTTAGGATTGGCCCGGCCCGTATTCCCGGTACTAACTGTAGCAAAAGTTTCTGAAATTTTGGGGTAGATTATATTGTCCTCTAAGTGCATTAATGATATTTGAACTGTTCTCCATGATTGCTGTGAAATTTGCCTGAGTTTTGCTGCATGTTGATTGAGGATGTGTGAATAGTGAACCCTAGCACGCGTTGGATGAACTTTGCTGCAAAATTTTGTTGATTTGCTGTAACTAATTGAGGGTTTTAGTTGATTGTACATGGATGCTGCCGTCTGGATTGTTGACTTGCATTTCTGCAGTATTTAAGTGAAATTTTGAATTTTCATGTTATGTTCTTACATGTTGCGTTTCTAACTAAAGTATCAATTGGGTGGAAACAGATTTTTATTGTGCTATGGGCTATTTTTGAATTCTGGTGCATCACTAATGTTTTTGATAATTCCAAAACTTGGACTTTCATTTGCAAGCATCAATGTGACATGATTGTGAAAGTTTTCTTTAGTTCATTTGCTATAGTTTGCATTTTGAACATGTTCTGTACTGATACAAGTTGCTGGGATGTTCTTCACATTTTGAAATTCAGTTAATAAACCCAGCATATCATTTTGAGCATGGAAATTCAATTTTCACCTTGTTTTTGGCTAGTTGTCCATGTCAACTTCGTCACTTTTGCACTTGTGAATGGCAATATCATATTATACTATCTTTGGTGACATGTTCTCATTTGTTTCAAAAAATTTCTATGTGTATTTATTAGTTAACATGTTATCATGTATTTAGTTACTCTTTTTTTTTTAAAAATAATTTTTAAGTAATGACTTGCGGTTAATTTCTTTTATGGACTCTAATTATTTGCTTCAATTTGATGATATTGATCTAGTTGCATTTGATTATATTGATGGAAAGTCCCCTTGAGTCACATTTGTCATATTACGTGGAGAATGTTAGATGTGGTAGATCACAAGTCAATTTCAAGATTTTCCTTGGTTTGATAAACTTGGTCATGCTTGTGTAAGCACTCCTTCATTTTTGGCTATATCTTATGTAGGAGAGTGATTTTGACTAATTGTATTAGGGAATGCCCAAGATACAAGTTACATATGCTAATTTTTTGAAAAGTTTGTACGTTGGGTGATGTATGTATTTGCTGTTTCCTACTTTCAATACATATTTTTTCCTCTATTAGGGGCTGAAGTCTGGAAGTATTTCGTCTACTGTCAAAGGAAATAATTGTAGAATGAATATAATAATGGATATGCAAGAACCTGAGGAGTTTTAGATGTTCCATTGCGATGGCTATTTATGGCCAAAATATTTTTTGTTGGGACCAGGATGAATTTGGCTGGTCACCTTTTTCTCTTTGTTGCCTTGGGAGTTTATTTAAAACTGGCCACTATATGGTTCCTGTGGATTCTGCTATAATAAACTGGAGATTTTACTGTTCACACAGACTCATTTCACTGTTAATGTCACTGTTGATTTTAGTCATATAACATCCTAAGCATAGGATCAATCTACCAGTGGAAAATAAGGCAATTGAGGAATAATTGAGGGGATCATATCCTGTTTACTGGAGGGTCAATCTTCAAATTGTCATCAAAGCTGTACTGTATTCTTGGCCAGACGAAGGAATACCAGAGAGAGGATTAGGGATGGGGAGGAGGATACTGAATGAGGCATTGAGAACTATGGTGAATGCAGAGAGGAGGGGGAAAGCCATGGTGGAGTTGAAGCCCATCTCCACAGTCATATCCTCCTTTCTCGGGATCATGAAAAACAGAGGTAAAGATTCAATAATATACTGAGGGCTTGATTTAATGAATTAGATTCTCTGAAAAAACGCAAATGATCCAGTTCAATCAGTGTTCTTTTTTATCAAAAAAGAAAAAAACATGAAATTTCTTGGAGTTTTCCTGCAATGTGGAACTTTTTAGTTTTTAAGTAGTAGAAGAATAGAAATCTTGGTAAATATTCATTTCTTTGTATACTTGAAGCACAACGTTGAATCCACTTTGTAAATATTCATTGGTGGTATTTGAGCTACTCTTACTGACTATATTTTCCTTCTTTGATTTAACGATTAAATATAGGGTCGTTTGTGATGTGCTATTAAAAGGACGTAGTTTCGCACTGTGTAATTCTTATTTCAGGACACAGTTATTTCTATTGGGTTTAGTCATTTTTAATTATCGGGGAAGGTAAGGAATTCATGTAAAACTTTTTCAACTTCTGTGGGTGCTCAGAATTTTTGGGGTCTGGCATCTTTATTGCCTTTGCTTGCTTTCAAGGTTCAATTGAGGGGATTTGCATGGCTATAGGAGTTTTGGTCTTGGAGAGTGTTAAACTGATAATCTGTTCCCTCATCCAGAACTCTTTCTTTTCCCCATTTTTTCCTGATTAAGGACCACTGACTGTTGAAGTTAAAACTTTTTAGATTATAGCTTCTTCTAGTCACGTTGTTGTCTGTGATTATCAATATAAAAAAGTTGATATAATTCCTGATAGGCTACATCAAGGACTTTGAAGTCTTTGACCCACATAGAGTGGGGAGAATAACAGTTCAACTGCAAGGCAGGATTAAAGATTGCCGAGCCCTTACATACCGACAAGATGTCAAAGCAAGGGACATTGAAAAGTACAGACTGAAAATTCTTCCAACACATCAGGTTGGTTGTTGCTTCATGCTTTATATTCTGAGGAGCTGCTCATAATTGATATAGGCTTGAATATGAAGAATGTAATTTGCTTGAGATGCTATTTATTTTTCTGTTTGAACTGAATAAATAGAAATAAAGAAAAGCAAAAGGATCATCATACTGTTGTCTTTCTCTCTATGCAGTGGGGTTATGTTGTGATTACAACCCCTGATGGCGTTTTGGATCATGAAGAGGCCATTAAGAGGAACGTTGGTGGTCAGGTTCTTGGTTACTTTCACTAGAATTAATCATTACGATGTTATTTTGGCCTGAGCTATATTTGATATGGACTGATTAATATAGATTGAAACGGATGGTGAAATGTATGTTCAGCATCATCCCATATGGCTCTGTTGTCTATTGACCTGGTCTTACTTTGTCCTGTATGAATTTTGTATCAGTCATGCATGATGAGTTGGATTTATGCATATTAGAATCTTTTCATGGTGTCTTCATTTCTTTAATAAAACTGAACAGTATCTCTGTGATCCTGTAAGCTCTGATCATTATATTAGGAAAGAAATTCTGCTTTTGTTAAGAATGCACTGGACAGTAATGGAGCTTTACAATCTGCGTCAAATCTAGTGTTGCTGTTATACTCCCTCTGTTTCGCTATATAGTGCACTTTTTTTAGAAATTAATGTTTCATAATATAGTGCACTTTACGGATTATGTAATATAATTTTTTTTTCTTTCCAAGATTACCCCTAATTAATAAACCCAAATATTTGTTTATTATTAAAATATTTCATTCCCAAAGCATTTAATGAGGGTAATTTGAGAAAAGATGGAAAATTTTGTTAGTTATTAATTATTGTCTTGGTCTGTGTGTGGTAGTTAAAAGTGCACTATAAACTGGAATGGAGGGAGTATTATATAGTCTAAAACTCATGGATCATAGTTAAAGAGGGCATTTTGGAAATTATAAGTGGGTAATTTCATTATCAGAATCTGTTCAATTTCGCTTGAAATATGCTAATCATGTGCTGAGTTGTGCATAAGTTTGTGTGCAAAGATAAGTGGGGGAAAGTCTTGCTTATGCCTATGGCTTTGCATTGGAGGGATACCAGACTTGATAGTCCTTATGGGATGTCCTTTCATGAGGTGAAATCATGTTGTCGTAGAGAGGGTGCAGGGAAGAGGGCGAAGAGATGGTGTGAGTGGTGTTCACTCATCGTTACACTCGTCATCACCCAGAAAAGTGCTTACTACCACACAACGGTTTGGTTATTGATGAAAATTAAAGAATGCAACTGAAAATACTGACCCCATCACCTATTGTGATATAAAGCAATTTCCACGTGACAATCCCTTGAAATCGCTCTGTTAAAAGGAAGCATGCACCTTCTCTCTTCTCTTTTGAACTGGGAACTGCCTCTTCAGGTGACGAGCAATATGTTTTGTGAGTTAATAATTGTGTTTTTTAGGTCTTGGTGATGGTCAAGAATATCATGCTTTTGCAAAGTGCAACACTTTTTTTTTTTAAAAAAAAAAATTTTCCACAGAAGTGCAACGCTTTTGATCAATTTGGAAGAGGAAGTAGGAAGATTTTGAAATTCAGAACTTCATAAATTTGGACGGGTCCATTATTTTTCAGTGACGTTTTCTGAGTAATGAAAGTCCCAAAATGAAGGATAGGCTTCATGCCACCACAAAAATACTATTTTCTTTCAGATTTGCGGGAGACCTCAAGGTTGTTGTAATACACAAAATTTCAGAATAAACATAATTATCATTTATCAGTTTGGATGTAAGCATGATTATCATTTAAGTGATTTTGTCCAATTCCGGAAGTTTATCCCGTAAAAAACTTATTCCCTCTGATTCTTTTTATAAGGGACCTTGTAATATTTGATAGGGTTTTTTCTATTTTATTCTCATTATTTGTTTCTTTTCATAAATTGTTATTAAGTTTTTTGGATAAAAATATATTTTTAATTGGTCGAATGATATTTAATGTGGATTACATTAGTATGTTAAATAAGGGTAAAAAAAATATTTAGTTTTTTTTTACAATTTTAAAAAAATAATTAATTTTTTTAATTTATATAAAATAATTAGAAATCTCTTATAAAAAAAAGAAATCTCTTATAAAAAAAAGACAGTACCATTCTTGTTAGACTAGAGTCAAACTTGATCATGAACTAATAAATTTGTCCTTATCTACCACACAACGGACACAGCAAATGCATACTTTCATATTCAATTACCTTTTTAACACCTTAAACACTATAACTCAGCAATAAAGGCCTTGTCAAGTCTACCTCTGCACGCACTCTTGCAAGTTTCCCTCAACCCTTCAAAGCAGTATTAATTTCCACCTTCGAGGTCTACCAATCAACAGATCAATGTTATAGAGCAGCTTCCTATCATAATATTGCCTCTCTAACCCCGAAAGTCGAACCCAGGTAGCAATTTTGAATATCACTTCTTTCATTGGATAAGAGCTTGACTTCCATCTCATCACACTCAAATAGTTGCTAAAATTGTCCACGGCCCTCCCATAAGAACCTCATCAAAGTTGACTTATGACAAAAGTCAACCAGAAAGAAATCATTCTCCACATCCACAACTATGATCTTGCCCCTTTTCGCCCATAATTGATTTAATTTTCCACTCAGAAAATTCAACCCAATCCTTCGTCCCATCAACTTCACAACAAGTGTCTTTCGAAACAGTTTAAACATACACTCCTCCTTATAATCAATTATCAGATTTGGGCATAGATGATCATTTATCTCCACTGAAATCCCTTGAGTCAAATCATGCATAGCACTGAAGCCTGTTAACTCATTCTTTGCTTCTTCAAGATTCTCAATTTCTTCCTATCCAGTTATCTAGCCCCATCACGCCTCCAATTAGCGAATCTTTATGAGTAAGCTCCCTTTGGCTTCTCAATGTTCTCGCCTCCAATTCGTGAGAGCTTTACAGTATGTGATTTGACTTGATTTAATTTAGACTAGTTAGAGTCCAATCTAGTTTTTCAAAAATTAGTTGATATTAAAAAAAATATTTATCACTTAGTTTTCAATTTTTATCATTCTGTTGTCAGTTTGTATTTTTTTACCATTTAGAGCTTCTTCTTCATCATTAATCCCTCCACAGGTCTCCAAGTATCAGCCTCTTTTTAAACAAAAAAATCAAAACATAGAAGAAGCCAAATTAAATGAGCTGGTACTATTTATGAGTTTAGAAAATTTTGTTATAAGAAGCCACAATGTTAACAAATAGTGCAATCTCTTATAAGTTTTATATTTTTAAACAATTATTCAATGATGATATTAGTATTTTAATATAAAACTAAATATAAAATTTACATTTATAATAAAAGTAAAGTATATTATTTATAGATTATAATTATAATTATAAATATAAAAATAATACCACTCTTTTTTTTTCAAACTCTGTACAGTGACAGAGTTCCACTTACTTTGTTTTTGCTTTTTTTTTGGTAGAAAGAGTTCCACTTACTTTGGCTAAAGCATTAAAGTTTAAACAAACGAATTCAGGCGAAAAAGAAAAAATCAAACAAACGAACGACCTCTTAACGACGTCGTTGTGATGTGGCCCAGTTGCGAAGGGCGCGCTCTCCACCCGAAAAGAATTTCAAGCCAGCATCACAGCATGGAATTCCAAAATAACGAGTTAGCCTTACAAATTACCTGCGTTCTTTTGTGAAGGCACAAGATTGAGGAGCTACATTGAATGAGAAAAAGGGAATTTAAAAAGTTCGAGGAGCCACTCGATCTTGAAGATTTCATACTGAAGTTCGAATATGGTGAGATAATGTTAGGTTTACCTCGTTATCGTCATTAGCTACTTGGATTCCCGCGAGAATTTTTCCCCGTTAAAACTTTGTTGTCTTTTCTCAGTTCTCTATTGCTGCTATCAATGATACGGACCCCAGAAGTCGGTGGGAACCACTTGCTCCAACGAAGGAAGCCCAGGTATGAATCTTTCTTTTCGGTATATCTGGTTATAGATAATTTCCTGAATCTCGATAGTACAGTTTAGTGATGGCAATTAGACCAAAAGCCCATCGCTTTTCCATATGTCTATTTGTTCTTGGGATAACTGTTGTTGGCTGTAAATTTTGAGTCTCATTTACTGGGAACTAAACCTGATTGCCCTCTTCTGCCTTATGCTTTTCCTTGATGATGACTAACGAGAAAAGGGGTAAGGATGGCGTCTGCAAGTTCTATGTCACGGGCATTTCCAACATTCTTTCCCTGTTGTTTCAGGAATTTCATCTGTCTCAAACTTATCATGAAGGACTTCTCAAGTTACAATCAAAAGAATATGAAAAGGCTCGCGAGCTTTTAGAATCTGTTCTCAAAGATCCTCTTATAGCTAATGCGCAAGTAAATTTTTTGCCTTTCTAAAACATTTTATATATTGGGGTGTCCGTATTTTATTTTGAAATAATAAGTTGATACGTTTCTCTTTCTCAGGTATCCAGTAGTGCCAGTGATGGTCATCTGTTGCAGCTCAGGTTTTGTTCTGTGCTATAATGCAGATTTTTTATTTAATGTTCTGTTATTGTTGTATGCTTCTTTAATCTCCTCCATCAGAATTCAAATTATTCTATCCAATGCCTATTTCCCACATTAACACATTTTTCTCACCCTTTCTATAAAATAAACAGATATTGATTATGGTTTGAGGTTAAACCTAAGGATTCATGTCTTCTGTCATTCACGTTGCAGCTTTTCCTTACTTTGCTTATCTGGTTGTTTTTTTGTGCAGTCCTCCAGATTCTGATCTGCCTTTGATTAAAACTATTAGTAATATGCAACTATGCATGATTGAAATCAGCCCTGCGTTGCAGTGGTCTAGTTATAGTGAACACCACTTTTATAATTAGGAGTAGTTAGCTTTTTGTTGTAGTATTTATGTCAATTGACTAATAAGCGAGGTAAAGCTTTTCCAGTCTGCACATTTTTTTTCACTTGAAAGTTAAAAATATGTTAGTGGTACTTACAGAATTATCTACAGATTTTTGGCATTGAAGAACCTAGCCTCCGTTTTTCTCCAGCAAGGTTCTGCTCATTATGAGAATGCTCTACACTGTTATCTTCAAGCTGTGGAGATTGACTCTAAAGATTCTGTTGTCTGGAACCAACTGGGAACATTGTCATGCTCAATGGGTTCATTGAGTATTTCACGGTGGGCATTTGAGCAAGGCCTTGTGTGTAGCCCTAATAACTGTAAGTACCTAGCTATTCTTTATCCATTTATTTATGCCATGCTTGACTGGTTACTTGAGTGCACCTTAATTTTCCTCTGCTTGTACTTTGTTTGGTTTTCCCTTCTTCTCTTTCCTCCTCATGTATTCCATTTTAATATGCTTCTCTATTTCTCCCCTTCTCTCTCCATATTTTTGTTTTTGTCTAGTACTTATTTATCTGGTTTTCCTTCCCTGGCCATGCCTGCAGGGAATTGTATGGAAAAACTTTTGGAAGTTCTTATTGCCATTGGTGATGAGGTTGCATGCCTCTCTGTTGCAGAATTGATTCTGAGACATTGGCCATCACATTCTCGTGCTTTGCACGTTAAAAATACCATTGAAGAATCAGAACCATTGCCATTTGCTCCTAGAGGCATAGACAAGCTGGAACCTAAACATGTAAGACTTAAATTTCCTAACAAGAGAAAGGCCACTAATGAAAATCTGGATGAGGTTGTTGCATTTAAGAAACTGAACCAGAACATAGAAATTCACCTGACAGAAGCTTCCTGGGTGGCTCTTGCTGATGCACTGCTGGGAATCTTTTTTCCTTGTAATGTGCAAAGTTCTGAGAGAGAGCCTGAAAAAGTAAGCAAGTCTGGGGACATCAGATTAAGCATAAATATATCCTGTTCAGAAAATGGTATGACCTCTCTGGTTGGGAAAGGGTCTGGTGGTGACTATATTACTTTGAGTGACGGTAACATAGAAAGCTCAAGTGCGCCTAAGGGAAGAGAAGCAAATTCCCAAGAAGAACAACCACATGAGAGGCGAAGCTCTCGTTTGGAAAGACTCAGGAGTCGTAAACCAGGGAAAGAAGAGTCAGATTCTTCAAGTGGCAAGGACCATGCCAGGGCTGTTAATCAATATCTAGAATCTTTTGTTGCTGGTGAATTGAGTGGTAGAGATTCTCTTGATACCACTACATCATCCAACATAGTTAATGCTGAATCTGATGAAGTTTCCAGATTTGTAAGAGAAACTTCAAAAAACTATGGTGCTTACCATGTGGGGCACTTGCTTTTAGAGAAGATTGCAAGACAAAGCCTAACGTATCAAGATGCTTTTGTCAAATTCTTGGAGTTGGAGAAATTGACAAGGCACTGGGGAAAGGAAAGAACTGCTGAATGTAGTCTTTTTCTTGCTGAGCTGTATTATGACTTGGGCTTGTGCTCTCCCTGTGGTTCTAAACAATCAGAGTTTATATCGGACTCATCTTATCATCTATGTAAGATCATAGAGTCTGTAGCTCTAGATTATCCTTTTCACCTGACTCATGACTTGAAGAATGAAGGTTTTTCTTTGGCAATCAATGCCTCTGCTGAGGGTAATTCAGACAGCTCATTTCTAATGAAAAACAGTTCATTTTGGGTTCGATTCTTCTGGCTGAGTGGGAGATTGTCCAATTTTGATGGCAACAAGGCAAAAGCTTGTGGAGAACTTTCTACTTGTTTGTCACTTTTGGCAAATAGGCAAAATTTGGACAATTCCCCATGTTCAGTCTGCAGCCCACATTGCAAGGTTATAAAAGAGCTAAGCATTGACAGAGTTCTTTATGAAATCAATATATTAAAGGTCAATTTCTTGATGGAAAAATCTGTCAATAAAATGGTTGAGAAAGAAATGTATTCAGAGTGTGTATCCTTGCTCTCTCCACTTCTGTTCTCTACGCAGGATGTCTACATTGATTCATTATCTTTAACCATCACAGATCAAAAAGATGAAAAGATAACTTCGATTGAACTCATGGCTCTAGATGTTCTAATAGAAGCATGTCAGAAGATAAAGCCAATGGATGTGGAGCTGTATTTAAATTGTCATCATAGAAAGCTGCAAATACTTATGGCAATGGTGGGGTTGAATATATGTACTACATCATTTAAATCTTCCCATCAAACACTGGGCATAAGCACTCCTCCTAATATTGATACCAATTCAAAGGAAAGTTCAAGTAAGCACTGTAGTCACTTGGTGGCTGAGGAAGTAAAAGCTCTCTCCGACTGTGTCTCACAAGTGAAGAAAGTTATTGATCATTGTAGAGATTCTGTAAGTAAATATGATTGCTTCAGTACTCTTGGATCATTGACATGATAATGATCATTTTGCGGTTCAATTATAATGATAGTCTATACGCTATATTCTATATTATTATGATACACTCTTAATTATCTGGTGTGAAAACCAATTAATTTTTGCCCTTGAACTCGACTTAATTCCATTATCTTATCTAATATTTATGTAATAATTGTGGAAAAACAAGAAAAATAGAGGAAGAATGATTCCTCTTATTCACAGTATCTGTTATGCGGCAGTACTTGTATATATCTTATTCAGTACCATCCTCTACACAATACGCCTAGGATATGTGGTAAAAAAAACATAATCCCTGAAGCCAAGATTTTAAGGGTAAAATAAATAACAGATTATCAAGTAATAAAACAGAGAAAAATAATAAACAGAATAAAACGAATAAACTGTTGCAAATTAGGTTTAGGGTGAGTGGAAAGCTTTGGCCCAATTATCATGCATCACACTCTTCAACAATAATTAATAGTTACATATTATTAATTAGACTATATACATATTCACCCAATCCTTGAACATCTAGATATGTCACTACAGTGGAAAAGTTTTCCCTTGGCATGTGAAAACAAGAAGGCTCATCCTGCTGCCCTGTCCTGTGGTATTTGGCTCTTCGTATATTTAGGCGTATCGGGTTTCTTTTTCATATTCAAAGAGATTGGTAGCGTCTAATTTTTTTGGTTTCTGGTGTTATTGGCTCATAATTTTTTGTGTAAATTATACTAACCTTCTTCAAGGATTGGGTAAATTACACTTAACATTCTTTTTGTTTTAAAAATAATACTTGGCTGCTTCCAACTTTTTTCCCCCAATGAAGTTAACTTTAATATATGCTTTTTCCAAAAATAAAATTATCTAAATGTATTCATTGCCATATTAAGAATAGAATCAGTCTTAGGTTGGAGCTTAACATCAACTTAGTTGCTTTTATTCATATTTAGAATATAATCACAATTTCATGCTATGCAAAATGTTATTGAAAATAAATTGGAGAGGATGTTTATTGAGATGGGAATCCCTTGATAGTTTTCCCCCTCAATAAATGACTTTTACAGAACTTTGTTTATTTTTAATCACGCTCACAGCTCAGTTATTTCATTGTGTATTCATAATTTGTAAGGTCATTAATGTGAGTTCTTGAAACTTGGTTTTAGTGACAACACCTTTTGTTTCCTCAAAATTTTTAACAATGGAATGTCATTTACAGTGAAAGCATTCTTGTTCTTAATTCTTATGCCTGCAGAATGGTCTCACTGGTCCAATAAGCAGTATTTGTCAAATTCAATCTCTGCTCTTGTCAATCATGAGCTATTTTGCGAACATACTTGTCTGCAACAAAGCCTCTGGACTTGTGATTTCTGATCAAGCAGAGAGCTGCTGTTTTGTCGATGCAGCCACTGTGTTTTGTAAACTCCAGCATTTTAACCCAAATATACCTATTAAAACTCAGGTGAACTGTTTCCTTCTTGGAAGAATTTAGCTTCTAATTAATCAATAATCTTATTGATTCTTGTTTATGTAGTACCTCTAATTTTTTTCCCTTGAAATCTGATCTCAGGTTGATTTAATTGTTGCTACACATGACTTGCTTGCTGAGTATGGGCTTTGCTGTGCGGGTGAAGGCGGCAAAGGTGAGGAAGGAACATTTCTTAGATTTGCAATAAAGCATCTCTTGACCTTGGATATGAAGCTTAAATCCAGCTTTAACCCTTCAAAGAAAGAACCAATGCAATGGGAGGAGAAGATATCCCAAAACAATCTTGTTAATGTGTATACAGAAGAGTTGAAGTCTTACGCATCAGATCTTCAGATGGATTGTGCCAAAATAGGTGAAATAAGTTCTCAGCAGAAGGATGATTGTGAAGGAATAATATCTAAGAGCATTCTATCCCACAAAGTCCATCATAAAGACAGCAAGGAAGTAGAGGGTGACAATCTTGGAGATGCTGGGTCTGACAGTAAGATAAGCAAGGGCGAAATGTTAAGCGATCATTTGGCTGAATGCGGAAATGAGCTTACAAAAGACGACAAGGAGGAGCTTGAGTCAAAAATTGACAGTGCCTTAGATCAGTGCTTTTTCTGTTTATATGGATTAAATCTACGATCTGATTCATCTTACGAAGATGATCTAGTGATGCACAAAAATACAAGCCGGGGAGACTACCAGACCAAGGAACAGTGTGCCGATGTTTTCAAGTATGTTCTTCCCTATGCAAAGGCATCGTCTGTGAGTACTCTCTAATGTCTTTCTGTGTATCATCTTTGTATAATGCAGCTTGTCTTAGAAATAATATAATAATGTACGGCAACTTGCATTTCCGATTTTGTTTTGATAAAATTTGTGTGTATCAGAGGACTGGATTAGTGAAGCTGCGAAGAGTTTTAAGAGCTATTAGGAAGCACTTTCTGCAGCCACCAGAAGATGTCTTGGCTGGAAACCCCATAGATAAGTTCTTAGATGATTCTGATCTATGTGAAGATAAACTCTCAGATGAGGCTGGGTCAAATGGATTTCTTGAAACTATTACTATGATCATTTTTCCTGATGCGGGAGGTCTCACACAGTATAAGACATTATTACTTGGGAGGTATACTTTGTACATTATGGTAGATGCTTTATCTTCCATTAATTTATGCTTATGTCTACTGTTCAGTATATATCCTTTTTCATTGTTTTAACTATTTAGAGTGATCTCAGTGTGTTTGGACTCTCAGGTCTGAGCCATATTTGGAGGTCTATTGTAACCTGTATTATTTCCTTGGTCTGTCTGAGGAAATGAGTGCAACAGATAAATGGCCTGGCTTTGTCTTGACCAAGGAAGGGGAAGAATTCGTTGAACAAAATACCAACCTCTTCAAATATGACTTAATTTACAATCCTCTCCGCTTTGAAAGTTGGCAGCGACTTGCAAATATTTATGATGAGGTGAATTGTGGTTACCGTGAAATCCAGACAAACAATAATGGCTTGGTTACTTTTTATGTTGTTATCTGCAATTGTGTTTCTTAATATTCTCTTAGTTGTGCTGATCCAGGAAGTAGATTTGTTGCTGAATGATGGTAGCAAGCACATTAATGTAGCAGGATGGAGGAAGAATGCTACGTTACCCCAAAGAGTGGAAACAAGCCGAAGGAGGAGTAGACGGTGCCTACTAATGAGCTTAGCTCTGGCAAAGACATCTGCTCAAAAGGTTTTTCCATATATATATATATTTGTGTTTCAAGTGAATAAGGGACCCTTTCTAAATTAAATTCTCCGGGATGAAAACGATGGCCAAAATAGCTATAAAGTTTAGAACTATTCCATCAATGGTGGGCCAAGGAGCTAAAGCAATAGCCTGGATTACAGCACCCAGCCAAAACACACACACATGTCCACAACGTGAGTAGTTAGGATGATAGCATAGCTATCTGTTTCCGAGAATCAAAACAGAGCAGCAATGATTGTTTTGTTTCAGTTTATGTTTGCAATTAGACCAATCCATTCTCTCCTCTAGTCTATACCCCACCACTGTGACACTGCATTGGATCCATCTACTCCAAGAATGTATAGAAAATAATGCCCTGTCAACCTCTTCAATTCGAATACAGCATTCAAGGGCTTGCAAAGTCCATTGTTTTTAAGATAAGCCAACTTATTCTTACGTCTGGACATACACAAATCTTTCTACACCACCCATGATTGCCTATTTTTTTTTTTCCTGCCAATTCTCCTCAAACTCACATTTTTCATTCTTTCACCACCCTATTCACTGGCAATGCCTTCCCTCTCCGAATCCCCAAATCTCTGAACACATGCTGCCTTCTTTTTCAAGTATACAACCTTCAATTTCCTCACGTCTATCTCAATGTCACTAGTGTTAATGCCACCTGCTGCAGGGTAGAGGATCAATGTCGTTACACCTTTATAATTGCTTGCAGTGTTAATTTCACATAAAAACATATACTTTGAAATTCTAAACATATGCATAGTCATATCTATCTTGATAAATACATTGGATCTGTTCTTAACACATGGACTTATTGTTGCTACAGTGTGAAATACATGAGTTGTTGGCATTGGTATACTATGACAGCCTCCAGAATGTGGTGCCTTTTTATGATCAGAGGTCTGTTTTGCCCTCAAAGGATGGAGCATGGATGATGTTTTGTGAGAACTCAATGAAACATTTTAAGAAAGCCTTTGCACTTAAGTATATTCCTTTTCTCGTGTTATTTTCTTTTTGCATCTCCCTATTTCTTTATAATGTCTCACATAATTCAACTCTTTGTACAGACAAGATTGGTTGCATGCATTTTACTTGGGCAAGCTTAGTGAAAAACTTGGATATTCACATGAAACCTCATTATCATATTACAGCAAAGCTATTACTTTGAATATGTCAGCTGTAGATCCTGTCTACAGAATACATGCCTCGCGCCTGAAGCTACTCTTTAAGTATGGAAAACAAAGTTTGGAGATTCTAAAGGTTTTTCTTCGCTTCTATGATCACTTAACTATTTCTGTACTTTATGATGTGAGTTTTATGTCTTCATTGCTGTGAATTTATACTAAGTTCAGTAATTTGTTATACTTTTTCCCTATTCTTTAATGTCTAACTTAATTCAAAAGTCAAACCTTTTAATTTCTAAAGTGACATGATTATCATATCACGACAATTTTTGGGTTTCAATAGGTTCTTTCAGCAAACTCCTTTAATCAATCTGCAAAAGAAGCTGTCATGAGCATCCTTGATGAAATGGATGAATCATTAATGAGTACAAAGGAAAAATGTATACTAGTCAACTCTCTGGAGATAAAGAATGAAGGACTGCTCAAAATGGATAAGGCATGGTCCATTCTTTACAATGACTGCATCTCTGCCCTTGAAACTTGTGTGGAGGGGGATCTCAAACATTTCCATAAGGCCAGATACATGCTGGCTCTAGGGATTTATAAAAGGGGTGAGAGTGGTGACATAGAGAGGGCAAAAGATCAACTATCTTTCTGCTTCAAATCATCACGTTCCTCCTTTACAATAAACATGTGGGAAATTGATAGCATGGTCAAAAAAGGAAGGTACAGCTTTATACTTATTTTTTCATTTCTGATTCAATTAGTTGGAACAAGAAGAAATTGAAATTTTATCGAAGTTGACGGCTTGTCTATTAACTATGCTAAGAAGGAGCATGGAAAGTGCTCTGTTATTAGCAGCTAACCTATATTTCATTTAATGATATCAGGCGCAAAACACCAGGTTCTGCTGGGAACAAGAAAGCCCTTGAAGTTAATCTACCAGAAAGTTCACGAAAATTCATTACTTGCATTCGTAAGTATGTACTGTTTTATCTCAAGCTACTGGAGAAGACTGGAGATAGATGTACTCTTGAGCGTGCATATAATTCTCTTCGGGCAGATAAGAGGGTAAGTCCTAAAGAGCCTAATGTGCTGCTTGAACATAAGTTATTCATCAATGAATAATAAATTCCACTGGTTGATTGATGCTTCAATTATTTTCATGGAATTAATCCCTTTTCTTAGGCAAAAATTAGTTCACGTGATGTTTTTGAGTCGTTTATATAGTCTTAATTGAGGACTCAAGAGAAGAGGTGAACTCTAAATTTTGAGTTATGGAGACACACTTTGGAATCAAAAGGTTTTCGCTTGAGTAGAAGTAAGATAAAATATATGTATTGCAAATTTAATAAGAGACCAATTAGAAATGATTTAGAGGTAAAAATTGGAAAATAAACTATTCCAGAAGTGTCAAAGTTCAGATATTTGGGGTCGATTTTACAGAGTAATGGTGAAATTGATGGGGATGTTATGTATAGGATACAAGTTAGATGGTTAAAGTGGAGAAAAACATCAGGAGTTATTTGTGACTGCAGGGTACCTACTAAGCTTAAAAGAAAATTTTATCGAACAGCTATAAGGCTAGCGATGCTATATGGTAATGAATGTTAGGCTTTGAAAGGACAACAAAAATATAAGATGAGAGTAGCAGAGATGAGAATGTTGAGATAGATGTATGGTCATACAAAATTGGATAAGATACGAAATGACTATATGCGAAGGAAAGTTGGAGTAGCACCTATAGAGGAAAAAATGGTGAAAAATCATTTAAGGTGGTTTGGGCATGTACAAAGAAGAGGGCAAGAGGATCCAGTGGGAAGAGTTGATCAAATGGCTTATAGCCTTATCAAAAAGCGTAAAGGAAGACCAAAAAGGACACTAAGGGAAGTTATAAGGAATGACCTATTGAGAAATGATTTATTTGAGGAGATGGTGTTTGATAGAACCCATTGACGTCGTATAATTCATATAGTTGACCTCACATAGTGGGATAAGCCTAATGTTGTTGTTGTTGTTGTTGATGTTTTTGAGTTGGTTGATCTAGATGGTAGGATTATTTAGTTTAGGCTGAGAGAGGTCAGATCAGGGTGATGGAAGTTCACTGTAGCTGATATGGGATTAGGATTATGGCATGTGAGGAAGAGATTTTTCATGAGTTGATTATAGAGGGTTTACCATCGGATTTTCTGAAATAAAGCAAAGTAATAATGAGAAGTAAACTGTTGGCCCAAAAAGAAAATAATAATAATAATAATGAGAAGCAAACTACTGCAGTTCATTGCCTGTTCCTATTCAGGCATGCAATGCAAAGATCCCTTTTTGCAACCACTCTAAATTTTGAAGTAGAAGACCACTTTCTGATTCTCATCACTTTAACTAAGAATGAGGATGGACTAAACATTGGGTTAACACTAAGCCAAGATTGTTTGATCAATCTTTCACTGCTTAGTACGGCAGCTACTGTTTAACTAGTGGCAATCCCTGCTATCCAAGTGTGTCGATAAATAGGTTGATTTTCCCTTGAAGAAAATTCCTGTAGGATGTAACCCAATCTAGTAAATGCAATGTTTTTACCAGCTCATCATCTCTACTAGAACAATAAAAAAAAATTATATGCTTCACTATTTCAAGCACTTCACCTACAGTTTTTATGGTTAACATCGTGCGGAGGGGGGTGGGTTTTTTTTTTTAAAAAAGAACTTCTTAACTTGCATTGATACTTTAGTAATTTATAATTATAAGTTACCCATCTGCTGGACCCTGCATAATTTCTTCTGTCAGTTTTGTATATTACATACACAGATCTGACAGTATCATAACCCGACTTTGATTTGCCTTTAATTTCCACACCATGAATGCAGTTTTCATTATGTATTGAAGATCTTGTACCCGTGGCCATCGGAAGGTATGTAAAGGCCCTGATTTCAACTATGCATCATTCTCAGATTGCTGGCTCTGGTGCAGCAAGCAGTTCTGACCATGTGCTTGAGAGACTGTTTACTTTGTTCATGGAACAAGGGAATTTATGGCCAGAGATATGCAGCTTGCCCGAAATTAAGAGCCCAGATACATCTGAGAGTATTTTATATGGGTAATTAGCTTTAAACTAATATATTTCATTGTTTCTCTATAAATCCTGAATTAGTAAATATTGTTGAAGCTTCTCTAATTGATTTACAAGTCTTTCTTATCTACTTGTCAATGAAAATTCATGATGCCTAAAGCAGATAATCTTATCTTTGCAGATATCTTCATGAATACATTGTGTCATTAGAGAAAAATGGAAGACTGGAAACTCTGGAAGCAATAAATGAGAAAATTCGCAAACGTTTCAAAAATCCAAAGTCATCAAATAGTAATTGTGCAAAAGTTTTCAGGCATGCTTCTGTTGCATGGTGTCGATGTCTTATATACAACTTGTCACAGATCACTCAATTATCATGTGGATTCTCAAATGAGAATCAGGCCCTTAATTTGACAGATGGTGGTATGGACTATAGCCAGTTGCTCTGTGTTGATCTGCAGCCACATGAACTATGGAGTACAGCTTTTGAAGATCCAATTCACCTAGAAAAACTTGAGAAAAAATGGAGCCCTATTTTATCAAAAATAAAAAATACAATTATCAAGAAAGCTTTTGATGAACATTTGGAGACTGCAAACACTTTGCTAAGAGCTTCCTACAATTTTTACCGTGAGAGTTCTTCTGTAATTCTTGCCTCTGGCCTCAATCTTTATCTAATTCCATCTCAGTTAGCAGCTGAGGCACCGTTCCAACCAAGTATGCATGGGATTGAAGCGCTTGATCTGAGCATCCCAAGGAAGCTTCTTTTGTGGGCTTTTGCACTATTGCATGGTCGTTGTGCAAATATCTCAATTGTCGTAAAGCATTGCGAAGAAATTACAAAGGTATGCTAATAACTGAAGTTTTCTGCTGTGCCAGCTGATCTATCAGCAAGAACAGATAGATGGCATCTTTAAGTAAAGTGATTGAGATTTGGATATTCCTAAAATGACCTTAGCTTTTCTCCTTTATGAGGAGTTAGGACTTCATCTCCCCTTGACCATTGAAGCTCAAATTATAAAGTATGTTTTTCTAAAATTTTAGTTAGCAGCTATATTTAGATTAAGAACAATGTCTTAAACTTCTATCATGTTGATGCATTGATGACAGACGTGATTTTTTTTTTTTTAATTTTTATTTAAGACGTGATTTTTGAATTAAACCAGAAATCAGCTGACCATATGTCTTCACTTGTTCTGAACTTCTGATCTGCAGTCAAAGATGAAAAGAGGAAGTGGAACTCCATCTTCATATTCAAATTTGGCCACTGCCACGCCCCCTGTTACAGGTTTTTCATCCTCCTGTAATTCTAACTAACTAGGTCTTATTGGTTTTGGATTCAGTTATTTGGATAAGTTCATGCAAAATGATGGGAATGATTCATAGTAATATACTAATAATTTTTTAACAACTCCATCTTATCAGCTTCATATTACTGTCTATGATTTCATTATTTATTTCCTTCATGATGGTAAATCATCTAAATTTACAACTGTTTACAAATCAATATGGCTTATGAATTTTATTTGCTAGTTTTTATTTTTTAATATATTAAGTATATTTGCTTGCTGTAGGCAGCGGGAAAGATGGAGCAAATTCTGCCGGATGCATTGATGTAAATCCCACACACGTCACAACAATGGGGTCTGGTTTATTGTCTGGCAATACCACTAATTTAGTGAGTTTACGTTCTTCCTCCGACGAGATTCAAAAGAGTTTCTTAAATTCTCCCCAACTGCAACACTGCAACACCAATGTTGCAGAAAGGAGCAACGTGATGGCACTTGAAGGAGAACCAGATAGCTTGACATCATCAAAGTAGAATCCATTCAATTATTGGAGTGGGAAGACGTCCTGTTGCTCCAGGGTAAAGCATGAATATGTATGTTGTACAATTCGTAGATCTTGATGTGTTGTACAAATAAAATGTAAATAACATACCCAGTTATGTGCTTTGAGCTTAAATAGACTATGTCATCGTATTTTAAAATGATGGCCTTAGAGTACCTTGAGGTTGTGATCCCTAACCGTAGAACGCCCTCCTCTTCGTTTTCCTGTTACTTTGTGACGTAATATTAAGGAGAATCAAGGGCATATATCTTTATTTCACCTTATATATGTAATCAAACTTGGTCTCTCCATATTAGTAGTGAGAATTTGCTCATCGACCCACGACTCTGGTTGAGTTTCCACTTTCAAGTCTCACAGAAAATTTATCTTCGTCTTCTTCAGTTCCATGCATCCATTCGGACATTATTAGTTTTCTAATGGGGAACCTAAGTGTCCTACCTAATTATGTAACAAAATATTCTCGGAAAATGACATTAGAATGGATCGAAGGGTTAAACTGTAAACGATGTTCCAAATTTGCCATAAATTCATCATCATCTGATGCATGTATTTTGAATGAATACATGTAAGATAATTACAAAGCGTTGTAGTATTCTAGATATTTTGCGAATATCAAAATGGCAGTTTTGGAAGCTCCCCTGCCAGTCTGAAAAATGACTACTTAAGAGGCAGCTACATAAAACAAATTCTTCTTTTACTAATATCTATAATATAATGGTTAAATAAGCACTATCACATGCTTTCAGGGGTGTACAGAAAAATAAAAGGGAAATATTATTTACGCTGGCATTATAGGGATGAGGCTTTCTTCTGTACATACAAAAATATCTTTGACGCGGTATAATGTCTCCAGGATGGCGATTGTGATGTTCCTTCAATATACGGTGCCTCCATCTCCCACTATGGACAAGGAGTCTACAAATTCGTCCCGTGCAGCAAAAATGAAGATGATATTGAAGCTTTCCAAAAGCCAATGGAAACTACAAATCCAAATAACGATTTAAATTTAAGTTGGTCGCTTCATTCTGTAACTTTGTTAGAGCTTTCTTCTCTATCCTCCTCACCCACTCCTTGCTAACTTGGAAAAGCCTCCCAATATCCTCAAGAGACCTGGGCTGGTGATCATTGAGACCAAAGCGCAGGGCTAGTACTTGTTTTTCCCTTGGTTCCAAGTCGTTCAGAAGATCATTTACGCCTTTTCTCATCTGCTGCTTCATGACAGCTTCTTCAGCGCTCTCTATCGATGTATCGGGCATGAGTTCCTGCAGCATGAATGTTATGAGATAGCTTACCCCTTGATAACAATAGTTAATATGATATTTTTCATGAGTTTATAATGTTTCCTTATTGGTTAAATTGACCAAATCATAGCATTAACCCTCTATTTGGTTTGAAGAATTTGGAGTGGAGGTGAGGGGAGCTGAGGGACATTTGGTTTAATACACTGGAAGAGAGGGGAGGAAAAATTGAAAATTGATATTTTCCCTCATTTGGGTTGAAAGAAAGGGGAGGAAAAATTTTATCCTATCCCTCCCCTCTAAAGTAGGGGGATTTAGAAGAAAAGTAGACAAATCCCTCTCCTCTCCTCTATCGTATTCAAACAAGAGAATATTAAAATCCCTTCTCTCTCCTCCCCTTCTTCAATTAAAATCCCTCTCCTCCTCTCCCCTCCACTAAAACCCCTCGCATTCCCTCCCTTTCGTTGAACTAAATAGTATCTAAGTGTAAAAATATCTTGAAATGGAAAACAAGGAACAACCTCCTGCCCAAAAAGGAGCATTTTCTGCTTTATGAGAATGTCATTAGGCATTAAATGAATAATCATACACCAAGAATCAACATCTGAGATAAGCCTAGTCAATAGTCATGTTTAGCGGAAGAAATGAATGTTCAAACTAATGAGCCTGAACAGCCACACCAACAGTTTCACCTTAACTTCTGTAAGGCTATCCCAGAACATGAACATAATAAGATGCATGCTCAACAAAATCCCAAGGCAGAAAAAAGGCTTGAATCTGATAAATATTGGGAGAATTTTGGACTCAGGCCTTTCTGATACTGTCAGTGTCTTTTATTTTTGTTGCTGAAACTGTCAATGTTAGTTATTAATAATGATGATCATGATACAAATGAAAGACGGAGAATTTTAAACTCATACCATATATTTTACACTGAAGCAGTCCCCTATCTTCTGATTAATTGAACCGACCACTCTCAGACAATCGTGAGCTGATCTGATTTTATCCATAGAAAGACCCGTTATCTTTGCAATTTCATAATCATCTGAGTATTGCATTGCAGTACTTTTCAGGGATTTCCGTGCTTTCTGTATCTGACTTATTGCCTTGCTCAATGACCACTAGAAAGAATAATGAAGGAGAAAAGAACACAGGGATCAAATTTCAAGAATTCTCTGGCATGAGAATATGAGATTGGTACTAAAACAATCTCGTATACTAAAGAGGTACATACAGGAATTAAGATTCCCCGGGCATATCGTGCCACCATTCTTGACATTGATTTTCTTATCCAGTACTGCACATAGGTTGAGAATCTGTAACCTCTTGTGCAATCAAATCTCTCTGCACCTTGGAGAACACCCACATATCCTGCCTATAAAGTATAGAGAAAGAAGATATACTCAACCGAGAAGCTAACTGTTTAAGAGACTGTTCAATTAAGTAACCATGTCTGGTTGCAAAATTTCATTGTTATCATATATTTTCCCGTCAGACAACTTCACAAAAGCATTGATCAAAGCATCAAATAAAGTAGCAGGTCATTGCTTCTCTTCAATGACCCTTGCATGTATTCATATATTATTTTCTAAGTGCTCCAAGAAACCATAAAGCAAGATGGTAAAGCATAACTGACATAGTGACATATTAAAAGTTCTGGCGGAAAAGCCTTAAATCATGCAATGGGATCAACAGTCCAAGATGTTTGGATAAGATGACAGTACACCAAATGCTCTTGTAGACCATGGTCTATATGATGAGAAAGCATGTGGGTGGAAGGTCTAAAAAGAAACGCATCCTCAAAAATAAAAATGATAAACAAACTACTCACAATTACATTTCGAACACACCTGAAGCAAATCTTCTGATGCAATTCCCATTCCCTTGTATTTCTTTGCAAGGTATAGAACTAAGGATCGAGTACTCCTTATAAGCGCATCTCGACAATACAGGCCATAATGCAGATGCTGCTGCAGCTTCTTCTCATCAACTCCAGCTGCTTTTGCCCAGCTGCTCAGGCTTACCACTTCCTTGGTATCCTCTTCCATTGCTACTCTAATTCTTTCCAACTCTACCAGCACCTACGGTGGCACAGAATTTTAATGATACAAAAAGTTTTACAAGCATGGTACAAATTCACTCTATTGAAAACAAACAAACCTTTACTGCTGTTGACATTTCCGCTTCCTTTTGAGCAACCACTGTTCTCCTGTTTTTATAATTCGATGCTCTTTTTGCAGATGAAGCAGGATTAGGTTCTGAAGGCAATGATTGAAATGAAACCTTGGTGGATGTTAATGCTCTCTTTCTTCTTGGTTTATTTTCTTTTTTTCTCCTAGACCGGATAACGACCTTACCCATGCCATTCGTCTGATGCTCGTCAACTTGCTCAGGATGTTTGTTAGAGAAATCTAAAAAACATGAGGTTTCAAGAGATCCTGACAGACGGGTATTGAAAAACTCCAGAGCTCCAAGCTTTCCTAGTTGCAACTTGATATCTTTTTCCAACCTTAGCGCTTCAGAATCAGAAAAAGTTTCTTCTAAAATGTCTAGGTTTTCCATTAACAAACGAAAATGTGATTCCCTGAATGACTGAAAGTTTGTAGAAGTTGCAAATATCTCCTCTGCAAAAGGCATTTGGCCATTATCAATCATTTCATGAACAGTATTCAAAGACTTCTTTCCTTTGTTTACCTGAGAAATAGGACTTTCTATTAGAAAACAGCAACATGCATAAGTACTGCAATATAGTAAGGCTTGTCAGAAAGGATTATGGCTAACCTTGATTTCTTCATTTCCCAAACAATCATCATGTAGGGTTTCCAAAACTGATGTTGAACAACTGGATGCCCTTCGAAAATCATTTTGGAAAGTTTCTCCTTCTTCATAAACCGTTGACAACCAAGATAACCTCGCGGGGTTGAAAGAAGCTTCCCTCCCTCCAGCTGAATCATATTTATGGTATCCAAAAGTTAAAATAACAGAGAGAAACACAAACACTGTTACTGAAGAATGGTAAAGTTAAGCTGAAACAGAAACTAGAAATTGTAATATTCCTTCTTTTTGGGAGTGGGTGACAAACCTAGTTACATACATGAACGCCTTTAGGCATATCTATAAAGGAGATTATCCAGCTGTTTTGGAACCAGAAAACTAGAACTTTTACACCCCAGGACTTGACAAATAAACTGAAGCTTGAAGAAAAGAGATCATTTGTATCTGCATCATCAATCATGCTAAAATGGAATACGAAAAACTCTAAGCAGTGGACGGTATGGAATAGAACTCACCAGAAGATGAAGAAAGCCTGATAGGTGAAGAGGTGAAAGAATGAGGAGATTGAACAGGAATACTACAACACCTGAGATTTAGCCTAAAACCAAAATTCATGATGTTATCTGAATTCCGTGAGGCAGAGAGGAAAGGAGCCCATGAAATGTTCGTTAAAGATCGAGTACTACAAATATGGCATATCAAGAGTATGGATATGGCTCTGCTGTCACTTCCACCACCAGTTGTTCATCTCCTTTGTAATGGCTGGATGATTTTTTTTGCTTCCTTTTTCGTTTTTCTTTTTCTTTAACTTCCGTACATGCAGGCCAAGAAGGGGAAAAAAAAAACTTCTCGCATGAGTACCTTTTCATTATAAAAAATGTATAATTTCTTTTTAATGAAACATGAAAGGACAAAGCCTCAAAATTACACAGAAAAACTAATCGAAGCCAAAGCTCCAAGTGTTAACTGCTTTAGTTTTGTCAGTTATCGTATTTGTTGGCCAGATTCACTGTATATATAGGATTAATATCAGTATAAAATTAGGATTAAAAATATATAACATATTCTTCTAATTTAAAATATAAGTTCTATTTTACTAATTATATAGAAGTTAAAAAATATATTTTTACTTATTAAATTTATAAAAATATATATTATTTTTTAATAATATTTTTATTTAATATATTACATTTAAAATTTGTTATATTTCTTACATTTAATTATAGATAAAAATAAAAATAAAAAAATAATATTTTATAAATTAACAAATAAAACTTATATTTTAAAAAAAAATTAAATGAGAACTTATATTTTGAACACGAAAAAAATATAAGTTTCATACACAATGATATTATATATATTTTAAACATGATAAAATCAACCTCCAATGATATTACCATACTAGTACTATAATTTTTTTTAAATTTTTCATATAATATATAACATGAAATTAAAATTAAAAATATAATATTTTTATTATTATCAATGAATTTTAAACTAGTGTTTTAATCAATTCAATAACCAATTTAATTTTCAAAACATTGACAATTAGATCTCATTGTGTGCTAAATTTAAAAAATATATATGAAAATTGAAAAATATCAAACTCGAAAGGTTGAAAAGGGAAAACCAACAAATAAAGTCATAATCAGACCATGATTGACCCATTAGAGCTCATATAGACAGAGAATTATGAATTTTTTTTTCTTTTCTTTCGACATATGTATAGAACTATTTAGTGTTTCGTCTTTTCGAAAAATTATCACTACAGTTCTTGGATTTTATTCAATAGTAATAATATGAAATATAAGTATAAAAAAAATATGAAATATAAAATTTATAAGAAGGATGAACTGTTCTTGTAGCTATTTCATGAGTTTTGTACAATTATTTTTTATTTTTTATATTTTTATTAGATTTTATGTAATTTTATTTTTCTTCGCCTAAACAGCCATTTAACTATTATCTCTTTCGAATATTGTAACAAGAAAAGATGTCTAGTTAAGCTAACATTTTATAGTCGGCTTCCATCAATTATGTACTTAAAAACATAGGTAAAATATTTTTTTATGAAAATGAATTTGAATGTGATGACCTTCATTGTTACTAAACAAGTAAACATGTATACTTGACAAAAATAGGGACAATTAAATTTTTCGTTCCTAAAATTTACCTCACTTTTTAAATTAGTCACTATACTTCAAATTTTTTTTAATTCACTCCTTATAAAATTAAGCTGTTAGAACGTTAATCCTTAATCTTTGTTTCCATTTCTAATTAGCCCTTGTGAAGTCCATGTCAGCATACAGAGTTAGGAAAAGTATGATGTGGCCAATCGAACACACAGCTAGCTTCCTATAACATGTAGATAGGCTTTGAGTATGTGCTCAAAAGCCTCTCAAGCAATCCGCAACATTTAGGTAAGCAAACGTTAAGGTGTGGGTTACTGAATCCGCATTGGATGCTTATGATGAGTATTAAATACTTGTCACTTTTAGAATAATATTATTTAAAAAATAATAATTATAAAATTATATCTATTTTAGATTTTATATCTAATAAAATAAAAATATAATTAAATCTGGACCAATCAAAATTTAATCTAAACAATTCAGACGACAAATAAGCATTCATTATGAGCACCGAATGTGATTTCGTGGGTTACTTGCCTGTTGAGTTCTGTAACTCAACATTATATGGGTACGTAAATAATATACAAGATAGCAGCAATGAGAGTGTTGGAGCGTTATTGGAGGATGTTTGACAATATTTATCATTTGGAGCAAGTCACTGGTGTCTTCGTGGGCATGGGGGGAGGTGGATCTGAGCACGAAAGCCATGAGCAGAGGTTGATTTGAGTACCTAATCTTCACGTAGCATTTGGCATATATAGCCTTTTTGTATGCATGTATTATAAAATGCAAGATCATATCCTACAATACATAAAGGATAGCCAAAAGTACGTTCCACTACTATCTTAGCACTTTCAAGTTCATTTATCCTTTAAATGTATTCTAAATACTCTCCAGTGAGATAGCTTTTCAAATATTAGTGTTTAAATAGAATCTTCTATATTCTTTTAAAAGCTACATCAGACTTGCTCATGTAAAAATAAAGTGAGGCTATATATATATATATGTGCGTTTGTGTTAAAATGCACACTAGCTAATTCCTGATCTAGTGAATTTAACTTTTTTTTTTTGTTTCATTCGTCACTTTGTCTATAACTACATCCCTCGCTTATTTCCTTTCTGCTTCATACAAAACCAAACCTTTGTTGATCTCTGTTTTTTAGGATAGAAAACACAAGTGATTGTTGTTACAAAAAGTCTCCTCTGTATATGGCATACTTTTCTTGAATCTTTTCATTCTAAACATCTGTTATGTCATCCTTAACAAAGTTTTTTTTTAATATATATATATAATTAGAAATCACATATTGTAGACATATGAGGATATCTTTATATATCCATCTGAACTATGAAATAATATTAGTAGTAATATGAGTTTCTTTATCTTTAACCTTATTTTTCTCTAATAAAAAAATCAAAATAAAATTAAACTTATGCAGAAAAGTGACAAAAAGTTTAGAAACAAGATAAGGTCAATATTAGTGATATAACCTTTTGATTGTGGTCAAAGAGTTAGTAGTTTTTGCATATTTTACTGTCAAAAATTTGGATGCGAGAATAATATTAAGATAATTATTTGGCTTTATCAACTAGCATTGGATTGCGCTATTGACTATCCCTTTTCAGATGTATATAGAAGCATAATAGAACGAGGTGATAAACACTCACAGTGAGAGGCAAGTGGGAACAATGATCTTTCTTTGCTTCAATCTCAATCTCATTGCGTGCCATATATAGATGTTCGTTGCTGATGAAGATAGAGAGAAAATGCAAGGAATGGAGTTTAAGTGACAAATGGCTACATGGCATATCATGACTACACAAAATTTAGCCACGTCATACAATACATATCATCATTTTTTGTACATTTCAGCACCATTATTAACACTGTTAAGCCACATAAGCATTTAAGGGATGGATTTGCTAACAGTTAAAAGTATAGGGATTAACTATATATGTAATTAAACAGTGTAAACTATAGGGATGAGTTTAAAAATTTTTAAACTACAATGACTAATATGAAAGTTGATGTAAACTATAAGGATCAATTGATTAATTTTCCAATAAAAATATATATATTTTAGAAAAAATCATAGAAAATTCCCAAAACAGAAAATCAGTGTATATAATTATTATTATTATAAAGTATCAAAATTCTAAAAAATTATATCCAAATTCTGTTAGTGTAAAAGTCTGAAAAATGAAAATAAAAAACTTCATTGTGAAATATAAAATCGTGTTTAATATTAAACTACACCCATCTTATCAGTATAAAATCCTAAAAAATAAATATAAAAATTTTCATTATTAAATATAAAATCATACTCTAATATTTTATATCCATACTTCATAATTTTATACTCAATAACAAAATTTTTATATTTATTTTCTAAGATTTTACACCAATAGAACTTAAATGTAAATTTTTAGAATTTTGAGATTTTATAATAATTATTTTCATATTTTAGTATTTTTATGTGATTCTCCCTACCTTAGGCTATGTTTGGTATGATGGATGGAAGGGGAGGGGAGGGATTTTAATAGAGATGAGAGAATGGAAGAAGAGATGAGTTATGGAGGAAAGGGGAAGGAAAGAAAAAGAAGGGGATTGAGGAGAGGGAAGGGGAGGAATTTAATGATTTGTTGTTTGGTTCAGGAGGGGAGGGGAATGAAGCTAATAACAATTTGACTATTTTACTCTTGAAATTAAATAGATTTTCTATATTTTTTTAGTAATTAATTTTTTCTATGAAAACCTTGTTTTCTAATTAAAAAAATTTTTCCACTCTATTTTTAAGTTATCAATTTAATTTCAATACTAGCTGGAGGGAGAGATGAGTTCAATTTGAAGACGATAATGAAAGATGTGAGCGAAAAATAAAGCTAAGGGTATATTAGCAAAACAAAACAAAAATAAGACACTCGTCCATTTCTTCCATTCTAGAGGGACACATTATAGGGGGAAGGGAAGCTCCCCTCTTTAAAAAAATACTCATCCAAATAAAGGAAGAGGAGGGAACTTCCCTCCCCTCCTTACAAAATATGAAACCAAATAGATTACTCCCCTCTAAACCCCAACACCACACAACAACACCCCCCACCCCAAACTCCCCCAAAAAAAAAACATAAAAGAGGGGTTAGGGTTTAGATAAAAAGTTCTTTTTTTCTTTTCTTTTTATAAATGTACTCATACTGAAGCTAATAGAAATCGTACCATTCATAAGGAACCATAATCAGGTCAATTTTCAACCATCTCGAATTTTGTGTATCACATGGATCGAAAATCTTTTGTTTCTTTAGCAAAAGTTTAGTATTCCCTCCATTTTATATAGAGGATTCCTTCGTCGAATTTTATTTATTATTTTAAATTTTTTTACATAAATTAATAAAATTATTAAATATTCTAAATTATAATAAAATTTAATATTACTTTATCAAAATATTTTTAACTTAAATATTAAAAAATAATTTATACTTCACCTACTATTATTTGAATGAAGAGTAAAAAAATATAAAATATAATTAGTGCTTCATTAATAATATAAAATGATAATTAAATTGAAATATTTAAAATTTTTTAAAATAACAGATAAAATATGACAAAGAGAGTACTAAAATAAGTTACTAAATAATTTAAATCATAGTAAAAATTAATAGTATTTGACTATAATATCATGATATAGAAATTATAAAATATTCAATACATTTGGTTTTTAGTTACTCTCTCATTCAAATGTCTTCTTTCACAAATTTTTTTTATCCAAAATATGAGTTTTATTTGGTAATTTTTATGATATTAAATTTTTTTTCTTATTTTACCTTATCTGTAATTAAATGTAGGAGAAATAATATACTTTAAACGCAATATATTAAATATGGTATTATTGAAAAATAATGTATTTTTTAATAGATTTAATTAGTAAAACTATCTTTCTTTGTTCATGTATAATTAGTCAAATGGAATTTATATTTTGAATTGGAGGGAGAAACATATTTTCATTAATAAAAAATAAATGGTATAAAAGTGATTCATGATTCATTTAAATTTTAAAATAACAATTATCTTTAAATAAAACAAATTTTAAAATGACAACCATTTTGAATGGAATATTATCTATATATGTGTGTGTTCGTGTAAGCAGGCTCACATGAGTGTCAGAGGGCCCCTTTGGTTCTCAGTTGGTTAAAAATAAGTTTTGGTAGAATTGGTTTTGTAATGTAGTTATGATAAAAATTAATTTTGAACTAACGTGTTTATGTTTGGATGATTTATTTAAAAATTGGTTTTAACAAAACTCATAATTTTTCTCTAAATTAAGCTTAAACTTTATCCCATGATTAATTTAATTTACTTAGACTAAAATTTAATTTGCATTTATTTAATTGAGAACATAATATATCTGATATAACATTTTCTTACAGGTCATGATCTATAAAAATTAAAATTTTGAAGGAAAATTTTGATCTATAGATAGAAAAATTTTATGAAAATTTTAATTTTCAAATTTTTTTATTTTTTCTCATTTTTATTGGTCTATTTTTATCTTACTTTAAAATAAATATAAGTAAAAATAAAAAAAAGAACAGAAAAACATCAACCCATATGCTTCTCCCCAACTCCATTTTTCAGCCAAAGTCATGGTGGCAACGTGATTGCTTTTTTACATCCAAACAATAATAAAAATGAAAAACTTAGTTTTAAGCTTTAAACGGGTTCAGAAAAGTGAAAACAAACAGCCCCAAAGTTGCTACAAGTTTGTGGTTTTGAGCTTATTTGTCGTAGTGTCCTCGTTCTGGCAGTTGCCATGGTGGTATTTCATGGCTCCAAGTTTTTTTTTTAAATTTAAATAATTATTTGATATCTGATGAGTTTAAATTTTAACTAATTTGAATCAAGTTATAAGTAAATTTTATTTGGGAGAACTATCCCAAAAGTGTTTTTGTGCATTCATACAATTTTAAATCTAAATCATTATATATAAATAACTTTAACTCTTTTAATAGAACTAATGTTGACTATTGGATTATAGTTTTAAGTTAATTTGTGACAATTTCATGGTTTGAAACGGCAATATAAAATTGAAAATGAACATATTAATTTAAAATAGGATAAATTAATGTACATCAGTTATGAAGAAAAATTATACTTTCTTCAAATTCAAATATATCAACATGTCCAATTTACAGGCGTATATGATATAATTAAATTTCCAAATAAAATAACAGTAAATTTATGTTTTATATTTAATTTAATCATTAAATTAAATTGAGAATTGAAATGGTATATAGATTAAGAAGCTGTTTGTTTCAGTTTTTTTAATATAAAAAGCTCACTTTTTTATAAAAAAAAACTTTTAAAATTTATTTAAATGTTTGTTCAAACTTTTAAAAATAATTTTAATTTAAAAAAAATTCTATTTATTTTGAGAAGTTACTTTGAGTAACTTATGAAAGAAAATAGTTGTAGTAAATGAAAGAGAAAAAGGTGAAAGAGGTGAACTTGCACCAACTAGTTTTAAAAATTATAAAAATAATAATATTTGTTAAATAATATAAATTCTTACTTTTCTCTTTAATTTTTAAATAATTTAAAAAGTATTTTTTTTATTTTAACTAAACATAGAATGATTTCTATTTTTCATAAAATCTCTAAATAATTAATTATTTTTTAAATAATCTAAAAATTACTTTTTTTGAAAAGCTTATACAAATGGGCTCTAAATTAAATGGTGGATAAAATCTATCAATTAATTTTAATTAATTATACAAATAATCATATTCACGTAAATAACATTTAAATTAAATTAAATATTCAGCCCCGTTATTCACCAAAAAAATTAAATTAAATATTCAAATTTTGTTACAAATATTTCTCATTCATGGAATCTATCATATCAGCTTTATTATTAGAAAAATATTCATTGCTATTCAATCCAAAGATTCATTGTTGGAAAGAAATTTCTTTGCTCTTCAATTCATTATTATTGGAAAAAAAAGGCTCTCTGCTCTTCATCACTCTTCCATCTTGAAAGTTTCTTTGATAATTATTGAAAAATTAGTAGGGAACGCTATATGTAATATTTGTTGGGAGAATTCCTTGTTAAATTTTAAAATTCAGTAAGGTTATTTGCACATAACCCAACATTTAGGAGGCTATGTTGCTCACCAAAAAAAAATCCAAGAGAATAAATATTTAAGTGCTTATATAACTAATGGCCAACTCATGCTTGAATAATATTATTAAAATTTAGGTCAACGGTTTAGAGATTTAAAGTATGTTTGTTTCATTTTTTTATGAAAAAAATTATTTTTTTATATAAAAAAATTTAAAATTTTTTAGAATATTTATTTAAACTTTTAAAAAGTAATTAAAATTTAAAAAAATTAATTTTTTTACTTATTTTGAGAAGTTACTCTTAATAGCTTCTAAGAAAAAAAACAGTTACTATAGAAATGATCAAATTAACTTTAAAAATTATAAAAATAATAATATTTGATTCTAGAAAAATATTATAATATAAATTTATACTTTTCTCTTTTATCTTTCATTACTTACTTTGATTGTTAAACAATTTAGAAAAATACTTTTTTTATTTTAACCAAACACAAAATAATTTATATTTTTCACAAAATCACTAAATAATTAATTATTTTTTTAAATAATATGAAACTTACCTTTTTGAAAAGCTTTAGAAAACGAGCTTTTAATATGGTAAACTTGCAATTGTACGTATTCTTTGTAATTGATATTAGTGTGTTATCATTACCCTATTTAGTTGATGTATATGAAAAGATAAAGATGCACAAAAATGGACTATCAGAAAAAATAACGCACTGGAAAATATGCTTTATGTTTTTTATCATATTTTTCGGCTTAATATATTTATTACTCTTATACATATTACTCATGTGCAATAATAATAATAATACAATTTTTACATTAAATAAAGCTCTTGAAGTTTTTGATTTCATTAGACCTTTCATCCATCACACCACACAGGTGTTTTTTATTAGTTCAATTTAAATTAATAATATTTTTTTTATTTTTAATATAAAATTATTTTAATTAAATTACGTGAATTAAGAATTAAAATTAAAATTAATTAATTATCTCAATTTTTTAAAAATCTTAACTTTTTTTAAAATTATTTTTATTTAATTTTTCTCTTTATTTTTAGATATATTAAATAAAAATATTTTTTTTAAAATGTATAATAAATATTATTTTATATATTATAAATAGTTTTATATTTAAGATTAAAATAAAAAATTGAAAATTACGTGAGGCTGTATTTATGATTAATAATAAATGATATGAGGCTGTATTTGTTAATTGACGAAACGTGTGACGAAAAGGTTCGAAATGGAGGCTTGATTAGACGAGCCTATGGCTGACATTGCAACGGATTGCGTGTCAACTGATTGTGTCTCGAATGTTCCACTAATTAATAGTACAATTACTATTTAGGAAAACGAAAATTATTTCCTTCTAGACGCACATCTATTTAAAATTATTATTTTTGGCCGAAAAGAACGCACATTTATAATTTATTGATTGCTGTGCCGGTGACAAAAAGTTGAGACTTTCTTTGAGATTTAAAAGTTGCAACTTCAAGCAAAGATCCGAATGGTAGACAAATCAATTACAAAATGATTATACTTCACCTGCTGTAAATATAAAATATTTTTTACTACATCATGCATTTTGGAAAAAATAGCTAGATCTATAAATTTATTAAAAAATTTTAATATTTTTTATTATTTATTTTTATTAATTATATTATCTTTTACACTTCTTATATTATTTATCTCTCAACTATTAATTATAAATGAGGGATATAAGTAAAAAAAATAATTAACAATCCAATAAAATTTCTTATATTTGGATCAAATAATATTTTTAAAATGTATCTTATTTTTCAAACAGGGAGCATATTTCTTCATTAAATCTAGTTTAGTAATGGTTAATTTTCACAAAAAGAGGGATTTTACTAATACTACCTCCCATCCAAAATATAAATTTTATGTAACTAATTATATAATAATAAAAAATAATTTTACTTATTAAATCTATTAAAAAATATATTATTTTTTAATAGTACTCTTATTTAATTTATTATATTTAAAATAAATTTAATTATAGATAAAAATAAAATAAGAAAAACATCATTTAATTCTCTTGAAATTTCCAAACCGGGCGTATTTTGGGACCAAATCCAACTTTTGAAATATTTGACTTTAAAGTAGATCTGTATCCAAGTGCTGGTAAAAAAAATAAAAGTATCCAAGTGAAAGAACCAAATATAAGCTTCAATTCAAATCGTAAGGCACTACGAAGGTGGTTTTCGGCATTAAAAAAACAGAGTCGTCAAAGGAGAGGTCTGACTCAAGGAATTGAATGTAATCTGTCGATAATTGGATAGGCAGCTTCGTCTCCGAGTGAGGACCGGCAATGGCGGCCCAAGTCCCATCCTCGCATATTTTTTATATACGACGGAAAAATTTGGCCCTGAGATCTCTCCCGAACTACACATATTGACTATCCTGGTGCTCTGATTTTTCAATCAGTGCTTGCCTTGCAATCTGTCAACTTCAACCGCTTCCAACTGCCCTCATTTGACCTCGCGCTCTTCCGCAACAAAACAGCACGCAAAAAGCAGAAAGACAGCCAATCTCCAGCCTCGTTCATGGCTTCTCTTGATGGGAAACGGTTACCAGGGGATGAAGAAGGAGGGGAATTAAAGAAGAAGGAACTCAATGAAATAAAGAAGAGGAGGAAGAAGAGTAAAAGAAATTCATATATGCCGAAGCTTAGTTGTTTCAGAATCGAACATGACGCAGCGGGGGAAAGTTTTGATATAGAGGCTGTTGACGCTTCTGGACAGCGTCCCCATCCCACCCACCTGATTATAATGGTCAATGGTCTTATAGGCAGGTTAGTCTTACCTTTCTCGGTTTAATTTTTCAGTTCATTTTTCCTCTTTTATTTAGTTATATGATACCATGAATTGATTATCAATATATTCGGATAGTAAGTTTTTATGACAGTGCGATTTTTGCGGGGCTTAATTCTAATGATCAACATCAATTAGATAACAGTTACGTGCTTATGCTTAACCTCTGTTACTTATCGCAGTGCTCAGGATTGGAAATTTGCTGCAAAGCAGTTTCTCAAGAGGCATCCGTTTGATGTTATTGTTCACTGTGAGTCCGTATAACCTTTATATAGTTATTCCATCATGAAACGAATTTGATTGTTTCATCGTGAAATGCAATGCGTATACCATTGTGCAATGCAGGCAGTGAATGTAATTCTTCTATGTTGACATTTGATGGTATTGATGTAATGGGAGAGAGACTAGCTGAGGAGGTGAGTTAAATGGCTTCGGCAGTATATTGCTGCTGCTTCTTTGGATCTGGATTTTCATTAGCGACCAACCAATTGTTTGTAATTTCGTATGGTTTATTCTGTTCAATTCTAATGTTTTAACGACGCTTTTGAGAGTTTGAATCTACTGCATCAATCCAATAAGATAAAAAGGTTATTTTTTTCTTTTCTTTTCCCAGGTTATATCAGTCATAAAGCGTCACCCAGGTGTTCAGAAAATTTCATTTGTTGGTCATTCTTTGGGTGGCCTGGTAGCCAGGTATGCAATAGCCAAGCTTTATGAGAGAGACATTTCAAAGGAAATTGCTCAGGAGAATGGACATTTTGGAAGTCACAATTCGGGTCCGGCATGCCATGAAAGGAGATATGAAGGAAAAATTGCAGGCCTGGAACCCATAAATTTCATTACCTCTGCAACCCCACACCTTGGTTCTAGAGGACATAAACAGGTGGTTCTATTGGAGCTTTAAAAATCATTCTCTTTTATGTGAACTTCTCTTCCAATCTCATTGTTTGTGCTCGCTGATACAAAATTATTTCTGTTTGTTAAAGTAGCATGAAAACTATAATCTCTATGTTTGTGTCTCTCCATATTTAAAGGTCTCACGTTTTCAAGTTACTCCTTTTATCTATCAATTTTTCTGGGGACTTCCTTAGGGATTGTCTCATGCAAATGATGTATGTAAATGATGAAATTTGGATGCTTCAAATTCAATCCTTCTTCAGGTTCCGGTGTTTTGTGGATTTCAGTCCCTGGAGAGAGCAGCAACTCGGGTTTCATGGTTTCTTGGTAAAACAGGAAATCATCTTTTTTTAGCTGATAGAGACAACAAAAAGCCTCCGCTTCTTGTTCGGATGGTTTATGATGATGAAGAAATTAAATTCTTGTAAGCTAGACTTATAATTTGATTTTTTTGACTTATTTGCCACGTGTGAGTCATCAATAGATAACACACTCTGCCTCTTCTGCAGATCTGCTTTGAAGTCCTTCAAACGACGTGTTGCATATGCAAATGTTCGTCATGATCGTATCCTTTTTTCCTTGCTTAAATCAGTAGAACTAATCATCGGTTACACTTATCATAATTTATTTGTTATCATGTCTGGTGTGCTTACATGAATACCTTGACTCTAAAACAGAACTTGTGGGATGGAGTACATCGTCCATAAGGCGTAGGAAAGAGCTCCCCAAGCCCAAGGTAGGGTAATCACCAAGTTTCTTCAGTAACTTAGTTTCTGCAAATTGTAACTTACTAGTTTTACTTCAGAATCTTTCACGGCACGAGAGGTATCCACATATTGTAAATGTGGAGACAGCAAATCCTACTAACGTTCCTGAGGAAGTTCTTACTGAAACTGAAGTCAAAGGGTCCAATAAAGTTGACATGGATGGTATTCTCACCCCTTTGAACTCACAAATTAGAGTTCTTGTTAGCTGAAACTTCAGGTTTTGGCTAGTCACATTGTTCTATGGTGCTTATCCTTTTAAATTTATGCTTTAAAATTTGGAAAGACATGATGGAATTTGGGAAAAGCAAGCGATAAGTTCTTTAAAAATTATTGTTATGTTTGAAGAGAAAGAATTGATGATTTATGCTGTGTGTTATATTCTCAGTCATTTTACTAAAGTATGTCATAACTCATAACAACTCTTGCAGAGGAAATGATAAGAGGCTTAACAAAGTTGAGTTGGGATCGCATTGATGTGAGTTTCAGTGGTAGCAGACAGAAATATCTAGCCCATAATACCATTCAGGCAAGTTCTTGGTCTTGAAATGGAAATAAATGGTGCAGAAGACGTGCAATCCTTTTGTTTCGTTTGTTTCTCTCTTTAGAAAACGTTCAGGACCATGAAGGGCCTTCACTATCACGCACAATTCGTGTGCTTTTACCATGTATGCTGATCCTGCAAATCATTTAACATCATCCTATTTTTCATTTATATTCAGGTCAAAACCTACCGTATCAATTCCGCCGGAGCAGACGTTATTCAGCATATGATTGACAATTTTGAATTGTAGAGTTCCCCTGCTAATTTATTATGTCGACCACTTTCCTAGAGTTTAGGAAGAGGAAATTGTACAGGCACCAATAATAGGGTTAATGATATAGAAGAATTAGATACATTTATGTAATTTTTTTTTTTAATCTTCTCGATTATTTATCTTAAGTGTAACAGAAAATCCTAACATTCAAATTGAATCAGTGCAAAAGCAAACATGCTAGAAAGGTTAAGAGAGGACAGAGGAGGGTTTGTCCTCCTATTTGCTGTACAGTGTCAAATTTACTTTGCTTACGCAATTTTTGTATTTACAATAATGCTTTTTGATTAGTTAACAAAACAAGAGAGTGTTGGTGAGATTCGGATGAAGTTGGCTGTATAGTACACACGATATAATATGACACAAGCAAGGTTGAATTTATTCCTTGGATTCCTATGAATGTCAAAATAATTTTTTTTCCAAACTCTATTAATGGCATGTTTCATAATTGTACAGCATAAGAATGATGGGGAAGCAGTAAATTTAGAGGAAAAAAGAGAGAAGCAGTGGGGGAGATCATGGATTGATGGAATGGGCGTGAATATATAAAATTTATTATGAGCATTTCCGTGTTATACTGAAAATAGCAAGAGCACATGATGTGCCAACAGGAAGCAAATGTCAAGCTCAACGTCTCCTTCCGTCCTTCCTTCCTTCCTCAACAGAATCCTATACACTCTTCACCTTTCAGTATCAACAGACCCACCTCCCAACACATCTCATAAAATACAATCGATGATCAACGTCACAGTGGGAGATGCATTTATATTATGTTTCATCTCGTAACAAATCTAGCCACTAAATCCTTGCGTATATTAATTAGATATGTTAATGAAGTCAATATAAATAAACATGTCAATATTTGTCACCGATCTACTACTTGAATACTCTATTTTTTTTTATGATTTACTTAATTTTTATAAACCAAATCTACTTCAAAAAATAAATCTACCAAAAACTAAATATTTATATTACCTGTACTACCGTTTGATAATTGATATATCGTGTGCTTGAATTCGCTTGTAAGATGAATCTCTGATTCTGATACACCAATAACTTGGTAATATTGTAGATCTAGATACCTACACGCCGTGACTTGACTTGCCTTGACAAATAGAGGACAGACTTGGCGTGTTGGAGCAGGGATGAGCAGACTTTCACCAAAGAAAGTGAAAAAATGAATTGTATCAAATGGATGAGAGACCAGTTGGCAAAAAAGAAAAAAAAAGGAATGAGGGGCCATGATGTCTGTCCCATTATTGAGATCTTTGCGAACTTTGTCCTACGTAATTTGGATTTTCCATTTATCTATTTATTTTGGTATTTGTTGGTGCATGTCGTTCTGCCTTCTGCTTTACGCAGAACACAAGATCGTTGAAGTTTTTCTCCCTTCACCGTGCGAGGCACAAGCTAGCTTAGGAGTTTTGGAGGCTCAGTAAACGAGGCTATCCCTTTTCTTTCTCTCAACGTCAAATGTTGGCCTACTCTACTACTCGTTTTGCAGTTGACGTACCACAAATTGATGGGGAAATTATATGAAGGATCAGAGGGTTGATCCTTTCTGCATAATGGAGGTGGCATTCAATCCCTGACCCCACCTTTTTCAGAATTTCAGCTTCACTGCTTCTCTCCTGTCACATATCCACCCTCTCTTTTTTATGATCTCTCATTCTCTCACCCTGTCATGGACATGTAGCTCATTACGGGTCTTGATTTATTTCAAATTCGTTGCCCACAACACCTTTCTGCTTCCACCATCTCTTATTCATCTCTTCCTCAAATTTCTAGATTCTGCAACTCACACTTCGGAGGGCACTCATACACTATTCCACCCACGTCTGATTTTAATGTAAGTCATCTTGATCACATGCCCAACGTAACCTTTAAAAACAATGCCTAACCAGACTAAATTTATGGCATTCTCATTCTTTTCTTCTTATATATACTCTTTTCAATTATTTTCGAGCATTCTAGGTTCTTGTATTTACAACCGAACCAACTGCTCCTTTCTTCCGCAGTCTCTATCTCTGAGAAAATGGTCAGCAATCAAATCTGCGTCTGTTGGCACAAATACATACGAATAATCATATACTGGCTTGCTCTCTTTGCGTCAACCTCAATCTTCACCCAAGAAGGGTTCATGGCTGAAGGTTAGTTTACTTCCATCTACCCTGGCCTCAGTGCAAAAGAACCAAGCTTTTCATGTCCAACTTTGCTGATTTTATAGTTTACGCATGCAGGCAGACCAATTTCCACGTTAACTGATGAGGCTGCAAAGGTAGTTAAGGAGTCTTTTTATCCTTACAGTGACTAATTTCCACCTTGATTAATTTCTGATTCTTTCTCCACTCATATAGAGCATATATAAGCATATATTTCTGTGTAATTAACAAGTATAATTCTATGTTATGTAGAGGGGGAGGGAAGAGCAGGGGTTAGTAATGGCGTCAAAAGCTCAGATAGGGTCAAGTCCTCCAAAGTGCGAAGGAAGATGCACAAGTTGTGGACGTTGTGAAGCAGTTCAGGTCCCAGTTGTGCCTCAAGTCCAAAGCCATAGTTCAACACATTCTGCAACAAGAGCGACTCCACACTCTAGAGGCGATGACCTCTCCAATTACAAACCTATGAGTTGGAAGTGCAAGTGTGGCAACCACTTTTTCAATCCATGACTCAAATTTCAAACTGGAAACCAAGTCCCATTCCATGCATTTTTCGGGGACAAGAAAATTGTGTCGCTTAGATGAAATACTCATATCTCTTTCTCCGCCATATAGGGTAGAGATTTGGCGAATATTGTACGTACGTGTATCTCTGGCTTCTTCTTTTTGTTTATCTCAGAAAGTTTACTTCACAAACGTACGTCTCGATAAGTGTTTCTTTTTTGTTTGTTTATTTGTAATTACGTCTGCAATTCCCTCCTCACAAGCAAGAATTGTAACAAGGAGTATGGTGTTTATAAATTGGAGTAGAACTCTGATCCTCTTTCTCTCGATCTCTAGTGTTACTAAAAATAAAAATGAAAATGCCTGGTCTGAATCTGAAGGTTTTTTATTGTAGTGACGCTATTAAGAGATAAGGAGAGTGAGAAGCGAAGAGTGGGAGAAAATGGGTCAGACCATCCCTGTTTTTCATATCCCCGCAAGATCTGGGCATCAGAATTCAGGGAGGCTGAGCAATCGAGTGTACAGAGCCCACCTCCAAGAGATTTACAAAAGCCACGACAGCATACGCAATCTTTAAAATTAAAAAAAAAAAAGTGGACGGAACCATACAAAATTAAAAAAAAAGTTGTAAAAAAAAAAATACAGACTCAAGTATGTATTATTCTCTCTGACTGACTCATTTATTTATTCACAATGATATTAGCGATGAAAATTATCAAACACCAACCGAAACGTCTTTGAGAGGAGGGAGGAATCAGATCCTGATCCACTAGATAAACGACATGAACCATGAAAGGAAAGAAATCGGAGTTCCATTTCTTGCTTCTTAATTTCGGTTTCGACAGTGAGACTTATTTTCTTCTTCTTCTTCTATTTATTTATTTTTTTAATTTATGCATCTTCGAAATAAATTAGACCTTTCTCGAGGTTTTCATGGGTGCCCGCCACATTGGTCCAATGCAAATTATCCTTTTAGGAATATTAATTATTTTTACATTCCTTCCGTAATAAAAATAAATGGTGGGTGAAGTCTAAACGCTTATTTCATAACAATTCATCAATATAAATATATTTTATTTAATTATTATTAAATTTTACTATAATCTAAATTATTTAATGATTTGCTTAATTTACATAACTCCTTATTTTTAGGTAAAAAATGACAATCATAGAAGAGCACTTAACTTTTTTTTTTTCTGTGAAAAGAACACTTGACTGTTTAAAGTAAGAAGACACGTGCTTGAAGTTAGACGGGAGGCATTTATGCTACATTTAGTTCACATAAGTGTTCTCGAAGGAAATCAAAATAGAACAGGAAATGGAAATGGAAATAGAAATGGAAGAGAAAATGAGATTTTAAAATGTGTTTGGTATGACTAGGAAGTATAGTATAATTTTTATTTAAAATGTGTAATATAGTATTAAATTACTAAGATACTCTTTTCAAATAAAAAAAAATTTGACCAGGTTTTTGCCAACCACCGTGCACCACCATGGAGACCACCGTGCACCACCTTGCAAACCACTGTGTACCCACCATCATCCCCCTTTCAATAAGCCAAATCAATTAAACAGAAGTCCAAAAAACACAATAATCGAAGAACCCAGATCAAAAGTTGATTTACAGCCCAAAAAAAAGAAAAATCAAAGAACCCAAATCGGACACCACTTGAACCACCTTGGAGAGACCACCGGAAGCCACCTTGGACCACAACAAACCACCAAACCTGAACCTTCGACCAAAAAACCACACCACCGAGAACACAACACCTAGCGGCTTCTATTGATAGGTTGCTGTCAATTTCTCGAGTCGATGGCTGCCATTCTCTTCGCCGGTGAACGCCATCACTTATACGGGTCGAGCACGTCATCCTCACTAAATCTGTGTTCGAACTAGTGTGCGAAGATGAGAATAAGGTTGCAAATTTCATAGTAGGTGGTTGCCATTCTTGCTACAGGTGGTCGTCGGAGGCAAAGGCATGCTACTGGTCATTGGTGGTTTGTAGAAGAGAAGGCCGTCGGGTTTGGGAGAGAAGAACGATGAATAGGTTAATAATTTTGGTGGGGAAATTTATCAACAACAAAAATAATTAAGATTATAATTGACTGAAAAATACACTTCCCTATAACTCTTGCCACTTCTTTCGTCTCTAGCGTGGAAGTCACTTCCAGCTAATTTGATGGAAATGAGTTCCCTATGGAACTGACCTCCAATGCACCAAACAACCAAAATTCAGAGTTCCATTTCCATTTCAAGTTCCATCCTCCCAATTCAAGCAAACCAAACGTGGCATTAATGTGAACTTTGAATATGGTACCGAAATCACACAACTTATTGACATGGAAGCCGTATAAAGATTATGGGAATTGGTTTTTGAAATCGGTACTTATCACAATGTATACTATTCAAATTAAAATTAGATTTGGATAGTGTAAATTTAATTTAATTTTTTATTATATTTTTAATATATATTTATTTTATTAAATTTAAAATTTAAAATAAAAATAATTTTATAATTATAATTTTAAAAAAATAAAAAATTTTAAATTTAGACCGTTCTTATTAAAATTTAACCATCCAGGCCTCACCTCTTTCTCCTGGTGGAAGTGTGAGAGTTGACACTGCCCACTTGGTCCCTCAATCCTCCTGCCCCAATTGAGTAGTGCTAGACCGAAGCTGGCCGGTTCCTTTCATTTTTCAGCCGATTCTCTTCATTTCTCACCTGCGAAGGAATTGCACATGACCGGAAAAGATCCAACTTCCGCTCCAGCGAGTTTTGATGATCCAAATCATCACTTGTATCTCCACCATTCTCTTCTCCCAGCCTCTCATTTGGAGAACCCGCCGGGAAATCACTGAAACCGGCCTCAAAAAGCAATCGGAAAGCAAAGCCCTTCCTTCCAATCCAAGCCGGCGAAGCCCCGCCATATCTAACCACCGCCCCACATATTGGCACGTTCATGATGTATCATGATCAAAAGGCCCTAAAGAAGACCTATGCTTCATGTTGCTTATCATTGTGATAAGCATGAAATGGGGATTCGTCAATTTGTCGTCACTATTTTTCCTTTCAGGAAGCTCTCTCTCGAATCTTATATTAAGGGTTTCGCTTTGTCATGGACCTGCAATTACTTCGAAAAACGGAAGCAGTTAGATAGGGAGGTGGCATTTGCTAAATAACTATTTGCTATAACTGAATTAAATTAGCAACCTCTTTGTTTTTTTTTATTTCTAAAAATATTATCTAATTTGGATTAGACTTGATATGTACTGTAAAAATTTTTAATTTATTTTGAATCAAACGAATTCAACTTTAGTCACAATATAAATTTCTTCCAAAAATTAAAATCACAAATTCATTGAAACTAAAATCACAACAATAATGAATTGGTGACTGAGATGAAGTAGATGATTTTGCTGAGAAATCCATGTGCTGGATTATTTTGAGGGAGAGGCCAAAATCTGTATGAGGAACGCCCCAGTCAATAATCATATGCCTGCTCTAAAGCTGAGGCATTAGATTGAGTTTTAGAATGCTTTGTCAGAAAAGAACCTAACAGTATGTAACTTCCTGCTCATGACCCCGCTAATGATGTCGATCTCTGACTTCATCTAGAAAAAGTGTTCGAAAAATAACGTTGTTAATTTTCGTTCCTGAATCCTCACCCAGAAGTTGGCATTGGAGTTGCGATTTAAAGACTCGAATGGGAAAGTAATGAATGGCTTTAGTATGACTCTAAGATCTGTCTTCCTTGATCACTAAAGCAATTGCCTTAAGAAAATCCTGTGAAATGTCTGGCTGATCTTCCCATACATAAAACTTCTCAGTGCTGTTTGTTGATTTATATCTTGTTGACGTTGGAACGCAAGGTACTTTCGGCCGAAGAAACAACAGAAACGGAAATAGCTGAAAATTCAGGAAGAGAGTAAAGCATCACTTCAACATGGCATATGAAATCAAGAGGTATTCAGGGCCACATATCTTTATTTCTAACCGTCCAACACCATCAAACACATGAATGCACTTTAGTCCTACCTTCAAGAGACTGCCAAATTTCAAAATTTTACTCTGTCATCCTCAGTCCAGTCCTGTTGCAGATTAAAAAAAAAAAAACTAGAAGGATATGTCATGATTAAAATCCTCCATGTCAAAAAAAAATTATGGATAATCTGTTACATGCTAATCCTGTTTAAGAGTGTTTAAGGTGGACATTCGGGTGTGCATTCCACTGCAATCCCATCCACACTACAGATGTCCCTGATAGAAAAAATTAGAAGATTAAAAAATAGTGATATATTCCATTCATAAATAAATAATCCTTGAATAAGGAAATAATACACGAGCTCAAAACTCTCTCCAAACAATAGAAAGTAGGAAAGAATACAGTAGGGTGTATGTAGTTCGTTTGAGATTTCTTTTATCGTTTTCTTTTGCTCTAGTTTTGGTAGTTCGTTTACTTTATAAGAGCAGGAAAAAAGAGTTACAAACAATTCTTAAAACTACAAGCCAGATTTGAAATTTAATGCTCGTCAGTTTGGTGGTAAACTAGGAAAGAAATGCTCATACCTGCAAATATGCCCACGGTGGTCAGGTTTGAAATTCCCATTGTGTGATAAAACAGGTATTCAGTCAAGAAATGACCAAATGCGTAGACGAATGACAAGAAAGTAGCCAGATAAAGAGGCTTATTTTCAAGGTTGAATACACAGAGATAGTAAAGAGTGCAGGTCAAAAGTGTCCAAATTCCAAATGTTCGTCCATGAGCTTCGGACACTACACAAAATAACAAATAACTATTATCAGTTCTCTGAGAATCATCAACCATGACATTAGTAGGATCATGTTTAAAAGCAAAGTCAATATAAATAGCTTAAATATGAAGCAAAACGGGTTTGCTAATAGAAAAATATGCGGGCTTGCTTGCCATTACTTAAAAGGCTACACCAGATGAAAAAAGAAAAACAAGTACTTATGTTTCTTAGGTAAGGATATCAACTTCAATGTGCTGATCTTAGGGAAACCAATAGGCTCATAAGAACAGGATGCAGAATATGGTTAGAATTGGGGGGTAAATAGGTAATGCAAGCAGAAACAAGGATAACGGTCCTGCATGTGCCAAAAGGTCTCTGATCTCTGTATATGAAATACTCTGGAATTTGAAAACACCAATTAACTTGCTCTCGATGCTTCTATGTTGTATGACCATCCGTCATATTTATGGTCCATGCAGTCAAGAAAAGTAGATTCATTGTTTTGCCTAACAAGCTAAATTTCCTTATCTATGCGTTCCAACTTGCATATCTTATTATACTTACAAGACAACTCAAACCCTCCTTGTGCTTTGATATTTACACCCTCTCTCTGAAATAAATAGCAAGTTTCTATTTGGTTAACCCCTTTACAAAATCAGATCTTTTTTGGGTTACTTTTTTTGTCTTTTTAAGTCAAAATTAAATTTATACAATTTTATTGGTCAGCTACTTTGACCCCAACGACCCAATCAACCACCTTCTCTTTATGCAAGATAACATCAATATGAAAGTTTAAGGAATTCCACCATGTTTGGAACATCATATAACATCATTTTCTTAATGTTATACAACGTATCATAACTGAAACAAAACCAGTCTTATGCTCTATTACGCCCAGGGATTTCTGTTATGCTTTAGAAATTTCATAATTGTTGTCAGGGAAACAACAAAATGGGAGAATATTTTTTCAGAAATGATTGCATGCCAGGAACTTGAATAATGTACTGTCAAAGTCCTTGGATGGCATAGTAAATGGTAATAATGCATGTTGACCTCACAAAAATTTTAAAAGCAAATTAGTGCAAAGAAAAAGGGCTGTGATAAATAAAATAAAATTAAAAACAATTGACTAAAGAAATCTTCCAATTGCACTATCAGAGTTGGGAATTTTCACTGTAAAAAACTATCTTGAAAATCTGGAAACATCCGGTTTGCTTGTAAAAGGAAAAAGTGAGCTTAATGATTTTGCCTTGTGCATATAAATAAATTCTCTGAAGAGAATAGTTTTAGTGCATAGATCTAGAAGATCAGATATATTGGATCTCCCCCAAGGTTTTACTTATTTGACTCAGCATAATACGACTTTTGAGATCCGAAAATACGCACAACCCATTGCAGCCGCTGAAGTACCAACCTATCTCCAGCTACCTAAGAACAAGCCCGATATCACGGTATTCACACCCTTGAAAGCAACGTGTGGAGATTATTTCATTAATGAAAGTGATTGTCCTTGAAAGCTAAACAGGCTGACTTACAAAAATCCATTATGAATCTAAGAAATTATCAATTATGTGCGCTTGAAAATATGTAGTATTGTAGGAACGGAAGAAACTCAAGAGTGGAAGTCGAGAGGTTAGAAGTTACCGTTAGTGTTAGAGAAGACGGCGAGTCGAAGAGCCCAGATGTCAAAGAAACCGAACCAGACGGAGGCTAGTCGGGGCATGCCAACCAGCATCAGCCACCATCCTAACGGCTTCATTTTCCCTTCCTACACTGCCTTCCGCGTTCTCCGACCCACGTTGAGAATTGCTTCCGCGACGGGTCACACACAAATCGACAACTGTCTGTTCGAAACGATGTCGTCTAAAGGACTCTGTTGAACGCTATCGTTTGAGAAGGCAATTTCCGGATGCCGATTGGCAATTATCAAGCTGCAAAGATAGATACTATTGTTCTAATTAAAATAATAAAAAAATAATTTATATCACATTTTTATTTTATATTTTGATTCTTTTAAAATTAAAAAATATTAAACTCTTAAAAAATCTATTATATATTATAAAGTAGAGGTCGAAAATACAACATGACACGATTTTAGGTTTTTACATTATCATGGTGATTATAAAAAAATTTGGTCACATATTCCAAATAATATTTATTTTTTTATATATGCTTTCATTTTTTTATAAATTTGATATAATGATAAATATAAAAATAAAAATTAGATATATATCTATATATATATTTTTGTAATATAAAACAGAGGTCGAAAGCACAACGTATCGCAATTTCAGGTTTCCAAATCATCATATTAACTATGAAAAAATATGGCCTTACATATTCCAAATAGTATTTATTTCCTTATATATGTTTTCTTTTTTTTTAAATTTAATATGATGATAAATATAGAAATGAAAATTATTATATATATTTATGAAAAAAATCACAATTCGATTTGAAAATCATATATATATTTATGAAAAAAAATCATGATTTGATTATTTAGGTTTACAATGAAATTTATATAAGATAAATATTGAAATGAAAATCGTATATATTTGTGAAAAAAAAATTACAATTTAATTGTCCAGGTCTACAATAGGATCTATATAAATTTATATTATGTGAATATCTTTACACCATTATGAGATCGTTTTTAGTTTTGGAGGCGCACTCGAAAAAAAGATTTCATTACATTGTTATTTGCAACTTTTTAGTGGCAATTTTCACATTTTTTGATATATTTTATCTTATACAATCATTAAAATAGTTATTTCATAACAAAATTTCAAGAATGATTTATGGCAATTTCTATCCCAACTTTTATGCTTTGAATGTAGTTCTTCTTATCACTTTCTATTCTTTGTCTTTATATCACTCTTTCTCAAAATTCTAAGAGAACTTTATAATTAAGAATTCTAGAAGATCCTTATATTTGTATATGTTAGGATATACTACTACATCAGGATATAGTGCAAACTATTATAGAAAATTATTCAAGAATTCTGGAAAGTTTGACATATATAATGTTATAAGGAATAGACGATGCAATTAATATAGATATATAAATTTATATTCTATCATATTAGTTAACTATTACTTTTATTTGTTCCTCGCTTACATTTATCATTCTTCTCATATAACTGGATATAAGAAAAATTAATAAATAGTGAACTACCAAAATTATCATTCTCCACACTATTACATTTAATAATGTAAAATATATAAATTCATAAAATGTATTTAATATTTATATTTCTTATATATTTCACATTTATATATTTTGATTTCATAAGCAATATATGAGCTTTATGTGCATCGTACGGGCGTGAATTCTAGTTTACATAATAAATTTGGACTATTTAGATTTGATTTAAATAATCCAAATTTATCAGTGCTACTGAATCAGCAGTAGAGGACCCAAGTCCATAAATGCATGGATGTGAAGACTTGACCAAATCATGGTTGAAGCTTTACGTCTATGGGTTCAGTTGTGAACTTTTTTTCACTAGTAATGAAGGACGAAAAAAGAAAGAAAGTTTTGAGAGAAAGAAAGAAAAAGTTAAACTTAATTAGAGATTGAAGGTTGAAAGAAAAACTTGTTTAGTAATCAAGTGTTATATATAAGAGTAATATAAATGTTATCATTTAGCCAAGTAAACTTGTATTAATTTCACTCAACTGAAGGTAGAAAAGTAAGAAACAAAAGAATTTAGCCTAATTTGGCCTTATTGCTTGCGAATGTATGTCAAGTACCCTTAAAAAATATTCAAGAGATTTTTATGACTTTTTGAGAGAAAAATAACAAAAAAAATAAAAAAAATTACCAAAACATGATATCTTAGACTTTATTTACTAAAACGTAATACACAAAATCGACTGGTGGCAATGCATTTTGTATCTCTATACACAAGTCGACTCATTGCTTGTATGACTTGCTATTTATTATTTTTTTTTTAAACAAGCAAATTGCATGGACATGGTCAGGCCCAGAAATTCGGGCTAGCCCACATCGAGTCTGACCAAAAAGCCCGGATTACTAAACAAGTTTGGCTGGTAAATCCCGAGCCCGTATAGTAAGTGCCCGCAAACTCATATATTTTAAAAAAATATTGTTTTTATTTTTTTCATATAATTATTTAAATTAATATAACTAATTATCATCATCATTCACAAAAAAATAACATAATATTTAAATTTTACAATTTATACATTACTAATTAATAAAATAATATATTTTTTAATATTTAAAAAAAAACCAAACGAGTCAGCTCGTCATGGGTCGAGTCCAAAAGACCCATTTTTCCTCCGAGCTCCCAATTTTAAAACTCAATTTGCCCATTTTATTGAGTTAATCGAGTTAACCTGTTAGGCTTGACCCGTATTGTCGACTTTAATAGCCATGCAACTTGCTTTTTCAAAACCTGTCTTAGCTTTTGAAAAAGTAAGTCGCATGGTCATCGATGGAACTTACTTTTGCTTTTTATTTTTTTAAAAAAAATTGTGCCAACTTTGCTTATATATATATATATATATATATTTTTTGTATGGGAAGTTAAGGCACTTTTTTTTTTACTAATTGAACTGAGCTCTACTCCAAACAAATTGTAACAAATGCTCCCTCTAATCCTATTTATAAAGTGTTGTTGACCTATTAAAGAAAGTTAGTTATACTCTTAAAGTTATAAAAAAATTAATATGAATTTTCAATTTTAACTCTACTCTTAAATCAAGTAGTAATAATTTTATGGGAGGAAAGAGAATATGTTAAAATAGAGAATAATTTACAAGAAAATAAAGATATTGAGGGTCAAGTAGAAGTTTCATATGAAAATCTAACACTATACTCCCTCCGGTCATATTTATAAGGGATTTTCCAGAAGTTTTTTCTGATCCTTTTTATAAGAGACCTTGTAATGTTTAGTAGGATTTTTTCTATTTTGCCCTCATCATTTATTTTTTCTCGTAAATTGTTATTGGATTTTGTGGATGAAAGAGATACTATCAATGATCAAATGATATTTAATGTGGATTGTGTTATTATATTAAATAGGGGTAAAAAGGGAATGTTTAGTTTTATTTTTAGAATTTTAAGAAGATAACTAATTTTCCTAATCTACGTAAAGTAGTTGGAAATCCCTTGTAAAAAGGACCGGAGGGAGTAACTTTTAAATAGGATCAAGAAAATATTTTAGATACCACCTTATAAATGGAATTGAAGTGAGTATGAATTGCGAATAATTGGTATGAATTACTAATAATTGGTATATTGTTAAAAAATAATTATTAATCAACAAATTTTAACAAATATTAAATAAAGAATATTAGATCATTATTATTGTTGAATAATCAATAAAAAGACATAAATTTAATTAAAAGTCCAACAAATATTAATTAATAATTAACTAATAAGAAAGGGTTGCTTAGTATACTTTCTGGGAAGTAACTTCCCGAGAACTATACTTCCGGGAAGTGCATATATATTTACTTGTTTTATTTTTTATTTCTTGCGAGGGAGAAATTAATATATTATGTATTAGTATTAAAGATATAAATACCCTTCTAATTTATAATAAAAAACATTGGCCAACAAAAATTTATAATAAAATATTACTATTTATTATAGCAATATATGGTCCAAACAAAATCATAACAACATATTGAAAAACCTCAATCCAAATAAAATGTTCCAAGTATTGATCACACTTAGTTATAATACTAAAAACTAAACATTAGGTAGTATATTGAGCACATAAGTTTTCCTAAAATTCTTTGGAAGAGTAAAAAAGTAATTAGTTTCCAAAGGATTAAGTGTAATTTTTCTTTCAGCTGCAATGATTTCTTCTTAAGTTAATCCTTCTAATTTCATAACTCTCCATTAATAGTCATTCTCCTATCCACAGCTTCAGACTCATGCTTGAAGCAATTAGCAAGTCTGCCAATATGTTCTCCAGCTGCTCCCATTATGTGACCTAATTTATCCATATGTCCTAAAAGTTCCTTGGCCACCACTACTGAATCATTTCTTTTCCATTTATTCATAGTAATTGATGTTGGATCATTATTTGTGGTAGCAAATTGAGTTGATTGATTTTAGGTCAAGGGAGCTGTCTCCACATTTTCATCACTGTTAATTTCTGATGCAAATGACACATGTTTTACCCCCTTCATATCAATTCCCTCAACTACATCAGCTGGGTTAGAGCCGGCATCCGCAATTGCTTTGTCTTTTCCATATACATAATCCAACTCATCATAATAAGGAAATGGCTTAAATCTCAAACCAGCTGCATTTGGATGACTCTGCATGAAAAAGCCAAGTATTAGTAATAATTGATTTGTTAATGTAAAATATATTCTTCATAATAATTAAAAATAAAATACTACTTGAATCCAATTCTCCCACACATTGTCATCACACGCAATATATTTATCTTTGTTATTCCAGCCAAATCCACTATATCTTGGACCTCTCATTTCGGCAATAGCATGATACTTATTCCTCAAAATTTTAACCCTTGAATCAACATGTGGATGAGCTTCCATTTGACAAGTAGAAATTTTTTTCAATTATCATTCTCCTCAGCTCAAGCTGATAACCTGCTTTAAATTATCTATTATCTTGTTTCTATCCTCCTATATTAACTAGGTCCACCAATGCAAAAACTAAAGCTGCATCTTCTTGTTGTGTCCATTTAACACAAGCCTTTTTCCCTTTACTTGTAGAAGCCATTCCTGAAAAAAAAATATTAATGGATCTTTTTAACCATACTAAGAAGTTATCTAATTGGTACAAATTGAATAATTTGATATAATTTGCATGACATATAACATATGAAACATTTTCATTAATAAGTACAAATATAGAAAAGCATGTCACTAGTTTTGTAAGATAAACAATTATTTTAAAATTGAAAGTCAAATATTTCTTTTCTTCCTCTAGCTATTGAAAATCTCATTAGCCAGATTTAGTCTACAATTATTCCATTCTGAAGAGTTCTCTAAGTGCTCAATTAGATCTCCCCTATATACATCTTTAACTCCTTGTTCTACTTGCAACTGATCTAATTGGCTTTCAATTGGATTTGATTCCATGTTCATCCTAATAAAATTATGCAACAAAGCACATGCTGAGATGATCCTATAAACGGTCTTCACAAGGTACCATGTTGTGCACCTCATGATACCCCATCTCATTTTTAATAGCCTAAAGCATCTCTCAATGACATTTCTTGCTCAAGAGTACTTCATATTGTAGCATTCTTCAGCTGTCCTTGGCTCATGTACAGACTTCTGATCATTCAAAGGGTACCTTTGTCCTCTAAAAGGGGTTAAGAAGCTATTTGAATTCATATAGACAGCATCATATAAGTAATAGTATCCTAACATAAGAAAAAAAAAAGAGTCCAATATTATTGAATTTTATAATGTTACATTTTTAATACTAAAATATAATTTTCTTTAATTGATACCTTGAGGGATTTTTAATAAATTTCTTCTAGAAAGAGCATCTCGAAGTACTCTATTATCATGTACAAATCCCTTCCAGCCAGATAATATATAAATAAACTATAAATCTTGTGAACAAACTCCTAAGACATTAGTAGAGATATATCCCTTTCTATGCTTGTACCTAATTTTATCTTTTTCTCCAACACGAACCTTAGTATGTGTTCCATCAAAAGCTCCCAAACAGTTATACAAGATAACATGAACCTTGTTAGCTATCATTTATGATTTAGAAAAAAAAAATCATAGTTAAAGATAACAAACCTTAAACCACTTCCACTTCGCATTGGAGTAAGTTTTAGTGACTGGTTCAGGCTTTTTAAGAAGAAGATGGTAACATCTAAGTATGGCTTCAAGAACATACTTAAAATGCCTAGATACTGTTTCATCACTCCTTCTAAAAAACAATTTGACTCTTCTATGTTTTGTGCCATGCGAGAGTATGTATAAAAATATAGCCACCATTTCTTCTACATTCATGTTCTTATTTCCTTTTAGCCCACCAACATCCTTAAGCATTTCACATAATTTATAAAAACATGTTTTATTCATTCTTAAATTATCAATACAAGTTTCATCATCACTTTTAATAATTGATGCTAAATTTAAAATCCTATTTCTCAATCTTTGTTGAGCAGTCTCACTATAACTATAATTTACAGGCATATGAATTCTATCATTTAATATAGCAACAATATACAAAATCGTTTCTAGAATTTCCATAGTCATGAGCATTATTTTAATATAAATGACAGTACAAGAAGCAACCATTTTCTTCTTTTTATGCACTAAAACTCTTGCCATTACAGTAAATCAATAAGCAAACACAATAAAAACATGATTAATGATAAGAATATTATAACCAAAAAACATATATATATATAATTATTTAATCTTAAAGTGTGGATCATCTAATCGCCAAATTTCACTGCCAAGCCTCTTAATGGATGACATCTTTATGGAAGTGATGCTTTAGTCAATACTTTGTAATCTTTCTTTCGACTTTATACTGTAGATGACTCTTTTTTCATAATTGGCTGCACACCCATAAGTAAATAACAAGAGATGATGTTGACAAAAAAAAAGCAATAGATGATGAGAGAGGGTTATCAGTAGACTGTAAATTATAACTAAACAATAAAGGTATTACAAGGTTATAATCTAAGTCACACATCATAATTAAGCAAAAACACATCCTCAACACAAAAAAAAGTAAATCATTGATATGAGAACCTTGGGAAAGAAAGATGATCAATTTGTTGTTGTCGACTAAAATAAAAGGAGATGTGAACACCTATTGCTTTGTTACCTTGCCGACGAGAAAAGGAGGCTGAGACGCAAAAGTGTGTCACAATGGATTGGGTTTAGAGGTTTAAAAGATTAAAAGTGTTTTTGGAAAATAATTAAAAAATTAAAGGATAATTTTTGCAAAAAATTATAAAAAGCTTGGAAAGTAGAACTTTCCTGGGTTTAAGTCAAAAAATACAACTTCCCGAGGAGAGGCTTAACTTCCTGGGAAGACAATTTTTTTTTTAAACCAAGCAAGATTAATTCATTTACTCCTCAGGAAGATTAATTTCCCCTACTCACTTCTTATATACCAAGTGAGCCCTAAGTAAATAATAATGATTAGAAATAAAATAACACTATAATTAAGTAGCAAATATGCATCAATTATGAAAATATAAATTTAATAATTATTTGACAAAAGTGGTTGAATATAAATTGAAAAAGATGTTTAATTAATAATAATTAGTTATTAAGTATAAAAATTTGGTCACATCATATATAGTGACTACCGGTGCCATATTTTGCTTTTCTTATATTACATCGTGGTTGTTCTGGTCGTATGTCTTCTTTTGTATATCACAATTCAAGTGACTCAACTCTTGATGATATTTGTACAGTATTTAAATCAAACTAAGTAGAGTTAGCCAAAGAAATTAATTGATGAGAAGTCTTAAATGCTTGATTTGATGGCTCATTATGTTAAAAATTGGACTCAACACCAAATAAAGTTGGGCCATTCAATAAAGACATAAATAATCCAGACTGAACAGGAATAGAAGAGTTAAATGGAGGCAATGAGGATGACGGTATGAAAGAAGAAAAAGTGGTCCTTACAAATGTACTGGATGTGACTGAAATAGTGGCATGACCCCATTCCTCTTCATCTTCTTCTCTAAGAGAAAATGATGGCCTGGTTGATAAATAGCAATCATGTCACTTACTTAGTCTTTTGCATTGAGGAATTTGTGGTCATGGTAGCTCTTATACAGGTGGAACGGGCTCACATTCCATGTTGAAACATTGCGCTTTTATTGCAATTAATATGTTACGCTGGTCTTGAATAAGCCTAAGAGGAAAATCAGTTAACATTTTTGGAAGGTAATTAATGGCAAACTTATACAAATATTATGCTATATCAGCATAAAATTAATAATAAAACATTAGGTTATGACATTGTCTATATCAAGGAAAAATACAATAATGGTGAAAAGTGATAAAAAAGTTACTATATAACCAGTCATACTACTAGAAGAATGGATCCACCCTCGAGTATCTTTCCAATACCATTGCATGTACTCGGATGTACTATGAAATACCTCATTTGCTGGAGGAGTATCAGTTGTAGCATAAGGCCAATTAAACCACGCTTCAATGAAGATTTTGTGAGCTTTCATCCAATTTTCTAAGGTTTTTCCTCACAGTTGTATTGTGTGAAAATCGTCTAACTTAATCAGGGGCATCGAAATTGGTTGTTAAACCAAATTATCTTTGAACATGATTAGGGTAATGTCATTCCACTATGTGAAAGCATATATGAGGAATAAAAACACGCTAAATGTTACTTGATTCCAAGCAATAATCTGAAATCAGGCCATGATTTCTAAGAGATTCATAAGGCCACCAAATGATCTCATCATCAGCCATTGCATCAAGTAAATTTTTGTAATGTCATAAAGCCGGGAGATTAGAACAATGAGCCAATTGAACGTTTTTTCACCTATAATTATAATAAAGAACATGTTAAAATATGCATGAATTCGATAACAAGTTAATACAAAATATTTAAAGTATATTTTTAATATACCTAAACCCAAGGGTGGTAAGAGAGGATAGACATTAGTGTTTGGATTTGGTGGTGGTGGTTGCTCTGGTGGTAGCATGGAAAAATGATATTTTGATCACCGTCTTAAGATATTGCCATGAGAAATGTGCCCTTCTATTTCCCGTATAAGAAAGTTTCATTAGCCTATACTATGAGCTTCAAATGCTCAAATGCATCAATGCATGGCTTGAAAACCCAAAATACTTAGCGAAACATCTCTACAAACTGTCCATCATCATTAACATTAGAAGTTTGTTTATGTCTATATTTGACGATTGACCTAGGCATAAAATGTTGAACTACAGCTAACCATTTTGGCAATAAAAACATATGAAGTCTCCCAATTGTCCCAAGTAGTGGCGATTGCCAATTGTTTTATCTTCCATGCTTTCCGATATGATACGAAGTACCCAAATATGGATTGCATTTTCTCAATGATTTGGTAAACTTTGACATCTAGTTGGTCAGTTACCATGGCCACAATACAAGAAAAGATGAGATCAATATCTAACTTTGGATAGTCCTGATTTAATAATGTAAACAAACAAGTATGAGACACCCCCAATTTTTGTAATAGTCCATAAGGTGTTACTTCCTCTCCTGGAAGCCCTTACTCTTCAATTGCATTTGTTTCCATAGTTAATACATTGAAATTCTTGAGATTTTGCACTTGAAACATATACCTTGAATATGTAATGCACTCAAACATTATATAGTTTAACTACACGTCTTAAAATGCGAACATCACAAAACATCTGGCCAATAAATAACTCTTCATTATCATTGAGAGGTAGAATATCCCCCAATCCACTGAAATTAGGTGTCGTGGTAGAGTTTACATTAACCTCTGATAAGAAAACAATGGCAAGCTCTTTGTATTCATTGATGTCCTCATTGATCTCATCATTGTCAATGCCATCATCAACATTGATATGAGAATCGTATTATTCCTCATCCTCAAAGTCATCCATGATGTCCTTCGTTGGAAGATAAGAAGATGATGGTTCATCCTTGCCAACATATGCAAACTGTTCAAACTTGTGGATATTTTCAGTTGGAGATATTGTAGATGATGATCTAGCATCTCCAATGGATAGGGAGGAATCAAATGGATGGAAATTTTCCATGTATGTGCTAATCATGGGTCCTTCTTCCATTGGAAATGTATATCCACCATCGTTCTCCATTGGGTGTGATTCTAAATAATGATCAAGTTCCATGTTCAAAATCTTCGCATATAGCTGTACATACATAAAGTGAGTGGACAATCGAGAATGCACTTGCCACATTCTTTATAAATCAGAATCGTCTAGTAGTTTCCATACTCAATACCACAGTGAGTTTGTTAATATTGGAAATCTATATACAAAATCTGACATAATTTGATTTGGAAAAAGATTGAGATTTTGTTCAGTAGCTTGCTTCAATCTAACCAAAGTATTGGCTGGATTAATACTTATTATTCTCATCTTGTTTGACTTGAATGTCATGCCATTTGGGTCATCAACAATTTGACTATTTGCATATATGCGCATAAACACTGATCTATTGTCCATTACACTTCCTGTTTTTATTTCCTTAAATACAGTGGCATTATAAAAATTTCATAAACTCTACAATGATAAATATATAATGTATTTTCTATTCTACATTTATTTTTCATTCATATTATTAATGCATGAAAAAAAAATAACAAAAAAATGCACAAAAAAAGTCTATTATTATGATTGCTAAAATTAAATATTAGTTTTAAAATAAAATATTGTTCTTATAATCAATTTAAAATCTATTATTAACTGTATAATTACATAATATTTTATATTTAACAAAGTACATTAGAATTGCTAAAATTAAGTATTAATTATTATTTTTATAAACATCACTAATAAATAAAATATCTACTAAATTATATAAACTAGATTATCTAAAAAAATCAATTAGGATTACTATTGTGTTACTATTTCTTCCACCATTGATGTATACATTATTTTAACATGAGAAATGAGGGAATATGGTGTACCAAAGATTTGATACATGATTCTTTAAAAAAATTGGAAAAAAAAAAGCTACAAAGACTTCAAAAATTGGTAAATTTATCTGGTCAAATTAACTAAAACTCTAGTCAAGATTCCTGATCAGATTAAACGGTGTATGCAGAGGCATGCACCATCTGGAAAAGTGACTCCACTTGTCTGTAAAGTGAACCATTCAACTTCTTCCCATTTTTTTTGTTAAAAAAGATTAAACTTATAAAAGTTAAAACTGAGGAAATAATTAAAAAAATTATAAACCATAAATTATGATTAATTAAATTATATTAGACAAATGATGCTATATCAATAAAAAAAAATTACACTACACAAAAAAATATATTACAAAATGAATTAATAAAAAATATATATACACTTACTAAAATTAAAATTTCACCTAAGATTTGATACATCATTCTTTTAAAAATAAAGAAAAATGGGGAACAATTAGGTTTTGAGATAAAAAAAAAAAAAAGAAGAAGAAGAAGATATTTGGTATTTTGGTACCAAATTAATTTTTTCTAAAAAAATCATTCAAAAATTTCGATTCTCACAAAAAAACTTAAGGCTTGTTTGACGGTATTTTCTGTTTTATTGTTTTCAAAACAGTTTTGTAAAATTTTTTTTCAAAAATAAGTTTTGAAAATAAGAAAATAAAAAAATCTGTTTAAATAATTATTCTCAAAATCATAATTAATGAGTGATAAATTAATTATTCAAAATTTATAACTTTACTATTAATGAGGTGGGTGTTTTCCACTTTTTCTTATATTTTTCAGAATAAAAATCACAAAACATCTTAAATATGTTCTGAATTTTCTATTATTTTATTTTTCTTTTTTCTATAACAGTTTATAAAAAATAAGTTTATCAAATAATTTTTTTTATTTTTCTATTTTTTAAAAAAAAAACTGTTTTCAAAATATTTGTCAAACATGCCCTTAGCTTTGGTACCAAAAATCAAATATCTTTATTTTCTAATCCCAAAACCCACTTATAAAATAACGGTGGCTCAAAAAATTTACATCTTAATTTTATTTAGTTAAATTAACCAAAAATCAGATTAGGAATTAAAAAAATCGTTCAAAAATTTCGATTCTCACATAAGAAAACTTAACTTTGGTACCAAAAAATAAATATCTTTATTTTCTAATCCCAAAACCCAATTATAAAATAATGGTGACTCAAAAAATTTGTATCTTAATTTTACTTTGTTAAATTGACCAAAAATTGATCAGGAATTCCTGATCAGAATAGACGGAGTATGACTCTGCCGTGAGAAAAAGTGATTCCACAAAGTGGAGTCACTTTTTCATAAAGTGAAGAAGTCTAGCCATTCGACTTCTTTCAACGTCTTCACTTTTTTTCTTCTTTTTATAATCAAAGATTAACTTAAAAAATTAAGTTAAAACTAAATAGATAATTAGAACAAAATTAAAAACTATAAATTATGATTAATTAAATTTTATTAGACAAAAAATGTTATATCAACAAAAAAAATTACACTAAACAGAAAAAAGTCATATTACAAATTGCATTAATAAAAGAAATAAATAAACATATTGAAGTTAATATTTTACCTTAGATGGAAACTAAATGAAATTATAGGGCTTACGTAGAAGAAAAAGATAGTAATGTTGTACAAATTAAATAATATAATTATTTAGGTGTATAATTCAACTAAATCTATTTATATAAAACTTAATGAAAATTGATTAAGAGGTGCATAAGTACCAACTTGAGAAGAAACGTTTCAACTTGAAATGAAATTGTGACAATAAAACCCAGTACAAGTAAGAAGTTAACAAAGATTAGAAAATGAAGATGGAAGTCTGGCAAGATGTAATATGTAGAAATGAAGCACTTAAAAACTAAAGAAGCAAAAAGGAAGGAAAGAGAGGACCCTTTAAATAGAATAAAGCAACTCTTGTAGTATCATGAGCTAGACTGTTTAAACAATGCAAGACGTAAAGTTTTTTTTTATTAAATTTATATCAAAAAAGTAAGCCAACAATTTTTTTTTTAAAAAAACCGAAGCTATTCAACTTCTTCAGTTTACTTTGTGTCAAAAAGTGATGAAGTCAAATAGGTAGATATTCGACATCTTCATTATTAATTTTCTTTTAAATTTCATTCATACTGATAAGATGCTACTTTTGCATACAATTTTAATGTAATATTTGAATGTTAAAAGATTAAAGTATGCGTATACTCCTTCTAGTTCTTAATGTAAGTTACTTTTAACCAACTTATTAAAATCAAGAAAAGTTTGTTACATTATTAAAGTTATCCTAAAATTAATGTATTTTTCATCTTTATTCTTTAATAAATACTACAAATTCAAATAATTAATATTTTCTCTCATGATTAAATAAGGATATTTTGAAAATAAAGTAATTAATACTCCAAAAACTCATAAAGGGTGACTTACATTTAGGACCATAAAAAGTTTCTAGAATGTGACTAATAAAAAGAACCGGAGATAGTATAATATAAATATAGGGAATGGAAAAATTTGGGATAAGACTTATGCAAATATAGTTAGTTATTAATTAATATTTGTTTGAACTTTTAATTAAATTTATGTCCTCTTAATGATTATTCAATGGGAAAAATATAATTTGAGATTCCTATAAAAAAATATTTCTCGTAACGTATGTTAGGAACCGACTTGAATAGAGTAAGAAATAGAGTAGCAAATCAACTTAAATGTAATAGGATGCTCATTTGGGCATGAGAATTTTTTTTATGGGTCCCAAATTTTTTTTTATTTAACAAAAATAATGATCCAATGTTTTTTAGTTAATATTTGTTAAAATTTGTTGACTAATAATTATTTTTTTTAATAATATATCAATTATTAGTAATTTATACTCCTTTTGTAAGGTGTTATCTAAAATATTTGGTTGGTCCTATTTAAAAGTTGTAATGTCAGATTTTCATATGAAATTTCTACTTAATCCTCAATATCTTTATTTTCTCGTAAATTGTCCTCTATTTTAACGTACTCTCTTTTCTCCACATAATTATTATTCCTTGATTGATGAGTCGGGATAAAATTGAAAGTTTATGTTAATTTTTTATTATTTTAAAAGTATAATTAATTTTTTTTAATACCCGTGCAATGATGAACAATACTTGATAAATAGGATTAGAGGGAGCATTTGTTATAATTTGTTTGGGGTATAGCTCAATTTAATTAATAAAAAAAGAAAAAAATAAAGTGTCTTTACTTCTCATACCAAAAAAAAACATAAGCAAAGTCGCCACAAATTTTTTTAATTAAAAAAAAGATAAGTTGCATGGCCACAGCTTTTGAAAAAGTATAAAAAACAAATTAAACAGTAAACCACATGAGCCGTGAGTCGACTTGAGTATAAACATATAAAATACGTTGACTCTGTGTGTTATATTTTAATAAATAAAATTTAATATATCATTTTTGGTAATATTTTCATATTTCGTTCAAAAAGTCAATTTTTACATTATAATATCAAATAAATACAAGTTGAAACTTAATATTTTATTTGATTTTTTCCCCATTCATGTGCTACACAGCATCTCTTCTCATGCTATGCACCAGGGATTTGTTTTCGTCGTTGTTATTAACTTATTGGTGAGGTTGACCAAAAAACAATTATTGTTGAGAACTTTGACCCCAACGGTGACACCACGAGGCACATCGAACCAGGATGAGCGGTCCAATGTATTTGTTTTGACAACAAAAATAAGAGAAAAAAGACCATTTGTTGGTTAAAAAAAAAGAAAATTAATTGGTACAAAAGGACGCAAAGGCAGTTGATATGGAACTGTTCAAGGTAGTTATAAAAAAGAATCATGGCTTTATTGTTTTGTGGTGGATAAGCTCCAAAAACTAATTTAGCTGTGACTTATGTGATGCAGAAATGAGAAGCCCCCTAATTTTACATGGCCCATCGCTGAGTTAGTTTGCCCTTCGGTCGCTATCTATGAGCCCTAAGACCTCCATGACTCATCAATCTCCCTGCAAAAGGGTTTTGCCAAGTCACTCTTCCCTACCCCGCCGAAAGGAAAAAGTCACTCTTCCCTACACACACTGGTGATTGTGATTTGTGAATTCCCAACGTCAGCCTTAGCTCCGAGGTCTTTTTCTCTTATAAAATCTTGTCGAAGAGCTTTATTTTTTTTTTTAAATTATTCTATATATATATATATCATACAATCATGAAAAGCAAATATTTTTCTGAGCCATTACCCCCTAACCTATTAATAATACCACAACCTTCATGGCTAGCTTAGCCGGCAAGTCAATTCCAACATTACCAATTATTAATACCACTAAGGCACTAACCTCTATTTATCATTTTGTTTACTCCCTCCCAAAACCCTAATTCAATGCCATCCAGCTATCACCCACATTACACTATTTCATCTTCAACTATAAGGTTCCCCCACGTACCATTCCTTCTTAAACTTCACCTCACCACTATTATTTATCAACATATATATATATATATATGTATGATATATCCCATCTTTCAGTTTCCTACTACGGAAAAAAAATGGCATTCTCATTAAACTACTCAAAACATGCACAAACAGAAATATTATATTCATCAACATTTGAATCAGTAGCCACACTGCTTCCAAAAAAAAAACTTTTGTGATTTGATTTCCCATAACGAAGGAAAAAAATAAAGTGAGGGAAAATCAATAGAAAGAAAGCCACACAGTTCAAGTAAACAGGCGTGCTCCCAGCTCTAACACTCTAGTTCTCACTGTACACCCAATAAATTGTTTGTTAGTAGTAGAATGCACAGAACCCCATTCATAATTCTAAAAAAGCGATGGGGAAAAGACACAAAACGACAATAGGAAATTTTCTCTCAGAGCTGTGAATCTTGTTGGCACAGCTCCTTTCTCAACCGTTGAGAGAAAAGCCTGCATGCATCCATGCTCAGATCAACGGCTGCGGCTAACGCCACAAAAGCTGCTGCATCTTCCGTGCAGTTCACGTGCCGCACGCTAACCTCCACTGTGGGTTTGCTGCACTTGCCTTCTCCCTCAACACTCGCCGACATCACGAACCCTCTGTACATGCAATAAGGCCAAAGCCCGTATCCGAAGTCGCCATTGCTCTGGGGGCTGCACGCTGGCGATGTTGATTTGCACGACGTGGCACGGCCAGTGGAGCCACCGCCACCGCCCCCGCCCCCGCCCCCGCCCAACTCAATCACAAACTTTCCTCCTTTCTTGGAGCTCAGTGTGGACTCGGCGAGGACGACATCGGCTGCCTGCATGCCGCCATTGGTGTCAGGTATGAGTTCGAAGCGGAAGCCAAGGCCGTCGGAACCGCTTCGCTCGCGCCAAGCCTCGAGTCTTCCCCAAGGCTTCCAGGTACCGCCGCCCGGCCGAAGAATGAGCCAGGACCCAGGGTTGGCCCGACTGACTCGGTCTGAGAAAGGGGAGGCAACGAATGGAGTGACCATGGATGCAGCAGCGACGGGCGAGCCCGAGAGATCGTGGACCATTATGGACCACCCCTTGCGTTCTTTTCCAGGCCGCTCTCGCTCGCTTCCGAAAGAGCTTAGCCAGCTTCTAGAACTATCGGACTCTGACTGAAAGGATCTACAAGATCGAAATGGCAGAAGAATGAGAACGATTGAACACTAAGCAAAGAACAGACATCACATTCCCCAACTTTCTAAAAGGTAGCCACTTTGAATCTCTAACATTAGTGCCTAAATAGAGGAATCCTAATCCTAAATCCTACATAAATAAATAACATTGGTGCATCTACTATCTCATCTAGCTGTACTTGGGATCAGAGTATTTTGAAGCAAACCCTTTCCATTTGGAGCAAAACAGGGTCACATTCACACTCTAGCTTTCTCTTTCTTTCTTTCTTTGTTTTTTTTTTGTTTTTTAAATTTAAAAGAGCAGAGTGCATCATCCTTAGGAACTAAACTGAAGTACTCGAAAGAAGGTTTTGGCCCTCGATAGTAGTTAAGAGAGTGAAGCTATGCCGTACAGTTTGTTATTAACTTTACTCTTTCGCAGATTCCACTGACAGTGGTTAGAAAGCTGAACCCCCCCAATGAATTGGCACAAGACTAGTCTGAGAAAGGTTCGACATTGGCTTTATCTAAGGATAACAGCTAAGTCCAAAAAGTAAAAATGAACAATGCGTGAAAATATAAAATAAAAAGCAAACTAACCTGGAACGCCGTTGATTCCGGTCATGGGTGTTTCTGAAACTGAACTTGCAGGTGAAAACAGGCTGCCTAATGTTGCCTTGTATTTGAAAAACTTGAGGGCTGCACTCGGGTTCACCGTCGAACTGAAACACAAATCTGGGATCAGGTTCAGCCTTGACATTCAAGTGAAACTGGGCAGGGGAGCCTTTGGCATGCTTACCCACGGTAATCCAGCCATTATGGAAGACGGTAGGCTTGGTTTGGGTTCCGGCGAGATTCAAGGGGACAGATATTTTGCTCAAGAGCCTGCCAGAGTAGAGGCCGCAAGTGGTTCCCCTACGACCAGTGTAGATGGAAATGTGGAGGCAGATTTTGGCGGAGAACATGGATTTAGCAGAGAGCTTACGAAGGTCGGACATAGTGAGGTGGAAGGTGGCCGCGAAAGGTTGGACATGGGAGTCCGGGAAGTGGGAATCGGGAGGAATGAAGGGAACGAGGGCGGATTGAGAAGGGAAGTTCTTGAGAGAGATGCGACAAAAACAGGGGGAGGAGGAAGGGTGAACGACAGAGCGAGCAGACTTGGAAGCGACGGGAATCTTGATGGCGAGATTGCCGACGGTGAGGCGAACAAAAGGGCAGGGATCCATGGGAATGGAGGAAGTGAAGGTTGGGTGAGGAAGGAGAGAAATAGCATGAGGGAAAGGAAGAGGTGGTGGGTGATTCAGTTCAGTGGGAGTAGGAGGAGGGAGTTTCGGTGCGGGGCTTTTGTTGTTTTGGTATGAGGACGTCTTATCTGGAATTGAGGGAGGGAGTGAGAGCGTTTGTGTTTGGAGTACAGCTGGGTACAGGCTGTTGCAAGAGGGAATGGAACCCGAGTTCACTCACGCTAACCCCCAAACACAGGTCTCTCGCCAGTCACTACTCACTAGTACCAAATCCTAATAAGAAAGGAAATGAGTTAATTCACGAAACTGCCCTTCCCCCACCTTAGGCAAAACTCTTGGGAGGCGTGTTCTGTGCATGCACGACCCATGTATTTCGCGTCTGATACTGATGAATTAAAATTGGATAGGTAAGATTTAATTTAATTTAATTATTATATTTTTAATATATTTTTATTTTATTAGATGTAAAATATAAAATAAAAATAATTTTATAATTTTTATTTTTTTAAAAAATAATTTTATTATTAAAAAAATTAAAATAAAAAATTATAAATTTGGATTGTTGAAAATAAATATGGATAATTTAGATTTGACCAAAGAGATGAGCACTGAAACGAGACGCATGTATCTCCCCTCCCTCTGCCTTGTGCTGCGGATTCAGGCCCCATTTGGTTTGCAAAAAAAAAATTGAGGGAAAGGAAAGAAAAGAAGAGAAGAGGTGAAATGTTACTTGGAAAAAATGTTTGGTTGATTAAGGAAAAAAAATGTTTGATGAGAGAAAAAGTATTTGATTTATATTAAAGATAGAAAAGAAAGAAAAACAAAAGTATTAAATCTCCAAAATTTCCTTCATTTAAAAAATAATAAAATATGATTTTTATTTTTAATAATAATAAATTTTAATTATTATTATTCACAAGTTAATAAATTAATAAAATATGTTAAAATAGGTATAGGTAATTTTAATTATAAAAAATGAAATAATAATTTTTATTTAAAAATTTCATAATTTATTTTTTATTGAAAATATAAAAGTTTTATTCTATTACATTTTATCTGGAATTTATTTCTTCTTATTCCCCTTTCTTTTATTAAATTATTATTTTAATACACCATTAAACTTCTCAGTGGCTCAATGTGATACTGTGCTTCTTCTCCCCCTTTCTTCTCGAGACTTCCCAGCACCGTCACTTTTTTTTTGTTTTCTGGGTTTGCAAAGAGGCATGAAGCTTGAGAAGCAAAACTAAACTAATCCACACTACCCAAACTTAAAAGCAATTCCAATCCACCTAGAGCCTCTTTCCAACTTTCCACTCGTGCATAGTTTTGTTGATGAACAGACAGGCAAGGTAGAGAGAGAGGTGAGCTTGTTGGCGCTCAACGGATTCCTCGAGTTTAAGGGGGAGAGAGAAAGAGAGAGAGCGATTCAAGCGGTGCCGCTACTGGAGCAAAGGGGTAACATAGGCACCTGCGACTCTGCGTTCAAGGTTGATTTGTTCCTTACCAGGTTCGAATTTCATGGTTGTTTTGTTATACTTCCTTGTTTGTGTGGGTCGAAGCTGTTACTGTGAGTTGAAGCCAAATATTTTGTAATGAATGAGTTAATGCATCTGAGATAAATGAAGATGCGTTGAATTAATCTGGGTTGTATTGGAAAATTTTGTGATGCATATGGGTCTTTGGATTATTGCAATTATCTCTCCCTCCCTGGAAGGATGTCTCCCGCCACCCCTGGGATGAAACAACTCTCCCGTGGACACAGGAGACAACTCTCCCAACCTTGCCACTGTTCATTCATGCCAATTGCAACCAAACCCTTCAGACTTTGGAAATTAGTCTCCTCGCCCTTGCTTTCCTTCAGGTTTCATCCTCAATCCTTTAACTCTCCCGGCAAAAAAAATACCTAAACTCATGATTTTGTTGCATTTTAAATTTTATTTTTAAATTTAAATTTCAGTGCTACTGTTCTCTATTCACTTCAATAATAATTTGTTGCAAAAATTAAAATCTGATTACTAATCAATATTTTTCAATTTAACTTTTTTATTAGGAACATACGTTTCATATTGGTATTATACATAAAATTTTGTTATGCATTTTCTACGAGAATATGTTACTATGAATTAAAAGATTTCTGTTATGTTAATGCTTTTCATGTATTATAATAATTAATAATTACAAACTTTAATAGTATATTTTAAATATAAACACCAATATTAGACATTTTTAAGTTTCGATATTCTTTTGGAACTTAATATTCTAATCTGTGTAAAATTTTTGAAGTATTTTGGTACCCAAATAAGACTTTTTTTTTTTGCTCTCAAAATAAGACATTCAAATTAATAAAACCAAGACAAATAGAAATAAGTTTAAAATGGGTTAATAATAAAAGATTTTTATTTTTTTAATTTAAATTTAGTTATTTTTAATTTCATGTGGATTTTTTCAATTATTAAATTTAAATATTTTTTAATTTTATGTGAATATTTTAAATTCAAAATTAAAAAATTATTTTATTTTCCTGTATACTATTTTTTAAATGAAATTAAATATTCTTGAGTTAATAATTGATCAGAGTGATGAAAACTTGAGTTGAAAGAATTTTTCATTTTTTTGTCAGAAGTATGATAAATTATATTGTATTAAATCATCAAATCATGATTTACCTTATGTAGAGCTTAGGATACCATTATTGAGTTCTTAGATAAATATTTGTAGGAGGAGATAGAGTACTACAACCGACTTTACCCCTTAGATTTGAAAGAGATGAAGAAGAGTAGATTCAGTGCTAGGGTTTTTAAAAGTAGCTATTATTCAATCTTATATCAGTAATTAATCTTTTATACTAAATAGAAATTCAATCTTATATTCTCCATTAAGTCAGATTTGTAATAGGGCATATTAACTCTTGATGAGCTGTTAGTTGGGGCTTCTACCAAAATGAGCTTATGTATGTGATCTAACATATCACAAAACATACACAACTAAATATAAGGCCCAGTCCATTCTAAGGCTTAATATTTATTACTAAACTAATTGCCTAAACTAATAATTATCCCTTATTAATTAATTGATGCTAATCCATATTAAAATAATTTCCTACATTCTCCCACTTGGATAGCATAAATTAATTAATTGGAATATACAACACAAGATTTAAGCAATTAGCATATATTAAGCCTTGACTAGAATTCAAAAAGTGAAATTACGCAAAATCATTAAATCTATTGGGGAATCAAGTAATAATAATCATGAGATTTCACATTCTGAATATGACGGAATGAATAATAGATCTTTCATAAGAAAAGTAATAACATAAAATCATTGAGTCCGTTAGGGAAACAAGTGATAGAAAATGTAATTACACAAAACCATTGAATCCGTTAGGAAAATAAATGATGCAAACGTATCAATAATGTTTCAATGTCTGAACTAAAATAAAGCACATAAAAGATCTAAAACATGAATAAATAAACATCTCAGACTCCCACTAAACCATAGCTACATCAAAAGGACTTAACTATACCCATATGAGTTACATGTTCTAGAAAAACTTTTACAAGTAAGCCTTTAGTTAATGGATCTACAAGCATATGATCACTAGATATATGACCTATACGAGTCTGAGATTCAATAATTTTCTTTCTAACAAATAGGAGTTTATTGTCAAAATGCTTGGTACGATTGGAATTCTTGTGATTCTGAGAGAAGTGTATAGTAGAAGAATTATCACAAAATATGGTCAGAGGTCATGATATTGAATCAACCAAATGCATGCCAGATACCAACTTTCTTAGCCATACAGCTTGACAAGTGGCTTTATAGCAAGCTACATACTCTACTTCCATGGTTGAGGTAGCTGTAGGTGTCTGTTTGACACTTTTCCATGAAACACCTCCTCCACACATCATAAAGATGTGTCCAGAAGTTGATTTACGATCATCTACGCAAGATGCAAAATCAAAAACTGAGTAACTAATAACTTCCAATGAATCAAATTTTCTATATGTTAGCACATAATTTTTGGTACCGTGAAGGTATCTCATGACCTTCTTAATAGCTGTCCAATGATCCATACCAGGATTGCTCAAATATCTACCGAGCACACTAATAGCAAATGCTATATCAGGACGAGTGCATACTTTTGCATATATCAAAATACCAACAGCGGAAGCATAAGGTTTCTTGTCCATCTCTGCCCTCTCAATGTCATTTCATGGGCATTGTGATTGAGATAATGTATCTCCTTTCTGAGTAGGCGCAGGACTAGAAGCACAAGTATCCATACCAAACTTCTTAAGTATTCGTTCAATATAAGTTGCTTGAGATAAACCTAAAATGCCACGGGTTCTATCACGATGAATCTGAATCCCAAGGACCAAAGAGGCTTCACCAAGATCCTTCATATCAAAGTGGCATGACAAGATATATTTTGTCTCATTCAAAAAATTCATTAAGTTGCTAGTTAGTAGGATGTCATCCACATAAAGCACTAGACAAAGTTGCTTCCGTCAAACCTCTGATAAATACACTGATCTGAAGTATTTTCAATGAACCCTAAAGATGTGACAATTTCATCAAACTTCAAATATCATTGCCTAGAGGCTTGTTTCAACCCATAAATAGATCTCCGGAGTTTACACACTAAGTACTCTTTACCAGTCTCAACAAAACCATCAGGCTGAGTCATGTAAACTTCTTTATATAAGCCTCCATTCAGAAAAGCTGTTTTGGCATCCATTTGATGAAGTTCAAGGTCAAGCTGTGCAACTAGAGCCATAACTATTCTGAAAGCATCTTTTGTGGACATACGAGAAAAATTTTCTGAGTAGTCAATACCCTCTTGATGTGTCCATTTTATACATGTAAAATACCTACATTTAAGTTTTAAATTGCATCTAAATATGTTTACATTTATACATTTTAACATGATTTGACATATTTTTGTATTTCATGGCATTATAGGCTCATTTGAAAGCATTTAGAGCAAAAACGTTACAAATCATTCATGCTGAAAAGTTTCAATACTATTCGGTATTTTGATTATAACTCTCACATATAAACTCCGATTGAAGTGATTTAAAATGCGTTGGAAAGAAAAGATATAGATCTACAACTTTCATGCTTTGAGTTTTCCTAAATTTCAATGTTATCATGGTGAAAATTGAACTCAAAGTGTCAACATGAATTGATGACTTTCTGAAGCTAAACAGAGCAGTGTTTATAGCCTGGCATCCACCTGGCGCCAGGTCAAACTCATCCGGCACCGAGTCAACGCTTTTTTAATGATTTTACAGCATTTAGAAGCACCCGGCACCATATGGAATAATTCTATGGACACCGGGCACCGGGTCATGCAATAAAAGTCCATAAAAACATGTTTTTGACGCGTTTTGGTGATATTTTGGGCTTTTATGGGCTTTTAAATTTTTCTTATATAAGGAGACACAATAGAAACATAAGGAGAGATTCAGAAACGCACTCAGAAGTTAGAGAACACGGTTCTAAACGCATCTGGGAGCAACTAGGATCATCTTATAGAGAGAGTAAGGAGATTTTGGGAGTATTAGCGATAGATTCATTCTTCTCTAATATAACTCTATTTTCTTATTATTTTCACTATGATTTGGGATTTTAGTTTTGAATTGATTTCTAATTCTATGAGTAGCTAAATTTCTCAGTTGGGGTAGGATGTAGCTTGACTAGGATGAATTGGATTTGTTTTCTCTAGTTTAGACTCTGTGGATTTATTCTTCAAGTGATAATTAATTTATCTTTTTATTATATTTATCTCTTTTGTTCATTCATGTGGTTTTTATGCTTCATCACCACATAATCTAATTAATGGGTAAACTTGATGGATTGAGAGGTGAAGAGTGAACCTAGATATAGGGAGATAAATATGAATAACTAATCTAGAGATAGAATTAAGAATTCATGGTGATATAAGTTGTAGTTTTCAAGGTTTAATTAGAAACTTTAGTTGCACAAGAGTGAATTGAATCCTAATTAAATAAGGACTAATTGACCGAGAGGTAATTAAGACGATTTAGAAACAATAGTTACTATGATTATGCAGAGTCTAACTAAGAAATAAAATCTAGTTATCTCATAAGGTGAGTCCTGATCCCTTGATGCTTCTAGAACTGAATCAAAACTCAGAATTTGTTTCATTTTCTATTTATTTTCTTTTTAATTTAAATTCTCAATTTGATTCTTACTTGCTTTTGGGATTAAAAGTTTTATCTAACTAAGGAAATTTTTTTATTACTGCGATCGACCCTATATATTTGTAAGATCCCGATCACCTCTCTTTGATTGTAGCCTTTTGCTACAAGTCTTGCTTTATACCTTTCAACTTCACCAGCAGTATTACGTTTGGTCTTAAATACCCATTTACAACTGATTGGTTTTAATCCCTTGTGTAACTCAACGAGTTCCCACACATTATTACGATGCATAGAGGTTATCTCATCTTTCATGGCTTCCAACCATTCAGAAGACCGAGGATCCAACATTGCCTATTGGAAAGATGCAGAATTGGTCCCATTAACATTATCTGACTCAAGTTCCTGCAAATAGACCAAATAATCATTTGGTATTGCAGGTCTGCGGGCTCTCTAAGATCGTCTCAATCCAATTGGTTCATCAATGCATGTGGAGTGTGGAATTTCATCATTCTCATCTGTTGAAGAAGGAATCACAGTACGCATAGGCAAAAGGGTGCTTTCATCATGTAAATTGATAACCTTGGGTGTAGAACTCCCACTATTCAAATCATCCTCAAAATAAAATGCTCGATCATATTCAATTACTTAGGTAGTATGACCCGGGCAATAAAATCTACACCCTCTTGATCCTGTACAATATCCTTTGAAAAAACCACTGATTGTTCTAGAATCCAGCTTCTTCAACTGAGGATTATATGGTCTCACTTCCACCCTACAACCCCATACTCTAAAACGTTTCACACTAGGTTTCTTTCCAAAATAAAGTTCATATGGTGTTTTGGGCACTGACTTACTAGGCACCAGATTTAAAATATAAACTGCAGTCTTCAAAGCATCACCCATAAGAATTTTGGCAATGTGGAGTGACTCATCATGCTTTTAACCATGTTTATAAGGGTGCGATTACGTCTTTCTGCAACCCCATTTTGTTGAGGAGTTCCAAGCATTGTATACTAAGCTTCAATACCATGTTGTTGCAAAAATAAAGCAAATGGACGTAGATCTTGACCAACTTCAATATATCTCCTATAGTACTCTCCGTCCCTATCAGACTTTACACATTTGATGGTCTTACCAGTCTTCAATTCAACTGTAGCCTTAAAATTCTTAAAGGCATCTAAAGATTGTGATTTCTCATGTAGAAGATCAATCTATCCATATCTAGAGTGGTCATCAATGAAAGTAATAAAATACTTGAATATGCCCATGGCTGGAGGTGTAATGGGTCCACTTATATCGGTGTGAATTAAGTCCAAAATATTCTGAGACCTATTTAGCCCCTTGGTTCTAGCTCTAGCAGGAAGGTTTCCCTTGATATAATCAACACAAGTCTCAAAATCTGAGTAATCTAAATTTTGCAACACACCTTACCTAACCATTCTCTCCGATCTATGTTTAGAAATATGGCTCAAACGTCGATGCCACAACATCAAAGAATTTCCATTAATTCTTTCATGTTTGTGTCCAATCACAGCATTAACAAAAGTACTAGAATGTTTAGCAAGTTGATTATTTAAATTCAAACGGTATAAATCATTACATAATGTAGCAGAGCCAACAATAATAGAATTAAAATATATATCAGTCTTTCTATGCCCTTGCCAAAAGGAATAACCACAAGTATCTAAAACAGAAGTAGAAATCAAGTTCCTTCTTGCTGAAAGTACATAAATGACATTATTCAAATTCAAAAAATGTCCTGAAGGTAAACATAAAGAAACTGATCCTATAAAATCTACTGCTACTCTACTCCTTGTTATTCCCAAGATAGTCTTCTCTCCCTCACTTGGGATCTGTCTGTTGTTGAGCCCCTACAAAGAGTTTACAAGATGAACAACTGAATCATCATCCAACCACCAAAATTCATAAGATGATTCAACCCTATTAGATTCAAAACACTAGAGCTAGAGGGTCAGAAAATATTCCTTCATTCTCATGCTTATTCTTCAACTTATAACATTCAGACATTTTATGCCTAGGTGCTTTACAATATTACACTTGCCCTTGAATTTCTTTTGTGCTCCCTTACCATGCTCTCCATTTTTCTTGAACTCAAGTTGCCAGGTTTCTGTGCTTGTGGTTTCTTTCCCTTCCTATCATTGCCACTTGACTTACTCCCATAACCACGGGATAAATGATTCACAAATGATGGTTGAGAATTGTTTTTTCTTATTGCCTCTTCTTCCTGAGTTACAATTGATATCATCTGGTCCACTGACCACTCTGCCTCTTGCAAATTATAAGGAGTTCTCAAGAATGAATACTTAGATGGTAGTGATTGGAGAACTTGATAAACCAAGGTACTTTCTCCCAGATTAGTACCATATGATTTCAGCTTATTATACTAATGGATCATCTTCATAATATGCTCCCTAACACATGATGTTCCATCGTACCGAGTGTTGTCAAGTAGTGAAAGATAGTAGACCTGCTGGGTTTTATCAAGTTTCTTAAATTTTTCACCCTTAAATTTTTCACCAACAGCTTTTAGATACTCTATTGTCGTTTCCTTGTCTAGGATGCTTTCTTTGATCCCCTTCTCAATAGTGTATTTAATCATGGCTAGGCAAATTTTGTTTGACTCATACCATTGTTTATGGTATTTCTTGTCCACAACACTAGACTCAGATGTAGGTTCTATCAGCTTAGGCTCTCTAAGTGCCAAATCTTTCTTAGCAATAGTCAGAGATATGTTCAAAGACTCTTTCTAATTATCATAGTTTATCCCATTAAGAGTCTTAAGCACAGATAGTTGCTGAAAAGCATAAACTCAAAGAAACAAAAATTGGGAGGTATTAATTATGTGTGCACAACATAATCATAAACAAGACTTCTAATTAGTTTTCAATTATAACAACTATATAACAAAGGAGTTTTTTTTTCGAGTGTTTAAGAATATTATGTTGATATTTATACACTTAATGGATGAATACTTACCCAACGTGGGTTCAACCATGAAGTGTCTGTGTTATGTGTTTGACTCTTTTAAATAGGTAAGTAGAATTAATTAAATGTTATAATATTTCTTGTATCCCAACGGTATAGCTATATTGAATATATATTTTTTATTTTATTAACATATATACTAACCATATACTCATAAAAGAATTTATACAAAAAAAATGTATTCAATATAGCTATACCGTTGGAGTACAAGAAATATTGTAACATTTAATTAATTCTGCTCACCTATTTAAAAGAGTCAAACACATAACACAGACACTTCATGGTTGAACCCACATTTGGTGAGTATCTATCCATTAAGTGTATAAATATCAACATAATATTCTTTAACACCCATGAGGCCTATAAAGAAGGGGTGTTTTTTTTTAATCAAAATTCATGGGAAAACAAATATTTAAAGGCTCTTAAATTTATTTACATCAGTGTGCTTGCAATCAGAGAAAGTGATTAAACACCAATGGGCAAAATAATATGCAGTATACTTATGAAATTTTGCAAGCCAAAATTCAACATATAAGACATATTTTCCATGCCAAATATATATTAAAAAATTATAATATAATTTTCTAGTCCCCAAAAAATTTCTAAAAAATATTTATTAAACAAAAAATAAAATTTTAGGGGAACCAGAACAAATTGAGGGCCATGGCCCCAAGCACGTGACCAACACGTGCCTACACACACGAGTGGGTGTGGCTGAAGCTGGTCATCTTCTTACCAGCTTCAGCCACGCACAACATAGGCGGATGTCCACCATTGTTGAGTTTCGAAGCTTGAAAAATATTCGATTTCGAATGCAATGATACCAGAAAATAGTATTATGCATCATTCTTAAAAATATCCATAATTCAATCAAGTATATTAACAAAGATAATGCAAAAAAAAAAAATTCACCCCGAAAAAAAATTCGAACCCTAACTCTTCGATATATCTAATGTAGAGCTTGGAAATTCAATTAAATACATAAAAAATATTTTGATGCATCACACAAACAATAACCCCATGTTAATTACACATATAGAGGTTGAATTTTAATTATCCCAATTCCTAGGGCTTTGAACATGTAAAATTGGGATTTTTTTTTTTTGACAATGTAACGAGTTTAAGGAGGAATTATATGTCTATGCATTAACTTAATAATACTCTTAACTTTTGCTCTGATACCATATGTTAGAAGTATGATAAATTCTATTGTATTAAATCATCAAATCATGATTTACCTAATGTAGAGCTTGAGGATGCCATTGTTGAGTTCTTAGATAAATATCTGTAGGAGGAGATAGAGTACTACAACCGACTTTACCCCTTAGATTTGAAAGAGATGAAGAAGAGTAGATTCAGTGCTAGGGTTTTTAAAAGTAGTTATTGTTCAATCTTATATCAGTAATTAATCTTTTATATTAAATACAAATTCAATCTTATCTTCTCCATTAAGTCAGATTTGTGATAGAACATACTGACTCTTAATGGACTGTCAGTTGGGGCTTCTACCCACATGAGCTTATGTATGTGCTCTAATATATCACAGAATACACACAACTAAACATAAGGCTCAGTTCTAAGGCTTAATATTTATTATTAAACTAATTGTCTAAACTAATAATTATCCCTTATTAATTAATTGATGCTAATCTATATTAAAATAATTTCCAATATTATTCACCTAGAAATCTAGAAGCAATAGACTGGGAGTACATTTGAAAATTTTTTAAATCCGTTTGCCAATCAGTCTACAGGGACGCCTTGATCCTGCGTCAGACAAACCCTACAAATTGCAGCCCCACAGGTAGACCCTTCGATAGATATAACCAGCGAAAATGGTTTTGAGATAACCATTGGAAGCCGCCCTGCAGTATCAGATATTGGCTAATTGCTACGATACCCAACACATCTCGCAGTCGAATGTCCGTTGTCACTTCGTCCTTGAATCTCCACTATGGTGCGATAAAGGCAGAACTTGCTAATCAATTTGACTCTTCCATCATAAGTAGTAAATGAGAATTGAGAGGCAAACTGTGCTAGCTTACATCATCATGGCATCACAAAGAGCTGGTCACTGTAAATAAACAGGTGGCCAACCAAGTTCTTTTGCAAGTCTCTCAAGTAAAGGTCTTGCAGGGAGATCAAAGATCAACCATGTTCTTTTGCAAGTCACTCAAATAAACGAGCTTGTTTTTCCCCCCTTTAAGGAGAACCGTGTGAATTACCTGCTTTAAGTTAGGAAATCGGAAAACTAATTATCTGTATAAGCTTGTAGGTTCATGATGTATACTTGAACCGAAGGCTAGCTACACACTGCCTTTGTGTGGTGGTCCAAAATGCATGCCAACAGACATCAAGACAACTTACCAGCAACAGTGGGGTCCAGATCTGCATCAACAAACCCTTGCAAATGATATACTATATATATATATATGCCAGAGAGCTCCCGTTAGCTCACATTAGGTAAACAAAATCGTCTTACTACTTTTATATATAGCATCACCAGCTTTAAAAACCTTAATAATCCAACACCAGGAAAGAAAGAGCTGAGATATTGCTTTTGTGCTGTGATTTTAGCTAAAAAGAGGGTTACAATTCGCAACACAAATATTATGCAGTGATTGCTTACCATGGTTATTTGACAAATTGCTCAAGAACGAGAGGAGGTTCAAGATTTTGAAGAGAGAGTACTGCTCATGGGACTTTGCACTTCCATCGGCAACCAGTGGCTTCGCAACTCTAATGATTACCAAGCTGAAAACATAGCAGGATAATAAATACATAAGCATTACAAATTGGCTGCTGCCAGGAAAGCATGTTAAACACTTAGCTTACTGTGCTTATTCTTGTATAAGTTGAATAACTTTATCTTAAAAATACAACAATCAACAATCAATATTTATGCAATAGGTGCCTTTAATGACTACTCAAATTAATAAAGAGCAAATATATATATATATATATATATATAAACCTGGATCTGTTTACCATCTCAGGGATGTATGATGCATATCCCTTAATAACTAACTGCAAAGAAACACCAACTTTGCTTTGCATGGAGGTTTGGCCCAAAAAAACCCACTCCACCGAGAAAGCATATGGCTCAACTAATAAAAGGCCGTGTTAACTTGCATATTTTTTTGGAAAAAAATGTTGTGTTAGCTTAACTAATAGTATAATGTTTGAATTTTATTGGGATTGTTTTGCTGTCCTTGTGGTGTCATCTGATTTGACCTGAATTAATGGTGACTTTGAAATACCAAATGATTTGATTATTTTCTAAAAAAAAAATAAAAAACTCTCAATGGTCATTCACTCAGCATGTACGAGGGTGCAACTCACCTTAAAGAAAACTAGCCAACCACACATGTTGAAGGGGAAAAAAGGTCCATACAGCAACAACAGCCTAGAGCATGTATCGATCAGTGCACTTAGCCCATGGGCTATTAGTCTAGATTCCAGTACACATTGGTTACTATGTAAATGCCTATGAAACTCGTGTGAAATGAAATGAGATGAGATGATTGCTTGAATGCTCGATCTGTAGTTTTTCTTCCTTCGGTATTGGGATTTTGTTAAACTGAGTAGCGTTTAATTAGAAAATTAATCAATTTGCGTACTTTTTTTTTTGGCCAGCTAACGGATGCTTAATTGACATGACAAGATCTACATGGAATGTCTTTATTGAAAAATTAATAGCGATTTGCAAGTAAATTCTAATATGTTTGGAAATTATTGATTTTTTTTTAGGTGGCAACTACTCGTATCTTCTCTTGTTCTAACTCGTTTTGAAGACATAAATTTGCGAGATGAGTTTCATCGCGACAAGAGGGGGATTAAAACTGATGCCTTTTTTTTTTTTTTATTTTGTGGTGTGAAAGTGGATCAGGTGGGTTCACAACCAATACCGATGGGTTTTGGATTCTGAAACGCAAGAAAGTGGCGCTGTTGGATGACAGAGGGTTGAAGATAAGGGAGCAGTCCAATCCTATTTACACCCAAAAAAAGCAAAGGCCGAAATGGTGAATCCATCTTGCATCCTGGTGCGTTTTCTTTCTTCGAAGATTCGGCTTCGTTTGAGCCAGAGAGGGCACAAAGATAATTTGTTTTTGTGTCGTTGAAATTTGTTCAAGTCTTTTTTAGCATGCTCAATCCAAATCATCATATGGTTGATTAAGTTGAAAAAAAATATATATATATATATATATATATTTTTTTTATTATTAATTTCCTCAAAATTAATAGTCAAGAGAAGCATTGTAAAAGGAGTAGTGGAGATAGTGGAGGACAAATTTCCAAATTGTGAGGCGTGCTCTAAATGGGATGGCTGCCAATGAGTAAGGTGCAACATGGATAGGAAGTTGATTAGGTTTTAGTGGACGCCCTGACTGCTCCAATCAAGTTAAGTTACCCCGCCATTTTCATTTTATTCTGATTCCATTTCCAATTCCACTTCCCTAACTCCACGGAATTTATTATTCTATATTATTCATATTCAGCTCCTTGTATTGCTCTAAAACACGCCTTCCACGAAGCCAAATTAGCACGAATCAAATTAACAAAGCCTATAAATGCTTTTCCTTACCATATATGTACCAACAACCTTTATCAATGGTGGACACGTCTTTCGATTTTTTTTTAACGCTTAGTTTAATTCGCTCTAAAATTATTTGCTGTGTTACAAGTCAAGTTGTATAATTATTTTGAATTTCTTGTTCATTGAATTTATTTCCCAGTCTGTTGTTTATAGAAGGAAAGAAACATGGTGAATATAGAACGTAAGTTTGGCATTTTCTATGACACTTGGTTGACACGGCATATATATATATATATATTGATATTTATTTACTGTATGTCAATAGAGAGTGGAGTATAATCTGATTTTAAACACTCACTTCTTTTACTATATTTGTCTTGCCATTAATTACTGTAGATTGTCTTGCAGTGATGACTAGCTGCTGGAGATAGCATTTATTGCTTCCGCTACTTTCAAACCTTCTAAGAATGACCTTACTTGAACATGCTTAGACCAGCTAGCAAGGTGTTACATCTTTTCTTGCATGCATAAAAACTTGATAGATAACATTACATTATCCATCGGCTATATATACCTAGCACCTTATTAGAAGCGACAGACCAGAAACAGAAAGCTATATATAAACACAGCGCGCTTGTATGTGAATGAAGCATATATATCATTGTTGAGGTTTGAAGGGCTGGTACTTCTTGAGATCTTGAGCAAGGCCTTGGATGGAGCCAGCAGCAGAGATAATGGAAACGATCAAGCAGGCCCAGCTTAATATCTTGAGCCAAGTCCACGTGAAGGAGAACCTTGGCATATTCGACTGCTTAATGTACATCTCTACGGGGAAGTAAACTGTTAATGGCCAGAATGATAGTGACCCTATGAGGCCCAAGAAGTCATTAAAGAATGGGAATATCATCGCTATCACTGCAGTGACTACAACATACACAGTCCTCCACACCATCCTGAACCAGTTCAAGTTATAAGTCCCGCATAGAGGGATGTTCAAAGCATGCTCGTTGTTGACGAAGTTGCTCTCACTCCATTTTTCCTTGCTCCAGTTCTCCACGAACCCAAATATGGGCTGGCAGAACACCTGCTCATCATGAAAAAGTTTCGTTAATGGTAACGTTACTTAGAGCATAAGTAATTAATTATTACGAGGTTAAAGTAATATTAGGGAGTTCTGACCTGGTATGCCCCGATTAAGTGGATGGCGATGCAGATGTTAGCGAAGTCAATTAGCCAGAACGGCTCGTAGAAGCCGAACCCTGTGAGGAAGTTTCCTGGCGCGTCATTTCCAAATGCTGCATAACCTATGCACCCACACAGCACATAGAATATGGTTGTGGTGAAGATGCCGATCAAACTTGCTTTCTTCATTACTTTGTTCTCTGAAGGGCTTGATTTCAGGGTATCCTGCGCAGTCAAATCATATGGTCCCCGTTATAGTTAGGCTTGAAAGCTAAGCTACATAAATCTTCATACACGTCATTGAATATTAATATTTCGATAGTTAGTGCTTAATTAATTGAATGTATATATGATAAAGAGCGCAACTATACTTAGTGAATTGTTAATTAATGTAGTCCGTGTAATATTTTATCATTTAAAGTTTTTCGTGGGTTCCTCCTCTATTGTAGCTTGAAGCAATAATTAAAGTCCCGGTCTTTTTAGTTGTGCACGCAGTATATATCTCTTCTACATGCATAACATTTATGATTTATCTCTGTTTCCATTTCATCAAACAGTTTCATGTCCATGTTTCCCAAACTTAAATTTATTTACTGTGCTACCTTCCAATGAGGGAAAAATCTACTGGGGGAGAAGTTTGGTGGGCAGACGATAGAGATGAACCTAAAAGAATGGTGGACAGAGGTGGTTGGAACATAGAACGAGATAAGGTAGGATTCTACTGTTCTGAATAAAACAAGATTATTTTTCAGTAAAAGTGAAAGATAGTGGTCCATCTATTTGATGGTCCATATATGTAAGGAATCTTAACTAGCAATAGCTAGTTGGGTATAGATGGCAATATGTATATAGTGAAAATAGATTCTTTTAGCATTTTTTCTAACATAGACCTTGGACTAGATGCATAGGTTTGATTTTTTTTTTTTTTTGCTTCCCCACTACTTTCTGATGAAAAGTAGAATAAAGGAAGGATAAAGAATATCTAAACTTTGTGATAAGAACAAATTCAACCGTACTGATGTGGGGGAAAAATAATTGATTGGTGAGAAACGGTCATGAGCATTAATTCTATATAAGAGATTCTCATCTTTCAAATTAAATGGAATCAATTCGATCTATATATAAATGGTCGGTTTCTGTGATTGAACCATTAACAAAATCCACTTATTAATTTTTAAATGCCAACCCTTTTTTATGTGGGCAATTTGGCACTGATCATGAGGTCGACGTCTTCTGCAGTCGTTTTCAAGACAGTGCTGACCGCTGAGGAAGAAGCAAATCTACAGTTTGGTTCATTCTCAATAATATATCAGAGGCTCACTATATCGAATAAAATCCGCGACTTGGCCACACAGGAGAAGCCCCCCATGCCTAATATTGGTATAATTCTCAATCATCATCTTAAAGAACACACAGACTATACTTATATCAAGAGGAAATACACCATACCTAACTCAACAATAGCAGGAACAGGTGTATGTTCAATATTAATTAAAGCTCCTTATAGTAATCCAATGAGTCATCACAGTTGAATGAGGCACTATAAATATTAATCATGACTTAATATAATATTAAAAAAATATTATTTTATTAATTTCATTAAATATAATATTAGAATCATATATTGATCATTATACTAGAGAATTTCACTAATTAATTACATATATAATTAAGTTCTAATGAAATATCATGTATATATAAATAAAAAGTTTATGTCGTATATATATTGTTCATTGGATCGTAATTAAAGTGTATGATAAATTTAAATACATAATGTCATGTCACCGGTCAAACTCAGAAGCTTAAAGTATTCATAAATAAAAATGATCATGTGCCATGATATAATTATATATTATTATCATAAAAGAAAGAGATTCCCCGGGTTACCAGATTCTGCTTAATTTGTTCTCTTCTATAGTTAATTACGAATAAATTATATCTTGTTACTTCTTTTCTCAACACACACACACGCGCGTATATATATGTCCCTAAATTAATGACTTAAATTGTTCTATATATCTGCTACCTACTCACACCAATAATAGAGATGGATGGATGTTATATTCACGATGGTTGCAGGAAATTAGGAATATAGGCATGCATGGTCCTCTAGGCAAATTAGAGGGGTATCTTAGCAAATAAAAGCGGTGATCGATGACGATGATGGTAAGTAAGAAGAAGAAGAAGAATGACTTGCCTGGATTTCAATAAGAACATTAGAATAAGCATAAGCGAAGGCAATGTCTCCGATGGCTTGAAACATCCTCCAAACCTTCTCTGACCCCGTCACGTCCACCCCAACTTGGACTCCCGTTAAGGATGTCCGTGCGTGTCCCCCACCTTTCATGGGCATGGACCAAATATGATTAGACTTCTACCATTCACCACCTTTCAGAGATTCCATTATACGGAAAAACATAACAACAAAAACCAAAAAGGTAGGGAGATTTCACTTTTCACTGACCTGCGACTTTAGCTATGGAGAGTCCTAGGCCTATGGAAGAATAAGCAAAAGACATAACGGCTGCGACGATGGAGAGCCACGACAGCTTGTGGAAGTTTGGTATTTGGCTAAGTACGGTTTGAATGCACGCAAATATGATCATAGAAGGGTTGTTTGATATATAACATTTCTCGTGATGCCCGTGTTTGTGAAAACAGTTGGACCTTTTCACGGCCCTGTTTTGTTATCACCAAGACAAAAACAAAAAGGAGAGTGAAAATATCAATTTAGTTTAGTTATACGGTCACTTAATTACTCCTAACTCAAAAGCTTGTGTGGAAATTCTTACACCATACTAATTGACGCAGTTATGGTGTAGCCGATGGTTACGCCTATAAGATTAATGTACTGAGCTAATCCGCACAGCTGAAATTTCCTACCTCCTGTAGAATATTTGGAACAACAAAAGCACGTGAGTTGTGTTAAAATCCTATAAATGTGACTATAATATAGTACGTAGTAGTAGAGTGGTAGGTAGATAAAAATTACCTAGGACGGATCTGACAACCATGGAATAGGTGTAGTTTCTCTTGCCCTGGACGGGGTCAGGGGAACGGTAACAATCAGCGAGAAGAGTGGAGGTGAAGTAGGTGATGAAAGAGAAGGCAAAGAGGACGGCAGGCCCAGCCACCCATCCCATTTGGGCTATTGCCCATGCAAGTGATAGCACTCCAGAGCCTATCACAGCCGTTATGATGTGGGCACTTGCAGTCACCCACGTCCCTTCGCAACAAAATCAAATATTTAAGTGAAAAATATTCTTTATGACTAAACAGTACTGGCGTGCGTACGTAATTGACAGTGTGTGTGTATATATACATATACTTTTTTCAAAGAAATACCAGTTCTTTTGATTCGTCCGTCGTCGTCGAAGTTTTTGCCTCCATCGCCAAATGCTTCCGGGGTTTCTATATACATACTATTCTTCTGAAACTGATGATGATGATTGCTAGCCATATCTATCTCGGAAAGAGAGATTAAGGTGTTGGTGTACTTTGGTTTGGCGAGCTAGCTCAACTATAATGGAAGCGTCTGGCGGATCACACGCATATATATATGAAGAGGAGAGGCAAGAAGCGTGATAGTGCGTGTGGGAAAAACGATAGTGGATTAAATAAAGAGAGGGAGCGATGGAAGTCAAAGGGGGGGAGTGGCACATGTAAATCAACAATAGGGTGAGGAATTTGCAGAAAAAGCGATCGATAGATGAACGAGTCGCTTTAGAGAAATTAAAAGGCAATGGGAGTAGAGGAAAATTAAAAGAAATTGAAAAGGCATGCAATTAGAGTTAAGTGGGAGAGTTAGGAGGTTTTAGATGATAGAGTAGGTGAGTTAAGGGGGTGGAATTTTTGGAAGGGCTCTGAACCATTGAAGGTGGCAGATTCTGGTGTGGTTGTGGAACCGAGGTGTCCCCACACTTGGATTTTGGGTTTTGGTCCATCCATTGGACGCCTTTCGTTATGGCAGCCACTGATTATGGGGTTTTGAAATCCCTCTGACTAAGGCACCATGCAAGGCCCCTTGATGCTTCTTGATTATTCCCTCTGCTCTCTCTTAGATATCTATCGCACACCAACTCCAATTTTTCCTCTTATGTGTTTTTAGTGGTAGTACCTAATGAATCTTTGAAGTTTTTCTTTCGGGTAATTGAGATGTCATGATGAAAGATCACATGCACATGACCCACTTAATTAAGGCAACCATGCATGTTATTGGTTGGGCTAGCTAGCGATACCAGAGGCAATAAAATTGTCATTTACAAGAAAATATCTCCCATCTTCTTCTGACTGATAAAAAAGAATTTTGTCCTTTTTACCGCATATAAGCTATTCTTAGCTCATTTCTATTATCTTGAACTAGTTCGCAAATGGAGGCATGACTAAAACTATGAATTCCCTTAATTAGTTCCACGTTCTGGATTGTGCAGTGATATAGGCGAGAGAAGAGTTAGCTAGCTCTTAATAATCATGGCAATAATACCAGAACTCATGGTCCATGACTTCATTGTGTACAGTCTGCACACCTAATGGTGGAAAATGGATTGTGGTGGTACTTAATATCTGCATCTAGAACTAGCTAGAAGCATATTTCTTGAATTGGCCATCTCTGATATTTACTGGCATTTGTCATTTACTAGCTAATTCAACAGCCACTGCATGTGGACCTTTGCCTAATTATCTCTTCCACCCCATTAGAGCCAACAGGTTAAGAAGGGCCAACAAATAAACCAAATTTCCTGTTGATTTTAGTGCGATTTTTCCAACAAGACAAAGCAAATACCACTAAGGTAAGTACATCCTTGAAACCTATGGATCAGGTTTCTGTTCTGCTACCTAGAGAAGGCAGCTATTGTTTACACAGCAAGAAGGAAACACCAGTTTCAATTTGTCCAATATTGTTTCCAGTTTCCACTTACTTCCAAGTAATGCCAAAGCATTCTTAATTTGCGAAAGTACTTTGACGCTCTGACTAGACTAATATTAATGTCTTATTCATTTAAATATTAATATCCTGTATTTCTTAATCAAAGCACATCTTAACTAACCATCATCAATAGTTGACAAGTTGGTAACCTCTTTTCAAAGCCTTGGTAATTGATTATCAGCACTTTTTTTTTTGTTTGAGTTCTTGAAGATATAAAATCTTCCTATCAGAGTAGATCGAACCCAATATGTTTTTTAGTTTTGTAAAACCGGGCATCAAGAAAGTAATTTCAGACCGCAACTATACACGATGCAATGATGATATGAAAGCTCGATCAACCAAAAAAAGAAAAAAAGATTCCAACACAAATCGTGGCATGAGAATATAGTAATGTTGTTCTGCGACTATGTATATAAATGTAGATGGGCGTGTGAATGGACAGAGGGATTAGCATATATAATATGTCAGGGTTAGCGATGGATGTTCTGTGGTCTCTGTCAATTTGATACAATTTTCTACAATAAAATGAATGGACAATATTGGAGGGACCAAATTCTTGGCCCGATCAATATGTCCAATCAATATTCTGGCTTATCTGAAATGCTGGTTATAATATAATATTATATATTCTTGACAGTTTAATAGTGATATTTCACTACTAAACCAACCCCAACCGGCGTGGGTAAAGTATCTATGCTTTTTCTCTTTTTGTTTCTGCCGTGCATTTATAGATATAGATAAATAGTACCTTTAGTTAAGAACTCACAACTACCCAAACACAAGTTTTCTCCTGTGGAATAGAGGCAGTGACCATTAATCCAATTAAACGAAGAAATTTCATATTTATGAATTATGAGCTTTATACATATATATATATATATATTTGATCAAAGGATGCATGTATCTCCACAAGTGGCATCATGTGGCACATAACATTGAATCCTCATCTTCGAGCACATGGCATATCATTAGTGCCTCCTCTTCCCATGTGCAATTTTTGAAAATACAACTCAATCATTGAGGAAGAACACAATCACCCATCACTTAATTAATACATATAAATGTTCAAGCGCAAGAAGAACCTTAATTTCTCCCTCCCTCCCATTTAAAATGTTATTTTAAAAATTTTTCACACACCCCAATAAAATTATAAAACAACTTAAATTGTAGTAAAATTTAATAGTGTTTTATCAAAATAGTCCTAAATTGAATACTACTTTTTCCGTTCCGTATTACTCCCTCCAGTCCTATATATAGGATTTTTTGTCCTGATCCTAAATATAAGACCCTTTACAATATACGAGGTAGTATTTATTATATTTTTTCAAGAAATACCCATATTTAATACATCTAAAGAGAAAGAGAAAGAGATTAAATATGGGTAGTTTTGGAAAAATGTTGGGATTTTTGGAGAAATCGAGGTAATTAATTAGTTTTAATTTCAATTCTTAATCCGCGTGATTTGGTTAAAAGGATCTTATATTAAGGACCAGAGCTAGTATAATGTAACATAAAGAGGTTTTTTGTTTCATAATAGTATAAGGTAATATGTAACATTTTTACCCTTCATTTATTGTATTATTAGTATTGTAACTTGTGTTATATTTAATAAAATAAGTGAAATTAATAAGGTTAAAATTGAAATTTTTGATTTTTTTATAAGTTTAAGAATGTAATAAATATTTCTTAATATGTATAAAACTCATCTCATTGTCTTATAATATGGGATGGAGAGAGTAAAAGTTTCTTTGTACTTCATATACTATTGTTATTATTTTTAATAAAGGGTAAAATAATAAAAAATAACTTATACTTCATTGGTAATGAAAAATGATAAATAAATTAGAACATTTAAAATTGAAGGGTGTACATTATTTTCCAAACACCACAAATGTATAAAGATGTGCGAAATACTTATAAACTCTCTCTAGTCTTAAATATAAGAGAAAAATGTTACTCTACACATATTAATAAAGTTAGTTAAGGCCATTAAATCTAAAGTTAAACATACTTTTTTTTCTAAAATTGGCCTTAATTAATGACCTTTTCCTTTACATTAATTAATTAATACTCATTGAAAATTATAATGGTTGAGGGGTACTTTTAAAATATCTCATTTATTACAACATGAACTATATTTTTTCTCATATATTTTGAACTAAACATTTATTCTAAAATTCTCTTATATTTAATATCGGTATACTAAAAGAGTTGAGATAAATTAATCAACTGTGTGAGTTAAGCACAGCTAGAGCTAACGAAACAAGTCAAGTTGAGCTCACAACGAATCAGGCTGAAAAGCCTAAATTTAAAAATTGGTTATGCTTTGTAGGCCCAAGCTCTTAGAGTGGGCCTATCTTTTAAAAAAAATATTTTTTATGTTATTCTTATTTTTTTATATTATTATTTAAATTAATATAACTAATCATCATTATTATTTACTAACAATTAATATAATATTTAAATTTTATAATCTATACATCATTAACTAATAAAATAATATATATTTTTTAATATTTTAAATAAAAAATAAAAAAATAATGATTTGCTTGGGATAACATGCAAATCCATACTTTTTGTTTGACAGGCTTGGGCGTAAAGTCTATTTTCTATTTAAACTTCTTTTTCGAGAGTCCAACTCACACATTTTATCTAGTTAAACAAATTTGATCAATCAAATTTGTCTTATACTACCTGTTCTAGTTAGAGCTCCATAACCCAAAGCGGAGCCAGAGTTATTGATCGGCGAAGGGAGGCAAAGAAATGACAAAAACCTTCTTCTCGTCAGCATAGAGTCAAATCAAGTTTGACTCAATCAAACCTAATAGTCATAAATATATAGAAACAATTCTATTAATTTAGTTTGGACAAATTTGTTTAATCTATAAAAAATAAGTGAATTTAAAATTATTTAAAAAATGATTTATTGTTTAAAAATTGTATGAAAAGTAGAAGCTATTTTATGATTGATTATAATCATAAAAATGCAATTTTTTTACTTGAAAAGTAATTTTGAATAATCAGAACCTATCTAAAATAGTTTTTCAAAATAATTAGAAATATGTTTTTATTTTCTGATTTTTTTAAAATTTTAAAAAAATATCTTAAAAATTTGTATAAGCATTTTTTCTCCCAAAAAAAGTGCTTTTTTCATTAAAAAATTTAAACAAACAGGCTACATGAAATTTTGTTTTTTTTTTCACTAAGTATCTTTCTAATTTAATTCATATGATTACGAAATTGTTAATTTTTTTTTGGCCAAGATACGAAATTGTTAATTAAAGACATATCTTATAGAACATTATTGTACTCTTAAAAAAAATTACAAAACCAGAGCGAGGCTTTCCACTGATGTGTGTTTGTGTGGTAAGGATTCTATTCTTTTGATTTGTCAAGCATATATATATTGCATAACAAATGAGTGATGTTCATTCTTGCATGCCCCAGCTAAGTGTACCTGATCATCACGGGGACAATCACTTGAAGGGTGAGGAAGAAGACTTGGAAATTAACTTTACAATCGAAGAGACAAAATTATTATTTGGGTTTTGCTTTTTAGATTGCAAGAAAAAACAAAATAAAATTTTTTTGATTGGTTCAAAAGTTTTGGACCACTTTTTTACCAGTCACAGTCATATGCAGGCGATCGAATTTGTGTGAGATATGAGGTTGGCAGCTTCTGCGATCTCTTTTCTGGTCATAATCCGCATCTTCTTTTTATTAATGTCACTATTTATAGTTCTCACGATGTATTGCTCCAATTTTCTCCTAAAGCATTAGGAAGGAGGGAACATTATTTCATTATTTATGCCCTTTTCCTTTTTCACCTTATCAGAATTCGGAAAATAATAAACTTACTAATATGCACCTTAATTTTTTTTTTAATGTTAGAGTGAGTTATTGATAAAAAAGCTGTTTATTAATTTAAACCGCCTCTAATTCGCAGGTATAAATGAATGTCGATTTGAGCTGCTTACCTCATTGATTATTGCCTGGAAATTTGATCGTGGGTTTGAGAATTAATGAAATTGAACAACAGAGGAAAAACCTTGCAGTTGAGACTAATTAATGAATTATTGTAGATTTTTTTCGAATTATTGTATTAGAAAAGTTTAAATCTTGATGACTATTTCAACTCAGATTCTCTGAAATATCACTTTTAAAGTGGAGAAATGAGGGGGAAAAATTACTTCTATTTTTTGACTGTCGTGGGATTTATTTTCCCTTTCTTCTTCGCACTTTGGCTGCATTTATTTAAAAAAAAACAAATTGATTAGGTCAGTGCTTACACCTCGCCTTAAGTAGCTGTCAAATATAATATACTTATTATTCAGAAAAATCTGGTGCTATCTATCACATAATATCAGGCTCCTTCTTCTTCTTCTTCTTCTTCTTCTCTTGATCAGATTTTTTTTTTTGGCATTTTTTTGAATTTTTTTTTGTTGGCATTTGGTGACATATTGTTGTGTAACGTAAAAATCGGACTTCTTGTCGGAACTCAGAATGATCAAGAAGGCAAGTGGGCCTTTCCTTACCGAAATGGGCGGATAAAACAGACCACTTTTTATGGAGTAAATAGGGCTGATGTGGTCGGCCCATGTATCCTATTCTGAATAGTGATTATTAGATTAGAGGTCTACAACTTATCTCATGCAAAATCAGGGAATTAATTATTTATACATATTTTTAAAAAGAATAATATTTTTTGCCACACAAATAATAATAGTGATTGCATGTGCATTAATTTGGATTTAACTTATATAAATTCTGTAAGAAAAACTTAATATATTTGAATAATTTGACTTCCAATCTGTTATAAAATACTTAAATATCGAATACAAAAATATTTAAGGAGTGAAACTTTTGAATATATTGAGCAAAAATATTCATGCAGCTTGCGCAAAAATTCATGTAAAAAAAAAAAAACTAAGGGTCATTTGGTTTAAGGTGGGAATGAAAATAATAATAAAGAACCTGAATGGAATAACTCTTTTTCATAAATATGGAAAGTTCTTTTTCCAGCAAAATTATCTTCATATCTATTAAATACAATTTTTATACTTTACCTCGCATTTTTTTTTATTTAAATTCATTTTCTATGTGCCAAACTCTATAAATTATATTAGTCTAGTTGGGAAGATTTTATCCAAATCATGTATGTTTTGAAAAAGATTAGTCTTTCCTTGGTCACATTTAAATAAAGAGATTTAAATTTGATTTTTATTAATTTCCTTGGCAGCAAAGTGCAATTTGTAACTTATGTTCGTCTACAGTGGTCTAAGAAAATAAAAATAAAATTAAAAATGGACTACGTGGAAATTCACGGACAAGGAGAAAACGGATTAGCTATAAATCCAGGCCATAAATATAGAAAAGAATTTACATAGGAATGTCAGAACATAGAAGTAAGCCGTAGTCCAGCATGGACATTGAAGAGACAGATAGGTGGAGGATTAATCAACGAGTGGTCGTAAATTGAAAACATACGGACCCCCGAAATTGTTCCAAATTTGCAGGTCTTGGCGCGCCATGTCGTCAAAATCCCAACATTGCAAATCAACTTGTGGACCCCTCTCTCCGTCCCTCTACCTGCACTTGCGTTTCCTTCTTTGTCTGAACGACCCGTCATCATTCACACAAGCACGAACCTTGGCAGAATGAGTGGATGCTCCTTCTCAATTTATCATCGCCTCTGTGGTCGGTTAATCTTCTCTCTCCTTTTATTATTACCTTCCTTCTATCATTTTCGTTCTTGTTGCTTTCTTTTTCCGTTTATTCTTCGCTTTCCATTATTTGTTATTACAATTAGGAACCAATTAGATTTGGATTCCACCTGTTCGAAGAATTTTCCCTTTGTTTGTCATGCCATAGGGGCAGAAATGTGGTTCATTATCTGTATTTCATCTTCTTAGCAGCCGTGATAGTTGTTGGATAATTCTCTATTTCAAATGGCAAGCTTTCGTTTTTTCCCCCCTCTTGTTTTAGGTCTAGGGGGATACTCTCGAATTTCTTGTTGGTCTAGCGGATAATTCTCTATTTCAAGTTCGATTTTGACGTAAATGTTGCTCATTTCGTCCACATCCCCTACGAATTGCACTTTGTTTCCAAGTTTCTGACTTTTTTAGATATTTATACACTTTTTGGTTTAGAACTGCGATGAAATTTTCTCCTAATCTAAATACCATTTTACTTTTTTGGAGTTTTAACTTTAATTTCACTGAAATGGCAGTGAACCATAACACGGTGTCATTACTTAATGCATGCACAGGCATGATCAATTTATACGACAAGGATTCCCCGGCTGTTATTAATTATTTCGCTAAATATGGGCCTCCTCTGACTGTTTTTGACACATATACTAGTTTTTTTTTGTCCCAGTTACTTCTTACAAAAAAGAGTTTTTTATGCTTCTCGTCATGTCTTCTTCTCATTCGCACTTCTGAATTCTGATTGTTCTGTGATCCTTGCAGCTGTAAAAGTTAAAAGAAGGAGCTGAGAATGAATATTGCAGTCCAGGTTCATGCAATAGCATGTTAATTTGAGGATTAGGGTTTGGTGAAAGATCAAGGCGGGAACTTGTTGCAATAATTGACTTTAAAAGGATAGATGGATGCCTTGGTGATCATCGTATATGCAGGTTGGAATGTTTGTTGGTCTGAAATATAATAGCTAGCCACTAAAGTTGCCTGATGTGACCCACATTCAGTCAGAGTCAGGCCTGTGGCTATGTTGAAAACTGTCCAGGAGATTGCCATCTATATTGACAGGTTTCACAATCTTGACCTTTTTCAGCAGGGGTATGTTTCTACTTATTTTATTTTATTTTCTATTTTAATTTATTAATTGATAACCTGATATATTATGCTTTTTATAGATGGTATCAGATTAAGATTACTACGAGATGGGAAGATAGCGAAATTGTCTCTTTTGGAACTCCAGCAAGAGTTGTTCAGTATGAAGGTAATATTGTCTAGATTATGTTCTATTTTGCTCATCTTTATTTATGCATCATCCTCTTGTTTTTTCATTCTTCATATTATTTGTACAAGAGTAAAGATAAGAAATAATCATCATTTAGTCCTTCAACACTGAAATAGGTATTTTCCATTAAAAGGTAGCATAGAATACCTGCAACTATGACTGTGACATTCTTTCTGAGACAAAACATCAATTTTTTAGTTTCTGTTAAAAGACAGGTTATATGATGCACCCTAGACTTCCTGACCCTTTTCACTTATAGAAAGTTTATTTGCTCAGGCAATCCTGCACATATTGCCAAGTTCTTTTTTTTCCTTCTTCTTCTTATAAAAGAGCTTTTCAAGTAATTGACCTACAGTTGGCTGGTATAGTTGTTTATTATGTTTCTGTTGTTGCTGTGGTGAGTACTTTCAGTAGAAACTTGAAACCATGACATTTGATATCATAAATTTTTTCTCAGTAATTTGTTTGTCATAGCCTCATGATATCTTGAGCTAATATAAGGATGGTGTCTTTTGAGTAATTTAATGGAATTTATTTGAGGTTGTGCTTTTGGATGAGTTTTTCAGCAACATATATGTTGAAGGGGAAAAACAGTGATTTCTTGAATATAGCAGAAATTGCATAACTATCCCCCTTTGTTCATTATGGCATGTTTGCACACTAGTCAGTTTAGTTGACACACTAGCTTGGGTGTGAATTGAATTATGAGCGCAAATATGATGCTTGGCTATGGAACTCTTTTATCCTATACTAGTGGCCTATTGGACCAGTATACTATAAGATGAAATGTGTCCTTCTCCCTTTCTCCCTTCCATTTAATTTGTTGGAGAAGCACTTTCTTCAGTATGAATTCAAGAGACTTAACTGGCCGAGGCAGCAAACGTTCAAACTTGAGTGGCAAAGTAGTTACATAAGTTAAAATGGAAAAGGAAGCTATTTAGTTATGCATCAGGTTGAGGATTCTTTCCGCCCCTTCCTTTTTCTTTAAAACTACTTTCTTACACCTTTTTTCTTTTTCTTTTTTTTTTGTGTAGATCTACAGCTTTCTTAATTTAAAAATTGATGGATATTTGGACTGCCTATTTCTTACATTCTGAACTGATAACTGAGGTAGAAAATCTCTGTTCTGCAGCCCCTGATATGGGTTCTAGCACTATATATGGTGCATGGAGGATTGATGATACAGACAACAGTTTCTCAACACAGCCCTTTCGGATAAAATATGCTAGGCAGGACATTCATTTATGCATGATGATAACATTCAAATTTTCACTTGATAGATTTGAGGTAGGGATCTCCCTCTCATTTTTTTCCCTCTCGGAGTATCAAGTGGAAAAGAAACCCTGCGAGATACCTGTTGAGATACCAAGCAGTCTGTTAGGAAGACCTCAATTCCCTGTTGTCAACAAGATGTTTCTCCATTTCTTCATGGGCTTACATTCATTTACACACAGATGTAGACAACAAAACAACTGGAAAATAATGCAGAATTTAGTTAACTAATTTTTAAAGAATTAGATAGCACCTCAACATTATTTTTGCCATTTGTTTCTCTTTAAAATTCCTTATTCTTATAGCACTGAACTATATTGTAACTTCATCGCAGGGTTTGCCTACAACTGCAGTTATTATGAAATTTGAGCTTATGTATGCTCCAACAGCTCGGACTGGGTAATTGCTTAAACATGCATACTCATTGGCCTATGAATATAAACCAATCAAGCTTTTCCTTTTTCTTTGATATCTCCTTTTTGAAATTGTACACTGATTGTAGTCCACTATCTACAGTTCAGATTTGCAAGCTTCTCCAGATGCATACTGTTCTGCTGTACATGAATTTCGACTTCCCCCTAAATCCCTTTCAGGATTGCATTCATATTGTCCTGTCTATTTTGATGCTTTACATCATGTGCTGGTTGATGTAAGTGTGCATGTCAGTATCCTGAAAGCCATTTCTTACCCATCAGCATCGAAGGTACCCAGGTTTGTCCCTTGTTCTAATTTTTAGTATAAATCAGCTACACTCTGAATTTACCATCATTACTTCCTTTCAATTTCCTTTTAGAGCAATTTGATTGCAGTTGCTTCTTGTGCATGTTTGATTATGTACAGTGACCTGTTTCACTTGAATCATTTCAGCAATTTTGGCAGTGCTGAAGTTGTTGATCGAAGCTATGGCGTGTTGAATCAAGTATGTTATGAACATTGAATGTCTTTTTTCGGAAATCATTGTTTATAGAGGTGGCTCTGTTCAAAATAATTATTGAAAATATATTTTTGCTTGATTTGATGTTTTTGTTCCTTGACTGCTTTATTGCCCTTACTAGGTTTCTACTACAATACTTGTTGCTCCTGAGTAGATTTTTGCACCACTACAATACACTTTTAATGCAATCACGTTTCAAGAAGGGCAAAGTCTATATTTCACAAGTGCACTTACATACATGCATGTGCTTTTACATTGCATGTGAATTGCAGTTTTCCAATTTATGCTTCTATTCTTTCCTTTTCAAGTTATACCTTGGGTGTTATATGAACCTATTTGTAACATGAAGATCACAGTATCTTAACAACAGTTTGCTTTTTTACTAACCAATTATTAGAGTTTAATGTAATAATGCTATTTCATTTAGACCAGCTTTATGATGAAAAATAGCAGCTGGGAAAAAGTTAAGGAAAAAGGAAAAAAAAGGGATGATGATGAAAGGAACTTTTGTCAAATACAACTTACCCGGTCTAGATGCTAGATACAGTGTTAAGTATTTACTTTTGTATAACATATTTAGAGTACTCTCTCCGATTCATAATATAAGGTGTTTCTAACAATTTCACACATTTTAAGGAAATTTTATTACATCCTTAAACTTATCAAAAAAAGCCAAAGGTCCCATTTTTACCTCTATTTATTCCACCCATTTCTATTATTTCAGTACAAATTATAAGATTAGTCATTAAATGAATAAAAGATAAAAAAGCCAAATTAGTACATGGCACCTTATATTATGGACTAAGAAAAAACTTTTCAAGACACCTTATAATATGGACCGGAAGAAGTAGCATTTTGTTAAAAAAAAAAAGCAAAGGAAAAATTAAGCCAATAGAAGATTAATACAAAGATGACAGTGAAAGGAACTTTAGGTAAATGCTACTTACAGGGTCTGGGTACTGTGATAGTGTTTTGCATTTTTTTTCTAATAATATCTTTATGCAAACAAATATTAATTTTGAGAAGTCAGACTTCCACATGCTACTAAAAGCTTTGTGCTGGAACTGAAAATAAGGTTGAATTAACCAGGGGAAATGCCAGTGCCGATTATTTTTCATCTTAATATAAATTTTCTTTATTGCTTTATTTCTTCAGGCATTCTTCTTCATGCTAACAGAATGGTTTGTGTCACTGACCAGGAGCTGGCTGATGTTGTAGACATGAAAGATGTCATGCGCACTAAAGCATTATTAGCTGCTCATGATATATTGCTTGAAGAACTGTTAAAGCTTAGCAAAGCAATTGATCAAGCTATTGATATTTCAGAGTTTGTATCAAAAGGGAGTGATGTGAAGTTACTAGATTCTGTTCTGCAAGCAAATCAGGTTGGTACTGATGTTGAAGTTTCAGGACAAGGCAAGCCACAAAATGGTCTTGAGGTCCTTCCTTTCATTTCATGTTGCGGAGTTTTGCTTGTTCTATGTCTATTTACTTTTTTACTTACATAATTTTTATGGTTTCTTGTTTACTTTTTCTTTCTCCTCTCCTTGTACAGGGACCTAATGGTGCTCCGGATTTTCAGAATGCTGAAAAGTTTCATTCCTTATCAAAGAGTGAATTGTTGGACTGTTTTCATTCTCTGGGAGATCAAGTGCTGTACTTATGGAACATATTTTTGAAATTCCATAGGTTCGCTCTTTATCTTATATCATTACAATTTTGGAAATAGACATGTGGTTCTCTAAATTTGACATCTGAATCTGATTTATTTAAGCTTCATGTTTTAACTAAATTTGAGATGAAGTTTTCTTACTAGGTCTGTTTCTTTCTTATACCGTTTAATGAGCAATCATATAAAACTTCATTTAGAAACCCCATCTAGTTATTACTGGAACAGTTTCTTGGGGGTGCCAAATCCCCCACAATCTGCATCTTTTCTGTGGCTGGTTTCAAAAAATGTTTCCCCAGGGAGGCTTGTAATAATAGCATCCATCTATCTCCGTGCTGACATGCATCTGCTTGAGCATATATTAAAAAACTTCATCTTGGCTTGCTTAATTGGTTGTTTTTTACTTCTTAGGGATAACAAAACAAAAGTTCTAGATTTTTTACGGGATGTTTGGGCTAAGGATCGGAAAGCGGAGTGGTCGATATGGATGTTACACTCTAAGGTTGAGATGCCTCATCATTACATAAATAGTGAGATTCATGAGTCTTCCAACAAACCAGTACATAGAAGAGTCAGTTCATTAAAGGTGTCTGATGAGGCAAGTATCGCATATCTTTCTACTCTTCAGATAAGGAAAAGGGAAGAAGGGTTTGGGGGGCATAATAAGGTAAAATACGGTAAAATCCTGATTTTTGCCCTGGTAATTTGTACAGCCTCCTCAGAGTGCAGCAACACGTGCTGAACTTCATCGACGAAGCATTGCGCAAATGAGGGTAAGTTATCACCTGATATATGTCTCCTAGTGATATCCTGATTTTCATTCACATACGGGCTGTTGATTAGTTAATCCTTCCCTGCAGATCAATAATCGGTCAATTCAAGACATGCATATATTTGGTGTTCCTTCATATATGCCTATTGTAATTGTTGAACGTGTGATGAATGCACCACGACGTACTATCAGTGACAATTCATATATGAGACACGTTGAGCTTATGGAATCACATAGCTTACAAACCCAGTTCAACCCTGGTACTGTAGACAACCAATCAGTACCTAAAGTTAATGCTAGTACACTGAAGATTGTTGTCTTTGTACATGGGTTTCAGGCAAGTTTTGCTCTCAATTGTGTGAAAAAAAAATCCGGCTTTGTATGTAGGACTTGAGATTGTTAGCCCTATCCACTTATTTTAGAGAGCTCAGAGTCATTTAAGTCTATTACCAATTCATGTTGTTCATTAACAGATCTTCAAACATGAGCAAAGCTGAGTAAGCCAAGGCTCGGCTTGTTTGATTATATTTGAGATCAACCTTGGTGCAAGCTTATAAGTGAGCCTAATATTGAAGTATACAGTGAAATTATATATTGCAACATTAACTATATCCTTCTGATCTGAACACTTTTTATATGTGCCTTAAATCTAGCAGATTTGCAGAGAACCTGGAAGTTTTATAATGTATACATTGTTATTCAAGACAATGACTGGCTCTTTGAGAAGAAAATTTTTTAACTTTCGAGTGAAAATAAACTGTAAAATGATAGTCACTATTATTTAGAATTACTTATGTATTTAATATATTGCAAATCGCAAATAGAAAATAAAGTATTAAAATTTGAAAGCTTGTAATATTGTAGGGGCATCATCTGGACCTACGACTTGTCCGAAATCAATGGCTTTTGATAGATCCCAACATAGAATTTCTTATGTCAGAAGCTAATGAAGATAAAACTTCTGGAGACTTAAGAGAAATGGGCCAAAGGCTAGCTCAGGAAGTTATTTCTTTTCTTAAAAAGAGGATGGATAGAGCATCTAGATGTAGCCACTTGGGAGATATTAGAATAAGTTTTGTTGGACATTCTATCGGTAATCTCATTATAAGAACAGCAATAGCAGGTAGGTCATAGATTTATAAGTGATGCTGTGCTTCATTTTGAAATTTTGTTGCTAGTTTTTTTTTCCCTTTGTTTGCAGATAGCATCATGGAGCCATATCTAGGATACCTACATACATATGTTTCTTTATCTGGTCCACACTTGGGGTACCTTTATAGTTCAAACTCCACATTTAATTCAGGATTGTGGCTTTTGAAGAAACTGAAAGGAACACAGTGCATTCATCAGCTCACTTTCACGGATGATCCAGATATCCAAAAGACGTTCCTCTATAATCTGTGTAAGGTAGGGAAGGTCTTACAGATGTTAAGGATCGGATGACACAGGCATAATTTATCATGTCTGACCTTGCATACCAACCTTCTATGAGAAATAAGTTGTTATTTTATCACATAATATCTCATTTTAGATCTGTATAGTAAGTTGTTACTCCATAAACATGTTAATGTCATAAATAAATCAGTTTAATAGGTAAATGCACTAATACTTTAAGGGCAAAGAGGAAGAATATAACTCTGACCTTGGGACTTTGGCAAATGGCGCTCTGAACTTAAAATTTGGCAATCACCGTCCCTTTATATTTGTATTAATGCGCAATGGCTTATTTTTTAAAAATTTCTAAAATATAAATTTTCTTAATCAGGAATTAATATCTGGATTGTTGGTTGAAAAATATGAGAATGGAGGTGGTAGCGAAGTTGAATTGATCAACAGAAAGTGGGATATTCAGCAGAGCTTATTGCCGAATTTGAATTTGGTTGAATTTGGGTCGGTCTTTTGTCACAGTGCCAAAGGAGTGTTCTATTCACGTTTTCCTTATAGGGATGAATTGACCATATACTATGCAAGTCCTTTGATTGAATTTCTAATAGAGTTCTTTCTCTTTTTTTTCTTTTCTTTTCATTTTTTCAGCAGAAGACCTTGTACCAATTCAAGCATATTATATTGGTTTCTTCCCCACAGGTATTTTCTTTCCTTATGAAGTTATGATTATTCATATCATCGTTGGGAATGCCATTTACTGTTATTCTGTTTGTAATTGGGTTATGATATATTACGATCATGGATAGGCAAGAATGGGTTTGAGTAAAAATGGAACTTATTTCATGGATTCCGTTACTTATCATTGCATGTGAATCATATTCTTACATTGATGGTCGTGTGTTCTTCATCCCTCTAATTACACCAGCATTGAAACCGGCTTTTCATAGTTTCTCTTTTTGTTTATCCATTTAGCGTTTAGATGTGAATGAAATATTTCAAGAAAGCTCGTTGATGCATTATTTTAATTAAGTGAAGATTCTTTCCTTTTTTCTTCATTTTCTTTTCCCCAATTTCCTTTTTCTTGGGGCATGTTTGCTTTCAGTTCAGTTTGACTTGGAGCTTCTTTTCTTTGGCTTGTTGTTCAATGGTGATGCATTCTTCAGGATGGTTATGTGCCCTACCACTCTGCTAGGATTGAATCATGTGAGGCAGCTTCACATGACACTTCAAAGAGGGGTAAAGTGTTCCTGGAGATGTTGAATAACTGTTTGGACCAAATCCGAGCCAATCCCTCCCAGCATCGGGTGTTCCTGCGCTGTGATGTCAATTTTGATAGCACTGCCCATGGCAAGAATTTTAACTCCTTCATTGGCCGGGCTGCGCATATTGAATTTCTGGAGTCTGACATTTATGTGAGATTCATAATGTGGTCTTTTCCACAGCTTTTTCAGTAGCAATTCTTGGATTTTGCCTTCTCTGCGTTCAGGCATCAACTCTTCAGATTGAAGTCATGGACTCGAAAGAATGGCAATCACTCCCATATGAATCAGTTGGACGTCTGATCTGTATTCCTTCTTCAAGTTGTAAATTTCTTTCAAATTGTATGCATATCTTTTTGGATGTTTTCCAAGAAATCTGGTGGCGTTAACACTGTTTATATCAGAGGCCGTTTACTGGGAGGGAGAATCAATTCCACACGCAATTGAAATTCAGTAATGACGGCCCGAATGGTTCATAGAATGATTTTTAAGAAAATGTGATTGGAAATGGGAATGAACTTTAAATATATGTTTAAAGAAATATGATGATAATAAAAAAAACATCGATTACAAAAATTGTAAAATGACTGCAATGCACCCAAACTTAAAAAAGAAAGATCCCCTCTTTCCGCCTTTATTCTTCCCTCACTGGCAGCGACCTATGATTTTTAGATTGGAGATTTCAAACAAGCCAATCTCAGAAAAAAAAATGTCAATGGTAGATCTGGAGATCAAAGAGTTATGAATGCCTTGATAGCATTCGGAGATAAATGATCTAGAGATCTGGAAATCGTCGATTTTAAATCTTGATGCTCGGAGACAAAAACGGAGATTGAAGATTCGCCCACCAACAAAGATAGAAATTTCACATGTCACCAGGCCCACCAACGAAAATGGAAATCGAAGATTTGTAGATTTTGATCGAACCTAGGAAACCAGATGCTGTCGCGATGGATCTCTAAAGGAGAACGAACACAAATCCCATCGCCGATCACAACCACATCCCATTTCCATCCACAACCCAAATCCCGTCACCGGCCACAAACCCAAAAGCCATTGAAGAGAAGTGAAGTTTGCAGTGATGAGAAGCGTCATAGTCGTCGAACTTTTTCAAGGGCATTATTGTCTAGAAAATTTTGATTCCCATAGCTTCACTTCAGCTCATTCCCAAGCCCCCTCCCCCATGGGTTTCATGATTCCCATGTTTAAGAGAGTGGGTGATTCCTGAGAATGAATCATACCTTGTACTAAACACACATTATGAGGGATTTCATCACCCATGCCCTTCCGTCAATGTCATTCCCTTGTAACAAACAGACCCTAATAAGTGTTTCTCTCTTTTCCTGTCTATTGGGCTCACTCTCTCTCTCTCTCTCTCTCTCTTTCCTTCCCTTTTTTACCTTCTTTTTCATTTTCTTTTCGTTCTCCAAATGAATCTTCGATAATTATTTATTTCCCTGTTTCTTCACTGTGGCATAATGTAGAAATTTTCTCTCCTTTTCCACTTCATTAGATTCAGCTTCTCCCAGAGCTGAATCCAGAACTATTTATGACTCTCTCTGATACATGGACGTCTTGTAGAAAACGCCTCTCAGCTGCAAACTTGCATTGAATTCTGAGAATTAAAATTGGGATCGAATAATCTCGTCCAAAAGCTTAGAAACTGCTGAGGCCTTGTGCTATTTTGCTCTGAATATTTGGTAACGATGCTCCATTTGGCATTTACATGTGAATGGAATAAGATGGATGTAATAAGATTGGGAAGTGCTTTGATTTCTGAGGAGCGTGAAATCTTTAATGGCTGCTGAGTGTTGATAAAGAATTTTAGTCTCTGGAACTAAATTACCAAATAACATAAGAATAGCTGTCGTAAAGTGTCCCACAAATGATTAAAGAATTAAAAACAAATTAAGGGTAAGCGTACAAGACCAAATAACATGGTGTTCCCTATTTGATGCGATAAAGCAGTTAGCTTTTCTCAACAAAAGAAACGAATCCACCATTTAACGTTAACAGAATCAAACTATGGCATCAAAGAGCCAATTAAATCATAAACTTGGTGCCAGAGGGTGCATATATTGACGATAAAGCAATATCTCCAGCAACAAAAGACAAGATGTGTCCAGAAGGAAGAAGAATTGATCTCCAATTTAACCAATGTTGCTGAGTTTCACGGATTGGTCACAAGTTCGATCTCAAGCGCACATTTTTTGCATCAATATATGGAAGGAGAGCAATTTTAAGAGGCCGTGAGGACCTTGCTGCACTGCAGGAAAAAAAAAATTGAAGCTTTGTCTGATAAGCACAGAATCTATAACTCTGATGGCTGCCATTGATAAAAAATTCTAGTCTCTCGAACTCAATATCCAATCAACAAGAGGATAGGCTGTTGATTGGATATGCAAAGAACAGAATAATTGACAGATACCACAACACTGCAAAAGTTTATGAACTATGCGGTTGTAGTGAGGGGGGAAGACGAAAAACTAATAGCACCAATGGACGTGTGCTCAGTGCTTACAACTTGAACAAACTCCCAACCCTGTGGCTGCGGAGGAATCAGGATCACAGACTAAACACTATGAATGTTCAACAACAGAGTTTTCCATAGGCAATTTTTTAGCTGGACTGATTATCTTTATTACAATGGTCAGTAGATTTTAAAATAAAAGATGAAAACAATAAGGGGTACTTCTAAGAATAAAAGCGACAGCAATAAAGTGCAGATGTTGCAGAACAAAGCATATGACAAGAAGAAAGCATCCATCTCGAGCTTCTATATTAAAAATTGGTTTACCATGAAGGTTGACGGATTGCATTATCAGAAAAATAGAATTACCCAGAAGTCTTTTGCCAATCTCTAGTCCTGGAAAATTCTGGTTGATTTTCAAGTATAACTATACGGGAAACTTATATACCATGAGATTAAATCAGTATATATGGCATTAAATCAGTTTATATGGCATTTTATATCATGGAAGTCAGGCATTTGCCAATACAGACATATTATAAGGGACAAGACTATGATCTATGAGAATTACTTATGGAAATATGGAGTAAACAAATCCTGTAAATGAAAAAACACGGTAGTTCCTTTGCTGAAACAGCAGAATTTTGCAATCCCACACTGCAAATATGATGCCAACTTACGTAAGGAGTCTGACACAATTGTATAATTCAATCAACTTTATTTCTTCTTGTAGCTATAGTTTTACATGTACAATAGAATAATGAGTTATCCCATTTTCTCCTACGTCTAATGCATCCGCAAAGAGAGACCAACAAATCAATAAGAAAGTGAATAAATGAAAATAGAGAAAGTAATAGTGAAATAGACCTTTCTCATTGTTTGCCCAACGAAAAGTTTAGTCATTCCACCCCAAAAAAAAAAAATCTTGCTTGATTCTCTGTCCTTCTGTTGTCTAAATCAGTAACGGAAATTTTGCATTTGAAAATAGTACTTTCCACTAAGAAGTAGCAATTGATGCTCAAAACACAGTTGAATTCTATGCTTCTCTTCAAGGAAATTATTTTAGATAGTAATTCCACTATGCCCTAGTTTTAGGAGAGAATTTCCAACGGCACAACAGGGACAAGATTGTCTGCTCCAATCTTGTGAACTTGTTTGCATGCTTCAAGATATGATATTCTTTAAGGTTTGTTGGTCAACTTGCACCTGAATAGACTTTAGAGGGCAACATTGGTAAGATACAGTATTCTAGTCTCCTTATCCCACCATGAACTTTGAAGTACCCATTTGCAGGAATGGTGAATAATGGAAGTATATTGCATGCCAAATTGATGCTAATTAGGAATTAAGAATTGATTCAGTACTTTTGATACAGTACGTTTCTCCTGATATGCATCACTCACAGTGAAGCGGAAAATTGCACAAGGATTCTTCTCTCAAAATCTCTTATAGCAAGATATTTCTCCAATGAAGGATAACACCCAAATCCTAATTCTTGATCATTAATATTATAACTCAATAGAAATTAGCAATCTAGCACAAGGGGTCAAATTTTACGGAATTGAAACTTTAAACATCTAAACCCTTTCAAAGAACCGATAACGCAAGAATGATGTTGAGCAAACCCATATAAAATTCTTCCACAATTCAATGTGTTGTTTGAATTCTTACATAAATTAAAAATATTACAACAAAAATCAACTCTCCGTAGATAATTCAGATTTTACAAATCATGTAACAAAGTTACAGGCGAAGTAATAGCAACAAAATACCAAGGCATAGTATGTCTTCGTTATTCTTTTACGTGTGATTCTGCCACAAAATATGTGAAACCTAAATTATCATGAGTTCATACTTCTCTTTTTTTAAAAAAAAAATCTTCAGATCATCTTTAACGATTCAAACAACAAATATTATGGAAAAAATTTGTGAGGATTTGGTCAACATAATTGCCGCAACATCAATTTTTGGTCAGGGTTCAGATGTTCAAAGCTGCAGCATGTTGGTTAGATTTGACCCCCTCCCACACAAAATGAAGATTTGTACAGTAATGAGGTAGCGACATGGTGCAAAATTCAAATTACTGTTTCTGGTCAATTACTTAGTAATGATCCAAAGTAAAGATTTGACTACACAACCTCCATTGGAAAGATGTCTCACTGAAGAAAAACACATTATTCTTCTACTCATGAGCCGTTTCAAAGTGATCTTTATCATGGGGAAACTTACCAAGTTTAACACACTGTAGCAATTGGTAATTTTATTGCTCACAACCCCCTGCAGATGAGTACTTGAGCTCCAAGGTGGGCAGACATTGAACCTTCCCAAGAGCTACCTGTACAATCCAGTATAGTAGTGTACGATGTGACCCAAAAACCTTAAAGAATATCAAAAGAAAAGGGTAAATTTCCTAGCTGATTAAAATCCTATTAATATGCTATCATAAACATGATACCTTAATACCACTATGAGGAAAATATATCCCTAGATTCATATGCCTTTATTGATAATTCCTGATTAATGAAAAATAAATCCTACATTACAAATTTCTATTTCTAATAAACAATATTTACCCTTCTGAACATGCTCAGTCCAAGCCAGGACCTCGTCAGAGAAATTCGCAAAGAACAAGGTCAAGCAAGTTCCACTTGAGTCAAATCATGTTGAGGTTGCTCCACTTATGAAGAAAAGTGAAACAGTGACCCATATCAATTCCAACATGCTTCCTGACACATTATAGGACCACACTTACCACATGATTTTTTGGCCCTAGTTCCGTCCACTATCAACTATCCCCCACACAATGGAAAAATAACTGACTTGCACTATTCTGAAATGATACCAAGAGCTCAAAGGAATCATTTAATCTTTAAGGCGTCTCCAAAATTCGGAAAACCCTTGCTGGCTCCGACAAATGCAGAAATTAATGATCTTGGACAGTGCAGCGGCTGCCCAACAAAACAAGACGAACTAAAGGAGAATAAAAGAAAACAACCAAATGAAAAGGACCAAAAAATAGAAAACAAAAAAAAGGGGGTACACAGAACTGTGAGTTGATAGGACAAATCACTCCATAGGAAAAGAAGAAGAAGAACACATAACAGTTTCATCGTCATTATCATTAGCAATGGGAAATGGGTACAACATTAAGGATACAAAGATGTGAAAGTCAATGAATCATCAAAATCCTTCATATACTGTCCTGCTCTTGGCATTTCAGTGTAGGATAACAAAAACTCAGATCGATGACGAGTCGTATGCTCCTTTGTCTTCCTTTAGGGTCTCAGGTTACCGCAAAACAAAAAGAGGGGGAAGGGGGATAAAACGGAAAGAAAAATAAATGTGTTTTTAGCAGCTTATGATGGGAAAAAGAAAAGAAAAGAAACTATATTTGAGCATAAAAATATATATATAAAATATATCTATTGTACATTGCCTGGCTCCATCTTGTCTGCCTTTTTGGACCCAAATGAGAAGTGAGAAGAGAACACAAGCAGCTACATTGTAAAGCTCTCATCTAAGAATGGATTTAGAAAGAGTGAGGCCGGTACCTCCGTGGGAGGAAAAGCAGAATGGCGTTGATTGCATGAAACGGAAGAGAAAAAGACGACGTCGTCGGCGGTGACGGCCATTGAAAACAGAAATGGTGGCCAAAGCCGTGCCCCTGTCTGTGTCTGTCTGAAGGATTTACGAAAGAGAGAGGGATGAGATAGGGGGATTGGTGGTGGGGAAAGAGGAATAAGGCTTTATATTTGGATTTGGATTTGGATTTCAAAAGGCGTTTGTGAAGTTTCTCCTTTTGCTGTTTGGGGAAACGCTCACCGTTTTGTGTGTCCTGTCTTGGACTCCAATCGCTGCTTCTCTTTATTTGCCCCTTTTGCATCGAAACCATACAAATTCATCCACAAAGTTATTGGAAAAAAAAATAGAAAAGAAAGAATCCAAGCAAGAAAAAGAAAGAAAGAAGAAAAGAATTTGATGCCTACCATTGCCAGCACTGCATCGCTGTCCTCCTCTTTTCACTGTAAAAATGACGTCACTTTCAGACTGCCGAGCCTGTCTATCATTTCTCCCTTTCCACCTCTTTCTTTTTACATTACATATATGGAAATATATGGAAAACGAGACAAAAGTGAATAAAAGCATTTGAAATTTGAAGATTCTTGATGGACGTAATGCATACTCAATTCGTAAATCTCCTACTCCTTTAGCTGGACGCTGGTACAAGTACTACTTGCTTACCCCGCCTGCCACAAATTATCAGTGCTTTTTCAGGCTTCATTGTTAGCAAAAATTATTCACGTTTTTTTGCCTAGCACGGATTAATATAATATAAATTATATAAAATAATAATAAAATATACTATTTACAAATAATGAATAATATGAATTACTTTTCATATTATATATATAAGACAATGTATTTAATTTTGAAGTTATTCAATGTGATTTATTATATATTTTAATTGCTATATTGATTTTTTGTGAAAATACATTTATATTTAATCCCTTCCATTATAAATATTTAATACTAATTACACATATTTGGCGTCAGGCAAGCAAACACGTACCGAACTATTTCCCTCTGTCACGCATATTAGTCATATATTAATCGGAAAAGGTATTCAATTTGAAAAATTATTACGAAAAGATAAATATTGCTCTAGATAACTTGTAATGTGATTTATATTTTTTTGACTACCGTAATATAATCTATATTTAGAACTATACAAATACAAATCTTGTAGGATGTGATGTATGTATGATTAAAATTGATTGAGCAGTATTTATAAAGTGTAAAATACTTGGAGGTAAATTATAGATAAAGTGAATAAAGGCGGGAAGGCAGAGGAGTGTAATTAATTATAAGTGTTAGTAATAGTAAGTATAATAAATTAATCTATGGCAAAAAAAAATATAATAAATCAATCAGATCTGAAAAATCACTTTTTATATAAAAAATACTTTTAAAATTTTTTTAGATGTTGGATTAAACTTTTAAAAATTATCACAATATGAAAAAAAATATTTTTACTTATTTTGGGAAGATACTTTAAGTAGCTTTAAAAAAAAAGATGAAAAAAAAAGGTGAAAAGGGTGGGTGTATCAACTAATTTTAAAAATTATAAAAATAACAATATTTGATCATATTAAAATATTATAATATAAATTTCTACTTTTCTTTTTTATTGTTAAATAATTTAAAAAATAATTTTTTTATTCTATTCAAATATAAAATAATTTTTATATTTTATAAAATCTTTAAATAATTAATTATTTTTTTAAATAATCTAAAAAATATTTTTTAAAGAACTTAAATAAATGGCCCCAGATGAAGTAGGTATGATAAGGGCTCCTGCCCTTCTCTTCATGCATACTGCACACCCAAACGAAAAATATTTTAATTTATTTATTAACAGTCATAGTCTGCTTCTCTCCCTTCTTCCGTGCTGTGCGCCTTTTAATTTGTTTGGATAATAAAAATAAGTACTTATGGGGATTTATAAGTACTTACATGGTAGAGTTGTCAAATAGAAATAATTTTTTAATAAGTATTTAATAGCCTATTTGGATAACATAAATAAGCAGTTATGAATCATAAGTGCTTATATGGTAAAGTTGTCAAACGGAAACAACTTTTCAATAAGCACTTATGCCTCAAATAAGTGCTTATGAAATAAATTGATTTTTTTAGCTTATGATAATCACTTATCCTCCTATAATCACTTATTTTATTTTTTCCTTCTCATTATCCACCCAATAATCACTTAAATCCCAATATCCAAACACATTTCTTTTCTCAAAATCACTTATGAGATAAAAATATCAATCACTTTTGATATAATCACTTATTCTCATAATCACTTATGAATAATCACTTATCCTCATAATCACTTATATATAATCTAATCCAAACGCACCCTTATGCCTCAAATAAGTGTTTATGGAATAAGCTGATTTTTTCAGCTTATGATAATCACTTATCCTCCCATAATCACTTATTTCCTTTTTTCTTCTCATTATCCACCCAATAATCACTTAAACCCCAATATCCAAACACATTTATTTTCTCAAAATCACTTATGAAGTAAAAATATTCAAACACAAATCACTTTTAACATAATCACTTATCCTCATAATCACTTATGAATAATCACTTATATATAATCTAATCCAAACACACCTATACATAATCTAATCCAAACACATCCTTTATCTTCTGCTCTACGGAGCATCTTTCCGGTGCTTTTATTGGAGTACATACATTTCTTATATTGGTCCAAAAACATACATTTCTTATGTTGCAGTATTTCTTAATTTTCCACTTCGAAATTTTTAAAATATAAGCATTTTTAATTTGAAATTCATTTTTATAACTTTTCTAATAAAATTATGAAAAAAATAAATATTTAACACATCGTGTCACGTAATCCACATTATCAGCTTTATTTGATGAAATAGTTTATTGTTATTATGAATTTTTGCCTGAATAATTATTCATATAATCTAAGTATTATCAAATAATATTTTTTAAGCAGGGCCTCAAATTCTTAAAACATTTTCTATACTTAAATTTAAGTTGGTAAATTTTACTGGAATCTAAATATAAAATAAATATTTCGTCAACCTATGCAAATATACTTTTTTTTAAAAAAATAATCATATACCAATGAAAGACATAAGAAAGAACAATAAAAAAGGGAGCTGCTAAAATGTCATGAAATCCAACCGTGAGTTGGCTGCCCTGCGTATAAGGAAATGCCACTTTATTGTCATTTCAGGTCATTTTCGCCCCTAAAAACTTGAAGGTAATTACGAATTTTTACTTGCATTTAATGTAATTTAATATATTACTAATTGAAATAATAGAAATTGTTGATGGAATTGAAAAGACAGAAGATGAATAAATTCATGGGAGTCGGGTGGCGGGCTAAGCTAACTAATATTATCTACAAAAACGGCATTCAATTCGAGGACACTCTTCTGTTACCATCGTTTTATGTTTGTGAGGTCCTCATGGTCCCCGAAAATAAGGGTTTTGTTATACTCCCACTAATTCTTAATATAAAATTATTTTAATTGAATTATATGAATTAAAAATTAAAATTAAAACTAATTAATTACTTCAATTTTTCTAAAAATTTTAATATTTTTTTAAAATTATCCTTATTTAATTTTTCTTTTTTTTTAATACATTAAATAGGAATATTCTTTAAAAATATATAATAAATACTACCTTATATATTATAAATGGTCTTATATTTAGAATCAGAATTAAAAATTCTATATATAAAAAAAAATATTTAGTTTCAAGGACACTTGGGAAACTACAGCATATATTTAGTGGTGCGTGGACATGAAAAAATCATGAGAGGAGCAGAAATAGGAGATTGTGAAAACTGACAGAAAAAGGTGACCAAGACAAATTGAAGACAAAAAATAAATGCTATTAATGACCATTTCCGTGTCTTTTTGAATTACTATAATAATTAATAAGGCAGAAGACAACCTGGCTTTTCGGCCAAGGCAACAATTGAATGGACCTTGGGCCTTGGCTTCAACAAATCTTTTATTACTTTTTTTGTTTCGCTTTTCTGATGGGTCATTCATTCGTTCATGATTCAACGACATACATACCATACCAGTACTAATATTGAGCATGTGGTTGGGTTAGTTACTACTCCCTCATACTTTCTCCGATTCTATATATAAGATCTTTGATTCTAACTTTAAATATAAAATTTTTTATAATATATGAGATAGTATTTATTATATATTTTCAAAAAATACCCCTATTTAATATATCCAAAGAGAAAGAGTCATTAATTAGCTTTTATTCCAATTCTTAATCCGCATGATTTGATTAAAAGGGTCTTATATTAAGGATAAGAGATAGTACTAAATATAACTTGAAATATATATATATATATGTATTACTAAATAAATTCTGGCATTGCTCAGCTTATTAATTGTTAGCTTGAGTACTAGCGTGGTTGAAGTTTGGAACTTTCTGAAAATGTTGGGCCAAGAATTGAATGCCTGGACTGGTCCTGAAACTGTTTTTCGAAAATCTTGGGCCGGTAAACAAGGGAAAATTTGAGGGTTTATACTGTGTACGTGTCCAAGAATCATTACAAGTAAGCATTGAGCGACTGGACACCCTGAATTGATGATACGTTTCTATCAGCTATGCACATTACATGTTTGAGACTTTGCGAGCGTGAAAGAACCATTAGACCCATTTTAAACTCCTTTGATGTGGGTGCTCCACTAATTTTCTTCTCTAATAAGTGAGCAAACAATTATGACGGAGATTTTCAAGTCTCAAATAAATTGGTAGGGTTGGCAGTTTCTATTTTGAAGTGATTCAAATTGGCATCATTTCCAAAGATGCCCAACATGTCCACATTGGTTACCCCTTGGCACTTTGAAATTATTATATTATATCCACAGATAACGAAATGTGTAGTGCCCATATTTGCTGGTCGGATTGGCAATTTTCTTTCACAGTGCATCACATTTTGATCAGTTTGAGATTTCATTGGTCATTGCTTAACCCAAAGTTTCTAATTTTATGATTTACAGGGCATCTTACCGGCAATGAAGGTGAATTCAGATACAACCATATCTTTTTCTGTAGCAGCAGCAGGTGCGTTATTCTGGAATCCAACATAAATTACTTTCTTTTTTCGAATGCAGCGATTGTTTGACTCAGTATAACTCATACATTCCACCCTTCTGGGCTACATTAATATCTGAATATGCAATGACTGTATAATATGCTGGTGTCCTTGTATCTCTATTCTTCGCCCTTTTGCTTGTACTTATGGCGGACATACTTGTTCAGGAATTAGTTTCTTTTCCACAGTGAATAGTCAAAGCAGGCTTTGATCCTCTTGTCTTGACATTTAAAAGCTATTATTATGGAAGCTTCTTACTTTTTCTTTATGGGCTCTCCACCAGTCCTAAAGAAACAATTTTTCTGTTCTTCGTGAATCTCATTCTTCTAAGGTGACCCAGCCATCCACTCATAAAGCATTTGCAACTTACATAGATTGGGAGTTGAATCCACACGTGTGAACATGCATATACTTTTGCGTAAAAGAAAACATAATGAGTCCATGTCCCTGTGCTTCCTGCTTGTACAATTTTCCTGTTTAGAGTTTAGACTCACAACACCACAAAGGTTTTTTCTTCATACAGTTATTTTCTTTATCTGATTCACATTCACAGATGACGTTTTGGGTTTCCTTTAACAATACTCGGTTACTATAAGGATCTGTCACACTGGGATTGCATATAATTTCTACTCAGATTGATTGGAGACTGGAAATATTTGCAAGTGATTGCATTATTCATACCACTGCTTGAGTGTTATCTGGGATTAGCATGGTCATAGCAGTACTGACATTTTTGCAATAAGCTACTGTTTATAATAATGGAATACTCCGAAGCCTCACTTAAATTTTCTGAAATAAACTAATCAGGAATTGAGCTTGTGAGTGGAGGTTCATGTCTCACTATCTACGGTAAGACATGGACGATGCCTCCCTAGTCAGAGGCTTCTATTCTCAAAAAACAATCAAAGTCTCCCAGAAAAGTATGGAAGAGGGAAAAAGAAAAGGTTGAATGCCATAGATTTTTTACCCCTTTTCCAACCTAAAATGGCGACATGATTCTCTTCAATCGAGTGTCACATTTAGCTTTTCCAACTGATAGCTTCCTACGGGGCCCTCCACATGGAAATGTGCCCTTATAATATAATTGTATATTCAAAAGCGAATCACAATCTATCAGTCCTCACCAAAATATGCCCCATTCATGGACTATCTTTAATCAACGTTTGAAAAGAAAAAATCGTCAAAGCAAGTTGGCCAATGATACAATTGTGGGTCTATGAAATATGGATTCTGTGTAATATCACATTATAAAGTACCACAGCATTCATACTTAGAATTACAAAAGAGTAAATATACATCAGAAAGGGAAGCAGCAACAAGGACAAAGTCAGAGTCACAGAATCTAGAGGGTGCTTTTGTAGAGGAAAGATAATAGCAAGTTGTACTCTACAATGGGTCCCTCAATTTCATGGCGGGGGAGTGTGAGATGAGACTTGTTATCTAGCACTAGTACTCAAATTGCTCCCTCTTTACCCTTCTAAGCTCATCACTTAATCATAATTGGAAGGGTCTTTATTATGGTAAATAATATTTGACATTTATTTTGTATTGGTCTCATCTGACAACTTGCAAGAATCGAATTTGCATGGGTCTGCTTCAATCAGTTGCTGAACCACCTCTTTCATGGTGGGTCGATTAGCAGGGAATTTGTAGGTGCAACGGATGGCAATTCGGATCACTTGTATTATTTCCTCCCTAAATAACCCTGATAATCTCTTGTCCATTATCTCATTAATTCCTTCCATGCTGTCTGCCTTGTTTGAAACCCAATATACAATATTCCTGTTCTCTCCAAACTCTGCCTCCACTGGCTTCTTCCCAGTTATCAGTTCCATTAGAATCACCCCAAAACTGTAGACATCACACTTGGTTGTTGCTCTGGATGAATATGCATACTCTGTGACACCCATGAAAACAAGTGGAATCAAATATCTATTGAAACTGACTTACTAGAACGCACCAAATATGGAAAGCATTATTGATATTATAATGGTTTTTTAAAAGAGATATTTTCTTCAAATCTGGTTGATAATGACTTTGCTCAGAGAATTAACTACCTGGGGCTAGGTAACCATAGGTTCCTGCAATGACAGTTGTGGTGGAATCTTTGCCTCCTCTTGCCTGTAATACCTTGGCGATTCCAAAATCTGCAACTTTGGGCTGGTAATGAGCATCCAGAAGGATGTTGGTAGATTTGATGTCTCTATGAATAATGGGAGGAAGCAAATCGTGGTGGAGGTATGCCAGACCCTGTGCTATCCCCAGTGCAATCTGATGGCGAGTAGGCCATGTCAAATGGATCCAACCTTTGTGCAGGGCATCCCAAAGATTACCATTTGGCATGTACTCATAAACCAGCAAGCTGAAGTCAAAGCTCGAGAAGTAGCTGTACAGTTTCACTATGTTCTTGTGTCTTATACTTCCCAAGGTCTCTACCTCAGTTTTTAACTCCTTGTCCAAAACCATACGATCCTCTTGGGCCGATTCCTTTGATGTTCGACTCCACAGCTTCTTAACTGCAACAAGCTCACCGCTCTTCAACTCAATCTTGTACACTGTCCCGGATCCACCATACCCCACAATATTCTTATCCACCATGGCCTCAATGATCTCCTGCCGATCATAATTTAATTTGTGAAAGCTCTTCAAGTCGTAAGAGAAGAATGAAGAAGATAGTGACTCGTCATCTTGTTCCATAGCAGCCCTCTCTCTGGTATGCCTACGTCTTATAAACAATACAGCTCCAAATCCAATGAAGATCAAAGCTACTGAAATTGCACTAACCCAGATGACACTTATCCTCTTTCTGTTGCCACTCTGTGAACATACAGGGAAATTCAGATCTGATGAGTTAGCATAAACTGGCAACACACAGAGACCAGGATTCCCTGAAAAGCTTTCTAATAACCCTCCTTTCATCAATGAGGAAGGAATTGGACCAGAAAGCAAATTGTTTGAGAAATTGATATAGTTGGGTAGAAGTGCAGAGAGATTCTCAGAGATGCTCCCACTCAAGAGGTTGTTGGAGAGATCAAGAACGTTGAGGGACTGCAATAAGGAAAGGGAGCTAGGGATGGAAGAATTTAGCTTGTTTCCTTGCAGCATCAGTAAATTAAGCCTCTTCAGATTTCCAATTTCAGAAGGTATAGGACCAGACAGAAGATTGTAACTGAGATCAATCTTGACCAGATTAGTAGCACGAGAGATTGTAGGAGGTATGTATCCTGAAATCCGGTTCTTCTGTATGAAAAGCTCTGACAAGTTTCTAGAATTTCCAATGGACTCAGAAATCGAACCAGAAAAATTGTTGTAACCCAAATCAATAATTGAAACATGTGGCAAGCCAAAAAGATCCTTGGGAATTGAGCCCTGCAAGTGGTTATTACTCACTCTGAACCTCAGAAGTGTCAAGCATTTTGCATAGTTATCTGGTAGCTCTCCAGAAAACTGATTTTCCACAACAAGAAAATAGAGCAGTTTACCTCCCTTGCAAACCTCTGCTGGCAATGGACCAGATAGTTGGTTTTCGGACAAGTCTAAAACTACCAGTTCTGAAAACTGACCCAGATTTCTTGGTACTTGACCGCTTAGGAAATTGTCATAAATAGACAATATTCTCAAGGATGTCGAGTTTGTTATCACAGCTGGGATTTCTCCTGAGAGGCTATTGTTGTAAAGCTGAATGACTTCAAGCTTGGGAAGGCGACAAATAGATTCTGGGATATTCCCTGTCAACTTATTGACTGACATATCCAAGTCCCTGAGCTCCATGAGATTTCCTAGCTCCTCAGGTATAACACCAGCAAGATTGTTGTAGTAAAGCTCAAGATATTGCAGATTTTTTAGCATTCCAAGCTCTGGAGGAATATGACCGGTGAGGAAATTTCCACTCAACTCAAGATCAACAAGAGACGTAAGGTTCCCTATGGATGATGGAATTTGGTCTTCCACCATGCATGTCGTGAGAACCATAGCTTTGAGGTTTTTGAGTTTGTAAATATCCTCTGGAAGAGTCCATAAGTTGAAGCCTACATTTTCGTTGAAGTTAAGGACCTCGAGACTGGTGAGATTGAACACAGACATGGGAAACCGACCCGTGAAGAGGTTATATGACAGATCAAGAATCTTGAGAGACGTCAAAGGTAAGAAATCAGGAAGCGTTCCGGCGTGAAACATGTAACTCATGTTAAGCTCTTCCAAGCGGGAACAATTGACTATGGTGTAGGGAAACTTTCCCCTAAGGCGGTTATTGCTGAGACGCAGAACACGTAACTCTGGCAAATAAGAGCATAGATTTTCAGGGAAGTCCCCGGAGAGTGACCAACCGGAGACGTCAAGATTGACAACGTCTCCTCGGTTGTTGCAGGTAACCCCAGCGAAGTTGCAGACAGGTTTTCCTCCGGTGACATCCCAGCTGGATGGGTACTTTCCGGAGAAAGACTCCTTCATGAGAACAAAAAACTGAGACTGGTTGGTATTTAAACTGAATACTAGTGGAATACAAGACATGGAAACAAGAAAAAGAAACAAAATGATCTTACGATCCATTTTGAGAGAAGAGGGAAAAAAGGAAAACTAGACAGTACGCATATAACAGGTTGTTAATGTTGCAATGAAGGAGACGAGTAGGAGCTGTATATAAGATGAAATGTGGGTCGAGGTGGAGGTGGAGGTGAGTGGATCACTACTGAGCGAAGCAGTAAAGAGCCTTGATGACGAAAAAGCAGGTTCTTGATGTGTATATATACAAAGAGTGAACATATATCATAAAGTGGCCTATACGTACGTTTATACTCCACTAGCTCACGAATAATGCACCTACTTTAGACTCTCGTCCGCTGGATGCACAGAATAAACTGCATATCTCATCCGGGACACCGCATGCATGTTTCACTGACCACGACCTCTTCTTCATCCATACGTTTTTCTGCAAGAAAATTATAATTTTTTTCCTTCAACCAGGTTCAGTCGATCAGTGGGCATGCATGTCATCTCTATCTTTTCTGTTGGATTCCCTTACAAGTCAAAACCCATAATACTAGTTATGCTTTCATCACAGGTGTAAAAACGATCAAATATCCTTGAAGAACAAGTTAATCATACAGTGATCTTAAAGAACGAGCCGAGTTTTTAATAATATTTTAATTTGTTGGTTGCTTCAGCAAGGTCTAAAATCAGTAAATACACTTGACAATTCTGTGCTTGTGTGTATATATTTGTAATGTGTAATACTGTTAACCACTTGACGTTGATTCTGCTATTTGAGGTTATTTTAACCCCAACTGAATTTAAGTGCAAGTTCCTTCAACTTTGATCAAACCTGGAACTGGAAAGGCTAGTCACGTGTAAATTATAACCATAATATATTCAATACTGAAAACCCATTTGAGTGATGTCTAAACTAATTTCCTCCCCCAAGATTTAATTATATAAACGTATGAATCACTTTCTTTTTGCCTTTGACGGAGTTCGGATGACCTGGTGGTTACTGTGTGTATTAAAGAAATTAAAAAGGCTCTGATTTAATAATTCTGTAATGCTTTCAGATCAATGATATTTTAGCGATGACATATTCTAAGAATAAAAAATGCAAGTTGCACTACTTTTATCTCTCACAGCCTTCACATTTTTGACACGTTGCATCTAAATTTAAGTGACCTTATTTTAAAAAAATTCAAATGTTCGTACAGCAGGATGAATTTATATATATATTTGGTCACATCATGAAAAAAATTTCTTGAATACTTGCATATATGATTAACTTGTTTAAAGATTTCTCGTATAGCTATCTGGACGTATGCATGTTTTCTTCTGTTACAAGTTCTCTTAGACTAGTTAGCTGAGATGATTATAAAAATAAATAAACGGAGGAGTCCTAATAGCATATGTCTGAACAAACGAACATAGTTTAGTATCAATATATAAAGCCAGGTTGTAGGGGAAAAGGATGTAAGAGAACATATGCTAGTAACGTTTAATTAGTGATTTCTTATGAATTTGATTACCTCTCAATTATGTTCTGCTTGCCACTATTCCTTACTTGCTTCTCATTAATTAAGGAGAAAGAAAACTAGCTAGTTCTAGTGGTAATGGAAACTAAAAAAAATAAAAAATAAAAAGAAAATAGGAAAAAAAATTTAATTATTTGATGGGCCTTGCTGTAGATTCCACTTGCTTTCGCTTTTTTGCAATATACAAATTGAATTGGATGTCAGGGATGAAGCTAGCTAAGATTCGATTGTGTCACCCCAGATAAAATGGAATTCTGAAGAAATGAGAATATATGTATGTGTTTGATGTATTTATTTAATTTAAGCAAAAAGCAGCAACGGTGGACGCTGAACCACAACAGACTCACATAAATATAGATCGGCCAATCCAAATCCTATATCAATATATATACGAATCTCTAATTAATATAGGACGTCAAACGTGAACCACATGTAAGAAAATTCCTTTTATTGTGTTTTTATTGGATTCCTTTTTTAAACTTTCCATTGTGAGAGAACATGATAATTTGTTTTCAAATATAATTCTTTTAGTCATGTCTCTATATGATACAGATGGTAAAAGTAAATGCATTATCCTAATTAGAATATAATAATATATATGCTCAATTCATTAAGACGCAAAAAAGGTTTTTGTTTTCTTGTGTCATAATATATTAACAAGTGAAAGTGGAGATGAACGATGTAAACATTAACTAATCCTCTTTTCCTGACCCTTTTTAACGTTTGTTAGATATTTTTCCCCACTCCATAAGTTTGGGGTTGTGCTCCAAAGTTTTAGATAAAGGAGCAAGTTATATACATATGTAGACAAGAAAGATAAAGAATTTATTTTATGGTTAAACAAACAATAAAAAAGGGATAAATTGAGGATCATATTCATGCGAGATATATATCGATCTAAAATTTTAATTAAGCTAATAGCAAAAAATATTCACTCAAAAGAACAGCGTTGACTGAGGAAGAGAATTTCTTAATTTCTTACCAAATCAGAAAGGTGAAAAGGTCCACAACGTACTGATGATGCATTTAATTCAACGAATAAAAACCATGTATATAATAATTAATTAATTATGAGGATTTATCAAGAACAAAATCATTTGCATGCCAAATTTTGGTTAGGTCCTACGTGCATAGTAGAATCGGACAGCTGGAAGAGTTTGTGAAGGCCCTAAAAGAGTGGGAATCTGCCTGAGATGAGTGCTCAATGATGGAAGCGCAAAGCAAAGATGCCCACTCACTCTCCGTTCAAAAAGTTACATACATACACACAATGTCCACATTAATTTCCAAACAGAAATTCTGATATGCTAATATAACTTGTCTTGCTATCTTTCTCCCCCACAAATTCCTCCACACCTGTCAAATAAATAGTGGATAACCAAAATTCCTTTGCTTTTCTCAGGAACTTGATCAATCTTATATTAATCATGCTTTTGCTTCACATTAATCAACACATGCCTGTATAATTTGTCGAATGAACAAAAATCAGTTGAAACTAAAGAATATATGATAACACTAACACGCTTGAGGGCATTTCATAAAATATTTTGGTATATTCTCTTCCATTTTTTTTTTGGTAGGATGAGTCTCTGCAATGAACTTCTGTAAAATTACTCCATAAACATAGAAAGAGAAAGGAACTGGTTGTATAACATTGAGATCTATAAGTCTGAATTACAAAGTGCATGGCATCTTAAAAATAAAAATACATTCAGAAATGAAAGCTTAAAAGAAAATAATAAAACACCAGGAGGAGGAGGAGGAGGAGGAGGAGTAGCAGAATTACAAAAGGAAGGAAAGAAGAGAATCACAGGAGGAGAGATACTAAGAAAGAAGGCATCACTCAAATTCATCCAAACCCCTTTCTTTAGTAACCTCTCTTAATATAACTTCTATGCCTCTCACTTTTACGTGCATTCGTAACAACCTCATGATAACCATGCTTTCTTCTCCCTTCCAATACGTGATATCCCAAACTAATCATCCCCTCATGCTTCATTACAGTCTCTTCTTCAATTATTTCACTTCACAACGGATTGGGGCTGAAGAAAACAGAAGCTCACTAATTTGTGGAGGCCCCAAATGACGAAGGATTCCTTTCTTGCCCAATTAGCCCATTATCTGATAACAGCCCAATGGAAACTCTAGGCTGCTAGTTCGCGATCATGATGGTTCTGTAGCAATAAGTAATAGTAAACCAAATAATAATAGGGTGCTTCTGTTCCTTCCCATTTTCTCTTCTGCTACGACTGCTCCGGACCCCAGAGTCACATCCAACCATTTCTTTTAGTTTTACTCACTTCAAACAAACCCAAAAATAAAAATAAAAAAATTGCAGTCAAGTTTGCTCCGTCAATGATTTCAGTCAAAATCTGCTTGTTGTCGGCTTCTCTCTCTCCCTCATTGACTGGTGCCACCTCTAGGAACTACAATGCATTCAATGGATGGAATCCAGCTTAAAGGCGAGAAGACTAAATGGAGCTTGCTTTTTACATTTCTTAGGCCTTACAAAGGCAAATGATAATGGCATTGAAGACTCAAAAACACCTTCATTTTGCTCTCTCTCTCTCTCTCTTTTTGCCAGACACGTTCATATTACTTATAATCAGATAAATGACAACACTATTGGAGATTTGAGTTGAGGAAACAATCACTCCACTCTCCTGGAAAATTCTCTTCGTCCTTGCCCAGTCACAAGCCATCTTTTTATTGTGTTTAGATTGAACAAAGGTCTCTAAAATTGAGAAGGCGAAAGCTTCGTTTGTAATCTACCAATTCAACACGATATATACTGGCCCCAATTGAAAGCTGATTTTATAATCTAACAAGCCTCTTAACAGTTAATCCTGATGACAAGAACCCAACACGGGGATACCAAATTAGTTTCTTTATTGAAAACTGCTTCTTGTTATTGTAAATTACACAGGCATACATCATCTCTGGCTAAAGGATTCCCTCCTCCATGCAATATCTACATTTCTACTACTAATAATAAGTAGAGAGGTGGTTTCTCCGATGATCCAAAACTGAAGCCTGCGAGACTGCCAATATTCTGGAGCCTCTTAGGTGCTTGGCTTGAGCTTTGATGTGTGAGTGTCCTGCATTTTCTTTTCAGAGCCGTCTTTGCTAATAAGGATTCCGACCAATTTACAAGGCTCAGCATCCTCAAGCATTTGAACCACACTTCTCATGGTGGGCCTCAAAGCTGGAAGCCTTGCCGTGCACAGAATCGCTATTCTCAACATCTTCACGGCCTCCTCTTTATACATCTCTGGTATTCTGGAGTCCACCACACTCATAATGCTCTCTTTGCTCTGCACCTTGCTGCACACCCAGCTCACTATGTCTTTGTTTTCCCCATACTCTGCTTCTATTGGCTTTTTCCCTGTTACCAGCTCCATCAATACCACTCCAAAACTGTACACATCACTTTTCTCAGTCACTTTGTATGTGTACCCATATTCTGCACCAGACATTAAACATCACGTTGAAAGACAACACGTAATAATAAGTTCTGACCTAAAAAATGATGGATTTGAACTTACCGGGAGCAATATACCCATGTGTTCCTGCAATGACGTGTGTAGAATCCTGGCCAACATTGGCTTGAACAATCTTGGCGAGTCCAAAATCAGCAATCCTGGGCTTCATCAACTCATCCAACAATATGTTACTAGATTTTACGTCCCTATGAATTACAGGCCTCTCACACCCATGATGTAAGTACTCCAGCCCTTTGGCTGCTCCAACTGCGATCTCATACCTTTTTTCCCAATCCAGTTCCATCTTCCCACTTGTGTGAAGCCGATCCCATAAGCTTCCATTTGGAAGATATTCATAAACCAGCAAGCTGGAATCCTCGCTTGTGATGCTGCAATAAAGCTTCACGACGTTCACGTGTCTTATGGAGCTCAGGGTCTGCACCTCTGCATCGAATTCCTTGGACTTGGACATGCCGTCACGCTTTCCGATCATCGGAGTACTACTTCGGCTCTTCTTCCGGCCAGTAGAATCCATATTCCATATGTGCTTAACGGCGAGTTCCTTACCGTTTGAGAGTAGAACCCGGTACACGTTTCCTGATCCTCCTTTCCCTATTAGATTCTCTTGCTTAACGGAATCCAGAATCTCATCCTCAGTGAAACTCAGCACGTGGAAAGATTTCAAGTCCCAGGATTCTTCCTTCAAAGAGCGTTCTCGGTATTTCTTCGTCTTATTCAGCTGCAAGTAAAAAGCCAGACAAGCGAGAAGCATGATTACAACGATTGCGAAGCAAACGATGAGTGTACGGACGTTTCTGGGTATGGCTGAATGAGCAGAACAAGGCCTGATAGAGTTGATCTCGTCGAGAGTGCAGAGACCTGGGTTTCCATTAAGACTTCCATTGTGAGCTTGAATGGATAGAGATTGTGGGATTGGACCCGTTAATCGGTTGCTCGATAGATCTAAAAGGCTCAACCGGAGGAGTGCGAAACTCGCCGGAATCTCACCCGAGAGTCCGTTTTGAGACAAATTCAACGCATTAAGAGCCGGTAACTGCCCCAAAGATGAAGGGATATTTCCGGAGAGTGAATTCTGCGCCAGTTCGATATCATTAAGGGAAGTACACGATCCCAAAGAGTCGGGTATTGACCCAGATAACTTGTTGCTCTGTAAATGAAGACTGCTCAATTGTTTCAGCTCCCCAATACCTGATGGTATTTCCCCGGAAATTTGATTCTCGCTCAGATCAATCGTCACCAAGGACGTCGCTTTCGAAATTTCTTCCGGTATCTCACCAACCAAGCGGTTCCTTCTAGCATATATATGATTAAGGGCTTTCGCGTTCTTGATATCTGACGTAATTGAACCTTCGAACTGATTCAGTTCAACATCGATTATCTCCGCGTTCGGCAATCCCCATATGCCAGAAGGAATCGTTCCCAAAAGCAAGTTATCGTTGACTCTGAATCGACGCATAGTTGTACAGTTCGCATAAGTTGCTGGTATATCTCCGGTGAGCTTGTTCTGAAGCAAGAGTAGTGCATGCATCTTTCCCTTCTTGCACATAGCGGGCGGAATAGGACCCGTCAACATGTTCTCTGACACGTCGATGTAATCAAATTCTGCCCAAGAGCCAAGTTTCTGAGGAATGGGTCCGGACAAGTTGTTGGTGTACAACGAGAGATTCAAGAGTTTTCTGAATTCACCGAACTCCGGTGGAATTTCCCCTGTTAAATTGTTTTGAAACAGTTGCAGGGAAACCAGATTCGTCAAGAACCCCAACTCGGAGAGATCGCCTTCAAGCTGATTCGCGGACCCATCCAAATTCTCGAGGCTTATGAGATTTCTGAACCCAATTGGAAATTTTCCAGTGATTGCATTGTTGTAGAACTCAAACTGCCATAGCTTGCGCAGATTTCCAATCTGTGGAGGAATCTCGCCCGATATATAATTCATTGAAATCTCTAAATTTATAAGCTCTGTGAGATTACCTATACCGGCAGGTATTTCTCCTTCGAGGCTACAATTGGTTAGATAAACCCAACGGAGGTTCTTAAGATTGACGACCTCGGAAGGAAAAGGAGTGCGATCAAAAGGGTTATCTCCAACGCTTAACCGCACGAGACCTGTCATATTTCGCAGAGACTTCCATGGAAAAGTTCCAGAAAATCCGCTTAGATTCAAAAAGAGATACTGCAACTGGTTAAGAGGAGATATGTTCGGAAATGGGCCCGAGAAGTTGTTGTTACCCAAGTCTAAGTATTCTAACTTGACACAGTTTCTCAAATCCTCTGCAACTTTGCCATACAAGGAGTTGAACCCGAATGAAAGCTTTTGGAGCGACGGAAGCTGGCAAATGGAGTCGAAAGGAAGAACCCCAGATAGCTTCTGGTAGGAAAGGTCGATTTCCATCACGGAACCGTCGGAGTTGCAGGTAATCCCATGGAAACTGCAGGCAGAGTTGGTAGAAGTCCAGGAGTCAAAGACGGGGGAGTTTGACTGGTGGAGTGCGGATTTCAAGTTGAGAAGAAGTTGACGGTCGTCGGATACAACACTGGAGATGGAGGAGACGAAACAGAAGAGGTAGAAGAGAGAGAGACACCGGTTGGAGGATGGTGCACGCAAGGAATGAGACATTGTTTAGGGTGTGAACGAAAGGTGGAAGCAGCAGAAGGAAGTGGCGCTTCAACAAATAGGGGGGGATATAGCCCTGTAATTTGTATTTTCGTTACAACGGTCGGTCCCTTTCTCCCTCCACTTCTTTCTCTGTTTTTTAATTTTCTTTTTCACATGAAAGTATTGTCGGAGAGTTAATGCTACTTTTCCTAAAGCACTCCCACTCACAGGATCACGAGCTTAAGCTTCGCCGATCTATCATCACTCAGTGGCCATGCTGTTCCAATGAGGTGGCTTCCCTCCTCACACAAAACACCTTGGAAAGCAGCAGGCCTGTGAGTTACTACCTGGAAGCAGCCACTTCGCATATATGCTAGTATTGAGTATTGACTTAGACCTGCTGATAATGATTAGCTCCAGATTGACCCCATACAGACGACACCGGAAAGTTTAGGCCCAAAGTATGAAATTACCTCGTCTGTGAGAAACTTGGTTCATTTTACTTGGTGCTTCAATTAGGTTATTACTCCATGGCTAAGTTCACCCATGTAGTAGATATACTTTGAAAATGGTGACTGACGGTGTCAACCCTGCAGAGATTTCACTCATAATGTTTTTGACTCATTTCTTTACTAGTTTGACAAAACGGTAGCAGCATTTTTCATTTCTTAAATTCAACTACCTCATAATTATCCTGGACTCCACCTAATTTGAATTTGAATTAGTAAAATAATAATAATTTGAACATGGTATTTTTTATTTTGTGTGGAAGAGGAAGTTAGTGAGAAAGTATTTGAGTCTGGTAAATATGATTTTTATTTTTATTTGAGAATTATTATTATTGTTATTGTTATATTACTTGTATGGGTTGGGTGGAGAGGGGAAGAAGCGGTGTGAAACACGGAAGGGAGTAGCCGCCGACGTTGACTAAAGAAGTAAAGATATGTGGGGAAAACGGGATAAGACATGAGCACAGAACGTGGAAAATGTCATTAGCTGACAAAAAAACTTTAGTGGTACTGGATGCTTTGCTGGCGCGTCAGCATGCCGGAGACTCAATGTTTTCAGGTAAATTCACATCATTCCCCAATCAAAATTTAGATCAAGCGTCATTGTTGTGAGTCGTCTCTGTTTGATTATTTATTTTCAAATAGTAAAAAAATAGTATTATTATTTAAAAAAAAAAAAAGTGTCGCTTCTAATGGAGTGTTTTTTAAGCGGAAGGATGATTAAAAAGTGAGTTATATGTTCGTGTAGAACAAGCAACGTGGAATGTACTAATGAAAAAGCATAGATAAAGAAATGAAAGAAAAGAGAGATGAAAAGAGTTAGCATGAGAGGTGGGTGCCAAGTAGTAACTGGGAAATTTGCGATAAATTTGTTTGTATAATCATAGGATCAGAATGTAATTGGGAAATCGAACTCCTGAAAATTCATACATATATAGCCTCTGTTAATTGTCGTTATTTGGTACAAAATTAATTATAATTATAATTGGGAACTATTATATGGGAGAGTAGAGAGTTGGAGAGTGTGGGGGGAGCAGAGGGTGTTGTGAGTTGGGACCCCACCCATTAATGAGGAAATTGGATGACTTCAATTCCTCATTACTCACACAATTGCTCTCCAATTCAACGTGTTTAATTTACATATAGGTATAGGTAGGGGTGTAAAAATTTTAACTTTGGTAACAAGTTAGATCTCCGGGGGGGTTCAAATATGGAGTGATATTTGAATTTAGATCTATTACTATAAAGTAGGCGCTAAGCGAGTGTGAATGTGATGGAGTTGAGGAGGAGGAGGAGGAGGAGGAGGAGGAGGAGCTTATGTATGCGTTTCCAAGTTAGAGGGGATCCTTCTCCCGTGTACCTAGTCTGTCCAAAATACTACTACCACATAACCTAATAATCACCAATGCACAATTAAAACCATATTGATATATACCCCCCAATTAATCAACATTATATATCCATCCGTCAATTAAATAACCTTGCATATTTCTTGTATATAAGCAAGCAAGCAAGCGCACTAATCCCGCTGTCTTACCAGTGAATGGGGTAACAATAACATCCTTAACGCAAAACAACACAAATATCAAATTATTTGTACCTTTGACAAATGACATATACCCTCCTGGCATTGTCATATATATATATATATATATATATAATCCCCATCGCAAAGATTCGCCCTTATACATATGAATTGTGATGTTATAATTTTGGAAATATATTTTTTTATAACTTCATTTATCAATTATGCAAAAATTAAATCGATGTTGTCAAAATACATAATTTATTATCTTGAATAACTATTTTATAATCATATTATTTTGTATATTTAATTTTTTTAAAAATCAAACATCATACATTTTCGACAATTAGCCTTCAATTTTGTCTTAAGTTTTTAATTCTATCACATGTGTTCTTTTTTTTTAAAAAAAAAAAATATCTTGTCAGAACTCAGAATTGCGTCGGTGACTGAAATACCTATCGACGCTCTCATAATGGACCAAACAAGTTTTTCCTCTCGTATTTTGATATCGAAAGAAATTATCAGGAATTGCGACAATTAATTATTATTTTAATTGATAGTTAAAAGTGTATTATAACTTATTTTAATTGATATTTAAAAGAGATTGTGATGCAAATTTATATATATAATTTATTTCATATTCTTGTTTATTTTTATCTTGTCGTAAATATATTATTATTGTACGATGTATGTATTAATTAAATATATAAAGATACCAAAGTTGCAATGAGCCGTGGGACCATGGCACTAGGGGGAAAAATCAACACCCAATAGAGACATGAAACCAATTTCCATGACACCTAGGAAAAAAAATTCAACACCCAAGAGATGCATTAAAAAAAAAACAGAAAAAAACATATCCAATTCAAGTACCAAACGCAATCACTTTGAAATTGATGCCAAAACGACATTGGGCATTCTTTGAATCGGATTTAAGGGTGGAAAACCAGGGATTGCCCTCACAGGACCACTTGGGATGAGTATTTGAGTGTCCATTTACCTCTTGATCCACCACTCCAAATTTAACAAAAAATATAGTATGTGCATGTGGGTAACTAAACAAATCTTATCTTGTTCTTGCTTCCTATGAAAAGCACATCGTTTTGAGAGGGTGATTCCAAATAATTGAGCACCATCTCTAAAGTGGAAAAAACAGAAAATAAAAAGAAGAGCAAAAGGGAACAAAAGTACTCCATCATTGTGAAGAAAAGATTAGCAAGAGATAACTGATATGAGATCACCAGCTCAACTCATACTTTTTCTTTACTTGAAAAACCAACTTTATATGCATATTTCCCTTTTTTTTTCCTTGTTAAAAATGTACGATTTCATAATTTAGTATTATATTATTTATTTTTTTTCTAAAAGAAGTATATATATTGGTATATGATAATTTTTTAAGGCTTACATTTGATTTAATATGATATGAACGCCATCTATTGATCACACCCTATCGGATCCAGAAAGCGACAAAACTTATCTTCTTCTTTTTTTCGTTATCCTAATCTCTCTTTTCTTAACCGAAGCCTAATCAACCCCCACCCTCCAAAAAAAAAAGTGTATTTTTTTCTGCATTTTTCTTATACTTTATGTTATTTTCATCATGCCTTTTTTTTTTATTATTTTCATTGCTCCGTGAACGAAGATTAAAATTCTAAGCCTATAGATATAAATTCAGAGTAATTAATAATGCTTTAAAAATAAATATTTGCCGACCATGAACTCACAAAGGCCATCCTTTGAACTAAAAAAAAAAACACTTAACAACTTTATATAGCAAAGGAAAAGAAAACCTAATAAAAAGAAAGAAAGATATAGAAGCAAAGAAAATGAAAGAAACAAATAAATTATATGCAACCATAGGTCCAGACAAACGCAAGTAATGAAATGAATAATATATTAATATGAGTCGTTTTCCTCTTCAAATATTAATATATTACTCAATCCTCATTATTTGATAAAAATATCATCAGAAGGGAAGTTTTTGGTGATGTTCTAGATAGTCTACAATTTTATGGCCTCTTTGCATGTGCTTTTGAAATTAAATTTGAGTCCAAAACCAATTGTGAAAATAACATATTTAGTTATTATATTACTTCTATATTGGAAACTCATTATTAGCAGAAGCAGCTTGGAGGTTACTTTTCTACTGGAGGTTGCTTTTTTATTGTAAACTGTGATTGAGTATTAATTATATATCAATTAAAATAAAGTCATATAAAAATATATCAATAAAAATAAGAAAAAATTGAAAAATTGAAAAAATAAAATTTTTGTAAAATTTCTTTTATCTAATAACCATAATATCCCTTTAAAATTTTAATCTCCATAGACTATAACTTGTAAGAAAATGTTACGCCAAATATATTATGTTCTCAATTAAATAAATGCATATTAAATTTTAGTTCAAATAAATTAAATTAATCATGTGATAGAGTTTAAACTCAATTTAAAGAAAAAATTATGAGTTTTGTCAAAATTAATTTTCAAATAAATCATCTAAACATAAACACGTTAGTCTAAAACTAATTTTTATCATACTACGATACAAAATTAATTTTATCAAAATTCATTTTTTACTAACTAAAAATCAAACGGACACTTAGTCAGACATTCCTTCCTTCCCTTTTACAACCACTGGCTTCACCTTCAGCAAAATAATAATGAGACAACCATCTCATAAGTGCCTGTCTTATAATTAATATATCAATATAATACGTATATAAAAAATAATTTTACAACTATTTATTTATTATTCATTTATATAGAATTATTTTTGCGGAACAACTATTTCATTGACATGAGTGCTTCTTTTAAATTTGAATATCTTTTATATTTTTACTTTTTTGTCAAAAGAAAAAAATTGAATTAAGGGTCTATTTAATTTTAGGGATTTGACTTCCCCTCCCTTCCAAATCCCTCAAACCAAACAAACTCTAAAAAACCTCATGTGTTTGTTGTTCATAAATCCAGGGGTAGTTACTATGTTTTTTTACCATGTGATTCACATGTAAGAATTAAATCTTTCACTGTTAATTTTTTATTCACGAAGGATAAAATTAAGAAAGCTTTCCATTTGAAGACAAACTGGGACAACAACTCTTTTTTGTAAAAATGGAACATACAAAACCAAGTAACATTGTGTTCTTACATAATTTTTTTTTTAAATTATAGACTAGAAATATTTTTCACCAACACCAAAGACTAAATTATATTTGGTAGAAAGAAAATTGATTTCAAAAAAGAAAAAATGAGAAATAAAATCTATCTCAATGTTTGATTTCCAATAGAAAAGTTATTATTGGCTATAAAAAAATATTAACATTTCTAATGGAAGAATTATAATTTATTAAAAAATATATTAAAATAGATTTTTTTTTCCATTTTCCCTTTCTTGAAACCAACTTTCTTTCTACCAAATATGACCTAATTTTTTTCGGGATTTGCAAGAGGTAAACCCCTTTATTAGGACACACTTATAGTATTCTTTTTTATATAATTAATAGCAATATATTTTTTATCTTTTACAAAAATCAAAATGTGTAATATTTATTTTATTATTATTTTTTTTTAGTAAAAAGTAATTCCAATTACCAAGAACAAATACATCCATCATCTAAAAGGATATTGAATGAATAGCCACCATCTAGGAAGGGTTCTAATATTCCTTCAATATCAAAACCTTCGAATGAGTAAAATGATCAATTTGTGCATACTCCAAAACAAGCCTGTAACATAAAAAAGACTACTAGCCATCACTAAACAAGATTCAATCTCTTAAGGTAAGTCATCTCCTATGATTTGATCTTTTTTGGAAGATAGTGTTAAGTTATCACAGCTATCTCCTCTTTAATCTTCTGAAAAATTACATTAATCTCATTCTTCTCATCCTTAAAATCCTGTGATTTCTTTCAATCCAAATATGATAAATTGTTACAGCAACAGCAGATCAAGGTATATTTCTTTTGATTTTGTTGTACCTATATGCAAAGGTTGAAAGTCTAATCCATCTATTAAACTCTATTAATAAGCCATCACAATCAATCCATTTTGCAATCAATCTCAGGAATTGTCTTCACCAACAAGAGTCAAAGAACAAGTGTTCCCTTGTATCCTCCTTTACCTCACAAAAAACACATTTGAGATTAGCCACTTGAATATGAAATTTTTGCATTATACTTTTAGTTAAAAGCCTTTTTTCTCAAAGCTAGCCATGTAATGAAAGAGTGTTTGGGAACATTAAATTTGCCCCAAGCAATTTTCACCCATTGAGTAGTTGATTTATCCCCAACTAACCATTTATAACCAGATTTCACAATGTAGATTCCATTGCTCTTCGAAATCCATTTACCATCTTGGAAACTTGCTGCCATTTTGTCCCTTAGCTTCACAAGTTTCTTCCAATGCGAACTTGTGCCTGTCTTGATTTGGTAAGCCCAGAAATCAGTATTCTTCAAGTATCATTTATCCACTTTACGCACAATGTGTCTATTTTTTAAGCCACTATCCAACTATATTTTGGCCACTGTAACTTGGTTCCATGTTGTACTTCTTCTAAAGCCCAACTTTCCTTGATTTTTCCCATAGCAAATTTCCTCCCCACTCACTAGATTCAAACCTGGACCATTATCCTTATTCCAAAGAAAATTCCTACAAACTCGTTCTACTTCTTTAATTATAGATTGGGGTACAATAAATATTGAGGACCAATAAGTGTGCATAGCCAATAAAGCTGAATTTACCAGTTGAGCTCTACCTGCATATGACAAATTCCATGCGGATTAGCTTCAAACTATTGCAGTTGTCTTTTCAATTAAGTTGTGATAGTCTCCTTTTGACCACTTTGTTGGAGAAAGACGAATTCCAAGGTACATTAGTGGAAACTCACCGATATTAAAGCTTATGGCTTTCTTTAACTGATTTTTAATGTTGTCATTTGTTCCCCCACAAAAATTTGTGATTTATAAGTGTTTGCCTTTAGTCTTGTAGCTTTTGAAAACTCCTTGAAAGCTTGCATGAGGATCTCAAATTATTTTAGGTTAGCTTTACAGAACATTAGGAGGTTATCTGCAAAACGCAAATTTATTACTTTAATTTTTTACAATGGGGATGAAAAGAGAAACCTGAATGTGGACTTTGTAGTTTCAAGATCATGGTAAGATAGTCCATCGCAATGACAAAAATGAGCGGGGATATAGTATCACCTTACTTGAGCCCTTTGCCACCAGCAAAAAGGCCTTTTATATCCCCATTGATAAAGATGGAAAAACGTAGTTGTAGTAATACACCACATTAACCAATCAATGAATTTTGGGGGAAATTTTAGGGATGCCAATAAATCTTTAACAAATCTCCATTCAATAGTATCATAAGCCTTTTTTAAATCAATCTTTAATAAACATCTTGGGGAGGTGCTCTTCCTTTTGTATAGTCTTAGAAGATCCTGACATACAAGGAAGTTATGTGCAATAGCTCTCCCTTATATAAAAGCGCCTTGGTTTTGATCAATCAGTATAGGCAGAATAAGCTTTAACCTTTCACAAATAATTTTTGAGATACACTTGTAAAGTGTATTATAGCAAACTATGGGTCTAAAATCACTTGGAGAGTTAAGTGCATCCACCTTTGGAATTACTAATATTAAGGTACAATTTGGCTGTTTAGAGCATCCGGTTTGGAAGAATTCAATCATAACATTGATTTCCTCACCCACCAGATCCCATGAATATTTAAAAAACCCATTATTGTAACCATCAGGACCGGGAGATTTATTCACATCCCTTGAGAACATAGCGTGTTTGACTTCCTCCCTTGTGACGGGTTGAATTAGGCTGAGTTGTTGAACAATGCTCAATGTAAGGCCCTATTCAATTGCGGAACACTTAGAGGTTTTGTACTATAAGAGCATCCTAACATATTCTTAAAGAACTTCACAAAAGTGTCACCATTTTTTCGTGATCTTGTAGCCAAGCACCTTCTTCATTTTGGATGGCATGAATTCTATTTCTAAACCTTCTTTCTTTTATTATACCTTGGAAGTATTCAGTATCTAATTCTCCTATTTTGATCCAATCATTTTTTGCTTTCTGCTTTAAACAGCTCTCAAGGCATATAGATAATTGAGTAAACTTTCTATTGGCTTCCTTTTCTCTTTATTGCAATTGTTGAGAATTTCGGTACACACACAGCGAAAAAAACATTAAGAAATTCCCTCCCATAGATCCGTCAATGTTGTGTTAGATTAAGATGTAGAAAATAATTTTACCTCCGGTATGTTCTTTTGGTGTTCTTTTGCTACCGTTAGATCCCAGGAATTGACGCGTTTGATCAACTCCCCCTATCGGTATCCACACGAACAGTGAGTCTAACTCGAACGGCGTGCTAGCACCTCTATTTATGAACGCCTGTACGTTTTGTGTTGGTCCGTATGTCCTCTATTCGTCCATACACTTTAGTGTGCGGTTGTTCAATCTCTTGGATAAGTGGAGACTCTCTTTTAATTTTATATTTAATAACCCTAGTCTATATAATCATATAAATAAGGTTTATTATTTGATTAATTTAAATCAATTATTTAAATTAAATAAAATTTTAATTAAATAGATTAGTTTAGATTTAAATCTATTTCATAGAATAATATATAAACCAATTGTTTAATCTAAATTTAGAATCAAATCTAAATTAAATTTAGATTATGACATTAATTTAAATTTCAATCTATCACATAAAATTAAATTTAAAATTAATTCATTTAAATTAATTTAAATAAAATATATATATTTCGAAATAATATAATATATATCAAATATATAATATATCAAACATATATATATATACTTCAAATTTTATAATATATATCAAATATATATATATATAATTCAATCACATTAAATTGAACGTTAAATTCATTGAATCTAGACATTTTAGTTTGAGTTGGCCCGTTCTTATATGCGACTCTATAGACTCATATGATGTTGGCAGTTGGCTAATAACACTATTGGACCTTTAAGTCACAAGTGGCCTCTAGCAAGACATTGTAACTATCCAAATCATATGAAATCAGTAATCTGATATAACTTATCATATAACCCGATCGCATCACTTTTGTCTCATGATATATAGGTTAAGTATGAGGTCTGGAAACGTTATTCTCATCTTACTCGACCATCACTTTCTTGATCTTCGAGCAGATTGACAGAACAAATGAAAACTCTTCCATTCGAACATGGCCATGCATTTCAGTCTCACTCATCGAGGGGCCCAGATCTCTCCATTAATTAGAGAGACAAATTCCATCTTGACCATTCATCTTTCTCCACATGAATTCCATTATACCCGATCATAACCTTTATGATCTCCCGACTAAAGGTGACTTTTGACTATGCCAACATATAGTGCTCCCCATGTAGGAAGCTATGGTGATCTCAGGTCTGAAGACTTAGTGACACGGTTATATATGAGGTATGCTTATGACTTGATCTATGCAGCTATCTCATGATGAGTCGATCCACGCCTAACAGGAGTTTATGCTTTTGATTTGTATCTTAATACATAATTATCAATTAAAATCATACTAGCCTTAATTCATCATTGTTTCCACAAAAATGATTGACTAAGGACATTTAGGATAAAATGATTTATTCAATAATATTATTATAAAAATAAATACACAAACAATATAATAATGTAATAAAAGGAAAAATACTTTTTTTTCATAATAAAGTACAATATTCATAATATAATGATTGGTCTAAGATACAATTTCCAATAGCAATTCCAGATTTTGGGGATTATCTTGGATGGCTGATTGCAGATGCAATAAATCATCTCTTGCTGTTGCAACTCTTTGTTCAATATTAGAAAATTCAATCTTATTTAGTACTAAGAGAAGGGGCTTCAACTTTTTCAATTTGTTGATGACTTTGTGCATCTTACTTCCTCTTAAGTCTTCTTTTCAGATTTGTTGAACTGTGGCAAAGAAATAATTAGACAATCTCCACATATTAAAGAATTTAAAGTGTTTTTTCTTTGGATGAGGGGAGTTACTCAAATTTACAACAATAGTGGAATGATATGAAATACCCTCAAGTAAGAATAAAGCCTCAGAATCCATGAATTTACTCATCCAATCTTCATTTATCATTGATCTATCTATTTTTTTAAAATATTCTTCCATTTTCATTATGCTTATTGTTCCATGTGTATCTACAACCTCTTCTTTTCATATCTTTCAATTGGCATTCCTCCACAACATCTAAGAAATCATTGATTTCATAGAGTGTAATCAGTGCACCCCCAATTCTATCATTTGTTTGCAAGACATTATTGAAATTCCCCATAATAATCCATGGAAGGGACCAAGTTTGTGATGTAACCTTAATATTTTGCCATAAAGGTTTTCTATCATTTATAATATGCAACCCATACACAATAGTCACCAGAAAAGTTTCATTAAGATGAAGCCAATTCACCAAGCAATTAACATGCTAAGAAGAACTATCTTGAATCACAATTTGTGAGACATTGGGGTCCCATAAAATCCAAATTTTGCCTCTGCCACTATATTCAAAATTAATGTAACTACCCAGGAGGACCAAAATTTAGTGATAGCTTCCAAGTATGCATTAATTGAAAGCTTAGTTTCCAAAATATCAAAAAGGCCAATTCTATACACTTTACACAAATGAAAGATTTCTATCTGTTTTTGGGGGTGGTTCATCCCCCTAATATCCCAAATAGCTATTCTATGCATTATTGCATACATGTGTAACTGCAAGAATGAGATGTTGGTCTTTTCCACAACCATCTTCAGAAGAAGTTGACTTACAACAATTTTCTTGCCTTTCCTTAGCCTAGTGTTTCTAGTTGAGGGGTTGTTTTTCCTCCTTCTTACTATCTACCGTTGCTGCTGTTCTGGACCTTTTTTAAGAGTTTCAAATTTGTTTATGGTTTCAGTTTTTTCTTGTGTCCCTCCAACTATGCCATCACTACTGTCTAGTTCATTTTGTTCAGTTACCACAATTTTCAAACTTTATTATTATTAAATTGTATCTATCTTCCATTTTTTATTTACTACATTTAGTTTATTATTATTTAATTAGAAATTTAGCCCATATTTCCAACTTTAATTTAACTAGCACCATCTGCATGGGTGTGAGTTTGGATAACAATTTCAAAATTTCATTGTATCATTATACATTGAACCAAACTAAAAATTTCATTTTATGTGTGTATATGCGCGTACACACACACACACACATATATATATATATATATGCATGTATTAAATAAATTTTATAAACAAACTGTATTGTCTAATTTTTGTAAATAATAATTTATTTATATTAAATTTCATACTTAATGAATGAAGGGGCTAAAATTTATTCCAGCATTTCTTCACAAAATGAATCATACATATGCTCCAAAGGCTAATGAGGACCAATTGGGGGGAAGCACCCCTCCTTGCCCGTGTCAGTCATTGATGATTCCTATTGTATATTCCCGTATACAAATAAACACCTAATCCATGCTCGGCCCCCAGAGTCCCATTAACAGTGACGACGTCACTGTCTTTTGACTCCTTTTTGGTCCCGTATTTATCTTCTTATTTCCCGCCTTTTTAATTTTAAAAGAAGTTATTGTCTGTTAAAGGCTTTTCAATGTGGAAATATGACGAAACACCTCTTTTTTTGTTTGTTTTTTGTGCAACTACGAAACACATCTCCAACCACAGTCAAGTGACGCAACAAAATTTATGAGTGTTCGTACCCTCCTCCATTTGGGTTTTTGTTAGTGTTTTACAAGAACAAAAGATAAGAGACCCACTCTACCCAAAAAAAAAAAGAGGCCCAAAGACAGTCCAATAGCCATGAAGACTAAGTGGGATCATACATGAGATTACTAGGCCCAATTTGACTTGTGACTGCTACATGGTATCCCTGTATAGTTGATTAGGCTCCTTCATTTGGAAATAGATTAGACCCGTGTATAGCAATACGTTTAATTTACCATGTTATCATAACGTATAAATAAAAGGTAGGTATTTGCATTGCATATGCTTGAAAATTTTACGTTTAGAAGGCTGTTTTGCACGCAAGCCTGGGTTTATTATAAATTCAAAAAGCTTAGTTTCGAAGGGACGGACGAGAAGGAGAAGAGAAGACAAGACTTTCGACTCACTCTGCAGTTATGTTTAACACTTATTTTTAGGTAATAACTATCCAAATTCAAGATATCATGTTTAAGTGATCTTAACACCTTTTGTTGAGACTAATACATGTTGATTAGTTATGTTCATGACTTGAATACCCAATTAATGGAAGCCTCCTCTATTCTACACAGGCTTCCTCGCTGGCCTACTCTGCCACCACTTCTTGCGTTTTTAGCCCACTATTCTCTGTTTCCAAAACACATGCTGTGGGGATCCCACCCAATTGGCCTTTCTCTCATTCCCCAACAATTGACTCAATCTCAATCCAAACGACGGGCTCCTGGCAAGTTGGTTTGATATTTGGGTCCAAGCGTCTTTGATATATTGTACCTTCGTTTTTCCAAAACAAGGGAACAAAAGAAGGAAAAAACAGTTGAGTACTTGAGATGAGTCCCAACGATGCGATCATTTTCATCACCGAGCCAGTAGCCACCTCCTAAAACTTGAAAAAGGAAAAAATAAAAATATAATCTTGAAGATAATTGATTTACTTTAATTCTAAATAAATAATTAATAAAAAATTATAATTACATAGTGGACGTAATAAAATTTTTTGTCTGGTCGAAATAACTGAAACAACGTATTAGATGGCATTTCCTTTGATAGTTAGTTGTATTAACTTTTAACAACAAATTCACAATATGTTCAAGTATTTTTGTTATTCTCTTTTATCTTTATTTTTAATATGAAACTTTTTTAACTAAATCACATGGATTAAAAATTGAAATTAAAATTAGTCAACTACCTTAATTTAAAAAAAATTAAGATATTTTTTTAAAATTACTCTTATTTAATTTCTTTCTCTTTTGAATAAATTAAATAGAGATACTTTTAAAAATGTATATTAAATATTATTTCATATTTTAAAAAAAATTTATATTTATGATTAAAATAAAAATCCTATATTTAAAACAGAATGAAGTATGCCTTCCCCCATTTTTTTTTTTATTTTACCATCGCCTTCCCCCCACCCTAGCACCCACTTCCCTTATCAAAATGTTCGGAGAGACTCCACACTAGTCAACAGTAGAGGAGACTCGCTCATATCATCAATTGAAAAAGGTAGATTTTTATTTTTAGTGCAAATCTTTTAGATGCAAACATCATCAGCGTCACAAAATTGATTAGTTAATACTCATACTCTTTTATCAAAAACAAAAAATACTCATACCCGATTGGCTTTTCGAAAACTTCAAAAGCCACTTATATATATATATATATATATCTTGTCGGAGTCACAAAAGGCAATTATATTAAATTATTATTCATCAACACGGGAACAAAACGTGGGAAAATTTTTTTCCAGGATATCCTGGGAAAAAAACAAACGACAGGTTCGGTTTCCGAGCCTAGTCGTACAAACAAATTCGTTACGAGAAACAAATTCGTACGCGGAGCTGAAACTGAGTCGCCTCCGCCAGAAACTGCACCGTCTGCGACGGACTCAGAATTTCTAGCACCTTCCTCGTCGTCGACACTCGCAGCTCGTCGGCTTTCTCCAATACCCCCATCATTGCACTCTTGAGCACTTCCAGTGCGGAGTCCAGCTCATCAATTTCCCCATCGAACAGCCCCCCAGCTCGCCTCGCCAATTGCAGCATGGACGGTCCTCCGAGGAACTCTTGAACGCTCGCCATTGCCCCCATCACGATCCTTTCTTCCCTCCTGGTATCGTCCTTCACTCCGTCCAGCCTCTGCTTCTGTTCCGGCGTTAGACCCTCGACGGCGCCCTCCACCAGACGAAGCACCAAGGAAGGCTTGTAGTCTGCAATCCAGAGCAGAGCAGAGCTCGCTCGTAAGAAGATAATCAGGTCGGGGAAAAGAGGAGGAAGACATCGGCGTCGGCGAGTCTGGATTTCTCTTGGAAGTATTGGTGGAACTGAGAGAGGACTTGGTCGAGCAGGGCATTCTGCCGCTCGATTTTAAGCGGAGAGTCGGGCGTGAGGGAGAGAGTGAGAAGCTGGTCGAGGAAGCTCTGTTGGCGCGAAAGCCATCCCTCTAAGAAGCTGTGGAATGAGTTGTGCACATTCTGGTGGGGTGCCCTTTCTGCCATTGCGTGTTGGCTTTCTAGTGGCACTGGCTCCTCTGGCTGGGAAAGGAATACCAGGGAACAAAGCGGGAATGGCGTCCTATTTATAATAGCTTTACAGTTACGGTTTTCATTGAATTGAATTGTTTTATATTTATAGTGATTTTGTAGAAATGAAAGAAAATCTTTCTTAGCCTATAAGGATTTGGTTTCGATTGAATGGGGGTGCAGGTTTTTTTTTTTAATTATTTTATAAATTTTGGAGTGTGGATAATAAATTTGAAAAGATGGCAGGAATAACTAAGTAAGGGAGGTGATGCCGCAGGTTGTCCTGCTGTGATGGCGGCGGGAGGCATGCCGTGTCCTCCCCCGGAAAGAGAACAGAGGATCATGTGAGTCAAAGATTTAATAATAATAATAAAAAATCCATATACGTATTTCTGTTTTTTTTTCCGTCGTTTTCTTTCTTTTATTTTACCACATGCTCCCGGTACCATTTTATTTATTATTTTTATATTATTCACACAAATTAATAAAATTATTAAATAATTTAAATTATTGTAAAATTTAATTATATTTTATTAAAATATCATTAGTTTAAATACTAGACATGACTTATATTTTAGCTATGATTATTTTTAATAAAAAATAAAATAATAAAAAAATAATTAATATTTTATTGATAATATAAAATAACAGATAAATTAGGATATTTAAAATTAACTAAAATGACAAATAAAGTGGGATAGAGGGAGTACTTGATTATTTTTTATCATTATAGATAGAAATTAAACCAAGTCTTTTAGAAAAAATAAAAAGTTTGCAAACTGAGAAAGCAATCAACATAAGAAAAAATGGAGTAAATTAAACTAGTTGATTTTTTTTTTCCTGATATAGAGTTTAACTCATTTTTTTTTAAATTTACTTGCAATGTTTCATATTTTTAAAGAAAAAAGAGGCGGCGAAATAAATAAAGTTAAGTTGATTTGAATTTTCAACACACTAATTGAATTAAATCAAGTGTAATTTCGAGAAAGTCTGCAAAAGACCGTCCCAATCATCAATTATGTTAAAACTGCTTTTTTTTTGTAAATAAAAGATGGCTAGGCCCAGAAAATACAAAATGACTCTAGAAAAAATGGGCAGGGGAGACCCAGGACAATCGTAAAGGGTCGAACGAACGAATCTAAGATGAACCTCAGCTCCCAAATAGATTTGTAGTGAAAAGGTTTAGATTTAAAGTTTTATGAAAACAGATTTAATGCAAATATTTGAAAAGCAGTAAATTAAACAAAAAAAAATTTGCGATGTCTTGTCCACTTCTCTCGCAAGGTGGGACTGAAGCGATTTAGCATGTTCCAGCTCAATTATGCAAAAAGATTCAAGACACCTGGGAATCTCCATAGGTTTTTTTTTTTATCCGCATCATTTGTTGGTCTTTTGGGCTTAATGCTTTACTCTTTTCTTCTAGAGTTTTATTTTAAGTTTTGGGCTATCCAGCATCACTTCGTCGCATTCACGCATTGAGCGGTGGATCACAATGTCAGGCTACACATTCGATGGTGAATAATTGAGGAAATTAATGGGGGAAAAACCTTTTACTTGTTCTCTTATAATATACTAATATCTGCCACATTGGATAATTATTCATTTTTTTTAATTCTCTATGTTTTTAAATTTGAAAAAGTTTACTTGATTAAAGTGAAAATACACAATGCGATTTGTTAATCTACTCTTTGCTAATAAAAATAATTATCTATATATACTTATCTTTTGTTAATCAGAATCTATATATACTTATCAATCGATATTAATGTTAACATATTATTAAAAGTTATGGAAAGCCAACTCATTTGAAATGGCTGATTAAAAGTAGCTGCGTTTGGTTCCAGGCCTTATTAATTATATTTGCTTCGTATTTTTTCCTGAAACTTTTTATTTATTTGATAAAAGGAAAAAATAACATTAATACTAAATTATGAATATAAAATATAAAAAGTGTAAGGAGTTAAACTATTCATACATTATAAGTAGTGTAATCCATTTCAAGTTGAGTATAAATATATGGAACTTACTCTAATTTTGGACAATATCTGATCAGGCTTCGTGTCTTGCAATATCCTCTTCTTCTTCTTTTTAAGGCGTATTATTTATTGTACACAAAAAAAAAAATCGAACAAAACCATTCCTCTTTGGTATTTTTATTTTCTAGTTACGTTGATTATCTTCTTTTTGGTCAAAAGAAAAATGGTCCTTTGATTGATTCCATGTGTGATTGGCATTATCCAATGGAGCGACACATACCTACCCTAACCTGGTCTCTATTATGTTCGTGCATAGATAATTAAAAAATATATTTACTTCATTATTTATGCGTTATTACTTTTATATCCCCAATCACGTTGGATTATTTACGGTGATAAATGACTACGTGTGCAATAGTACTTAATAATACATTAAACTAATTTTGGGATATGATTATAACGCTGCCACTTGCAAGTAATGAAGGAATCCGCATAAGATACATCGATTAAAGTCCATTATTTTAAGCCTAAATTTGAAAACATTAATCACATGGTTTTGCTGTGATAAGGAGTGAAAGTAAAAGGTGAGATTTGAAAAACCAAGAGGATGAATATAAAAACCATACTTACCTTTCACGGAATAGTGGAACACAAACAAAATGATTATTAAAGTAAAGCAAGACAAAATAAATTAAAGAAAGAAAGATGGTCATTGACTTTGACTGCATCTGATTAAGCTGAATCACTTTCTTGCCAAAAAACAAAAACAGAGCATATTCATGCATCCAAACCAGACATTAATATTAATAATTAATGATAATTAGGCATCAACGTGCTATGCCCGGCTTCAAAATAATAATAATAATAATCTGGATTGTTCAGGATTAGACGTTGTGTGAGATCTCCATCTCACCTACCATTTCTTATCGATAAATCCAACATTTTTATGTTTAAGAAATTTCTTCAATATTATGTTATCTAGACTGATTACCATACTTATTTAGACTGTGCCAATTCATAAATTATCTTATTTCATGGAGTAATTGTAATGTTTTTTTTTTATATATTTTAACTAAATCACATTAATGTCTCCTTTGTTTTAAATATTATGCTCCATTATCTTGAAAATAACTTTTTTTTATTTTAGAATATATATATATATTTAAAAAAAAGTCATGTAATTTTAACAAAAGTTAAAGAAGTTAGCATAATTTATTCAGTTTTACTGGATTGAAAGGTCATAATTAAATTTAATACAATATCAAATAATCTTATATGTATATAATATATTATAATGTATAAAGGAGGAAGAACTGAAGCTTTCTATAAAAATTTAAGCACTGTATGGATAGTTTGGATGGCGGACCTTGAATTTGTGGTGAGGGGATAAATTAACTCCGCTTAGCATTCTTTCAATGCATGGGGCCGACTCCGTTTCAGATGGCGATGAATAATAGTTTCATCACGACGCGTGCTGTTTTTGGTGAACTAAATCATAATTTTTAATTATTATTTTTTTAAAATTATCTAAATAGGTTTGTAATAAATTTTTTTATTTGTATTTAAATTTTATTTTTATAAATTATGATTATTCTAAACAGCTTATAAAAGACAAACCAAATGGACACTCATTAAAAATTAACAAGGGAAAGGAATTTTGGTTCAGAATTTTTTTCCAAATTTCCATATTAATATCTATATTTTTATTTTGATTAAATAGCTCTTTAAGCTTTTATATCATTAAACATTTATCCTTAATATTTCAAAAACTCAGCAGTTGACTTCATCTATCCTCCACTAATGATTTAGATTTTTACTATTATATCTTTACATTTTTGAAAAAAAATACAATCTAATCATCCTTCATAATTTATTTGTCAATCTAAGTTAACTAATTGTTAGCTACATCATCACAACTTTAACGGTATTAATGCCATTCTAAAGGATAAAATGATTAAATTGCTAAGTTTTTGAAATATTATAGACTAATTTCATAATGAATTAAAATAATAAGGAGTTATTTAATCAAAATAAAAATATAATGATCAATAAAAAAATTTGGAAAAACTTTGAGGAGCCAACCGTCGTTTATCCCAGTTAAAAAAAAAAACTTTAATAAAAGTTATGCAACTTATGCTTGAAATTATTTCATATTATTGTTAACGCCCAGCTCCCAAAGAGAATCTACATAACTCTTTCATCATTACCTGTTTGAGTGTGAGGTGAAGTTTAATAAATTGTCAATTGTTAATAGCTTGTGCAAGAGTGTGGAAGGTGTTTGGATATTTTATTTATATATATTTTAAATATAATTATCTAGTATAAAGTATTATTAGGTTAAATTAAAATATTATTTGGTTTTGGTCAGATAAAAATAGTTTATTTAATATAATTTTTTTATTTTCAAGACTTCGAAATTTTGCTAAAAACAATGTAAATTTCTTGCCATTCTATCTAAATTGCTGGTTTTTTTAATCAGATTTTAAATTATGGCTAGTTATGTATGTTTTTAAATGAAGAAAAGGCTATCAAAATGTTGAAATGATGCACCTAATTTTTTATTCAATTCGTAATCATTGCTAAGCGGGTGGTTAGTGTAGATATAATTATAGTTTGATGTTGCATTATTTATTGTATTAAAAGCTATTAGTTTTCCTTAAAAAAAAAGCTAATATTTTATTTATTAAAAAAAAGATTGAAAATTGGGAAAAGCCCTCTAAAATACCAATGTATCAAGATAATTTCAAAAAAATACCCCAATTTATCTTAATGCTAAATAATCACTGATCCATCCCCATCGACTCTAATTTTTCTTGGTTCTAGTGATTTCCATCATGCATCTTCTCGGTGGAGTACTTGAAAGATTTTCATTTTGAAATTATTTTCTGCCACTTCCTCAACAATTTGTTTCAGACATACATACTTAATGTCTCAAGCTTCATATGTGGTACCTTCAAAAAGTTGTCTGCATCTAGAAGTCCATAAAAGCCAACATATGTGTCAAAAGATCTTGGACTACGGCCATCTTTGCATGTTCTTGTTTCCAACATTTTCTTTCGCGTTCCAATAGCTGAAGAGCCTCTCTATTTTTACACTTTAACACCCATCCTCGTGATTTTTCGAGGTTATATCATGATAGAATTCCAGGAAAATGACATATTTTGACTCCATAAAAAATATTTTTTAAATAGGACTCCAATATTTTCATTCCCCAAATCGACCTAGGTAAAAAGTAGAGAAAAAAGTGGGAATTATTGAACAAAATTGCCCTTGTAATTTTTTTAAGTAAAATGAATTAAATTTTTAAATGAATTGAACTAATTTTTAAAGTAGATTGAACTAAATTTTCAAACAGACAGAACTAATTTTTCAAGTAGAATGAACTAAATTTATAGGTAGAATAAAGTGATTTTTTTAGCGAACCAAATTTAATTTCCAAGTAGAATAAATTAATTTTCAAATCAATTAAATTGAATTTTTATATTTGTTGAACTAAATTTTCAAGTGGAATAATCTAATTTTTCAAGTAGAATGAGCTAATTTGCCAAGTTTAAAATTTCAAATCTTTTTCGTTGAACATGGACATTTTTTTTCCCACATTACCTGCTCTTGACTAAAATTTAGAGTACTAAATATATGTTAAGTGACTTGAAAATTTTCAGTATGTCATTTGAAAATTTCCTTCATTCCACTTGGGAAATTTTTTTTCAATCTTAAACAAAACTTATTTTATTTTACTTGAAATTTTAGACTACTAAAAACAAGTTAAGTGATTTGGAAATTTTTAGCTTGTTACTTGGAAATATCCTTCATTCTGGTTAGGAATTTTACTGATTCAACTTTGAAAATTTTTGTAATGCTAACATTAGATAAAATTTAGTTAATTATACTTGAAAATTTAGTTTAATCTATTTGAAAAATTAATTTATTTCACTTGAGAAATCAGTTAATTATATTTAGAAATTTAGTTTATTTTACTTAGAAAAATAGTTTATTACAATTAGAAATCTAGTTTAATTCACTTAAAAATTTAGTTAAATTTATTTAAAAAATTAATTCATTGATTTCACTTAGAAAATTAGTTCAGTTAAATTAGAAAAGTAGTTTAATTTACTTCAAAATTTAGTTCATTACACTTAAAAATTTTGTTGAATTTATTTAGAAAATTAGTTTCGTTTACTTAAAAAATTAATTTTTTATCTTTAAAACAAATTATAAGGGTAATTTTGTCTAATCATTCTTTTTTTTTTATCAAGAAAGGATCTTATGGGGATTAAAAAATTGGGGGTCCAATTTGAGAAATATTTTTCTTTCTGGGTCCAGTTTGTCTTTTACCCTAAAATTCCCATCCAATTTATTGTCGTTTTACGCATAAACGCCAATTCACAATCGCAGAAGGGTAAGCTTGTCATTTAGCATATCAATTGCTATCATTACGATTGATGACAAGCAGTTGGCAAATCTGGGACTTCGGTTAATTCAGATGCTCTTAAAAAAAAATAAAGGAAAAATTGGAAAATGGGACCAAAAATAACTTATTAAAAAATGGGAGCAAAGTTAATTTTTTTTTTGTGAGAATAGAATTTTTTTGTAAAAAAATTAATTTATTACAAAAACCAAAATTTTGTTGGAAAATTACATGAACCAATAAAATGAATTAATTACAAAAAAAGATTTTAACTAAAAAAATATTAAAATTTAAAATATTAAATAATAAAATTGAAAAAATAAGTAGTAATAAATTTTATTTTATAATTAATTTATTATCTTAATTTTAAAATATAATTTTTCATATTTTTTTTTCAAAATCCAATTAAAAAAAAAGGGAAGAGAAAAGAGATTGATCGAATCTATTTTCTGTCAGTCCGAAAAGAGTGATGTAGGAATTCTGTAGCAGGATTAAAGTCGAAGATGGATTTGTAAATACGTGCTGGGATGAGGTTAGATTTCGGCGAATACGTATAACGCTCTTCACAACTAGAGAATCATATTTCATCTTTTCTTCCTGTTTCATGTTGTCATACTCAGATCAGCGAGGCTCTTTGCAACCGCCACCTCTTTATTCCGTACTACCTTGAAGAATTGACCTCGGACAGACTGACAGACTGAGACTAGATAACAGAAAGGGAGGTGGGCAGAGACGGATCTACAGGGGGGCGTGCAGGGTACCAGCCCCCTACTTCAAACCTTCCTTTAAAAATTATGTTAATTTTATTTATAAAAAATATAAAAATTAATTATAATATCCCTATATTTAATAAAGTTTTCAATTTTGCCCTCCCATATATTAGAGTCTACATCCGTTACTGGAGGTGGGCAGGGATTACAGCACCATACCGTGTGATGCCGAATCCCCAAGCTCACCATCAACGGTCCAGAGCCCCACCGTCATCGGCGCGGCCTCCAGTTCGGGCGAAGGTTCCGCTCAGGCAACTATTTCGGGTGGCATCGGTGGCTGGTGGTATTCAGTTTGGCTGGGCCTTGCAGCTCTCTCTCCTGACGCCTTATGTGCAGCAGCTTGGAATTCCTCACGCGTGGGCTAGCATAATTTGGCTATGTGGGCCGCTTTCTGGTCTTTTTGTTCAACCTTTGGTGGGACATATAAGTGACAGGTGCACCAGCAGGTTCGGCCGCCGGAGACCCTTTATCCTAGTCGGAGCGGTGTCCATCATTATAGCTGTTCTGATCATTGGTTACTCTGCTGACATTGGTTGGTGGTTCGGTGACACTGAGAATTCTCGGCCGAGAGCGATAGTGGTATTTGTAATCGGGTTTTGGATTTTGGACGTGGCCAACAACATGACTCAAGGTCCTTGTAGAGCTTTGCTTGCCGATCTTACTGGTAAGATCTTCTTGAACTTTCCCGTTCAAATAATTGTATATGCCATCGTTGTGAGACAATGAAGGCCTTAACTGAACTCGCTTTGGAAAACTCTTCTAGTGTTAAAGTAGTAACGTTATATGGTATAAAAAAAAAAAAAGTGGTAACGTTATAATTTCCAAACGACGAAGCTTTATTAAGTAATTTCTTTTCTGAAAATCAGATATACCCGTATTCTGACTCTGGATGCTTGACTGTACACTATTCCGATTTGTTTCAGCAACTAATGAAATTCAATAAGATCAAGCTCCTTGTTTTCATATTTGTTAATTATCTTACTTCCTCATCACTACTCGACACCTTCAGTTGACTTGGATGGTTTGATGTATCTAACTGTTATAACAGGATTTTCGCATTCGTCTGGCAATGGTATTGTGTACAAAACCAGAATTACAATAACGGCAAATAGCAACTTGTTTATGCTTATACCCTTTGCACTGCATATTAGCATCGTGTTTAATTCTCTTCGCTTTTGTATATCCTGAATTAGCAGCTAGATGCACTTTTCCTTCGTGAACTTCAGTGAGAAAAGTACGTAATTTTTTTCTAAGTATAAATTTGTCCTTAGATATTCCATCTGATCCCAATATGGTCATTTACTCAATTACTGTTAAAGTAACAGGTGGATCAGAAGTATCAGATTGATGATCTAACCAAAATGCTTTTTTTTTTTTTGGCTTTAAATAATGTATTAGATATTGTAAATCTCACAAAATTTGAACAATTTACTCACACAACAAAGTAGCAGATTAAACTTTGGTACTCAATTAGAATATTGTGTGCTTTTGGTATATATCAACAACTTGATAATTTTGTTTATGATACGTACAGTGCACATGAAAGGTTGTCACCTATTTAAAGTCAGTAATTGTTTAGTCAGGGGTATACTTGGTGCCAAAACTCAAATTTTTTGAAAATTTGCAAGAATTTTAGAGACAAATTTAAAAGCAGCACCAAACTTGAAAAACAAAAGCTTTCTCTACTGATGAATAAATTTTTTTCTTGCACCCCATTTAAGATATCACAGTAATCATTAATTTAAGGGCGATAACTTTATTCTGGCTACATACTTTTAATAGTGGCATCAGATGAAGAAAGGAGGTTCCAATTTTTTTCTATGCCTTTCTTTAATTCATGAAAACCAGTAAAAGCTTTGTTGGCCACTGTTTTAGATCACACATAAATATTTGTGCAAGGGATTGAAACTACTTTAATTTGGTTTTATGACTATGGTTATCATAAGTTGTCACAGATGGACAAATGTAATTGCAAAAGTAATCCTCTAACCAGGGGAAAGCCTCTGAGAAACGAAAATTTAGACTGTCATATCACCCATGTTATAATTTTTTTTTTACCAGATATCTGTATCTTTTATGCTTCAATAATTCATTCCATTACTTAGGGTTAGAAATCAGTCATTTGGAAGAAGAGAGAGGAGGGGGGGGGGTGTAAACCATGTGAAAACCCAAAGGGAAGACAACCATTAGAGTGATGTTTTTATGTCAATTGCAATTCATGGAGAAATGAAAGTGATTACACAGGTGAATAAACAATACATTGACATCCTTTTTCTTCCTTTTCTTGACCCTGTTTCTATTTAATTTAATGTTAGGCAAGGATCATCGAAGGACAAGAGTGGCAAATGCCTATTTCTCTCTGTTTATGGCTATTGGTAACATTCTTGGCTATGCAACTGGGTCATTCAGTGGTTGGTACAAAGTTTTCTCTTTCACTGTTACCCCTGCATGTAAAATTAGTTGTGCAAATCTCAAATCTGCTTTCTTCCTCGACGTTGTTTTCATGATGATCACCACATATATCAGCATTGCAGCAGCTCATGAAGTGCCTCTTAGTTTGACGGGGGCAGCCCATGCTGAAGAAGGGGCAGGAGAGTCAGCTAGTGCAGAAGAAGCTTTCCTGTGGGAGCTATTTGGGACATTTAGATATTTTTCAGCTCCTGTATGGATAATACTGTCTGTTACTGCACTGACTTGGATCGGATGGTTTCCATTTACTCTGTTTGATACTGACTGGATGGGTCGAGAGATTTATGGTGGTGACCCAAATCAAGGCCTTACTTATGATGCAGGGGTTAGAATGGGGGCACTTGGTTTATTGCTCAATTCAGTTGTTCTTGGGATAACATCATTACTTATGGAAAGGCTAAGCAGGAAGCGGGGGGCTGGCTTTTTGTGGGGAATCTCAAACATCGTAATGGCTGTCTGCTTTCTAGCAATTCTTGTAGTAACCTATGTGGCAAATAGCATTGGCTATGTTGGCAAAGATCAACCACCAATTGGCATTTTAGTAGCTGCGATGACAATCTTTACCATTCTTGGGTTTCCGATGGCAGTAAGTTGCTCAATTCTGCTGCTAAGCACATTTTTCTCTTCAGTCAATGTTGAATGCACACCTCTTGGTGGTCCTCTGAACCCTCCAAATAAGAAAAAAAATAGTCTTCTTCCATTGTTATTGCATTTTCTTTTACACAATCTTGTCAGTTCCACCGTGATGTGCCAGAAATGCAAATTTGGAAATGGCCCCATAAAGAGTGCAGAAATTGGAAAAGTATATATTATGTGCATGTTACACATGATTTGAACTGACTTATAATAATGATTATTGCAGATTACTTACAGTGTCCCATATGCCTTGATATCAGCACATATTGAGTCTTTGGGACTTGGCCAAGGTACGCTTTGTATTTGTGACCTTATTGTATTCTCCATTTTGTTCACAGATGTGACTGTAGAACTGTTTTTGTTGATTGTTGATACTTACAGGGTTATCAATGGGTGTTCTAAATCTGGCAATAGTGATCCCTCAGGTATGCTGCTTTAAGATTCCATAGTATCTTTTTTTTTTTTTTGGGGGGGGGGTGGTGTGGAATAAAATATATAATCTGAATAACTAAATAATTGAGGTTAAATGCATGTCTTCTTATACCACGGAAAAGAGGATAAAATCCTCCTCAGCAAAATGAGTAAAAGTAAACTGTTAAGCTCCTCTAAACAATAGAGCTCTTGATTCCCTTTGCACATCTATCACTGAGATTTAGGCCTTCAACAGACTCCTGTCCCCCCTAAAATGCCTAAAGAGCTAGAAAGACGGGCAATTGGCTCCAGTCAAATACGCAGGAGAACATAAGTATCATTCCTCCATAAAACCTTTCCCTCCTTACTCGTGCTTAAGTATGACAACCTAAAGAGCAAGAAAGAACCTTTAAAAGGTATGGCTGTCTAAAACATATTTGATGTATCAAACAATTCTTGGTTTTCATAATTTGTTTAAGTTCTTTTTATGTTCTACCTCTTCCCATCATGAAGAAGTTCTGCTATTGCTCTTGAGATAGAAAGAAGTGACTGTTTAACTCTAACGTTGTTATTTCAAGTTTGATTTCGGATGAAAAATGTGCATTTTCTGTGCTCTTTTGATTCTCATGTTCTTTTCTTCTTTTTTTAGCTGGACAATTCAAAATGTTAGTTCAAGATATTTTATGCTTATTTTAAAAAGAATAAGAATAATTTCAATGACTCTTGTCCTTCGTTTTGTACTCAAATTCTAACAGTCACATTTACATCAATGTATTAGACTAATTGCAGCAAATACATTGAAGTCTGATAACAAACTGAATAGAACTGGAAGTGAATTTCCTAGTTATGATGTTCACAAAATTACAATTGGAAATAGGAGTTCAGGTTCAAGGATTTTTGGTAATTTTATTTCATTTCATATATTAATTTTTATTAGAATATATTAATATTTCTTGGCTAACATGAAAAAAGGAATCGTTCTTACTTATATAATTCATGGGCATCCCCTCTAGCAAAACCAGTGCACCTAGGTCATTCAGTGACATGCTTATTATGAATGTTTTATGTTTCACCGGTAATTATATAAAGGGCTGTATTACACAAGTTTAAATATTTATTAAACGTGACTATTCTGTGATGGAGAAGGCTTGGGCAGCATTGAAGTTTGCTTCTAAGTAAAGTAAATAAATGCATGATACTTTGACTTACATAATATTCATTTGATTGGCTCCCTTTTGTTTTTTATCCTGCTGATATGGAAATGGAATTGTCATTTTGGATGTGAAAACCAATTTATCTGTTGAAGAACATAATCAAAGTAAACCCCTCAAGCCGGAAAATAGCTATTATAGGAAATAGAGAAAGCCCTTTTGATTTAACCGCTGTGGTATGAAATATTCTGTACTTGCATAGAGATTCCATGAGAATTCATGTTGCATTGACACACAACTGACTGTCAGAAGGATTCAATTGAGATATTATACCTAGGTTATAAAAATAATTATGCAGACAAGTTCTTCCCCTGTCAAAAACCATTAAATCTAATTTGTAGTTCTAACGTAATGATGACTTGTCTTCTTTAAATGTAAACATAGTAGTAAAGGATCTATTTTATGTACAGTTTCTATTTTTGGAGCTCCTTGAATTATACATTTATGATTATGATTTTTGAAACAGATAGTGGTGTCCCTGGGAAGTGGACCGTGGGATCAGCTATTTGGTGGTGGAAACTCCCCAGCATTTGCTGTGGCAGCTGTTTCAGCCCTTATCAGTGGACTCATAGCTGTCTTGGCTATTCCTCGATCTGGTGGTTCTCAAAGACCTAAAACCCAAGTTTGAGGTATCATGTTCTTTCTGCTTGTGGCGCTGGTTTCTTTGGAAGAGGGATGGTGGTAAATGAAGAGGTAGCAAGAAGTTGTATATAGCTATTTTTGCTTCTATTTGATTGTAGCCTTTTTCTTGGGCTTTCTTTCATGAAACTCCCTCTTCCCCCAATCTTTTTCAAATGAATAATTGAATCCTTTGGTTGTGCTTTAATCATATTGGTCATTAATTAGCCAATGAGTTATTTTTTTCTGTTCTATAGTTTTCTGGAGTATTTGAAAGTTTTGGGAACTCGCTTTCTTTTTGGAGAACCTGATAAATTAACAGTCTTTTCAAAACAGTCAAAATGGTGTGGTATGTAAATCGTGAGGAATCCTCTATTGAGTGCAAGAAAGGGTGAATGCTCTTCTATCTTCATGTCCAAGGATCAAGGTAAATATCCGAGCCACTGAGATGTAAGGATAAAAGGTGGCAAAAATTACTGAACATGAGAGTATCTGCAATCAGTGGAGAATTTTTTCATTGCAAATCAGTCCCACTTCTGTAAGATGTTGCTTTTAAGGCCTAAATGCCGTGGGAAAGTAGCTGGAGCATCTTCAATAGGTTCTAGAGTTACTGTCGTGCAGCATACTTTCCAACCGAGATGAGTTGCTGTTGATTGGGAATTATTCCGCATGAAATGTTCATTGTGCGATGGTGGTTCAATCATAATGTATTGGAATCTTGTACATATGTGTGATTTTTTTGTTTGGGTGATGAATGTGCTTAGTGGGCAGCACTGAATATGTGAATTGTGCTGATTGAAACGGTGATGGGGACTTTGCTTCAATGCTCCAATTTTTGGCATTTCGTAAAGAGGAATTCTTTAATGACGGGTTTGATCAATAATTGTCGATCAATGTTCTTTTGAATTCTGCAATAAATTCTCGTGGTTTATGCACGTAACTATTCATGAAAGTGTCTTCAAATTTCTCCTACAATGCCTGTTAAGTGCATTTGGGAAAAAAAAGGAAAAATCAACCCTGGGGTCATCATTTGTCCGAATTATTAGTGACGCTATCCTTGAGCCAGGTGGCAACCCTTTCAATGGGAATTACTGTCCGTATATGGATTACCAAATTATTTAATTTTTACATATTGCTTGATTCTGAAGGAAGATGTGAATGGCTAGGAACTGTCATGCACAGACATGTTAGAGCGTTTCAAGGGCGATAGGATTTTCGGATCTCGTTCACTTAAAAACAAGAAAATCCCAAATGAAATGATCAGTTCAGGTTGTAAAATTGGAAAATGATTTTTACATTTTATGTCAAAGGGTCACCACCCTAAACTAAAAAGGTAAAAAGACGATGTAAGAAAAATGACTCTCGATGAAAATGGATCTGGTGAATGGGCCAGTGAGGCAATTAGGAGTCCCTGCAAAAGCGTCCACCTTTGTATGGCGGTGGGAAAAGTTGGTTTAGAGGGACGGGACAATGCAATTAGGGAATCTGATCAGGCTTCTAGAGGAGCATAATCTTTTGCCCATATCAAGTTCTAACGTGTCTTATCTTTTTACAGAAACTTGCATTTTAGGTATGTTATGTCCAAAAAAAATGTGTCCGATGCCCCACTAAATCAACTTGGTTTAAGTTGTCTTCCTGATTGATGATGGTACATTTGTATGCCATCATCGCTACGTTATTTGTTTCACTGAACCCCTTTTCACTTGAAGTCAGCAGCAGTCCCCAATTTGGATGCCGAATTCGATATTCCAATACATCCATCCCTTTTCACTCCATAAAAACGGCACTGGTTTTTGTCCATGGTCACTCACTGTGCATGTTGCTTTATTTATAAATATATATATTAATTTCTAAGCATTTGGTGCTATTTGATGATACATATCTTTCATTAACAGCAAGGGAGGGAATCTCAGCAGATGGGTTTGTATTCAACGAAACAGAATAAAAGCGAGCGTTGAAGTTTGAAAGGGAAAGAGACGTTGATGTTATGTGGTGAGTGAAGGATGGTAGGAGAAGAGGAGATGCTTGTGCTGTGCTATGCTGTGCTGTGTTCCCTCAACCTCAAGAGACAAAGGCAATGCTTATGCTGGTGTGCACAGGGTCATCATCCCACATCCAGATATACATTAAATGGTTGTGAATGAAGCACGTAACTCTCTCTCCTATGTCTCCCATCTCCCATCTGTCTCTTTTCCACATGGCCATCTACCTTCTTTCCCCTTTAACCCTACTTGGGGTCCCATCCATCCCTCCATCACAACAACACTTTACCTCCATATATATATATACACACACACATACATATAGACACACATGAAGATAGCCATTGAAACAAAACTGGGGGAAAAAGCCGCAATAATTTTGACTTTTTTCCCCTATTTGAAATTATATCTTGAAGTGATCTTACATTCTTAGATGCTATGATCCGCGAATATGTATCTAATGTTAAGGAAGTAATAACTAGTTTCCAGTAAATGATTAGAGAGATTAGAGTGGGCAGAAGAAAAATCCTGAAAAGCAATGGAAAGAATTGGATAAAACTTGGCGTTTGGGTGGTTCAGATAGCCCTAGACAGACAGTAAAGAGTAATGTTGGGACAAGGGAGTGGATTGGGGAAGAACGGAACATGCATGGCTGCCTTAGAACATGCAAAAACATTTCCCTCTTGCCCTCAAAATTAGCAACCAACTACTGTGGATCAAACAGTCTATCATTTATGTGTATTCTCGGTTTTAATATTCGTACAGATACCCACTCGTCTTTTTACAGATACCCCACCAGAAAACGAAAGAAAAAGAAAAATCTTGTTAGGGGAATTGGCTTCTCCATCGATTATTCCACTTGCCTTTCCCTGTTTCAGGATAAAATTCTTTACGTTCCTCACACAGAAACCCTCGGCCAAACACGGTGTTCTACAAAAAGATGATCCACTTCCATTAATAACCGATCAGCGACTTAACACCACTACTAGCGCCATCATTATCAAACCATACCGATCTTCGCTTTGACGGCTGTTAACTCATTTAAGCGAATAAATCCATTGCCTTTTCTGGACTTTCACCGCCCCTTAGGATAATGTTTCCTCTTGGCACTCAAACACTCAAGCTTCAGATGCCACTTCCCCAAAAGTGTTTTTTCAACTTTTTTTTATTTCTTTGAAAAAATAGTAACATAATTCTCACTTACAGAAGGAGAAGAGGAGGTCGGCAACCCAACAACTCCAAAGCATTTCTTCCAATATAGCATAGCATAATATATATTTTTTTTCTCCTCTTTTTGTGCAGCATTTGATTCAACTAGTGACACGTTCTCTTAGTAGGGCCCCAGGCTTCATGCATATAAACCAGTCCCTTCCATCATCTCCTTCCCATATACAAAACCCTCTTTTCCCTCACAGTCCCTAACAAACACAGAGGGCATGACCACTAGTCATAGCTCGAACCAAGTTAGCTAGCTAGTCATGTGTAATTCGAAGCCATCATCGTCGGTATCCCCATTTCTGTGTCCCACAAAATCCCATCCCAGAGACCCCCACAAACTCATGGATCCTCCCTCTGATCATGATGATGATCTTCACAGATGGCCAACTCCCAAAGAGGTATCCCTAAGTATACTACTTTTGCACATGTAAATGGAACGAACTAGTTGCTTTATCTGTAACTACTCACGTAAAAACAAATAAAAAGTTACCCTGCGTTCGGTTTATATTATAACCTATGCTCATTATTGTTACTGTCTTCTCTTTTACTGCATTCAGGTCTTATCAGAAATCAGAGACATAAGCAAGATATCAGGCCCAACCGCCATCACCGGTTTACTCCTGTACTCAAGAGCTATGATCTCTATGCTCTTCCTTGGCTATCTCGGCGAGATGGAACTCGCAGGAGGCTCCCTCTCCATTGGCTTCGCCAACATCACCGGTTACTCTGTCATCTCTGGTTTATCCATGGGAATGGAACCTATTTGTGGCCAAGCTTACGGAGCCAAACAAATGAAGCTTCTAGGCTTAACACTACAAAGAACTATCCTTCTCCTTCTCTCAACTTCCATCCCCATCGCCTTCATGTGGCTTAACATGAAGAGCATCCTCGGTTGGTGCGGTCAAGATCAGGACATATCGTCAATGGCTCAAACATTCATTCTTTTTTCCATCCCAGACCTCTTCTTCCTTTCACTTCTTCACCCTCTTCGAATCTACCTCAGGACTCAGGGCATCACATTGCCATTAACATATTGCTCTGCGATCTCTGTTCTCCTGCACGTTCCTCTGAATTTCCTTTTGGTGGTTCATTTCAAGCTGGGTATTGCAGGGGTGGCTATAGCAATGGTTTTGACCAATCTCAACCTGTTTCTCTTCCTCTCTTCGTTTGTTTACTTCTCCGGTGTATACAGAGATTCGTGGGTTTCCCCAAGCATGGACTGTCTCAAGGGATGGTCATCTCTGCTTTCACTTGCGGTTCCAACGTGCGTCTCTGTTTGCTTGGAGTGGTGGTGGTACGAGTTCATGATAATGCTGTGTGGGCTTCTGGTGAATCCGAAAGCGACCATTGCTTCCATGGGAATCCTTATCCAAACAACCTCTTTGGTCTACGTCTTCCCTTCATCTCTGAGCCTCGGTGTTTCCACAAGAGTGGGTAACGAACTGGGGGCGAATCGGCCCGGAAAAGCCCGCATTTCCATGATTGTGTCTCTGTTCTGCGCTGGGGGCTTGGGCCTCGCGGCCATGCTCTTCACGACCTTAATGAGGCATCAGTGGGGGCGATTCTTCACCGCCGACGAGGAGATTCTGAAGCTTACGGCCATAGCATTGCCCATTGCCGGGATGTGTGAACTCGGAAACTGCCCGCAGACCACGGGTTGCGGGGTCCTGAGAGGAAGCGCAAGGCCCACCATTGGAGCGAACATTAATTTGGGTTCCTTCTACTTGGTGGGTATGCCGGTGGCTATGCTTGTGGGATTTGTGCTCAAAATGGGATTTGCTGGGCTATGGCTGGGTTTGCTTGCGGCCCAAGCCTCCTGCGCTGGGCTTATGATGTTCGTGCTGTGCAGAACAGACTGGAATGAGCAAGTGCAACGAGCAAGAGACCTCACAACGACCTCAACTTCAACTTCTGCTACTCGTGGTGCTTCTGCTAATTCTGCACTACCAACATTCACAAAAACACAAACACAGCCTAACAAGTGCTCTTGTTATCTTCAAGAGATAGTGATCAGTGATGGTGAGCGTGAGCGTACAGAGTCAGCCTCACTTGAAACGGACCCATTCATACTACCCACTATTCATCAGTGTGTGAATTAAAGTAATCAGAGTTTTTGGCTTTAGCACAATTTTTTTCCCCTTCCCAATCGTTTTGGGAGGACTCGAAAGAAGAGTCTCAATTTCTATTGGACTGTATTGTACAATAATTTTCCACCCCACTTTTGCCACTTTGATTATCTCTTGTCGTATTAATTATAGTATTTGAGAAAAAACAGACTGCTGTTTCAATTACTTCATCGTAAAGGCATTGGGACTCTGAGAGTGAGAGAGGCTTAAGTTGTCGGTTGTTCGTAAGAAATTGGTGGTGTTCCATTCCATAATAGGTAAAACCCGCAGTGCTAAAAATGGAATATTAAACTGTATTGATACCCTTGAAACTATGTCCGACTCTTGTTTATTAGCCTTATTATTATTTAATAGTATTTAATTAGGAGCATCTATCTTCTTCTTCTTCTCTGTTTTCTGCTTCTCCGAAATATAAAACAAATGAAATGACAGAACTAAGGCGCGTGAGACAAAATATATGATCCCGACCTTTCCCAATCATGTTATAATTAGTGAAAGTTACCCTTTTATGATTGGTATTGACCTCATTCTAACCCATATTTCGAGGAAAGAAAATCTCTAATCCTCAGCCTCCATTCTCTCTCTCTAATCTCTCTATGTTTCATTATCCATTTCTTCCCATAACGCCCCCCTCGTGTGAAAAAGTATGACATGTTTTATTGGAAGTCTTAACTGATGTCTGCACTGCACATACAGCAGAATCACCATTGGACTGGTGGTGAAGTAAAATGGGTAGTGCCCCTTTTCCATACTGTCTGTGCGATAAACAAAAGAAAGAGCTTGAAAACAAACACACACAAACAAAGACAAAAGGGGGTAGAGAGAGAGAGAGAGAAGCAGAAGAATGACAATAATAATTGGATCTGGTACTGGTAGTGAAGAAGTAATGTGAGAGATGAATGGAGGGGCCTGTTTGAAACTGCAGAAACAAAATCCAGCTATTATTGTTTCTGTCTACTTCTCACATGACAAAAATTTGGAGCACTTGCAGTTCCCCACCACTTTCACCTCACCCAATCCAAGTTGTTTATATGATAGGACTAGAGATTAAACCAAGTTTTTCGGTTTCTTATGAATAATATCTCTCTTTCTTTCTTAGCTTCCATTTTCTTTTGAAGTGGACATTTTGTACAGCACTTTATAGGGAGAGAAAGTGAGATGATGATATGGGAGAGAGGGCCCATCCGGCTTTGCAGGTTTTGAGTGGTACACCTAAGGCCAAGTTTTGTAGTATTCTTCTCCGGCTTTTGCTCTCAGCCCAGTGCTTTTAAATCACACTTCTATTTCTCACCTTATCCCCCCTTTTTTTTAATGAATTTTGAGATGGAGTAATAAACACTAATATCTCCATCTCTATCTGTATCCAGCTATCTATCCTAGTATTACTCCATACTGATGCACTTTGTGGAGAAGAATTGTCCTTGTAGTGGGTGGTACACCACCAAACATTTCCTAGATTTTGGAGTGGGAATCAACATTTTTGGTTTCCAACACACATTGTGTGGTTATCCAACTCCTCCTTCCCTCCTTATTTATCACATCTTCCCCATTTTTCCTTTTTATTTTGTGCTCCACATTTTCTTTCCCTTTTCCATTGTTTACTTTTTTTTTTCCATATCTCTACGGCTACTTTCAGCGGGTGAGAAAATACACTTTCTTTCTTTCTTTCTTAAAAAAAAAACTGAACTTATATTCTAATTCTTTTTCAACTATTCTCCGTTAAAAGTACTGTCATGCTAACAGTAGAGTGTATATATGCTGTTCACTTAACTAAGTTTAATTTAATTACAAATTACAAATACCACACAAAAGTTTTTTACTCCAACAAAATATTTGCTTACTATGTTCCACTCTGAAATATTCTTTTAGAGAAATCAACTTGCATCAACTCTGAAACATGGATTTAGATGTTAAACAAGTGTGTTTTTAAATTATATGAAATTATATATAGTATACGCTATATTATTTATGAATCATAAATAATTTATTAGATTACGTGTAATAATATAAGTGGTTCATCTATCTAATTACTCATACAATAAAATATTATGATCATGTCGAATTTGGAGAACTCAATTTAGTCAGGAGTGCTGATCAAAGAAGGCATTGCATGCAAATGATAAAGAACGATGAACCAAAAAACTGTGTTCAAATCTCCAACTTGAGTCTAACGATGAACTAAAGGAAAATTAACTAATTAAAATAAAATTAATTATCAAAATAAACAAAATTAACCTGATTGGACTTGTGTGTGTGTGTGTGTGTGTGTATTTTACGCACGCCTACTCATAACCCTTCATCCTTGAGCTCAGGTTGCCATGTATCAACGTAGAAGATACAGTTGTTCCTCGCTGAGTAACACTTGCTATTTTTTTAATTGAAAATATGTTGTAAAAAGTATATACAGAGTTACATGTGTTTATATACCATCGCTCTTTTTTTTTTTCTCGCTAAGGAAAAAAGAACAGCATTTTTTTTTTTAGTGGCAACCCAGAACTCTTTTATCTATCGATCTTCTACCAGCCAGTCTTATTCACCTCAGAGTCCAATACCCTTAAGCCACGTGTTCTCACAAATTTACGGGATTGTACTACTCCAACGCCAACCCTTGGCAACGTGACACTTCACTTGGACTTACTTCCACACCTTCACTTGCTTCTCCCAATTACCTACCTTCAATCATTAAGAATAAGTATATTTATGTTTTTAAATTAAAATATTACAAAACATGTATAATTCTTTCATATGAATATAGTAATATATGTATTATTATTGTTTTTTAAATAGTAAGAATATGAAATAGAATTAAAATTTCATTGAGCTGTAAGTATATTGGTGTAGTAATAGTACTAGTAATAATAATAATATATAATGATAATGGTAACAATAATTCGAGTCCACTGGTACTAGTAGCATCAAACATGAGCCAATTTGGCGCCGCACTAAAGACCGACCAATGTCGCCCATCTATTTTAAAATATGACATTCTTTAAGCAAAACCGAAAGCTCCATTCATGGAAACAAACCATATGAAGTAAGGAAATGGTCAACAAAGAGATTAGAGAATTATTATTCTAACAAGTTAACGTGGGTTCTGTATATATATATATATATATATATATTTTCTGTGTACAGTATAAAATATGAAAAATGAGTTGTATTCTTCACAACTTAATTATAAATAATACAACTTGCAATAAATTTTGCCATACATGTTGATAATTATTATGTGTATAGAACTTATTCATTAATCTTCATCAACTATATATTCTCTATGTTGTATGTTTTATAGTATTTCAGAAATATTTTATAGATCTGATAATCAGTCATTTGTTGTGGATTTTTATAATGGATTATTGAAAGACTTAGCTGGAGAATTGGCTTGATCTGGGAATTGGGTATATATGCCACTTTCCTTCTTAATGTCTTGTCACTCATCAAAGCCATCTCTAGAGGAACAGCACCGACGCCATTTCTATATTAGGCCTCATGGTGGAGGCAAAGCTTCGTCTTTTTCTTTTTGTGTGCCAACCCGGCAGCCCTATATTTCGAGCCTCGCCTTTTCTTTCAGTGTCCATTATTCTCCAATGTGTAAAATTAAACAAGACCCCTTTGTTCCCTGTGTTGCCCAAAATGTGTTTGTGAAATTGTGTCACTGAAATGACCCCCACCTTCGGTTCTTCATTCCCAGTCTAAGATTCTTCGTGTGTGTGGCAAATGGCAAAACATACATAATTGCATCTTTTCGTACATACACCTCAGAGATGGCAGCCCGCATTTTTCTCTTCAGCTCAGACGCACATTCATGCATTCTTATTGTCTTCCATTATTGGGATTTTTTCTTTTTTCTACCTGCAGGTGTCTGACTCTGAGGACAACTTCAGGGCATGAATCCAGTCCACTCCAGGTACGATATTTTCAGTATAAAATAGAGCACCCACCAACAATAGGCGACCATGAATTTAATTAGTGTCACTCCTTCACGTGAAGCTGAAGCTCCCGAGTTTTGAATTATTTGCTGCTACTTTACAAGTAAAAAAGGAAAAGCTTAATTATATAGTCAAGTACGGTACTATTCATAATTCAAACTTTATGGAGAGATGCCAATCGTGTGGTATGTGCAAACTTTGACAGAAGCATAGAGTAGAAGAAGCAGTGCCGTAATGGGTCATCCTTTTCCAAGAGGCGAGAGGAGGTCCCCCCTGGGTACCATTTTCATTTGTTTCCGGTGAAGCACTGACAGACACATAGGAATGCTACAAAGAATGTAACTTTTTGAGGTTGGTATCGGGTAGAGGGGACCCAGATTGTCATTTGTAGGCCACAAGGGTGGTGCGGTATGAGTGACTCTGAGCCTGAGCTTTTAATTAATTACTCCTTTTAGGGTTATTCTGAATTAAATGTCATCAAACAAAACCCCTCCCTCCTCCTAACTAGCTAGCTAGCTTTCTAGTACTCTTTGTCTCTTGTGCAATAAAAGTATGCATGGTGTGGTCTCTGCTTTTCCTTTCGGTTCCCGCACTTGAGTCACCCTCCATTTGGCATGTCTTCAGAAGCAAAAGCTTCCTTTGGTCTGGCCCCACTTCTGCGCATGTTTTCCCTTTGGAGTCACTGATATATACCCACTTAACCCTACCTTCTGCATGCACAGACCCAATATCAAAGGGCCGCCTTGATAGGAACCTATCATCAAATAGATCATGCCCCCCTCCCTTTGGCCACTTCCTTAGACTTTGAGGGTACCCTTCTGTTATGGCATGAGACAATATGTTGTTATACACACTCATATAAGTAGTTTATTGGAAACAAATATAATTTAATTATGTATACATATATGTGTGTGTGTCCGCGCGTGTGTATTACACACAATTACAGAAATGACGGTTTTTCTTTGTCATAATTCCTTATACATGACTTGGTATTTAAATGCGCATTTTAATTTCCGTTCTCTTCATGAACTTCCACGGTTGGAGATGGGATGAGAAAAGGACTACATTAGTTCATGGAATATCATAAAAGATTCTAAATAATTTCCCAATTATTTGTTAATTTTTTAATTTTTAGTTGATACGAATTTGACTATTGATCGGGAACCTGCAAGTATACAAGGTCGATTGCAATAATAAAAAGTCTCCAAAATATTCCAGAGGTCGAACATAAAGGAGGTAATAAATTTATCAATCCAAACTTTTAATCTCAAAAGCAAGTGAAAATCAAATTGAGAACTCAAATTAAAAAGGAAAGAAATAGAAAATAAAACAAAGTTTGAGTTTTGATTCAGTTCTAGAAGTATTAAGGGATCATGATTCACCTTATGAGATAACTAGATTTTATTTCTTAATTAGACTCTGTATAATTATAGTGACTGTTGTTTCTAAAGCGTCATAATTATTTCTCGGTCAATTAGTTCTTATTTAATTAAGATTTAATTTGCTCTTGTGCAACTAAAATTCTAATTAAATCTTGAAAACTACAACGTATATCACCACGAATTTCTAATTCTATCTCTAGATCAGTTATTCATATTTATCTCTCTAGATTTAGGTTCACTCTTCACTTCTTGGTCCATTAAGTTTACCCATTAATTAGATTCTAAAGTAATCAAGTATAAAATTCATATGAATGAACAAAAGAGATAAATATAATAAAAAGATAAATTAATTATAACTTGAAGAACAAATCCACATAGTCTTAACTAGAGAAACAAATCCAATTTTCCCCAGTCAGGCTACATCCATACCCATAACTGGAAAGTTTAGCTACTCATAGAATTAGAAATCAAATCAAAACTAAAATCTCAATCCATGATAAGAATAATAAGAAGGAAGAATTTATAAAAAATATATATAATTTTGCTTTAATACTCCCCAAATCTCCTTACTTTCTCTCTATAGATTACTCCTAGTTGCTTCCAGATGCATTTTGAACCGTGTTCTCTGGTTTTTGAGTATATTTCTGAATCTCCCTTGATGTTTTTATCATGTTTCCTTTTATAGAAAAAATTTAGAAGCCCATAAAAGCCCAAAATATCACAAAAACACATCAAAAACAAGTTTTTATAGACTTTTGTTGCTTGACCTGGTGCTGGGTGGCCATATATTCATTCAATATGGCAATGGGTGCTTTTGAAAGCTGAAAAATCATAAAATTCGTGTTGACCCAGTGCCGGGTGCTTCTGTCTATACGGACACTTCTCCGTTCAGCTTCAAAAATTCACTAGCTCATATTGATATTTTGAGTTCAATTTTCACCATGATAAATTTGGAATTTGGGAAAACTCAAAACATGAAAGTTGTAGATCTATGTCTTATCTTTCCAACGCATCTTAAATTACCTCAATAAGAGTTCATATGTGAGAGTTATGATCAAAATACCGAAGGACATTGAAACTTTTCAGCATATATATTTTTTACGTTTTTACTTCGGATGCTTCCATATGAGCCTATAACGCCATGAAATATAAAAATATGTAAAATTATGCTAAAATATATTAATATAAACACATTTAAATGCAATTTGGAGTTTAAATATGAGTATTTTACATATATAAAATGGACATATCAACTCTATTTTCTTAGGTACGTAGGTATATATAGACTTTGCGGAAAATAAATTGGAGATGAAGGAAAATATACTCCTTAATTATTAGTTGTCGTGATATATTTTTGCAATCCTATATATATGGAATCTTAACTTCTAATTTTGTTTTTGAGCCTTTCATCCAATTCTTTTATGGATGAATACCATTATTCAAGTGAGAAGAATTATGTATGAACTTGACGAAGAGGTAGCTTGGGAGAACACATGAACTATATATGAAAGAGAAATGAGATCAATTACGTAGTGAATGGTGTTTTCGATTTATGTATGGGTTTAGAGATGGAATATGTATCGAACAAGAATAATTAATTCCTTAATCTGAATGAAATATGAGAGAACAAGTAAAGTCTGAATAAAAAAGAAAAAAGATAAATGAATGAAAGACGTGGGGACTTTAAAGAAGGAGATGGTTAAGTATAAATAGTCAAAAATTTAAGCTGAATCAGACATTTTCCATTTTTTAATTGGAAGAAAAACACGTACGCATCACATAAGCTAGCATCAACTAAATGAATGAATAAAATATCAAAGGGGTGGCCTCAGTTTTGAATTGACGTGGAAGTGAAGCAAAGAGAAGATGCCACTTTCCCTGATGATCAAATGGTGGAGGGTTTGGAATTTTTCTTAATTTGTTGGTACCTTGTATAAAAGGCATTTGACCTACTTTCATTCAAACAGAAGTGAGGTTTGACTAAATTCTGGCGTATTAGAAACTGGAAGATTCATAGTGCAGGATGAATATATATGTTCATATATTATGGTGAGTGTTGAAAACGTTCAAAGTGGGAGGGGGGGAAAAAGAAAGTCCAAAGAAGGCATAAAACAGCAGTCAAATGCAATTAATGAACGTGTAATGCAAAGATTCTAAAACCAATTTATTAAAAAAGGGAAAAGCAGAGATACCGATAGTTGTTTTTTGGGTGTGTGGGGGCCTGCCTGCAAATGGATGAAGGTCACGTATAATAAGATACATATAATATGATGAACCCTGTGAGTGAGATTGAGAGTCAAAAGACGCTGACGAGAATAGTGACAGACACAGATGACATGGTGTCCGACTTGAGCACCGTCCCAACCAATTTCGTAATCATGACTAGTTTGAATGCTAAAAAGCCACCCCCTCCATTTGTTTTTTCAATAATATGTTATTTTCAAAAAAAATTAATGAAACAAATGTCTATTTGGCAAAGAAAATGAAATAAATAAATAAGGGCAATTAATTTATTTTTTACTTTTGAAATGATAAATAAGGATACCATTAAAATAATAATTAATATTATTTTTAAATTACTTAAAACGACAAATAAATAGCATCAACTTTTTTTTTTCTTCCAAAAGTACTAACAATAGCAGGTTTAAGCTGAACAACAGTGACAAGAGCGGGTTTTGGTTGAACAACAATAATCCATTGATGATGAGGACTGGAGAATGCGTGCAGAGCCTAACAAATGAAAAAGAAGCATTCTGTTGTTGTGAGTTGTGACTTTCAGGCAACGCATTTTGACTTGTGGGGTTTCGTTTTTTGGGCCAAGTTAGCCGCTGCCTACGAGTAGTAGTAGAAGTTATGAGTAATACGGAGGCACGTGGTCGTTCACGCTCTCGTCAATTGGGTTCCTCTATCCTCTATACTCTATACTACTAATTGGTTATGATTTGTACCTTTAACACGCGTGATTAATTAATTTGATTAGACGCTCAACAGATATAAATAAGCTTAGTAGGGTTTGGGAATGTAAAGTAAGCAAGGATTGCCCCATGATTTGTGAAAACGGAGATGTGTCATGGACTATTCGCTTCTTTCTTTCATTTTTTTTCTTTTTTTTACTTCCTTTAAATATAATATAACAAAAATATGGTCTTCAAAGAATTGTTCTCTTTCTATTATGATGCACAATTGCACTTACATGAATACACAACAAATATGTCACCATACGCTATAGGTTTGGTGTATATATACAGTTACGTATATATTCAATAAATTAATAAATAAAAAATAAATGATATAAAAAATTTTTAATTTCAAACAATTGTTTCAAAAATAATATAAAAATACTCATAGCAAGAAACTAAAATTAAGTTTATTATCTCGAGTTGTTTTGGAACTTTTTTTTTATGACCAGATTTATGGAAACTTTTTCAGAAAATAAGAATTAATTATATAAATGTCAATCAGATATATATTGTAAAGTCTGATACATACTTGATTTGAACATGTTTGGTTTTTCATTTTTTCGGAAGTATTGCAATATACTAGTAGTAGTTGTCACGTAGAGGTGGGTTTTTCTTAGGAAGTATCCAGACTTTTTGATCCATCAACATATTAAGACGGCCCAACATGTCCATCTATATAATCACTCACAATTGGGCTTAAATTCATACATGCTCTTTATATATATATATATATATTGCAAGATGGATTAAAAAAAACCAACAGGGTTGAATTTAGTAAAAAGGACTACTCCCTTACAACGTGACTAATCAAGGTTCAAATTTTATTGAGAGAGATGTCCACATTTAATGCTCGACAGTGTTTCGAATAGGATTGCCTCCAATAGTTCTAAAAAAAAGAAGATAGATTAAAAAAAACTTTATACATTGGAAGGACAAAGGAGTGATGCAACATGCACTTTTCATAGCACATGTGTGTGTGTATATATTTTATGTATAATCTCAATGAAGAAAATATCATAAGAAATCATTGACATAGTCCAAAATATGCATAATAAATACCTTTTGAGTACCATGTTACCAGAATTCTCAAAAACAATCCAACAGAAAATCCCTCAAAGTCCAAACCCATACTTGTTCTTTAGCCTTATACACAAACCCATAATATGCAAGTGCCCCCAACTTCGTTGCCTCGTCTCTATTTCCAACTGGACAACCACTCTTTTTTTTTTAAAAAAGAAAAAAGTCAAAAACTTTTTAGGTCGTTTATGAAGAAGACTTTGAGCTATATAATTAATTGTTTGGGACAAGAGTCTCATTTTACTTTGATGTTACGAGTGGTTATTTTTTGTTTGGGTCGATGTTAAACATTACTAATTTCGAAGTAAAACCAAGCTACTTGATCTGTCGTAACTAAGCAGAAGTAAGTTCAACCAGTATGAGATATTAATTAAAAAAGAAAAAGAAAAAAAAGTAAAGATGAGAAATTTAAAAAATAAAACTATTGATTTCATGCTAAAAAACCGATTTCAGGAGCATCCCAAGTAATCACAGCCTAACGATTCAACTTGTACTACAGTTCTGTTTAGATTCAGAAGCATTCAAATACTATGTTTTTCCTTTTTTTTTTGTTATTTATGTGAGCATTTGGCATTTTAGGCCTAGTCCACCTCAACCAGAGAATTTATTTACGTCCAAACTAAATTTACGACACTGCTATTCCTAATTCTTTTTTCAAAACATAAAAGTCCTCAATCAATTTTGTTGCTACTAGCACGGCTGTATCACCCACAATATTTTTTTTCCTTTAAATTCTTTCCACCGACAAACGGAGAAAATATTGGTAAAAAAAGAGAAAATTTAAAATGAATGAAAAAATAAGATAAAACAAAACAAAACGCTGCTTTCAACGCCCCTCGCCATCGGTGTATAATGAAATAGATAGTGGGGTGTTTTTTTTTTTTGCACACCGAAATAGATAGTGTGGTAAAAGCTGCATTATTGGCACTCTGAGTAACAGTCTCTCCTATTTAAACAATATATATGTCCGTGTGTGCGCGTGTCGAAGTATTTTTTGTTTAAAATTTAATGATCAAATTAAACAATATTTTTAAATGTCTGCTAGGGTGGTAATAGCCTATAGGGTTTGATAAAAGCTAATTAATTTATTTGGAAACGCAGACATTTAACCAACTGCTAACGTGTACAGTCAGCGAGTAGTTAAGGGGAAAATGTCAAAGCATAAGAAATCATTATCATAATATAATACTAATAGCATGATTAAATTAATTAATCAAAGGAAAGTATTAGTAAGAGTCATGTGAAAATTAAACTTTGGGTTTGGGAGCACCGACACTGAGAAAAGCAACAGCTATATACATAACACCAGCCACCTCAATTCTGCTGTAGACATAATGAACTACCTACCAACGATGACAACCTCTCCTGTGTTCTGGATTACAGCTACGTTCGTCTTAAAAGTTTAGAGTTAATTAATTATTCAATTCTTACAATCTTCTATTCCATTCTTAATATCTATACATATATAATTTTTTGTTGCATAAAAAGGATTAAAAATTGATTGTGCTGGTAATTACAAGAGTTCGAATTCTGTAACCAAATAAAAAAGATAGAACTCCTTAGTTTAATAATGGCAAGTAGTTTTAATCAAAATAATATTTGTGATTTCATTCTGTGAGAAAATATTTGAATAAATCCATCATTCGTCGCCAATTATATGATATTCTAAATTTGTCTAACAGAAGGATAGTTTTATTAGAAAAATTAATTGCAAAATTAAATTAAGTTATTTTTTATTTAAAGAAAAATTAACTTAAAAACTTGAGATGAGTGTGCTTTTGAGGCAGGACTATTGAAAGCTTAGACAACTCAACTCAAATTCAAAATGAATTTGATTTCTGCATAAAGAAATGTGATTACCCAAACAAGTAGTAATTTGTTAGGCTCTCATTTCACATTTTGCCACATTTAATATTAAGATATAAAATAATAGAATATATCATATATTATTTAAGATGCATATATTTCAATTTCAGTTCGCAATTAAAATTCTGCTAGCGAGTTTGCGAGTAATATTTTAGCATGATTCTTTAAGTCTTATGTAGTTCATTTAGTTGGCCAAAAAAAATGCAGGCCCTTTAAGCCTTTTTTGCTTTTAAAAAATGTAAAAAAAAAAAAGCATTGAAAGAAGTTTAATGTAAAATTTTGAATTGTTTTTATTAGCATAAGATAACATCCCAAATAATGTGAATATGTGATTCCTTTTAATCTCCTTTTGACTGTAATGTACGAAACGAAATATGAATAGTTTGATCTTGGATTATCATTTAAGATATGCAATGTCAGACTTTAATTATTAAAAAAAAAAAAGATGGAAGCATCTTAGGGGCCACCTGCAACGCATTCGACCAAAAAGGTGAAATCCGTGACTATATATATATATATATATAGTGTGTGTGTGTGTGTATTCGTGATAGAATACATATACAAATATGCTTTACTTGAGAATGTAAAACCTACACCACGCGACCCGAGCCGAAGATATAGAAGTGCGAGAGTTTATTAAAATTAAAATTAACCTTCAAGATTTGAGTCCCTTCAAATTTGCCTGTCTTTAACCTTCAAAATTAAGATCATATTCATATCACAAATTAATTAACTAATGTAAAATAAATTTCATTCCAACACCATCGAATCATCTAGTTACATATACAAAGTTGAGATGTTGGCAAACAAAATGTATAAAGTTGAAATATTAAATTTGTCACTATGTTAATATTATAAAGGGTGAATAATTGTCACTTTTTTTTCTTACATATACATATATATATATATATATTAAAAATGTATAATTCAAGTTTTCTTGTCTTCATTGCCACTCTGCCTATTTTAACCTTAGAAATTACGAGGATGAATAATTGCTGGGATAGTATATTTAAATGTGGTTTTTCATCTATTAAAATAAAAATTTTATGGATTGTCACTTTCTTATTTACTTTAGAATTCTTTTTCAAATTTATATATATATATATTTTTTTGGCCGAAGAAAATTTGTATTTTTAGTGATGAAAGTTTGCGTCTGAAGTAATTTTATTTTTCGACAACGCGTGTAGAATAAAGTTAAATTTGATTTTTATAATTAAAAATGATTTTTAAAATTAAAATATTCTTGAAATGCAAAATGACATTAAAAAATAGAGAAAAGTCAGAAAACAAGTTCCATAGGTAAATTATGCACTTTGCGCAGAAACCGACGGCACCACTATACAATAGAGGTGATGCGCTTGGTGGACCCCTCCAAATTGGCTAGCCACGTGTTCCTCGTTGGATTGCCCACTAGGCCTATTGCTGGAAAATCCCATTTCACCCACCAAGAATATTCTAAATCCCTAAAAAGGACCATTTTATACATGAAAAAATATTACATGGTTACTAAAGACTTGTAAAGCTTATCAAAAGCGAACCTCCTATCTCTTATTTATTTTTTTACAGATGATCTGATTATTTTTGTAAAGGCCTCCATTGATTAGGTACAAATTATAAAGAGATGCTTGAGCAGCTTTTATCTAGTGTCAGGGTAGAAAGTAAGTTTAAGCAAGACGAGAGTTTGTTTTTCTAAGAATGTTCATCATATCATGGCGCAACAGTTAAGTGAATTGTTGGGAGTTACTAGAACGAGTGATCTGGGCAAATATTTGGGGATGCCCCTTTATCATGACAGGGTGAGAAAACAAACTTATTAATTTGTGATTAATAAGGTAAAGCAGAATCTTAGAAACTGGAAAACACAGTCTTTATCCTTTGCAAGTAGAAATGCTTTGGCAAAAGCGGTAGTCTCCACTATTTTGCTATATTCTATGCAAACGACAGCTTTGCCTATGAGTACATGTACAGAGTTGGAAAAGAGTATGAGCAGATTCCTTTGGGGATCTACCAATGAGAAGAAGAAGATACATTTAGTGGCTTGGGACGAAGTGTGTAGGGAGAAGCGTTGTGGAGGTCTGGGCATACATCACTTGGTCATGCAGAATAGAGCCTTCATGATGAAAATAGGTTGGGGTCTTATTGATTGAAAAGACTCTTTATAGGCTCAGGTGGTAAGAAGTAAATATAAATGTGGGAATGACCTTCTTCCCACAATTGACAGGTCTCGACAAGGATCCCAGCTCTGGAAAGGGGCGAAGAACAGTTGGGCATAGGTTGAAAAAGGCATAGAAAAAGTTACCCTTCGTAACGGGAAAGAAGCAGTGCGATGGACATTAGAGAAGCACGGGCAGTTTTCCATAAAGTCTGCATACAGGCTTCTAAATGAGCATAGTGAACAGGAGGATCCAATTTGGTCTCACCTGTGGAAGTTTAAGATCCCGCAAAGATGTAAAACTTTTATGTGGCTAGTTCTACATGATCGGCTCTTGACTAATCAAGCAAGACACAGTAGACACCTTGGTAACTCTCCAATGTGTCAATGGTGTTCTGAGACAGTAGAAGACACGTTGCATGTGACGCTCGTAGTATATGGGACTGTTTAGTTGACCCACAAAAGAGACATAGATTTTATTCTAATGAGTTGAGGGAGTGGTGCGTCTAGAATATAAAAGGAAAGTATGGGCAACAAGAGAACCAATGGGATGAGTTGTTTAGTGTCATCTGCTGGGCAATTTGGAAAAGGCGCAACAAACAATTTTTTGAAAACAGAGAGAGGCATAAGGAAAGTATGATTGCTCTGGCTATGGGTATTCTTCGTAACATGGGAAGAGTGCAACAACTACTTTGGACTTCGAATGCATTGTATATCAGCAATAGGACCACTAGAGACGAGGGAGATGAGCACATAGACTGTGATGTCTAGGTAGAAGGTGCCTTCTTGTATCAGACGGACACTATGGGCAATGAAGGAATCCTAAAGAGCAGAGCAGGGTGAATATTTGAGGTATTTATGTTCAGACCAGATAGGGGTGACAGCCTAACAGCAGAACTTTGGGGTTGCATCCTTGGATTGAAATGAGCATGGGATCGTGGATTTAAATGGGTCCAATTGCAGAGTGATTGTGCAGAGATCATTTCCATGATAAGCAGTAATAATACGAAATTACATAGCAAAGAGAGTATTATCAAAGAATTATGCCAGATGCACACGTGAGAATGACAGGTTCAATTCAGGTTGATTGGATGAGACCAAAATGAAGAGGTGGATATGCTAGCAAAACATGCTCTTTCCCAGCCGATTGGGTTACAGATCGTACCAGAACACCTTGCTAGCGGGTTTTTTATTACTGATCATGTGGTTTAACTTTACTTCGGTTCCTTGATGTGTTTTCCTTTATATAAAAAAAGATGTAGATCCTTACATGTAAAAAAAAGTTATTTAACCAAAATATCCCTTCTACCTATCATCTTTTCTCCTTACCTCACCGACAGCAAGGTCAGGTTGTTAGTGATGGTGTAAAAATAGTAAAATATTCTCACTTGAAGAAATAATTATTACTACTTAGAAATTTAATTATATCTATTTAGAAAATTAGTTATCACCACTTAAAATTTAATTATACTCACTTGAAAAATTAGTTATCCACATTTGAAAGTTTAGTTCTCCTCATTTAGAAATTTAGTTATCCCCACTTGAAAAATTAGTTATTACCATTTGGAAATTTAGTTATCCTCATTTAGAAAATTAGTTATACATATTTGGAAATTTAGTTATTTCTACTTGAAAAATTAGTTATCCACATTTGAAAATTTAGTTATTCTCACTTGAGAAATTAGTTATATTCACTTTGGAAATTTAATTAAATTTACCAAGTGGGAATAACTAAATTTCTAAAGGTAACTAATTTCTCAAGTAAAGATAACTAATTTCCTAAATGAGGGTAATTAAATTGCTAAGTGAGATAACTAAATTTATAAGTAGAAATAACTAACTTTTTAAGTGGGGATAATTAAATTTTCAAGTGGGAATAACTAATTTTTCAAGTAATGATAACTAATTTCATAAGTGGGAATAACTAAATTTTCAAGTGGAAATAACTAATTTTCTTAGTAAGATTAGCTAAATTTCCAAATAAAGATAACTAATTTTTTAAGTGGGAATAATTAAATTTTCAAGTGACGATAATTATTTTCTTACGTGAGAATATTTCACTGTTACAACATCGTTGCCAGTGACCAGAACTCCGAAGTGCCGGTGCCAATAAGGTAGGGAGAAAATAGGAAAATGAGAAGAGCATTTTGATCAAACAATTATTTTTTTTTATCTATAATGGCCTAGATTCTTTTTAAGGAATTCACATCCCTTTTCTGAAATATTTTTGTTGGGAGCTAAATTTTCTTTTTATTAAAAAAAATAGACTTAAAATAAAATAAAAACGGGTCTCTCCTGCGAGCCGAACCCAAATCCGGCCCACCAATACTTTCACCCCTCGTCCTCCTTCATACTTCACTAATAAAGAACAAGAATCCTTCGCCGTCCGCCCCCTGACTTTTCACTTTTCTTCATTTCTCCGCCTAATTCACCCTTAACGTTTCGGCAAATATCTGCAGATTCCTCTCAGTTTTCGCTCTCTACAGCTCTCGGCCACAGTTCCCGCAATCAGCTCCACTTCTGCATTGAAACTAAATTTTAATTGATTCCTCTCGGATTTTCTCTTTTGTATCTTTTACCTTCTAGGGTCTTAGATTTGATTCTCTTTCGGATCTTTATTTGATATATCTTCTCAATCTTCTTTTTAATTTGGATGTTCGGGTTTGGTCTTTCTGACGAAATTGCTTTGTTTCGAGTCTAGTATGTAATTCAAGTTGGGCATGTAATGGGTGATTCGTTACCGTTGTAATTTGTTCGTTGATTTGTTAATGGCGTCGTTCCGACGGTCTTTGTCGCCGGCGCATCATGATCGGCAGTACCAAAACGGTGTTGGCTCGTTTTCAACTTCCTCTCCTCATCACAAGTTTGCTCCCAATGCCAATTATGCTTCGCCATTGTCAGTGTTGGGTGCGTACGTTGTCAGATTGCGGAGGTTTCTGGCTGGGTTTGTTGGGCGGCGGTATGTTCGGAAAGGGCAGTGGAGAAGAGCTATGTTTAGCTGTTTGATCTTTTTCTTCTTAGGTTTCTTGTGGGGTATGTTTCCTATCGGTCACGTTGTCGATGACATTCGCCGTCAGGACATCTCCTTTGAGATCAAGCCGCCTCACGCGAATGCACAATTAGTCTCTGAGGATCGTGTTCTGAGGCGTGATGAGGGTTTTTTGATTAATCCAGTGAGTTTGAGTGCCGATAAGCAGAGTGCAGCCAGTGAGAAGCTCGATTTTGTGCCGAGGAAGCAATTGATAGTGGTGACTCCCACATATAATCGGGCGCTTCAGGCCCATTTCTTGAACAGGTTGGGTCACGTGCTCGGGCTCGTCCCTCCGCCGGTTCTGTGGATTGTAGTGGAAATGAATTCAGCTTCTATCGAAACTGCTGAAATACTAAGGAAAACTGGTGTGATGTATAGGCATTTGGTCTGCACTAAGAACTCCACAAATGTGAAGGACAGAGGAGTTCATCAAAGGAATACGGCATTGGAGCACATTGAGCGCCATAGACTTGATGGGATCGTCTACTTTGCAGATGACGATAATATATATTCTCTCGAGCTATTTGAGACCTTGAGAGACATAAGGTACTTCAACCTTGGCCCCATCACTTTTTTCTTCAAATGGTCTAATTTGAATTATAGCATTTAGTATGTTTAGATTTGCTCCATATTTCGATCGTTTTGGAGGTTTCATTGTTGCAATTGTATGACATAATTTGAATCTTCGTTTATTGGGCTTCTGCGTATAATAAGTTACCTCTATTAAAAAGCGATCGGGTCTGTTTTTGGTTGCATCGTTTACTCGTTTCCTCCTTATGTTACGTTTAATATTGTGATTTGAAAATATCTGTTCTCTTTTCTTTATATGAAGTATGTATTTGGCTTGCTTTATAGATGTGATTATTATAAATCACGTATATGTGACTATATATATATTTTGGCTATTTGATATCTATAATTGTCTGGTAACAAAGATGTTGGCATCTGCTGTTGGATGCATTGGCTTGCATTACGAAAGAAAACAAGATTGAAGCACTATTTGATTTGTGGTTTCTTAAAGGAATGGCTATCTGTTTGTTCAATTTCCTTACACTAGCATTCTAAAGCATGTATTAAAGCGTTTTAGCCTATCACTTGTATCAAGATATGTTTGTAATTTTATCAGTGCAATTTTTGGGGTCAAAGAATTTTCCCCATGCCACCTTATTTTACAATATAATACTATCCATTACCACTGAAGAAATATGATTCCATTATGTTCGTAATGGCTTTGAGAAATAGAGAAATAGATTTTCTCTCAGCAAACATTTCTTTTCATGATTAAATGACTTAAAAGAGTTTGCATTTTTTAGAGTTCTCCTTGTTAATTAATTACCTATGATAATATAACCATTATGTTTTTCTTGATTGCCTCTATCAATGAACTCTCGTTTTTCTTTTCTGTTGTGATGAATGGTTTGCTCTCGCGTGCACATTTATAATAGTATATTCTAATGTTAAACTAATTCTGTAGACGCTTCGGTACCTGGCCTGTTGCAATGCTGGCACAAAGCAAAAACAAGGCCATCTTGGAGGGTCCAGTATGCAATGCAAGTCAAGTGATTGGGTGGCATACAAATGAGAAAAGCAAAAGAGTTCGTAGGTTTCATGTTGATATGTCAGGATTTGCTTTTAACAGCACAATCTTGTGGGATTCTAAAATATGGAAGCGCCCTACATCAAATCCTATCCGACAATTAGACACAGTGAAGGAGGGTTTTCAAGTATACTTCCTATCTTTACTCTGCGTCATCCAATTAACTAGCTCAGATGTCCCTTTATTGTAGCATGTAATATTTACTGCAATTGATGTAATTCGTGAACTGATCTTATTTGTTTTTGCAGGAGACCACCTTTATTGAACAATTGGTGGAAGATGAGAACCAGATGGAAGGTTCACCAATTGGTTGTTCCAAAATAATGAATTGGCATCTCCATTTGGATGCTCATAATACAGATTATCCCAGGGGTTGGCTGCTACAGAAAAACCTAGATGCTGACATCCCTGTCAAGTAATCCCCCAGGGATTCTACTGTGAGCGTTTGGCAGGTATGATTTATTTATTTATTTATCTTTTTTTTTTGGGTAATGTAGCATATTAAATCTTATTTGAAGTCTCAAGCAAATGCAAAATATTGTGCTTTTCTGTGCTAAATTATTTATCCTTATGGGTACAAAGTAGAATAAAAATGTTAGTGACCTGTGGAAGAGCGTCCCTTTTTAAGCCACGGCGTTTCTAAATGTATCTCATCATCTCATTCATATATTCCAAGAAATGTTTATAGATTTATGGCTTTTGTAGGGATCTAAAATGCCCTTTTTCTTTTTCGCCTTGACAGTTTGCCCAGAATTGATGTTGGTACATCTCTGGATAGATACTGCTTCAATTTTAGACCAGTGGCACCTCTGTGTTTTGTTCCCTGGCAAGATAGAGACAGGTTACTGACTTTGTTTCTGGAACAGAACAATATTCACTCGCGGAATCAAATTTTGTTCTTGTAAAGAATGTTACTATTTCTTAAATAGAGAGAAAAGGATCCCCCAGAGCATGGAAGGGGGGGATTATTGATCAGGTTGCTTCAAGGGCATGCACACTACACAGCTATGTATTGGATGGTACTGGTGGCACTTTTGATGTTTGACAAAACTGTCGCTAATTGACCGCTTATGTCAAAATTAGCAAGGGCTGCTCAAATATGGTTTCGGTAGAATTCTGGCTAAGTTGCACTACGTTCGTAGTTTTGATGAATATCCACCTAAATTGGTGTGACATTATCAAGATTAATAAAAAAATATGAAATTTATAAGAAGTTTTACTATTCTAAGTTATAATCAGTAGAATTTATTTAATAAATTTTATGCAATTCATGAAAATCACATTTAAATTTAATTATTGAAAAAGTCTCTCTGGTTACCATTAGAAAAAAAAAAGCTACTAAAAAGCATCTGAACAGCTTATTACATATGTATTTTCTGACAATAGGCATTTAGCCAGAAGCATACAGAGGACAAAAAGAAAATTTTGATCGGGACGGCAAAATCAAATTGCTGATATTGAATAGCGCTGGACATCCTGGATACACACCCTCATATTACGCTTCCTGGCTTCTATCAAAAGAATTAGTACTTCGCCATCATGGCTTTAAATGGGTTAGAATACTAATACTACTACTACTACCACCAATGATTATAACCAAACGACCATTTAGCAATGATTGTGCAGCAATGATTATGAAAGCATCACAATAATGATAATGGCGTTCAGTAACATGTTCAGATGTTTTTGCTTTGAATAAGTACAACCTTCCCGGATTAAGATGACTTGTGCACAATTATCTATCTCGTTGTGACGTATCAGTTTGAGTTCTTTTCAAAACAATCATATTCGCACATGTTCATACCTAAAATAAACCAGCATCCATGCCCTTCTTAAATCTTCCATACATGAGGCTGCGAGGAAAGAGAAGAAAAAGAAAAGAAAAAAGGGGGGCGGGGGTTAAGCAGATACATCCGAGAGGGGCCTTAGAAGCTGAATTTTCTCCTTTACTCTATCAGTATGATGATATCCTTTGCGGAATGAATGGATTGACTAGGAAAAATTCTAGCATGTGGCAGGTTGAGATATGCTACTACACTACACAAGGATAGTGGTCATTCTTCAACATGCAGCAACGAGGTATCAAAATTGGATGAATATGTTACAAGAAATGAGATAGAAACATAAAAATTGCTACTTATACACATTCCCTCGAGCAGACTAGGTGAATTTGCCGGAGCACTGGAATGGAGCTCTAGTGATGGTAACGTCTTGATATAATATCCCCAAAATAAGAGGGCCTTCTGGACTCTGCAAAAAAAAAGAGTCCGGTCCAAGTGATCAGTCACTGTATCAACTGTTCTTATTTATCTTTGGACGGCTGGAAACTCTGAGAAAGTGACCAATCTCCTCTATGCTCTACAATAGATTCAGCTGAGCCAATTATCAAAATTCCTGTCAGACTCTTAACTATCATGTCAGAGTTGCTCCATGAACTGAAGAACTTGTGTCAGAAGGGGCCACCGATGCTGACGGATGTTGCTGCATTTGTATTTCATTCGCAAGACCAAGAGCAACTAATGTTGATCTGTGCATGTGAAGATGAGTTAACTGAGAAATTTATACTACATTCTCTAACAATGCAAAGAATCTAAGACTGGAAAGTATCAATTTTAATAGCAAAATCAAATTTCTCTCGGATACCTCACTAGTTAATATACATATTTTATGCTTCAGGGTCCGTAAACCAAAAAATGATATCCAGCGGTCAACAATAATATACGATTGGTAAGATAAGAAAACTTGGTTACAACTTTTAAGTGAATATTTGCAGTTGCAAATGCAAATGATTCTTCTGTAGAATTACTATGACTTTTACCTTGGAAGATTGGGCGCCCAACAAAATCTAGAAATTGCTTTCAGTTGTGTTCTGTTTCATAGAATATAAAATGTAGAAAGGGGCAAAAATAGACTGGCAGATTTTAATGTTGATGAAAGGATCCATACATATTTAGGAAATAGACGGGATAAGCATCTTGCAGGTAAATCTTCGAAAGCTCAGCTCAATGTCAAAGTTATTTCAGGTGCTCAAACAGGTATTGAATTACAGACTATCTATTCCCAACCTTTATTTCCACACAGCCATATCTAGAAAAGCTCACCTAGGTAGTGAAGATTTTACAGTGGGTTGACTGGCGTAAGAAGCAAGGGGACCTCTAAGATTTGCATGTTTGTTAAGAGCACTTTCCAGTTGTGGAGGTGGCAGCTGCATCCGGAACACAAAAAACAGGTTGAATCTTCAGGATAACAAATTAACAAGATGTTATGCAAGTGAACAAAACAATACCTGCAATAATACATGGAAAGAACGTGGCTGAGTCTGATATACACATTTTAAGAAACCAACCCAAAGTTTTGGCATACGCCACACCTGCAGTAAGAATAAAAGTAATCAATTAGTTGTCCAATTTGTTGTTAACCAGTGGCGTTAAAGAGTCAAGGTTGAACAAATCAATCAATCAAGCAAGCTTACCTGTTTACTCACAAGTTTTGATAGTATCTCCATAACAAAATCAACCTAGAAATAGACATAAATATGACAATTGTAAGTACAAGTCTTCGCTATCTCATACCTCATAAAGACATTGAGACATTAAAAACCAATCTTTTAAAGAGTTGACAGGTGTCCAAAATGGTAAAGAGTAGGCCTTGTGGTTGAACCAAGAGTTCAAATAGGTTTAATAATTTAGCATATATAAAAAATAATTACCGAAATGAATAAGCACATTGACAAAAACAGTGAATCTAAATGTTTCTATAATAAGTTAACAGTTCCATAATAGATATAAAAATATGCTCAATAAGCTCCCATAGTTGAAAAGACCCCATTACAAATTAGGAGACAGTCTTCATTGAAAATATCTGATACAAATAATAACATTAGCCTTATCCCACTATATGGGGTCGGCTATATGGATCATATGACGCCAATGTGCTCTATCAAACACCATCTCCTCAAATAAATCATTTCTCAAAAGATCATTTTTTATAACTTCCCTTAGTGTTCTTTTTGGTCTTCCTCTACGCCTTTTAATAGGGCTCCAAGCCATTTGATCAACTCTCGTCACTGGCTCTTCTTGTCCTCTTCTTTGTACATGACCAAACCACCTTAAACGATTTTCCACTATTTTCTCCTCGATAGGTGCTACTCCAACTTTCCTTCGTATACAGTCATTTCGTATCTTATACAATTTTGTATGACCACACATCCATCTCCACATTCTTATCTCTGCTACTCCCATTTTATGCTCTTGTTGTTCTTCCAAAACTCAACATTCACTACCATATAGCATCGCTGGGTTTATAGCTGTTCAGTAAAATTTTCCTTTAAGCTTAGTAGGTACCTTACGGTCACAAATAACTCCTGATGTTTTCCTCCACTTTAACCACCCAGCTTGTATCCTATGCATAACATCCCCATCAATTGCACCATCACTTTGTAAAATCGACCCAAAATATCTAAACTTTGACACTTTTGGAATGGTTTGCTCTTCAATTTTTACCTCTGAATCATTTCTAATTGGCCTCTTATTAAATTGCTAATGCATATATTCCGTCTTACTTCTACTAAGGTGGAAACCTTTTGATTCCAAAGTGTGTCTCCATAACTCAAAACCTCTTCTCTTGAGTCCTCAATTAAAACCATATCATCCGCAAAGAGCATACACTTTGAAATTTCTTCCTATATATGATTTGTTAGAACATCCAAAACCAGATCAAACAGGTATGGACTCAAAGAAAATCCTTGATGTAAGCCTATCATTATAGGAAAGTCCTTTATTACACCTTCAGGGGTTTTCACACTTGTTGTTACCCCCTCATACATATCCTTTATGACCTGAATATAAGCCACACGGACACCTTTCTTCTCCATTACTTTTCACAATACATCTCTTGGTACTCTATCATAGGCTTTTTCCAAATCAATGAAAACCATATGCAGGTCTCTCTCTTTACTCCGATATCTTTCAATCAAACCTCTTAATAAATAAATAGCCTCTGTTGTAGACCGTCCTGGCATAAATTCAAATTGGTTTTCCGAAATACGAGACTCTTTTCTGAGTCTATGCTCAATCACTGTTTCCCAAAGTTTCATGGTGCGACTCATGAGTTTTATCCCCCGATAATTAGCACAATTCTGAATATCCCCCCTATTCTTGTATCTAAGAACTAGAGTGCTCTTTCTCCATTTCTCTGGCATTTTCTTGGACCTTAAAATTTTGTTAAATAACTTAGTGAGCCACAAAACCCCCTTCTCTCCTAAGCACTTCCAAACTTCAATAGGAATACCATCAGGACCAATAGCTTTACCATTATCTATTCTCTTAAAAGCTTCTTTTACCTCTTCAACCCGAATCCTACGATAGAAGTTCAAATTGAGATCATCTTCATAAATTGTTAATCCTTCGGTATCAATAGTCATATCCAATCCACAATTGAAAAGCTTATAAAAGTAGCTCTTCCATCTTTCTTTAATATCATCATCTGTGACCAAAATTTTTCCTTCCTCATCCTTAATGCAACTTACTTGGACCAAATCTCTTGACTGTCTTTTCCTTCTCTTGGCAATTTTGTAAATATTACTTTCACCATTCTTCGCTCCTAAATCCTGATAAAATTCCTCAAAAGCTTTAAATCTAGCCTCGCTCACTGCTTTCTTAGTCTCCTTTTTAGCCAACCGATAACATTCCAATTTTCATCGTTATTGTACAAATGCAAGACTTTGAAACACTCTTTCTTATATTTGACCTTCTCTTGTACACTCTCATTCCACCACTAAGATTTTTTATCTTTAGGTCCAAAACCTTTGGATTCACCCAATACTGCTTTAGCGGTATCCCTGATTCTTTTAGCCATCTCATCCCACAATATGTTAACACCTCCTTGCGAGTTCCAATTACATTCTTTCATAACTTTTCTCGTAAATATCACTTGTTTCTCACCTTTTAGTTGCCACCACTTAATCCTAGGATTTAAGGCTTTTCGACTTTTTATAAGAGAAGGGAAGGGAAAGGTAGATCAATATTAGCCACCCTTTTCAAGACATCACTTCTTTGGAAAGAAATGTGGACTCAAGAAGCACCACTCATCATAGATCACTAAGAACACCTTTAAGATACTGATTACCACATATTAGTCACCAATGTTCTACGTCCTCCTCAAGATTACTTAAATATCCACAAAATTACTCCTTCATGAATAAGCCAGCAAATACAAGGATTAAGGAAAGACATTGGTTGAATCATCTGCTCCAAAATTGATGTGTGATGTGTCTATTTTATACTTATAAAATACCCATATTTGATATAGTTTTTGTTGAAAAATATTAAGTTTTGATGTCAAAATTTCATGATTCTATTTAAATTGAGATATATTTGCATTTCAGGAAAAATTGAAGGACAAATGGTGATTTTAGAGTGAAAGAAGAAGACAAGAAGACACAGGAAAATCCATACGGTCCCCATTCATCACCCTCACCCGGCCGCGAGTGAGGAGGCGTGGGCAGTAACAGATTTACGAGTTGACCCGGCGCCGGGTCAACCAAGGCTGTACATCACCCAACGCCGGGTGAATCACGAAGAGGCATTATCATGTTAATCACCCGGCGCCGGCTGGAGAAAAATAGCATGATACGGTGCCGGGTGAATAATCTTTCAGTAAAATTTGATTATTATACTAGGGGCGTACGAAATAGATATATATATATATATAAGTGGAAGGACGATGACGATCACTATTCTGAACCCTAGAAGACTAATTCCAAATTCTCTGGAGCTAAAGAAGTGTATTCTGAAGGCAAATCTGAGAGGACTGAAGGCGTAGTGAGGCTGAATCTTTCTATTCTTCCACTAGTTTTCTTTCTTTAGATTTTGTTCAGATGATTTGGGAGATTATTTTTATGTTGAATTTAAGAACCATGTTTATGCGTAACTAATTTTCTCAGTTAGGGATAAGGATGTAGTCTAACTGGAATTGATTAGAGTTTACTCTGGATTTTGATTCTTGTTTATGATTGAATTTTTCCAATATATGTATGTTTGATTATATCTATCTCTTCTGTGCTTTATTGGGAATTTTATGATTGGCCACCATAAAATTCATTCTGTGGGTAAACTTGATAGACTGAAAGGTGAAAAGTGAGCCTAAACCTAGAGAGATATACATAAACAATAATTCTAGAGATAGAATTAGAGGTTTCTGGTGACTTTAGTTATAACTTCAAGATTTAATTAGGAATTTTAGTTGCACGAGAGTGAATTAAAATCTGATTAAATACAGACTAATTGACTGAAAGGTAATTAGGATAAATTAGAAATAACTGTCACTATAATTATAAGGAGTCAAGTTAAGAGTAACTTTAGTTGTTCCAGGAAGATGAAACCCAACTCCCTAACGCACTTAGTGATTGATTTAAACTCAAACCCTTGCTTTTATTATTAATTTCTCTTAGTTTAGAATTTAATTAACGTTTCACAAATTGTTTACTCTGACTGAAATTATTTAATTAAGTAAATCATAACTTTCCTTGGGTTGGACCTCTGGAGACTTTTTATTACTACGATCGACCCTGTACACTTGCAGGATACCGATCAATGTGTACCACATGTTTATTCACCATAACACGTCTACTAAAAAGCATTCAACTTCTACCATTACTTTTAACAATTTTAACTCAAGAAATGCATAAACACTAGCAGCAATAAACAAGCACAAAAACATGCAATAAGAAATTTACCAGTACTGGAAAAGCATCAACTGCTTGAATAACTGTTCTCATGAAAAGTAGAGGCAATGGAGTTTGATCAACCTGAAAATTTTAACAATAAGATTCCAACAATCAAATTGCAATACATCTGGAAATTTCTGTTGACCAGATTGAATCTACTTACCATCAGGTTTAATGCCTTTGCCAGAACCTGTTGGGTAAACACTGTACGTTGCTCAAAACAAGCTGTGCAAGCATCAGTTATCTGATAATGCAAGACAAATAGATAAAATTTGAGAAGTCATCACTTATGATTTCTGAACTTCAATTACTAAATGCAACTAACTTAGATGATAAGAATGACAAAGCAAAGCAAGGATAATAGTGGTTTCATTCTTCAACTCTTAAGGATAACCAAATCAGAACTACATTCTAGAACTCAGACTATGGTATAGCCAATCACAACCTGACTAGAGGTTCAATGCACAATATCATAAAAAAAACTACCATGACAAGTAGAAGGCAGCTAAAGAGATGCAAAATTTTAAAAAGGGAATTAATACATTTTGAGACATAATATTTTACTAGAAAATGAACCATTAAGAGAAAAAAGTTGGTGTACAGACTAGCCATAAGAAAGAACAGTAAACTGTTTACTGCTGCATACAATTAAAGTTGAACTCATTGGGCTTTGATAGAAGCGAAGGCTAACAATCTCCATTCCCCAGGAATAAAGGAATATGAAAACGGGAGTTGTTCAAGCGTTAGAATACCAGCACTAACAGCATCAGCCTTAACAAACCCAAAAATATATACACACTACCACTATGACATGCATTCTCAGAAAAAATATGTCAGTTGAAATCACAGTCTTCACCAACTCAAATACAATCTACCTGACCTAACACCATAGTAACTGTCAACCAGGTTAAGAAACCATTAGTTGACACTTCCCATAATAACAAGCATTCAGTATGAAGTCCAGATAATAAACCAAACTAATTTTTCCTGCAGATATGAGACATCAAAAGTCTGATAAGGACACCACATGCAGCAAGAGGGAAAGTTGAAAGAGGAAGAGTCTGCCAGCCAGACAAAATTGGAGCTTTCTTGTTGAATACATTTAGCTTTTGTCTCCAGAAGGGGGGAGAGTGGGGGTAGAGAGGGAAGTCATGAGGCGTAATAAGAGTAGTAATTTACAAAGACAGAAACATGCCTTCTTAAGTGCAATGCCATCTTTCTCAGGAACAATTCCATGGATCGCAACCAACACTTCTACAGGTGTCAAAGCTGGACCTGTATGAGCTGAACCCTGCCATAAACAATGTAAATGTTGAGCATATCTAGATGAGAAAGATAAACAGCAAATGAAAAGTTCAATGATTTGCTTTTCAAACTTTAGTTTTCACTGAGACAAAATCCCACTGTAAAAATTCAAAATACAATTACAGCCCCATGACTCAAGCTAACCTAGAATAGGCATAAGAGATACAAAATATGAACTTCAGTTCAAGCCTTCGCATTTACCTGTAGTACATGAGCAAGTGCCATTTGGAACTTCTCCAATGGAAGATCAACTAACCGAGGGAATATTGGTAAAACCTGCTACCATTAAGTAATTAAAGTTTAACTCAGTAAACATTGACCACATGAAAACACAACCAGCTGATATATCACAATTAAATTGGCAATATGCTTTTTTTTCAAATTTCTTACATATAGCTTATGGAACAGAGCAAGATGAAAATTGCATCTATAAATAAACCAACAGAACTCAATTTTCTCCAGTTATAAAAACGCCAATTTACAGACCAAACTAGCTGAAGATTATAAATTCAAAAAATTAATATAATTTTACAAAAATAACCACTGGATATTTATATTTGACATTGGACTGAGAATTGAGAATTTACCACACAACGAATTAATGAAATTTAACAATGAGCTCTGTATCATCGGGTAAATGTTATGGATAGGTCTGTGCATCATTTGGTAGCAGGTATCCAGAGGTTAAATCCTTAATAAAAGAATTTTCTAGTCATGTATACACTTTATCATGATTCCTGAGCATGGTTGGAAGTTTTGTGATTTCCATCATTCTCATGAGAACTTCTTGAACTTTTTTCAGGCCAGAGGAGGAAGAAGATTGTCTGTAATGTGGAAGGAACTAATGTTTTTTGTGTGTTTAAATAGAAGAGTCAGCTCTTTAATTTCCTAATTTAGGGTCTTCTATTTCCAGCTCTAATGCAGGTCCTTCTCTATATTCTGTAATATCAGCCAGATTCTTTGAGACTGGCCCTCTATGTATTTGAATTACTTAGGAAAAAGCATTGGAGAGTAACGTTAATATTCTGGCCTTCTTTCATCTCTTTTCCCTCTTTTCTTTACTTAACATAGAAAATGAGGTGAATGCAGCTTGCTAGCTGGCAGATTATATGTACAGAAAAGGTAAATAAGAGGAAAGTCATGAATTGACCTCATTTTTGGAAAGCGATGGAAGCAAGGGAACAAGAATTGAAACATCCTGCAGCACAGAACTAGCATAGATAAATATATAATCCAAAAGTCATAGAATCGGAGAACTTGGGAATGCCTTCAATAGTTACTCATAAGGCATACCCTTAATTTAGTTTCATATAAATGCTTAACAGTAGCTATCAGATCAGAAGTTGGTGTCGTTTCCTGAGTCAATATTTGCAGCACCTTCAAGAATACAAACAACATTATAATCATTTATTTCATACTTGAAAAAATCTAACTCTTCCATAGAGCGAAATAGCTGTCATCAATATTGAGAGCAGGAAGCTACCAGTGTCAGAAGACTTTCACTTCCTTGTGGTGGATCAGATATAATATGGAGCATTTTAGAATATGATTGTCCCAAGGCCCTCAAGAGAATAGGAATGTGACGATGAATGGCCTGCATGTACCAAATAGATCAGGTCAAAGCATTAAACCAAAAACTAGCGCTGCAAATTATAGTTTAGAAGTAATATCACAATGTCTATTGCTTTGTATGAGTTGTCTTTCTTCATTCTCACGGGTGTATTTGTATAATGCCCCAAGTAGTCACATCAACAAACCCATACTCAAAATCTAATGCTAACATATAGAATTAAATCAGAGCAATGTGATACAATTCTTAATCACGCAGCCCAGGGAAAAATCAAACATTCATCATGGATGTTTGAGTTTTAGGAAAAGAGAACTGTTAACATCCCATTATATGAAAATTAAATAAGGACCAAGGATACAGATTTTCAACCTCATTGGCTGTATCTAAACAATAATAATGAAAACAAAATGAAATAACACCTGCTTTACAGTTTTCGGGGATCGCCCATAGACATCAAAGATAATCTGAAGAAGACTGGGTTTCTGCAAGGATTTTAAATAATGTTTGGTGTCAAAAAAATAGATAAAAATTCATTGTCAGGCTCTAAGCCGTATACAAAGAAGTACAAGTTAAACAAACCTTTGTGCATAAAGCAAAAAACAGAGATATGAGACGTTGAGCTTCAGAGAATGACACAGATGCGACACTTGGAACCACTGATTTAGCATTTCTAGTGGGGTCATTTTCAGAGGAGGTGGACTCTGAAACTTGCAATGGACCTGGTTTTTCCTGACTTTCAACCTGTGAAAAACAAAGGTCATTAACTGTAGATAATTAATTCAACTAATTAAGAATACTGAAGAAAAAAAGTCCTCAAAAGTAATGGAAAAAAGATGCAATACTTCAAAACGTGTTACTGGCTGTTCACATGCAAGACACATTTACAATTATGACAACAGCACGACCTGTTCTACTGTGTTACAGAAACCCATGCCTTATTGCAAAGTTCAAACGAATCAAGAATGGCAAAATTGGTAGAAATCACTTTAAAGCAGTCATTTCAGTAGAGAATAACCCGAAGAGACAATAAAGGAGGAGATTGAAAAAGAATACAAGAATTAAACCTCTGGATCAACTCCATGCTCAATGGGTCCAGATTCTGAAAGACCTTTATCTACAGCAGACAAAAGCATTTGTTTTGCAAACTGTTCAACATCTTCTGATATATAGCTAAGCTGATAGAGTTTGTTTGCCACCTATCCAACATACACAAAAAAAAAAAAGGCTCGCAGTTACCTTATGAATTGATAGAGTGATAGAGTCTATCTGACAGATTTCATACAACCATAAGTTTATATACCAGTCGAATAGCTTTTGTTCGGATCTCATCCTGGGGATGAACTGCACACTGCCATATTGAAATGAATATATTAGTCCCATATAAGAAATGGAAATAAGTAGTGTTGACTCCACATAAGAATATATTTTAATCCTTCATTTCATTTTTCTTCGAAATACAAAAACAAAATTGCTACAATTGGTCAAATAGCAGAATATGTTTGCAGAAGTTGGCCATTTTCACAGTTGACACTGCAGTGAGGAACTTGGTACCGAGTTAAGAGGAAAGTAAAACAGCTTTCATTTTGTTTTGACAAACACTTGACAGGCCTTTTCAGATGCAGACTGGGGTAGTGATATTGATGATCGCAGATCTACCACTGGTTTTTGCACTTTCCTAGGTCCTAATCCTATTACCTAGGAAGCAATCTGTAGTTTCTCACTCCACCACTGAAGCAGAATATCGAAGTTTGGCAGATGCTGTTATGGATGTTTTATGAGTCAATGCCTTACTTTCTGAAATGTTCATTACCGTTGTAGGAACACCTTGTATCTGGTGTGATAATTCAGGCACTGCAAATCCAGTGCTACATATGAAAACCAAACATGTTGAATTAGATCTTCACTTTATTCGAGAGAAGGTAGCAGGAGGAGTTCTACAAGTCAACTATGTTCCTTCTACTGAACAAGTAGCAGACTTATTGACAAAAGCTTTGTCGTTTCATGTTCTGGTGCATCTTCGTGAGAAGATTGGAGTTATATCTCTTGAAGACTTGATCAACAAGGATGATTAATCATCCTTCCAGATATGTTTTCTAGCTGTTGCTTATTTGTCTTTATTTTTCTTACTTCAGTAGGGGGAATGTTAGTATAGTATATGTTATGTATTGAGCCTAAGCCCAGGCCCATTACTAGATGCTTCCATTTAGTTCTGATTAGTTCTACACTTAGACTCTTAGAAAGTCTAACAATCATCTATAAATACATGTACTGTGACTTGATTCATTGAACGAGAAGATCGATACACTTCTCTAGACTCTAGATACTCACTTTTTTTTTTGGGACTACAGTGGAAAACAAACTCATAGATGGAAAACTAATTAAAGTCAAAAAAAAGACATGATGAAACACCTTAAAGCATGTGGGGAAACATCTAATATATGATCATTACAATAATCTACAAATAAAAAAGCATGAAATTTGCATCAAAGTAGTGTAAACAACATCCTGAAACGATGAAAAAGTTAATGTCACAATTGAAGACAATGAAAATAATTATACAATAGATTAATCAAACCAACCAGCAATATGCTTGCACTTAACAAATAAGAGAAAAAGGAGAAAATGGAATAGATTAATTATACTATAGATTAATCAAACCAACCAGCAATATGCTTGCAATTAATAAATAAGAGAAAAAGGAGAAAATGGAGGAAAAAAATCAGCTCATTCAAATAAATGAAGAGACCTTTATCAATGAATGGCTATATGGAAAATTGAGAATTTAGCCCAATATCTTAGTAATTTGTAATGCTCACAAACAGGACACAAATGGTTTCATCCACATTTATGAAAATAAGAATTCTTTTCTTCTTACTTTGCTACAAATATTAGCATAACCTCTGTTGAAAACCCAATTCACTGCATTAGTCATAAGATGGTTTTCATACTTAATGACAACAACATATGCTATCCCCATGTTAGGCAAGATTCTGCTAGTTGAGAGACTCATGAATGACAAGTTACCTTTAATGCTATATCTAAACAGGCCCGCCGATACTGTGGACGTCCCAATATCAAACTCCAGATCGCACCGAGGCCTTGAGTTACACGTTCAATGTCACGGACAATTTTACCATGATGATCAATCACACCAGAATAGCAGAGATCATTCAAAATTTTCAAGGCAGATTCTGGCAGAACTGGGACTTCACCTAGAAGTCTACTAAAAGATTTGTCTGAAGCTGGGAAAAACTCCAACAGGGATTTGGACTGGAAGGAAACAATAGAACCAAATTTTCTCAGAAAAAATTAAATATAAAAGAATTTAGTGATCAAATAAGGCCAAACACACTATAATGTGCCTACCACTCCCAAGAGAAAATTTTCATACAAAGCAGCAGATGAAGAGTCCGGAATTGAATCTAGTATAATGCGGGAGTGCAGATGGTACAACACATGCAATACAAGTTCATGCCCCTGCAAATCCATTTCATATATTATGTTAGCAATATGAGAAAACTCAAACAGAAACAAATCAAAAGTGATATTTGTTAAACAGAATGATGGTCTCCATCCATAACCATTAAAATGATGAACAACTGTTGAGATGCTGGCAACCCCCATCATACGCAGATTTGGCAACTTAACCAGGACTAATGCAACCCTCTATGATATAATTATTTAACTAGATAAATTATATTGCTCAATACGTGTTTCTAAGTTCCCACAACATCAAAGCTCCGGCTTTATCTTACAAGCAGTAATAAACTCTGCATGAGCTTAGAAATACTACAATTTGGTTTTGTACTAGTAGGTTAAGCTTACAATGGCACAAATTAACAATTGTCTAGCAGCTGATCTATCAACACAGTTTGGATTCTCCAGAATCACACCTGACAGGCATTACTTTGCATAGTGTGGTGGACAATTTGCCACCGCAGTTTGAATTTCAACAAATTAATATGTGGTAGCAAATGAATATCTGAAGCTTCAAACACCATATATTATGCAGTTTAATCAAGCATCGACCATTGAGTGCATTCAAAACCCAATCTATTCTTCCGACTTTCATGCATAAATCTAAAAAGATGAAGCCAGATTTCACTTGCAGTAACAAAGTATCTATTTTCTAGATAGGACATGCAAATAGAAACACCTTAAGGACACTTAAATTTCTATAAATGAACAAAGAAAAATTTATTAAGAAAGAAAAGACAGAGGAGGATGTATAAAATGGTGGCAATGACTGCACTTGACCAGGAATTTGCAGAAAGTTGGTACTATATTAATCCTCAAAGGCAATCATCTAACAAAAATTTAAGAAAAAAACATAAAATAGGGAAAATTTAAAATTACGTAAACTTTGATAATTGAAATAAAGCAAGATTCAAAACGCTGGTACCTTTCGCCACTGGTCATCAAGGACATGTTTTTGCAGCATCAAAATAAGCTCTTTATCATCATCAATCTGCATGGTGGACCAATATAATTATAATAATGCTCAAAACTTAATAGGCAACAAATGATTAAAACAGATCACACTCCAGATTTCCTTTTACTGTACTAAACATTTTTTATGTCGGGTGTCTAGCTGCAGTTTAATGTTTTGGGTTAAATAAACTACATTCCTAAAACTATTCATGTCCTTTAAGTGGCAAAGAAAACTACATGGAAGTATTTGCTTTCCTAAACTATACAAAAATTTCTTGATAAATATAGATACACAACCTCCATTAAATATTTTCCTTTACTAATAGCAGACATAAGATCAAAATGCATTGTTGCTTTTGCTGTTAATTTTGTTTTCCATATTTCCAATTGCATATGCTTGCATAGACTATCCATTGTACACAATGGTTTATGACACTATTTTGGAATTTTAAACAGCCACCGAAGTGTAAGTCAATCTGCTCTATTACTTTAAATTGTTATTCGAAAAATAATTAAACAACAAAAGTCTGGACTTTAAATACCCACTAATCAAATTTTTTTGGTTAAGGCTTGTATCTTGAAGACATGTATGTGTGGGAGGAAGTTTCTTAGAAATGACTGTTGTAGTTGCACTCCATTTTATAATTTACATTTATTATGACACCGTTAGAAGCATAGCTTGATACAGAAGCATAGATTTTCTGAATAAAAATTAGAAGACAAAATAATTGTACGTGGATGCTAAACCTTATATGCACAAGATATTTCAAAAACAAAAGCAGTTAGTCCATATCTTCAATATAATTAGTAAGATGGAATGTTGAGAAAAAAATACCTGAGCTACCATTCGAGCAAGTAATGACATGCAAAACTGTTGACAATCTGTCCCATGCAAAAGCTTGTATGACTCGATAAGATGTTTAATTGCCATATGTTTGATATTACTTTCATGATCTTTGGACAGTTCAACATATGGTGGAAGCTGGGGCAATTCCAGACAGGTATCTTCTGATATTGATGCAATTGTAGCATCTGGAAAAACCTGATCAAATTCCAGTATAGTTGAATTAGTCCCTTTTGCCTCATTCTCTGCACTCAGATCCTCATCTATTACACCAGCAGCAGACACAGAGGGATCTGAAACAGCATTATCTTCTGGATTCCGGTCAATATCTCTGGGCTTCTCTTGAATCTCCATCTTGGTAATTGGTTGTTCAGGCCCTGAAACGGGTGGACCTTCAGAGATCATATCTTCACGTTTGAGATTGGCTGTTAGAGGTGCCGGAGTACTGTCGATAGTGGTCACAACAGGGTGTGAAACAGGCTTACTTAAAGATTCATCAAACTCCAATTTCACAGAACCAGTGTCTTCCATAACTGATACAGCTGCCCCTGCAGTATTTACTGCTACACGCCTCGGATCCAGGCGACGGGGATCCTGAAAATTTGTACCAGGAATAATACAAGTCAATTAAACAAACTAGCATTTGATGATAACAGAAATGTCAACTATAGATGCCAGTACTAGAACAAAAATGCAATAATTTTACCCTGCGTGGATCACGTTTAGAATCAGCAGGCAGATTACTGATATTAGAAATGTCAGATAATGATGCAGCAGCGGCAGTGGCTGTAGCTGAAGGTAATGGAGCTTGAGCTGTAATAGCAGAGGATTGAACAGAATTTATTGGTGCAGATGCTACAACCCGCGATTGAATACGTTGGGAATCAGCTTGTTGTGTTACTGGTAAATCCCCAAGCCTTGTTAATGATGGCAGTGTCTTAGGCAAGTGCCTCATATTAGTGATCACAATATCAGCTAACAGATCAGGATGGATTTTTGAAATAAGGATTTCAAGAGATTCAGCACCTCTTTCTCCTTCAGCAAGCAAAGCACCAATCATGGCAATCATTTGCTCCACAGCAGTTAGTTCGCTATCCAGCACAGGAACATTAGAGGATAATTCGCTTACAGAGTTAACATCCTGCTCAGAATCAATTGTTTGAACTGGTAAAGGAAAGCGAAGGCCAGGACCAGAATGACTTCGCTTAGAGATGATCTCATGACCATTGGCCAACTGTTCTTTATCGAAAGGCATTGATCTTTTTCTAGATAATTCCCCAGAAACAGGTGTCTGAGTTGATAGGTAATCATCCTGACCATTAAAAATGAAAATGAATGCGATATAATATGATAAAATCAGCTGCTAGCAACTAGTTCTCAACTTCATGAGATTATTTTCCAGCCATAAACAGTAAGTAACCCCTTACCTTGCTAACTCGAGCATCACGGATAGAGCGATCACCATTTCTAATCAATTTGTCAACTTGCCGAATGACTTGCTCAGCAGCATCCCCTGCATTCATAGCTCGCAGGCTCTTTACTAATCTCTCTCTTGACTGAAAAAGATAGCAGAAATATTTGAGACAACCCATTTAATATAATTATCCACATAGGTGCACACTATAAATTTCATTGTTCTTTGTTCATCACTGCAATATGATTAATTCCATGCTAAAGTTGAAAAAAATAAAGATGCCGCATCAAATGGAAGTAGGCATACAGTAATTGAGCATAGAGAAATTAAGCAGACAATAATACCCATGAGCTTTTTTCCTATGGAATTATTTATATTTTAATTTAATTTTCACCCCAACTTCCAGTTTCATAGTTATGCTTACAAACTAACAAGTGTAACATTCTTCAAAAAATAAAAATAAAAATGAAACAGAGGACTTCAAATTTTAAGCTTGGTGCTGAGTTTGCAAACTCTAGTTTTGTACATTAAAATAACAGAATTATGTCTCAATTTGGCTGACTCTACACTGATCCGAAGTATCTTGAAGATCTAACAAATTTTGTTAAATAATCAAATGAAAATATGTTTTAGTCAGTTAAGTTAAAAATTTAGTCACCAAGAAAGAAGAAAGCAAGGAATTCAGATTGAAGCCTGACCATAAATTAATTGCAAAATATAAATTCAGAGAATCATTATAATGACATAGTAAATAGAACACTGGAAAATGAAAAAATGACCAATTAGAATTGAAGATTAATAAAGCAAGTTGGCATAAGCAAATCTACCTCTAATATTGGTAAATAAGTGCACTTTAGAAACCCCAAAAATGCTGTTCTTAAAGAGTACTGAATACTGGCAGCGTGACATCCTTTTACTGTTTGAAAATTTGGATCAAAATCGAGCAACGCTGGAAGAACAGTATGGCAGTGCTGTGGCCTTTTCCTTGCTATGGCTGCAAGACTGTCAAAGGAAGCAAACTACAGGGTTAAATCTGAGGTTAAAGAGACATTGGAGGCAAGAAGGTAAAAAAGAAACAGTGCATCAACCACAGAAATCAAATGCAATACTAAGGGCAACATAACCTATATACAAAGAAGTTAGACCAAACAAATGCATCCAGATACTCAAAAGGCAAGTCAGTTTATTTTTTCCACTAGTATAGATTCAGCATATGCATTTTAAAAAATGCTCCAAAACAACCTAACTCGGCCACCAACAGGGATATTTATTTTAAAAACATATAATGTGCACCCCATAATGTATCATTATGGAATTTATCACAAAAAATATAGAGCAGCATTAGCTACACATCTCTACATGCATAAATGTTTAATTCCTTGCGCCTAGACCCACCTACAAATTTTACTTATTCATAAAATACAAATATGAAGTTGTGCGGTTAAGTTTGCTAACAAAGGTAAGATTAAGGTAAATAAATAAACGTCTGAATCACATGCATAGATAGCAGGTTAAAGGAAATTTTAGAATAAATATTCGATTAAAATTTGCAGTTCCTCAGTCCCAAGAATCCAGTAGCATAATGTCTTTATCCCTAATAGTACAGGTGTAGCAGAAATGGATGTACAGGCGCTCTCTCTCTCTCTCCCTCTCTCTCTCTCTCTCTCTCGTTTATAAAATATGAATTCAAATATTCTGAAGGTAATCAAGGAGTTTAAATTTACCAATCCATGCTGAGGAAGTTAACGGAGGGGTAGAAAGAAGAGAGGAAATATCAGAATTGTCCAGTATGAACGCCTTGTTATAAATAAATTATCAAGTAACAGATTATTATTCATCACCCCATTAGAGAACGACAGACAGATTAACATTTTATGAAGATATAGATTAGAATTTCAAAATACAATTCCAATAAATTATGCTTCTGTTTCTATCAAGCTCTTATTTGCAACGTCATGGTAGCATCCCAGCTAGCTAACCTTTGGTATGAAGAGAAGACACACTTCTATAATAACGTCCTTAATTTAGGATAAATAAGTAAAAATGCTCAAATAATGAAATAAGCATAATGTCACATATAATTCTCTTAACTTCAACACTTCCCTTACTTGTATTAACTATTAACAATGCCTACAAAACTGTAACAAGGTTACTACACAAAGAACTCCAAAGCTTTCATTCACCTTTAAGAAGTTGCAGATACAAAACTAACAATTTTCCTAAGCATCAAGAGCCAGAATACTTAGATGTGCAGTTAGAACAAAACAAAAAGAAAACAGAAAATATTAATTCACTAGGATATAATGCACCTGGGAAGTAAATTATATAGGAATGCTGTTTTCAAAACATAAGCTTAAACCTAGACAAGATAACCTGCAACAATTACATAATTTAAAACTTATAGCAAACACCACAAAACTCTCACCGGTAAGCCCCAGTACCATGACACATCACCACAGCCACTACCTCTGGTGTTACTTACCTACACTACAGTGTATATATATATATATATTGATTTTCTCAAAACCCATCATCACTGCAACCTCAGTCCACCATGAACCATGAACATGAAGTCACCTTAAATCACCCTGACTCTAGTCCCTAATATTTTTTTTCGACAACAAAGGACTTTATTCTTCCAATGCCTTTGCCAATTGCGCCATTCAGGTAGGGTTTGAGTCTATCTTTATTGAAAAGACATCCAAAAGTCAGCAGAAATTATTAAACTGCGTGCTTTCTATCCAAGAGGTCAATGAAGTTTAGATATAGATTAATGATTCACACAAAAGCTTGCAAGCAACCTTTCCAAAGGGTTATAATAGTTAGCCCACTCAAATGTATTGATATTTTAGTCCTAGATTTCAGCATGACCATCCTAAACTGTACTTGGTAAAGTACCGCCAGAAGTTTTCACAGTAACATGAAATCATTGAATTCCTTTCAATAGTGACATGTTGCATTACTACAAACTGCAGTCTATCAGTTTATCAACAAAGCAAAAAATGATAATGGTCAAGCACAATAATCTCATACAGTAGGGCTTCTATATGTTCTCTCTCCATGATGCAATACTAAAGTAACCAAATATATGTTTAAGAACAAGCACATGCAGGATATCTTAGACCTTAATAGAAACTCAAAAAGCAAACTACTGGAGAATGACATATAAAATAGCAGAAGTAATAACTAAAAAGATGTTTGCAAATTAAAACAGCAAAGCTTTATAGACCACAACTGCATTCTTCAGGATGTCAAACCATTTATAATGGTCCGTATAAACATGCGGATACATATACATTACTGACACATGCATAGTCATTCTTTACAAGACAAATCACATTGCCACTGGTGAAAATCAGAATACACAGCAACAAGAAGTAATTATGAGATCATTCAAATCAAATGCCATAAAAACTGAGAAATTAACATGACAACCTGGTGATGATGATGGATGTCAAGATGAAGAGTTTTTTTTTTTTTTTAATTATCAACTTCAAAAAACTGGAAATAAGATATAATGGTTAAAAAACTAGCCAAGACTGATTTTCTGTTGCAATCCTAAATTTATTAGGATGTATAGAAGGAATGAAACACTCAATTTATGAGTCTGAAGCATAATCATGAGAGACCATCCCTTTACAAGTACTTTACAGTCCTTTGTTTGAATTCATGCTTCAATTTGGAGGAGATCCAAGCATTAATACAAACAAAGGAATGTAAGGTAATTATAAAGGAATTACGACTGCCAACTAAGAACTTGTATGAGCGACAACATAAATAAACTTGAACACTAATTTTATAAATTCTTAAGACTTAATTTTAAGAAAAAAACAATATGTCCATAACCATGCAGTTTGATCATGAGTCCAGGATATACATTGAACCACTTGCCATAATAAATTTTCAGAGTTCCTTTTAAGGTTTGGTAAACTCCAAGCACAATGTCCATGTGATGAAATTCAATATCAAAAAGAAGGTTTGAACTGAATACCAGGTGAACAAATGAAACGGGATGAAAAGGGAATTTCCATCTCAAAAGGTAGTTGCCAAGATAGTCAAAGGCTTAGCAGCACAGAAAGGCTTAGATATACTAAGTAAACTGTGTAAAGTATCCAATGATCCAAATATACACATATGGAAAGAAAATAAAAGCATAAAGATGGAGCAAAATCACAAAAAATAACACAAGCCCGCACCAAAATATAATTAGAATTATTGGCGCATTAAAAAGTGTGCAGCTGTTATATAAATTATAAAATATCAAATACATTTTCAATTTCTCTAAACATCATCAACTGTATGCACATACAGCATGAAAAATTTACACAGTAAATGGTCTCTCTAAACAGTTTACAATTATAAACTGCTTCACTTGACGACCATGTTTCCTTGGTTCATTGGTTCATGAGATGACCATTTTATGCATCAATTATCAATTGTTATCACCGACCAGCTGGTGCTCCACAGTATAAACAATGAACATAGTCTATCCTCGTAACTTTCATTATATGAACCACCAAGGCAGCAATATCCAAAGCCATTTACTCCTCGTGGAGAGCTGGTCAGCAAGCTGCAATGATATCAAACAAGCAGTTGATCTTGTTCTACCCGTGAGTCCCTGCTTCAGTGATCCCTCCATAATTTTGATGATAGTATAACCAGGAGGACAATGCAGTTATATACTAAGTTTTTAAAAGCTTTCAGGATCTGAAGTGAAGACATATAATAGCATCAGTAAAAAAGAAGACATGGGACCATCATGTATAGTTACAATCATGAAACCATGGTGTACCCTATACACTAGAATTGTAAGGCTAACACAAGTCACCTTCCTGCACGGAAAGGAGTAAAGGGTACTACACAATAATATATTTCAAAATTATAAAATGACACAATTGACTAAGCTGAACTATTACGTGGTTAAGGGGAATTAGTTGCAATCATGAAACCATATTACACTTTATACGCTAGATCGCAAGACAAACACAAGTCACCATCCTGTATGGAAAGGAGTAAAGGGTACTACACAATAATATATTTCAAATTTATAAAATGACACAAAATAAGTAGAATCGTTCAGTTGTTAATGGGAATTAGTTAGGATGTTAATTGTATTAGGAAGTCTCAGTGTATCCCTATTAGTACAAACAAGAGATATACACGTGAAGAGTATGAATGAATAGGATAGTGCATGTGTGTTTACTTTTGGAATGTTGAATGTACCAAGAATAATTCCTGCCACAAGACTACAAAAAGGTTCCCGAGTAAATGAGTTTAAAAGTCTATTGCTCTTGAACATGAGAACCATTGCATATGTACTTTCTGGAAAATGAACTAACAAGCAAAAAAATTGTGTTTCAAAGATCTATGTGCATTTTGATTCCCCTTTAATTTCAGTAGAAGATAATATATCCTAGAACATACAAGGTAATGAAGTCATGCAACGAGAAAAAAAATAATAGTTAAAGAGTCTTAGATTTCTCTGCAAAACCATTAGAGAGACCTACCAAAGCAAAGCCATAGACTAAAACCCATGGAGATGCCCAAAAAACTCTATCCAATGAAGGAGCATAAATAGAATTTCTACTATTTTACCCTTTCTCTTTGCAGATAAATAATTGTACCCAGGACCTCAAACCCATCAATTACCCTCTCACGACTTGAGTTATGCCAAACTACCAACACTTCTTTATTATTATTTGACATATTGTATACAAGTTAAACCCAAACTTATACTCGAGAACCTGTAGTACAGAAAGAAATCATCAGACTAGAATCTTCTCCAACTTTAAGAACTCGCAGGACCACATAAAACACTAAAAGTAGGAAAGCACAAATTAAGCTTTCTCCCACATGGACATACAAAAGAATCAAAACCAATAATTGTATCTTACATGCTTCAATAAAAGTGACGCAAAAACAGTTTGCAAGCAACTAGATTGGTTATAGCAGTTAATCCCAACAAAATCAGTCCATAAGAAACCAAGAGGCCTTGAAATCATGCACCAAATGTTGAAGCTAGCAATTGGCTTTTGATCAACAAAATGAAAAAGGAAAAAAAGGAAAAAATACATAATGATCAGACAATAAAATAAACTTCCTCACATAGCTGATGATAAATCACCATGTTGCAACAGGATGCACAAAAATAGCTATTTTAAGTCCAGAAAGGTAATATCAAGAAGAAAAGCGACAGATTGTTAAAAAGAATAACAAAGAGCAGAAGATTAATGCAAAATTTATCACAAAAAAGGAGTTTAATACAAGGGTGCAAAGGAGGTGCGCTCTCAGCATTTAAAAATGGTAAAAGGTCCAAAAGAGAAAAATGTAGAAAAACAATATATCACATTAAATAATCAAAGAAAACCAATAACATGTCATGCCTTCTAAAATTGAAATAATTGTCTCCAAATATTAGTTCCTAAAAGTAAATTAGAACAATTCTTCATATGCACATAAATTAAAAAGTGGATTTACAATCATCAAAAAACAATGATTATACCAGATGTAAATGTAATAGACCTAGCTATCAACTGAACACATGAAAACTCACCAATTGACAACAGTAATTGTCAAGCAACCAGGGAGACTACCAGCCGCTTGTAATAAATTTAATAGAATGCCAACAGTCCTACTTGCCTCTGACATGAGCATCACCGGATCAAGAACAGGGTGACTAACCTCCAACCATGAGATATTAAATACTTTTCTGCTTCCTGTAGTTTCATCAATGTTAAAATTAAAATGGGTGAGTACATGAAAACGATCACAAATAAATCTGCTTTCGATTAAAACTGAATATTATTTGTGTACCAAAGTCATATCCTCTTAGTCTCATCATAATATAAATGTTAAGCTCATAAGATTTGAAGAAAAATACCTTCTAAAAGGGACTTCTCAGGATAACTGATGTCAGATGAAAAAAGTAAGACAATTGTTTCCAAGAATTTCAGCGCTAACAACTTCGTTCCAACTGAACCAGGCTACAATATCAAGCAAGTCAACTCTCTAATCAGCAAAACATGAAGTCCATTACCACCACATGAGTTCAAGTGAAATGGCCAATGCAAAATTGGTGCTAAGTTTTAATAGATAAGGAGCTAGGTAGATACACAAGTAATAAGTACAGTGAAGACTAAGATAGAAACCTGGGTCAAGTTAACTATCTACAAACATGAATTCATTATGGAACATGCATCAAATCATAGCACTCTAATAGATAGATAATTACCATTCTACCGCCAACAAAGAAGAAATTTACTCCAAATTCTAAATTCCAAATCCATAATTGCGAAAACTTTCAAGACATCCCACAGAATTTGTGGCAAAAGGAACTGCCAATGATCATAAGAAAAAGTCAAACTGACTAAGATTTTATAAGTATCTGCCTCTTTCAGCAATTTTGATTAACATTCAATTATTATATAATTATATAATTGCATAATTCAACAAACTGAAAATGGAAACAATAAACAAATCACGTATATCACAGCAATTTATCACCCGTAATAAAGTAACAATTTAATGATAGCAAAACCATAAAATATTAGCACAGCAGATGTATGCACAAAGATCTGCATGAAATTATGGCATTAACTTTGGATCTAATGGAAGAAGAAGCTAGATACCTCCAGAGCAATCCCAAATACAGCATCCTTGAACTTGAGCATCCACATCCAAACCTCCTCCAGCCACCTCTCAACTTTACCATATTGTTGATACTGTTCAGATTTGCCAAAGTAGTGTCAGTAGCCTATTACAAACCAGGGTCAGGGAAACAGAAAAAGAAAAATGCAATGATGAAAGAAGGAACAAAATTCATCAAGCAACTAATCAAGCCTTAAAAAATTCACGATTTCATGCATTAGATAACAACAGTTTGATGAACCAAATGAAAAATAACATTGCATTAAAAAAAGAAAAAAAATTCATAGAGTATATTCCATGTCGAAGAATAAGTGTGCCACAATATTACCATTATAGTTCTTGACAAGAGGAATAAAGTATAATGGCAATATCCATAATGCAAAAAGAAAAAAAGAGGATAAGTCAAAAATAATATTTTTTTCTCAAAAATAAACATTGAACGACAGTTAGCCATGGAATTCCACCACTTAAAGGTGGATTAACACAATATAAATCTATTCTAGTATGGAGGTATAGTATAATTAGTCTTTAGAAAACATGAACTTCAGGACCTCCACACATTCGCCAGTTATAGCTTATAAATAATGTCAGTTTTGTATGACAATGAAAAGCTTATTTGAATCATCACATATTTTACAAGCTTAGGATATCAGCATACGGCTAATCTTATAGAAGCCAAGACCCAAAGAATTCGTAAAAGAGAGAGCCATCATGACCAAGAAGTGCATAAGGCAACCAGATAGCCACAGAAATAAGTGTTTATACAAATAATTTCAACGATTAAAAAATATGAATCTCTCTGTCTGCATGTATGCATCAAAGGAAAAAAGAGGGGGAGTAGTACCTGCACCGTCATCTCTGCCAAAACACTGCAGAAGATATATGTGCCACTAACCATAGATTGCTTTACAACAATTGTGTCACTGTCTCGTAAAAATGCTAATAATACACACATTAGTGTTGAAGAATGCTCTGCTGCTCTTAAGCCTATCTCTTCAATTACCCTGGGATACAGATACAGAAAGAGGAACTTAAAAAGTAAAGCACGCATAAAGACACCAGCCATTGCCAAACGTAGAGATTAAAGGACAAAGATCAAACAAGTTATTGCGCACAGGAAGCAAAGCACTAAATTTGGTAATGGATGACAAGTGCATTACGCAAAAGCATGCTAAAAAAAACCTCACACTAGTTTAAAAAAATCTTTCCCCGCAAGCACTAGGTAAAACAAAGGTTTTGCTAACAAAATGTACAACATAAAAACCACCAAAAGCAATAACCAGAAATCTAGCCGCAGCTTTGCCTGGTATACAAATATATTATACGAGGAAAACATTATGGGACTATCGCCAGAATAAGTTTGAGGTGGAAAGCAGTTGCAGTCAATTTAATTTAAATAGTCTAAAAGATATTGTTATTAAAAGAAAAGACTAAAAGATAAAACAGGAACGTCAGAAGGATACTGTAACTAGAAGAAGCAAGTCAGTAATAGAAATTAGATTGAATTAAAATTTGGGAGCTATGAACTCACTCGATTAGCAATTTTCGAACGAGGGTTTCGGGGGAGGACTGAAGCTCGACCAAGTAAGAGAAAAGCTCGCCGGCTGAAGACGGCTCCATTGACAAAAGAACATCTTTGGCTTGTTTCAAAGACGAAATCTTAACAGCTAAGTCGCCGTGATTGTTAGCAGCGGCGAGAAGAGAGAGTGCTCGGTCTCTGGGAAATGCGGCCATGACTGAAGCAGCAACGACGAGTGTATAAAATATGAAGAGTGAAAAAGAAGAGGTTGGATGGTTTAGAAAAAATTATTAGGGTTTTAAAAGAAAGACGAGGGAGGTTTTATGAGAGGAACAAGAGGGAAAAGAACCAAATGAATTGAAGCTAAAGATTCGGCGAGGCTGATTCTCTTTCACAGCTTCCGGACGACGAAATGTTGCGAATTGGCAGTGGAAAATCTATGTATGCAATTACGTGCAAAGCAAATATCCATGAGAATTGAGAAAACTGGAAAGAAAAGACAGGATTTTTTTTTTTATGAAAAAAGACGGTTTTTTAATTCCGCAGAACATCGGTGCGGGAACGGGATTTTTGAGGACCCCGCTAGCATCCTCAGCTGATAGCTGATCTATAATTTAATTTGCCTTGGCCTTGTTTTTTTTTTTTTTTTCAAAAACAAAACATACTCCTCAGCCCCCAAAGTTAAAAAAAAAAATCACAGATATTAAAAAAATAATTTTAATTAATTAAAATTAATTAAGTTATCCTATATATTAAATTTTCTTAAAAATATCCCTACTTAATTTTATAGTAATTCGAATCACTAATACATTTAATTTTTCTTTCACATAATTAATTTCTTTTATCTTTTATAAATGAGACCAGAGAGAATACAATATAAGTATAATTTTTTTTTTGCAAAAAAATAAAATAAAGGCTTATCTTATCATATAGTCTCATGTACTCTATTTAAGAGAAAGAAAAAAAAAAAGAAATCACTAATCATAGCAAAAAGGGAAAGAAACTCAACATTTATTAAAAAAGATTTTAGATTTAAACCTGATGAATAAAAGAAAATATATTAAGAGAGTTACTTTGCCAATAATGTTGAATCTAATCTAATAATATCATATAGTCACATGAAAAAGTTAAGGGAACCTAAAGTCACATGATTTTGAAATAAAGATAGAGCATAATTTAAACATGATCCTAAGAAATTGGTTCAATTCAGTTTTTCTGGGTTGATATTTGATGGAGATTTTTTTTTCAGAATGGAAAATTGATTTTGAGATTAGGACTTTGTTTACATATAATAAAATAAAAAATTGATTTTATAGATAATATTTACATTTTAAATAATGAAACAATAAGATCAAACAAATATAAATTTTTTATGGAATAAAAGGATAAAATAATTTCACGCCCTGAGAGAAACGCATCAAGTTAATTAACAAAATAAAACACACACACCCGCATCATGAAATCCATGTGTGTGTTCTTTCTTTCCAAAAATAATTTTCCTCCAACATACAGTTATATTGATTTTTTTTGTTTTTTAATTACGATGGGCAAGAACCCATGACTTCGGGACCTACGTGCTACTATGCCCCAAGGGTATTGGCTCGTTATACCCACCATTCTGAATCTGAATCTGAATCCGAATAAGGAGTGATTGAGGTTGGGTCCGTTAAGAATCTGAGGTTTGCTCAATGGGATTGAAAAGGGCATTTACTGGGCTAGGGGAAGTGAGGTGGGAGAACTTCCTTTGTCAGGAGGGGCTCATCTTTGAAGCCCTCAGTATGCTCTCAATAAATACAAAATCAGTTTGTACTTTACCTTAAAAATAAAAACTTAGGTAAGTATTTTCTCTTTTTCGTCGCCTTTTTTTTTTTAATTTCCCTTTCGTTTTGGTCCTTTTGGACAATGGGGTCGAGAGGAATTGAGCCTGGGCTGAGGAAAGAAACTGCGGGATGATATTGTACTTATTGCGTCAAAAAACAATGTAGGTGTGCTTATGCACAGGTCCATATCCGATTTTTTTTAGCTCCAGCCCATATCCAAAGTCGAAATAGTAGCTTGCAAACCTCCATTTTGGGCTCACCCATTATAGTCCAACCGGATCAAAGCCTGGATGTACTTCCATCTTGCAGACTACATAGAACTCTTTTTGAAACACACAGCATGGTTAATCAAACTCTTGCCATAACTCCAACGAGTTTTATACCAAACTCTCAAGTCCCTACAGAGCTCAGAAGTGACCGCTAAAACTAATGACATATCTTAAGTCAGAAGTTTCTCCTCCGACATGTGCAACTTCTTTTTTTAATTCCTTCTAATAGTACTTAAAAAGACTAAAATCAACAATATCTTAGATGCTATATAGCTCCAAATGAAACTAAGAGCTGAGGAACTATATTGGGATACACTCCAAGAGTATGGACGCGAATAGAAAGTAGGTGGGTTATCTCTCAAGCTAGAAAACTTGCTCAATATATATCATAAAGTGAAATCGACTTGTTGAATGTTTGTCTTGAACAGAGCATTAGTGAGATTCTTAGCAAGATATGTGTTGAAGCATGGCGTTTCCTTCTGTAAAATAGCATTCACAAATGCTTAGGCTACAAAATCGGCGATGAAAATAAAATTGCAACTAGGATTAATCAATATATTTGTCCACAGAGGCAGTAGTGTCAGTAACATCTATACATGTGAGGCACAGAGTGCACTAGCACTGCAAATGTAAACCAATGTCAGTAATATCTATCAGTAAACCAACTAAGCCATATGGGGATGAACAATTTTTACCAAGTATATATCAGTAAACCAAATAAGCTACATATGCAGCCTTATTTTTTACACATGATAGTGAATTTCGATTTATATATAAAATAATACTTCTGAATAGAAAAATTCAAATTCAAAAGCCTGGGTTTTTTTTTTTTTACTCAAGGGATTGAATTTACAACTTGTTATGTATGGGAAATACATAGGTTATTATTAAGTTGTTTGTTATAGTAGCCACCTACCACGGAGGCACGTACAAGGAGAGGAATCTCGTATCGAGAGAAAGAGACGTTTTCTTCTCCTTGGCCACAGGGATAAAGCAAAGCATATTGGCCCTAAACTATAACAGTACTTCAGGGCCCTCCTTTTGAATTTATTTCTACTCGAAGAATAGGGTACAAATAATTCATATTGCAATGCAATGTACGTAATCATTTCGCCATGATTAATCGTCCGGCCCACGCCATCATCCGAAGATCTGAATTGAACCACACACATGAAGAGGGGGGGAAAAACGGACCTTGCATATTTATAACAAGAACATTTACACCTTTCTGTGGTTCATTGATCATCGAAGTCCAACATGCCAGTACAAATATGGGGTGTAGTATCATCTTCTGCCTTCTCATTCTCCAAAACCATTGGTTCAAATTCAAAAGCTCCACACAAAAAGACAACCCCAACCCAATCAATTCCCCATTTTTCCGGTGGGGCATCCTACAGCACAGGCACATTCTATAACTCCCTCTATCATAATCTTCCCCGCCACCACCAATTAATCTTCCTTTTCTTTTCAACAAAAAAAATCATTTTCTACATTCCAATATCGACCTTTTAATTTAATACTACTAAGGAAAATAAAAATTATATTAAAACCTAGCGTTTTCGAAGCCGTGCAAGTCGCTAACTCGATTCAACGACTTCTTCATCATGGCCATCTTCGCCAGCTTCTCGGCCGCTCTCCAAGCCGATGTCGGCGTGAGCGGCTCCCCATCTTCATCCACCAACGACGTCTCTCTTTCGTTGCCTCTTCCCCCTTGCATCGCCATCATCTGTTGCTGCTGAATCTGCTCCATCTGCTGCTGTCTCCGCCAATGAAGTTCTGCCAGCTGAGCTTCTAAGCCACGAATGAACTCATCCGCCGAAACCGAGCCGGACTGCATCAAAAGAGCTCGAGTCGAAGCTAGCAAATGATGCGCGCTCGTGAAGTCGTTGTGCTCCACTAATCGCCGAGACTCGGCTATGGCTCTCGTTGTTATGAACAGATTCCTCAGCCTCTCGATTCTAGTACCGGAACCTCGTGCGCTCAGAGGTGGCGGGACTACAATACTTTGTTCCCCACCGATGACAATCTCCTGCGTGGCAGGGTCCTTGAAAACGCACCGTACAGTCATCACGTGGTGGGCCCCAAATGCTGAAGAGGGAACTCTCAGCTCCACCAGTAACTCCCTCTCTTCTTCCGCGTACAAATCGCCGAACCGCACGGACCCCGAGCTCAGCGCCGTGGGCCTCCCACTGCACGAGTATACGGCGCTAATTTCAGCTGGCGCCGACCCTGCCTGGAAGCCGAGCTGAATTCTCAAGTCCTGCACCACCACGCTCAATAACCCACCAACGCACTTGGCAAATGCATCCTCAGCCGGCTCGTGGTAGTAGCCGGCTCTCTGTCCAAACCCGAAAGCATGAACCGGGATCTCGATGTGGCCAAAACGAGTGCAAGGCACGTGAGTGGAGCATTTCTGTTGATGAGCTGTGTTGCTAGTCTGTACTCTCTTATTTTGACCGTCCGATAGGAGCATAACGGTCGCAACCGGGTTTCTCTCCCTCCGGTCCTCGAGCACTTTGGTGGCTTTCCTCAAAGCGTCACCCAAGCAACTTCCTTGGCCACAGACAAGCCGATCAACAATGCGGCGAGCCACGCGCTGTCCTTGAGCCGACATTCTTTTCAAAGGCAACAATCGTTTGGCGCTAGCCGAAAAAGCCACTATGGAGAGCCTATCGGCTGGGCCAAGAGACGAAATAATCAAACGCATTGCGCGCTTTAGCATGTGAAGCTTCGCACTGGTCATGCTGCCACTCACGTCAAGAACCGTGACAAGATCTATGGGCGCCCTTTGAGACGGGTCCAGAAGTGGCGATGCATTATTGTTGGTGTTACGAGCCGGCGGCGGCGGCGGGGCCTTCACTTTTAAAACCAAAGCACAAGTCTGGTGGGTCCGAGAGACTGACACTATAGCGCACTCCGGCACCAACATCACCTGGACATTTCTGGAATCTTTTCCGTATGATTGCGAGCCATGGGAGCAGGATTTGATTGAGGATGAAGGTTTGGGATTGACAAAAAAGCCCTGGAACTCCTCAACATCGTCGTCATCTTCGCAGTTTTCGTCAGCTTCAGGAATGGTGATGATTCGGCCTCCGGAGGTCGGAGATAGAAGAGGCTCGTCATCGTCATAGGACCTGACCGAATGGGAATGCTTGGGCCGTTGTCGTTGTTGGGGTGGTGGTTCAACGTTCTTGGTCTTGAAAACTGAAGGGGAAGGGCTTTCTGTTCTGTTGTTGTCGCAGGCATTTGAGTCACCGATACTCTTTTCAGCGACGACGTCGTTAGGTTGAGAGGATTCACAGGAGAGGTTGTTGTGGAGGGCGAGTAGAGGTATGTCTTTCCAGGTGGCGCTGCAGACGGGGCAGACAAGGCCACCGTGCTTGCGGACATGGGCAACGATGCACGGAAAGTGAAAAGCATGAGAACATTCGGCGGTATATATGGCCGTTCCCTGACCTGCCTTCACGCTGTTCAAACACAGTCCACAAGTGCTCTGCTTGCCCGAGAACAAAAAGCAAAATCCCTCTCGGAGTCAATATTACCGTTTGAATTTATGAGTAAAAATATAAGACAAATCTCATTACAATGGAAGAAAAGAAAAGAAAAGAAATGAATCTTACTCTAAATTTGAAACTGTTTTTGAAGAGAGACAACTTCAAAGGCGAGCGAGGAGAAGTTGGATTTGAGGTGGATAGAGGTTTGGGGGATTTAGACGCCTTTGGAGTAGTGTTTTTGCTTTCAAATCCGGGGCTGTCATCAGCGGTCGCAGTTTGAGCCGCTTCTGCAATGGTTCGGCAACGCAGGCTTGGACTCGATAAAGGTTGAGACCCTTGTTGCTGCCTCTGTGAGCGTGGAGTGGAGGCGTTGCTGCCACCAGAGAAAAAGCTAAGTCTGGCGCACCTTCTGGGGCTAGGGCTCGGGCTTCTCTGCTGCTTGTCTGATACTATGGCTTTTGGGTCGCGAGTGCAGAAGGCTCTTCTCCAACCAGTACCCATTTTCCCACACCCAGTTCTCTTCTATCCTTGTCTATGCCTTTTATTTAAGGTTTCATGAAGGGAAGAGAAGAAGGTAGCTAGCTAAGGATATGTAGAGAAAAACGAAGTTTTTGTTTGTTTTCATGGATCGATCTGAATTCTGAAGCTCCCACAGAGGACAAAAAGGGCGCAATCGAATCGGCCATAAGAGAGGAAAAGAACAGGGGATCAAAAGAAATGTGAAAGGCAAAGAGACAAAGTTGAAGTGATGATGATAAAATATAATAGAGGTGCAGGGTGATCAGGTCAGGTCTTTTGTTCTCCTTAGAATATCTCTTCTCCTTAGGTAAACAACTCAAAAAGATCTGCGCAATTAAACGCCGCGAGAGAGATGTGTCCTAAGCTACCCTCTGCTATCTCTCTTTTCTTACTCTACCCCACTGTCTCTCTATTTGTATGATTCGTTTCCAAGAGAAGGCCCCCTTAATGTGCATCTTTATATCATTTCCCTTTGCGCAAAAAGGAGCCTGTTCACTTTTCAAGGTAAATCAAAGATTTACCATGATAATTTACCAAAAAAGGAAAGATTTTGCCAAGATGACTGGCAAGTCTTGGTCTGATTTTCAAGTAACCAGTCAACGGCACCCCCTAGCTCCCCCCTCCTCTTTTTTCTCTCTCTTTTGTATTGTCACCAAACAACACAATAATGATGAGTAGTACATATCACGAACCTGTAAAGCTTTAAGTTGATATAAACCGAATTGAAAACACGTTATAGTGCGAGTGTGAGAACGTGAAAAGGTACCCCCAATGCATTAGAACACGCTACTCAACCGTTCTGGAGTTTATTTTCCCCGGCACTCATGATCAGTCAGGTTTCAACCCGGTGCTCTGCGATGTACGTTAATTAAATCCCAGGCCCAGAGGCACTGAGATTTCAGCCGATGATGATTCAGTAGTAATGGTAAAGATGAAATTGCAACATGGGAATTTCCAAATCAAAGTGGGACCACATAGGGAGGTGCCAGTCTGTTAGCGAACGCGACAATGCATGCATGGAGTACGGTGTCGAGTCCTGGACTTAGTTAGCTGACCCTAAACCTAGGATAGCCATGCGGTCATTTCTTTTGTGTTTCAAACAGTAAAAAAAAAAGAAAGAAAGAAAATAGTAAAACAAAACAACAGAACAGAACTGAGGGTTACTTTGCAGAAGGATCTGCACCTGCATGTGTGAGGGGGAGGAATGAATCAGCGAAGAGAAAAGGTTGGGGGTAAAAACATTGAATGCAAGAAAGAAGGGATAAAGATTCAGCGTAGAAAAAGGCTCACTGGTCAGACATCAATATGACCAGTCCTTCTTAGGTATGTCAGAAGTTCGGACACCTACGGGTACGGCCCCCCACACCCCCACAAATACTCCCCCTTTTGGTGCCCGTACCACCATTAAACCCGATCTTCCTGTTTTACTCTCTCGCAGTATTCTGAGACATGCTTCCTGTGAGAAAAAATGTGTTCAAGAGAAAGTTGATCTTCATATCTCGTACAAGAAAATTTTCTCGGACCACATTTTCTCAATCGTTCTTTTTTTCCTATTTCATCTTTTTATAGCAGCTTACGACACCCAGACTTTTAACCTACATCTCTTCAATTCTAAGGTATACCATATACATGTGTCAGACCTGTAAAAAATGAAAACGTGCTCGAGGGTTGTACAAAATGTTGTAGTTAGCAAAAATTTTTATTTAGCTTTTGTTGAAATTTTAAATAAAGAAAATAAAATTATGAGAAAGGAAATATATGGCATGGTTTATTAAATTTTGTTCTCCCGTTTTAACCGATAAGTATATTTTTGGCCAAAAAAAAGAGATAACCTATAAGTATATTTATACATGCTCTTTGAACGATAAGTCCGTTAATTCATAAAAATGATCCTTTGTATTTTTTCTTTAAACTCTACATGTAGTTTTTATCCTGAAAAGAATACATTCCTGAATTATTAATTTGATTGTTTAATGATACAAATTTACAATTCAAAGTATTTAATTCATAACTTTGTACGTATATCTGCCCATGAGTCAAAAAAATAAATAAATAAATATACATAAAATTAATGTTTGCTTTGTTTAAATGAGAAAAAAAGAGAAAATTTTACAATTATCGATTCAAGTTGATCACCACTTGCTCCTTTTAAATAAAATTAAGTTTAAATCTTGTATATAAAAAAAATTGGTCAGAGAGCATTCCACCTATGTAGTTTGACCTAGTTATACTCCCTTTGATCATTTTTATAAGAGATTTTTAACTAATTTCACACATATTAAGAAATTTAGTTACATGTATTTAACCTCATTAAATTTGTAAAAAAATTTAATTATTTTCTAAAGTTACCCACATTCAATAAAGTTTATTAATATCACTATTTTTTCTCTTCAGGAGAATAATATTTAATATATCATATAATTATCCACATTGATTTCAATCAGTAATTTCAAGTAAAGGTATTTTGAGTAAAAAAATTTAATAATTCAGATAATTTTAAAAATATCTTATATTAATGAAAAGAAACATTAAAAGAAAAGCCACTTATGAAAAGGACTGGATGGAAGAAGAAATTAAGAATGAAGATTATGGGCAATTATTGATGAGAAATGCAAGGCAAACCGAGTGAGATAGAATATCAAACATGGAGAATGAGCAACCCTAGGTAAAGGGGCGTCACAAGATGTTGTACCTTTCCAAAAAGGAGATACAGAGTGTGTGTGTGTGTGTGTGTGTGTGTGTGTGATCAAACAGTCAATAATTTGGGGACACTAAAGGCAGTCTAAGTGGAGCCAATTGAATTGGGCATTTTAGCATCTCTTCTCAACTCCATGACGTTTTCAACTTCATGCTTTTCTTTCCCATAGAAAAACTAAATTCTGCCTTTGTGAAAACGTCAAGTGTCAATTCATCCCCCCCAAATAAAGTAATCATTCTCTAATCTCTCTCTTTTAACTTTAAACAACCTTATCCATTATATATATTCTTGATTTAATTATGTTGATTAGGTTAGGCAAGTAGCCACTTACGGTAATTATTTGGTAAATTGTGATTACTTCTAGAATAACGATTCCGTGCAGAAATGAGAGATTCAGAGGGGGGACGTGCATGGCTGGCCAGCTAGGTTATGGCAGCTAGGTAGGGTTTAGGTCATGTTTTAACCGTTTTGGTCAGTGCTATTCTCTTGGGAGACAACACTCAACCTATCCGCTCTTCAATTTTAAATTTTTGGACGCTACTGTGCTTCACACTGTTCATCAATGTTGTCTGAAAATGCATGCCATGAAAGGGAGCATCAAATTTCCAACATATAGAATTAATGAACTACAAATTTTGTTCGGAGTTTCAAGGTTTTTGTATAAACCAATTGAATAAGTTGAATGTTGGCATTGAACTGTGTGTGTGTGATAACGCTAACACGATGATGAGAACTATTTATGGGGTCACTTTGTTTAAACAATCATGTATTTGAAAGAACAAAATATTGACAAGTAGTGCCAAAATTAAAGCTAATCAAGTTTCATTGATAATTATGAGCCCCTCCAGACTCCTTTTTTCCTTTGGTTCTTTGTATATATTTATTTAATTAAATTTTTTATTGGTGTGGAACACACATAATATATTTGCTAATACAGGCATAAGCACTCCATGTGTTTGAACTGTGGGTCTCATGCATGCGTGACTTGCTTTTGTTTAGTCAAAACAGTTGTGTGTTCAAAGAAAGAATTTTCAGAGGGATATGTGAGGGGTTCTGGGTCTTCACTCTTCACTCCACCGAAAGTCCTTAGCCTCTTCTCTTTCTTGAGTATATTTCTGTCTCGAGATCCAAAGAAGCCAAAAGGTTCTCCACCCTAATGTTTCACTCAATGTCTCACAAACTAGCCAGCCAGCTTGATCTATATACACGGCCGAGTAATCTGGGAAAATTATGTTAATTAAATCTCTCTCTCTCTCAATCTGAGATTAAGCTCATATTCAACAAATATATATCTTGGAGGTATAATTTATAAGTGGGGCAGTTTTCGTCTCACTTGAGAGTGAAAAAACATTAACCAGACATTGATCTTACTTACATTACATGTCGTTTCGGGTTTGTTGGTTGGGTGTTTTCTGATTGATTTCCCAGCCTGTTTGATGATTTTGTCTCTCTGGCCGAAGAAAAACTAATCATCTTATCTTAATTACTTAATTTATGCACAAACTTTTCGTCCCAAATAGATTGAATTTGAAACCGATGACGTTGGTGACTTGGCGTATAAACCGACGAACAAACAGAGACAGAGAGAGAGAGAGGGAGAGACATATATAAGTGAGTCATTTCTTTTGATAATGGTCGGCGACTGTAAGAATGCGTTTACCATAATGATCACAGCTAGAGGGGAAAAAGCCAGATAGGTAATATTAAATTGAGTTTGCGTAGAATGCCTCATCTCTATACAAATAAAAAAGCTACAAGTCTTCACAAAAAGAAAAAGAAAAAAAAAAAAAAGGAAAGCTACAAGTCTTAGACAATGCATATGCCTTAATCAACTACCACCAGATAATAATATTTTATTATACTTTTTTTCCCCAGAGATGAGATATTTTATACTTGGAAAAGGCTGTTTCCGATCTGCACATTTAATAATCCACAATCATAACAAATTTTAAGTCTCCGGCATTAAATTAGTTAATAATCATGCACACACAAATTTTTTTTTTTGGCAACACACACAAATAATGAATAATAGGCCATCATGAGGTCTGACACCATTGAACCTTTTTTCCTACTCAAACTCCATTACTTTTTATTGGTCTTTTTTTAAGAATATTTTTATTTTTATTTATCAATTTTTAAATTTTAAGATAATATTATTATAAAAAATAATATTAATTATTATTTTTTATTTATTAAAAATATATTAAAAAATTTAAAATAAAATCTAACATATTAATTGTATTTTTTAATTTATATACTAAAATCTTAAATCATATATAAAAAAAATGGAGGAAGTAATATATACCAGGTAACATAAAAATACTTAATAGTATATCAATTTAAAAACCTTTGTACTTCTCTAATCATGATAAGAAAATTCAACCAAAATCAAAATAAGAAATAATACTAGAACTCTCCCGGTCCTTTATTATATGGACTTTTATGAAAACTTAAAAACATAAATCGTTATTATTGTTGGAAATTGGAATGAGTATATGTAGAATTAATGACGACATTAATCCTTTGCTTGGTAGGAGAAAAAGAGGGGTTGAGAAAAATATGGATAAAAATTAAAAAGAAAACTATTTTTTTCTTTGCTTGGCTACGGAAAAAAAGTGAGAGAAAGAGAAATCTACTAAAAAAATATGAACTTCACATGTTTTTCCTCCAATTTTTCTTCCCAAAAATAAAGAGATTTTAGAGAGAAAATTTTCTTTCCAAAATTATTCCATCATTTTTTTTACTATGAAAAAAATACTTATATTATTTTTAAATTTAAATATTAATAGATTATATATTTTCAATTTTATCATTATTTTAATTTTTTTTTAAATCAATGTATAAAAAAATAATTAAAAAATTAAAAAAATATTAGATAAAATAATTTTAAATTAAGATTAGAATTAAAATTATATTTTAATTTTATTTATTAATATAATATAAAAATTATATAAATAATATAATAAAATAATAAATTTTATTATATGTAAATATTTTTTAAAAAATATTATTATTAATATAAAATTAATTACTTTTCTCTCTTTTCTATTTTTTTATTCATTTAAACATATAAAAAAAATCACTTCGTTTCACTTTTCTCATTCCCCTCCTATTTTCTCTCCTTGGCCAATCTGACGGTAATTAATGAAAGGCTTAGGTTCTCAATGAACTGGATTTACGGCTCTTGACACGTTCTTCTCATCCCGCATGACATGACACCCATCCAAAACTTTTAATTCCAAATTAAATTTGACAACGTTGTTACCTTTTTTTTTAAATCTATTTTTTTTTTCTGGGATGATATGTGCGTACATAATTCTTCCTTGCCTTAATTTGATTATAGTAAAAAGTACAGTGATATTATTCTATTAAATTAATTCATCAGATTCTTAATAATCTTATAACCAAATTACATGGATTATTAAAGATAAAAATTAAAATTAGTTAATTATTTTAATTTATATAAAAATCATAATATTTTTTTAAAACTATTGTTCCGTCAAAAAGCCGAGATAGACTATTCCTTTTTTTACAGTGTACAGAACTCTCTCTCTTACTCTTCTTCTTGCCCCCCTTTTTATTGACCTTCTCCTGACCGTTAAGGTGTAACCGTCTTCTCCCTCTCACCCCTTATTTATCGGGATATTTCATAAATAATCATTATGGAGTATCGCACTCTTTTTGCCTGATTCCTGATTTTTCGTCCTTCAGTTATGATTCCGTAATGGTTATTGTTCTCATAACCGTTACTCCTAGTCGAGTATTTTCGAAGCAACACAATTTTTGTAGAGAAACCCGGTAGTTGGTCCTATTGCCGAGATGTTATTTAATCGTACGATCATTTGGCCGTACAATTACTCGGGCTTACCACTTGATAACCGATGTAATACTCGGATCGTTGCGCTTAAGCTCGGTGCATATGAGCCCGGAGGGTGGTACATCAAATGGACGTTTATCTACCTCGGACTTGTAAGCTCGGCCTTATCATCCCGGCCAGTACACTAGCCCCCCGAGCCTCGAGTCCAATTTGGACGAAAAGGCTCTGGATCACGTGACCAACTAAAGACTGGTTTTTTGAATTTTGAACCGTTCCAATATCCTAAGGATTCGAGAATCTTCCCTAAGGCTCCTTGCCGTTTCAGTTTCTGAGACGGTAATGCACTTATACGTACAGCTACACGCGGCGTTATTTAATGCTACGTCTTTTCGTCAGTTGAAGCACGTTCCCCAATGGTGACGATTTGTTGCCAAGGGTCATGATTAACTTGCTTGTTTCGAGGAGGGGTTTCACAATATACGTGTAGGACTCGAATGTTCATCCTTTCACTTTAGACTTCATTTGCTTTTCATTCCTTCTGAATCTTTCCGTCGCCTCTAACCTTTCCGTCGTCTCTAACTTCCTTTTTCTCGCCCTTTTCGTCATTTTTCCAGGTACGCCCTTTTCTATCCTTCCCCTTTTTCTCAGTTTCTACGCTCTATTCCATATTTTTCCCAATCATTATGAGTTCAAGCCGAGGATCTGAGACGCCAGCTGGGTCGTCCCCTCATCGAATCCTGGTTGAGAGGGAGGTTATGGGCATCGGAGAAGATCCTTCTCCATCAAACTCTTCTTTTCCAAGTGTGGAACTGAATTTTCGCCTAGCCGACTTCCCGACTGAAAGGGAAGCTTCATCTTCGGCTATTGCTGCGCAAGTATCCGTACCAAACCCGCGAAAGATCATTTCAAGGGTTCGAAAAGATCCAGTTCCCGACATTCAACTTCCGGGATATTATTGGGTTAAGGGAGAAGTTGGATCTTACCATTCTAAGTTTCGGACTGCTGAGTCTATCATGGAAATGAGGAAATCCATCTCTCTGTCTAGCATACAAACAGAGGAGGCCGTGATTGCCGAGCCGTGTACAGAAGATGAGCACGTTTTTATGTCGGCACAACGAGGGCAAACACATTTTACTTATATGTATAAAACATTATTTGAGTCACTGGGAGTTGGCCTTCCTTTCTCGGAGTTTGAGTGCGCTGTTTTAAGGGCTTTGAACGTCGCTCCGACTCAACTTCATCCCAACAGCTGGGCGTTTTTAAAGGCTTTCGAAGTTTTGTGCGGAAAATTGAACATGACACCGACCGCTCCAAAATTTCTCTACTTTTACCAGATCCGATTTGGAAATAAGATCGGCTGGATTTCTCTCAGTGGTATGAACAAAAAGGGAATAATCGGTCCATATACCTCATCCTACAAAGACTTCAAAGGAAGTTTCTTTAAGGTGCGCCCAGCTGAGGGTCACTCGGGAATGTTTTTCAATGAGGAGGGACGACCCAGGTTTCCTCTATATTGGACTCGGACTCCGATCAAATTCCAGTCTTGGTGCTATGAGGATATGTCGGCATCCGAAAGAGTGGATGTCGACAAGTTAAATAAATTACCTCGCCCCTTGAACTGCAAAATCTTACTTAGGCTCCCTTATTCTTCAACTCCTAATAAAGATCTTTCACGTGAGTGCCAATTTTCTTTTTTCTTCCGCTGCCATACTTGTCTGAGTTTTTAATATATACTTTCTACTCTGCAGTGGTGATGGGGAAATTCAACTGGCGATCAATAAAGAACATGGCCCTATCAGCAGGACCTTCTGCCGAGAACCTGCAGACTCGCCCTGATAGAGAGGAGAGAGGACATGCCGAGATAATGACGACAACGGAAGTTGTTGAGATCACCTTCTCTCCACACAGCCCCCCAAGCAAACGCGCTCGACTTCCGACCACCGACGAGGAGCCTGTTTCTTCAATTCGCTCACCTCTCCTGCCGTCTCTCGTTAGACGCTCACCTTTGAGCACTGACCCGAACACTGCCAGTCTTTTTGGGAGCGGCATCCAGGAAGTCGGGGACAAGGAAGCTTTGCAACGATTAGGTCCCAAGGCTGTTTTGGACTCCATGTCGGCTATGTGCCTGCGTGCCGCGACCATGGCGTCGCTCTGTGGGGAAGAGTTTAAGGAGAGTGACCGTCGCCTGAAAGCTGCGAGGGCCGAGCTTCTGGAAGCAACCACTGCAAAAGACAAGGCATCTTCAGAACTCGCCGAGGCTTCAAAGTCTCAAGCAGCTCTCCTTCTGCAAGTGGAGGAGCTGAAAGGATCCCTTGCTAATGCCGAGATGAAAGTGCAAGCAGTCGAGAAGGAGCGGGATACCCTGACGACTGAGGTTGCTTGGGCACGGAACGCTGAAGCCGAGTCCTCGGCTCTCGCCGCCAATTTGCAACAGGATTTGGAACAAGCGAGGAAGAAACAGGCCGAGCTCGAGGCTGACGTTAAGGAAGCCGTGCAACAAATAATGAAAGAGCATGTAGAAGGCTTCCATAAAGCACTTCGTCAGGTGCATCTCTTCCTGCCGAAAATTGAACTCTCGGCATTTGATGTAAATAAAGACGTCAAAGATGGTGTGCTTGTTGATGAGGAAGAATTGTAGAACTGAAAAGCAAACTGCCCACCTCCTTGATTGTCTATTTATTTTTACTCAGATTTTCTGACTACGTTCAATTTTTTTGTCCACATTTAACATCATCTCTCCGTTCGATCTCGATTAACAGTTAATTCAGCTTCTCGGTTCACACTTGACCGAATTTTAATTGGAGACCTCGGTTCACACTTGACCGAATTTTAATTGGAAACCTCGGTTCATACTTGACCAAATTTTAATTGAAAACCTCGGTTCATACTTGACCGAATTTTAATTGGAGACCACGGTTCATACTTGACCGAATTTTAATTGGAAACCTCGGTTCACACTTGACCGAATTTTAATTGGAGACCTCGGTTCATACTTGACCGAGGCTTAAAGAATTTCCTTTATTAAAGTAGGTAGGCGTGCCTCGTTAAAACCTTCTCGGCCAAAACCCTTTTTTGCATATTCTTTGGGACAAAAGACCAAGTTAGGAAAAAGAGTACACCGCCTTCTTCGTATACATCAGCTAACTGAAATAAATTTTGAGATGAGAAGCATTCCATGTCCTAGGGATTGCTTCTCCTGACAACTTTTCTAATCTATATGCTCCATTGCCCAACGCTTCAGTAACTCGGTAAGGCCCTTCCCAATTTACAGCTAGCTTTCCCTCGCCGATGTTCTTCCTTGCTTCACTCTGCTTTCTCCAAACAAGATCTCCACGATCAAAACTCCTTGGTTTAAGTCAAGAATTATAACGCCGTGTCGCTCTTTGCTTACAAGCCTGTTCTTGTATACGTGCATTTTTCCTGATCTCCTCGGATAGATCTAATTCGACTTCCATATTTTCCTGGTTCGTATGTTGATCAAGAAGTGTTCGCCTAAAGGACGGCTCTCCCACTTCCACCGGGATCATTGCATCAGCTCCAAAGGTCAGCCTAAAAGGAGTTTCCTTGGTGCTTGACTGAGGCGTGCAACGATAGGCCCAGAGGATGCTCGGTAATTCTTCGGCCCAGGCCCCCTTTGCTCTTCCTAATCTCTTCTTGAGTTCCCCAAGGATAACCTTGTTCGCTGCTTCTGCTTGTCCATTTGTTTGAGGATACTCGACCGAAGACACTCGATGCTTAATACCAAGCTGATCATAGAACAACTTCAGGTTTCCATCAACAAACTGCTTCCCATTATCAGTAATCACCGAGTGAGGAATCCCATACCGACAAACAATATTTCTCCATACAAATTTCTGTACTTGTTGTGCCGTGATCTTAGCTAATGATTCCGCCTCAATCCATTTAGTGAAATAGTCTATGCCGACTATTAAGAACTTGACCTGCCCTTTTCCAATCGGAAAAGGTCCAAGAATATCCATTCCCCAGACCATGAATGGCCACGGAGACGTCAGTGTGTGCAATTCTTCCGGCGGTGCATGGCGTAGACTGCCAAACTTTTGGCACTCAGTACACTTCTTACTATACTCGGTGCAATCAACTCGCATAGTGGGCCAATAATAGCCAGCCCGAATTACTCTCACTGCCATAGATCTTCCACCGGTATGCATCCCACACACTCCTTCATGGATTTCGCTCATAACATATTTCGGCTGTTCAGGAGTGAGGCACTTTAATAAGGGGGTTGAGAATCCTCGCCTGTACAAATCCTTTCCCATTATTATGTAATGGGAGGACTTCAACTTCAATCTCCTTGCTTCGTTCTGGTCGTTGGGCAAAGTCCCTTCTGCCAGATAATTCCAAATAGGGGTCATCCAGTTCTGGTCCGGGCTACTTCCGACCATAACCTCCTCAAGATTAACACTAGGCTGATATATGGTTTCCCTGATGATCGTCTCATGCTGCCCGAGCCTTTTGACGTTAGCCAATCTGGACAACAAATCAGCTCGAGAGTTTTCTTCTCTTGGAATATGCTCAATCGCGAATTCATCAAAGCATTCAACCAAGTGTTTCACCTTGTTCAAATATTTTGCAATTGTTGGTCTTTGGCTTGGTAAGCTCCCGAGACTTGTTCAGAAACCAGCTGCGAATCACTTCGACATTTTACCTGGCTCGCTCCCACCTCTCTGGCTAGATTTAACCCCGCAATTAGAGCTTCATACTCGGCCTGGTTATTAGTGACCGGGAAGTCGATCTTAAGAGACTGCTCCAAAGTTATCCCTCTAGGGCCTTCCAAAATGATTCCCGCTCCACTCCCCTTGGTATTGGATGAACCATCCACATAAAGTATCCACGGATCCCCGTCTTTGTAATTTTCGGGTGGGGTAAGTTCGGCAACAAAATCAGATAGACATTGCGCCTTTATTGGCCCTCTTGATTCATATCTGATACCGAACTCTGACAACTCGACTGACCACGAGATCATTCGGCCTGCCAACTCGGGTTTCCTCAAGACCTGCTTTACGGGATGGTCAGTTTTTACAACAACCTCATGACTTTGGAAATAAGGTCGCAATCTTCTCGCCGAGATGACCAGAGCCAGAGCTAACTTTTCAATAGTCTGATACCTTAATTCTGCGTTGTGGAATACTCGACTGATAAAGTATACTGGTATTTGCTGCTTGCCCATTTCCTGCACCATAACCGAGCTAATTGCATGTTCGGTCACCGACATATACAACAGCAACTCTTTGTTAAGAACCGGCCGATTAAGGATCGGGGGTGCCAAAAAGAAGCCTTTGAAATTCTGAAATGCTTGCTCACATTCCTCACTCCACTCATACCGCTTAGCCTTCTTGAGTAACTTATAGAATGGCCTAGCTTTCTCCGCTAACCTCGGTATGAAGCGAGATAGTGATGCTAATCGCCCTGTCAGTTTCTGCACTTCTTTTATATTTTGGGGGCTTCTCATGTCAATAATAGCTCGGCATTTATCTGAATTAGCTTCAATACCTCGATGTGTTAGCATGAATCCTAAGAATTTCCCTCCATTGACTCCGAATACGCACTTCTCAGGATTTAACCTCATGTTGTACTTCCGTATTCTCCCGAACACCTCGCCAAGGTCAACAGCATGCTTGGAGGGATCCTCGGACTTCACTACCATATCGTCAACATATACTTCCAGGTTCCTCCTGATCTGTTCCTGAAATATTTTATCCATCAGCCTCTGGTATGTAGCCCCAGCATTCTTCAGTCCGAACGGCATCACCTGATAGCAGTAGTTAGCGTGCTCAGTCATAAACGCGGTTTTTTCCTCATCAGGGGGGTACATCCTTATCTGATTATACCCGGAGTAAGAATCTAGAAAGCTAAGTAAGCCACAGCCTGACGCTCCATCTACAAGCCGATCTATGCTGGGGAGGGGATATGTATCTTTCGGGCATGACTTATTTAGGTCGGTGTAGTCTGTGCACATTCTCCACCTTCCATTAGCCTTTTTAACGAGCACCACATTGGCCAACCATGTGGTATATTCAATTTCTCGGATGAACCCAGCATCAATCAGCTTTACTGTTTCTTCCCTCATTGCCTTCCGCCTTTCCTCACCTACCCGCCTCTTCCTTTGCGCCACCGGCTTAGCTTCAGGGTATACCGCCAGTTTGTGGCATAAAAAATTTGGATCAATTCCCGGCATATCTGAAGAAGTCCATGCGAACAGATCAGCATTGTCTTTCAACATCCTTGTTATCTGCTCCTTTGTTTCTCCTCAGAGTTGACTTCCAAGACTTGTGCATCGATCTTCACCGGCAAGCTGAAATTTCTGTAATTCCTCAATGGGTCTTGGCCTTTGATCCTGTAAATCAAGTCGGGAATCAAGCTCCACCAAATTTACTGATGTGGTATCTTTCTTTGTCTGTGTACCACTACCGACTACCCCCCTCCTGGTGACTTTTAGACTATCAATATAGCATTGTCTTGCCACCTTCTGATCAGCCTTCATTGCAATTATATCCCCCGTAACCGAGGGAAACTTCATCATGAGGTGTGGAGTGGAGACCACGGCGCCAAGCTCGTTTAACGCCGGTCGACCTATCAAGATATTATAAGAAGTTATTGCATCGATAATAAGGTACCTGATCATGATGGTCCTTGACCCGAGGTCTCCCCTGAAAGTGGTCAACAACTCCACATATCCTCGGGTATGAACCTGTTCTCCTGCGAAGCCAACCAGTTGATCGTGATAAGGCTTGATCATTTCATCGGGTATTCCGAGCTTCTGGAAAGTGGTATAATACAAGATATCCGCCGAGCTCCCTTGATCTATCAACGTCTTTTTTACAACGTAATTCGCCACTTCTACCGAAACCACCACAGGGTCATCCTGATTAGGATCGACTCCTTCGAAGTCCTCATCTGAGAAGGTGATGGGACGAGAACTTCGGGGCGCTCGGTACGTTGTCGCATTTACTGTCCGAATGGCCCTCAGGTGCCTTCTCCGAGCTGAACTGGTCGCTCCTCCCCCAGCAAACCCACCTGCTATAGTATTGATTACCCCCTTTATTCTGTTTTCCTCCCTGTTCTGAGTATCATCGGGTTGTCTTCTTTCCTCATTTGGCCGTCGAGGCCTTTCTGAATCTCGGGGCTGACCTCTACCGCGTCCTCGTCCATTATAGGGTTGATGATTACCTCGATTTCTTTGCACAAAGTTGCCGAGATGCCCAGCCTGAATTAATTCCTCAATCTTATCCCGTAGCGTCCAGCACTCCTCCGTGGTGTGCCCATAGTTACGATGGTACCTGCAATGCTTTGATTGATCTGCAGTTTCTGGGGTATGTTCAGGAGGTGGGAGTCGTATCAATTCAGTATTGCACGCTTCTTCCAGAATTCGAGCTCGGTGAGCGTTTAGCGGAGTGTAAAGGTCATACTTCGGCCCTCGACTAGTTCCTTCTCTTTTAAACTTTCCCTTTTCTAACATCGGCTTTATACTTCCTCGATTATTTGACTCCGTCCGCCTGTCCAGATCGGTCCTGACTTTATTTCTGAACTTGGACACTTCCTCCATTTGTATGTATCCAGCTGCACGATTTCTAAGTTCATCCATGTTGGCAGGTGGCTTCCGACATAAATGATCAGCGAACGGTCCCGGCTTGAGGGCCATCAGCATCGTGTGCATTGCCACTTCAGGGTTTAGATCTCGTATTTTTACCGAGATTGATGAGAAACGCTCCATGAAACTTCTTAAGGACTCATCCTTCTCTTGGCGTAAGTTCACCAATGCAGCCGAGGTGAGCTGGTGGGGTCGGCTGGTAGCATACTGCGCGCTAAATTTTTTTATCAAAGTTTCAAAGCAATCGATAGATCGCGGTGGGAGCCGAGTGTACCAACTCAAGGCTGCTCCTTTCAAAGACGTAGGGAAGACCCTACACAAAACTGTATCCTCATTCGTGAACAGATTTACCTGCGTGACATACGCATCCACATGCTCATCAGGATCGGTGGTACCATCATACCTTTCCAAATTTAAACCCTTCCATCCTTTTGGCAATGACGTCTCCATGATGCCATCAACGAACGGATGCCTCCGGATGGCCTGCTTATCCCCTCGCCAATTTTCAATGTTCGTTTCTGAATGATATGTTTCGTCACGTCGACTTGCCTCCTGATGCGACCGCTGATCATCCCTGTTGGTATTTCCCCGTTCGCCTCCTCGAGGAGGAGAAGTATCTTCATGACAGCGTTCTTGTTCCAATTGCCTATTCCTCTCACGCATTTCCTCATTCTCCTTTCTTAATGCTGCCATCTCCTCACGCATTGCCCGAATAACAGGATGGTCCTCCAAAGAAGTCCTGTCTTCGTGGTGTTGTTCTCCTGCACCCGCACTGCTCCTGGTTCGCACCATGATTCTTGGTGGTGGGATGGTTTTTCTCGGCCCCACGGTGGGCGCCAAAATGTTCCGTCAAAAAGCCGAGATAGACTATTCCTTTTTTTACAATGTACAGTACTCTCTCTCTTACTCTTCTTCTTGCCCCCCTTTTTATTGACCTTCTCCTGACCGTTAAGGTGTAACCGTCTTCTCCCTCTCACCCCTTATTTATCGGGATATTTCATAAATAATCATTATGGAGTATCGCACTCTTTTTGCCTGATCCCTGATTTTTCGTCCTTTAGTTATGATTCCGTAATGGTTATTGTTCTCATAACCGTTACTCCTAGTCGAGTATTTTCGAAGCAACACAATTTTTGTAGAGAAACCCGGTAGTTGGTCCTATTGCCGAGATGTTATTTAATCGTACGATCATTTGGCCGTACAATTACTCGGGCTTACCACTTGATAACCGATGTAATACTCGGATCGTTGCGCTTAAACTCGGTGCATATGAGCCCGGAGGGTGGTACATCAAATGGACGTTTATCTACCTCGGACTTGTAAGCTCGGCCTTATCATTCCGGCCAGTACAACTATATTTATTTAATTTTTTTCTTTTTTTTTATGATGCATTAAATAAAAATATTTTTAAATACATATAATAAATATTTTCACATATATTGTAAAGAATTTTATATTTAAAAATAGAATAAAATGGATTATATGTGAGATTAAAGGGAGTAATTAGTTTCTTTAATTTATAAATTTAAGTACAACCATGCCCATCGATCACACATAAATTCAATTCGACTAGTGTGCGAGGATCTGGGAACATTTTTTGCCTTTCATTATTTTTTTTTTCGATATACTCCATTATTTTAAGTTGAGTAGCTTTTATTATTGGAACGCCGGATCGGCCCACCCCTAATGACCTGAGATGAAAGCAACAAGAGATGATTCAGATATCAGTGTCAGGGTGGATAATGATATAATGGCGCAATTACGTGCCAAGGTGGGTAATGATATAATGGCGCAATCACTTTCACTAAACAAGAGATACTTCCTTTGATCCTTAATACTAGTATAAGTGATTTCTAATTATCTCATTAAAATTAAAAAAAATTTATTATATTATTAAAATTATCTTAAAAATAATGTAGTTTCCATTTTTATCCTATAATAAACACTACAAATTTATACATTTCACTTTCTCTCTTATAATTAAATATTGATATTTTTAAAATAAAGTAATTAATACTTTAGAAACTGATGAAAGGTGATTTATATATAGAACTACAAAAATTTGTTAAAATGTGACTAATAAAAAGAATCGGAAAAAGTATATATATAACAAGAGGAAAATCTAGTTATCCTATATATGAGTATGTGCTTTTATTTATTTTTTAGTATCGATCTGGGATATTTAGTTACTAAAATATATATATATATATATATAACGACATTGATCAAGAGATATATAATATAAGCATACAATTTCTAAAGCAAAATTCTTACAAATCTTGAATTTTTAGTCATATATAGATAATTTTCCAATATTTGAAATTTGATAAAAAAAACTTGTTGAATTTCTAGTCAGTATAAGTGAATCTTCTTTTGAGTTATATAAAGCATTTGAAATGTTGAAATGTTTAGTAATAATCTAATTAATGATAATGAGTTATGATGCATGTCAAATTATGACATTAATTACTCTTTTTTATTTATCTATTTATTAAAGGATATATTATAAAATTTAAAATAAATTATAACATATTAATTATATTTCTTAATTTATGTGTTAAAAACATGATAAGTAAAAAGAAATGGAAGTAACTCACAGTTATGAAACTTTGGACCATTTTGGTGGTGGAGGAGGAGGAGGAGGAAGCTGAATTCAGGTAGGAATACACTTGGATAGGTTGCCAATTCCTAAATGCGAAAATGACGAAAACAATATTATTAATTTGGAAGGGAATGGTTGGCATAGTCTCTTGTGGCTCGTTATATATATATATATATATATATATCCACGTACATTAATTGGTTGGTGAAGTGATGACAAAGCTAGGTTGGTTACGTTTAAGGGTGTGTTATCTCCATCATTTTATAAATGGTATATATATGTTGCATAATTAAGGATATTCAAAATCATTTAATTGCGACTAAATTATTCGACCAAGAAGAGAGAGGTAGAGACATTAAAGTGAGAACCACACACGAGGATCTCACCACTGCTTATGGTAGACTCAATTATAGTTGTTTTCTTTATATCGACCATACAATTCTCAACAAGATTCAAGTCATGGTTAAAGTTAAGAGAAAATCATTATTTCATCTTGAAGTATTACAAAATTTTTATTCTTTTATTGAAAGTTTCCCCTTCCCATCTCAACAACTTTTTTAAAATAAATTCATTTTTTTTAAACCTGTGCGAATTTGTTTGAATTGCTCACTTGATTTATTAGAATGTTTATGTAGTCAGTTTCTTTATCTTTTTTTTTTTTTATGTGTGGGGGAGGTGAATGAAGTGAACATGATTAGGGAAAAAAAAGTTGCAAAAAAAAAAAAATACTACATTCACGATAAACTACAGTGTTTTTTATTTTTATTAATATTTCCTTGAACATTTTATGCTTACTTCTTCCATTTAATAACAGCTACATGCCTCATATTAGATCAAGTTCATAACATGGTTTAATTGTCATCAGTTTAACAAGAAGAAGATTTGGAGAGAAATAATTAAGAAGATAAAATTAAAACAATCTCATCCTTCGTTATCTCGTTTACTGGAAAAGTTTCTCAAATATAAATGTCACGTGGAGTTTTAATTATCCGGAAAAAAGTTCTGTCAAGTGGGGGAGAATAATGGAAAATAGATAGTTTTAGATAATTAAGATTTTAAATAAAAATATTTTATTAGATATTAGATTATCTTTTAGATTTAATTTAATTTATTTTGAATTTATTAGAATTTAGATTTTATTTTTTTATTTGTTCATGTATTTAGTTTTTTGAATTATGATTTATCTTTTATTTAAATTTAAAATATTTTGAAAAGATATATCTTATGTTAGGATTCTAGTAGGTCTAAGATTTAAGCTCTATAAATAAGAGTGTCATTACTCATTTACTCATTTGGATAAAGACTTTGATTATTGATTTATGTTATAATTTTAGTAATTTCTCTCTGTCATTCAAAGTTCTTCCTTTTCTCCTTTCTTGAATTATTTCTTCTCTGTCTAGAGTTCTCCATTTTCTCTCTCCTTTTATTATTCTCTCTACCCTACACTTTTCTCGGTTCACATCATTATGCTTTTAAGTCAAATTATAATTATATATTCTCTCTCATTCAAAATATAAATCTTATTTCTATGGTATTAAATATACTTTTACTTATTTTACCCTTCTTTGTAATTAAATGTAGAAGAAATAACATACTTTAAATATATTCCCTTCAGTCCACAATATAGGATGTGGAATATATTTTTCTTTGGTCAACCATATAAGATGTAGGGACCTAAATGGACAATTTTACCCTTACTATATTTAATTGTTTGAGTTGGTTACTTTTCTCTCTCCTATATTTGTAAAGCTCATAGGGAATTATTTAGTTTAATCATTTTAATATTCCTTCAATAAGTAGGGACAAATTTAAAATTTTTTGTATGTTTAAAAATATTTTTCAACTTTCTTAATGGGCATTAAAATCGGTCTTATACCCTATAATATGAACAAAAATGGGTAATACGTTAAATATTAAAAAATAATATATTTCTTTTTACAGATTTAAGTAAAACTAAATTTCTTAATTTTTTTACAATTAATTAAATGAGTCTTATAGTTTGCACATATACACCTTAATGATTACTAATATTTAGTGAACGAATTAAATAGAATTAAGAGACAATTCGAGAATGGGATCATGAAAGAAATGGTTGTTGAGATGTTGCCATTATTGGGTCACATGCCATGATCAATGAACTCCTTCATTAATTACTCACAATCCATGACGGCGATGAATTTTTTTTATTTGTCATTAATAATAATAAACGGTATCTTTAAAAATAATTATAGTAATGATTAAATAATATGATATTAATACCCAAAAGTGTTTAAAAAGCTTCAAAGCCTAATCATCATAGAGACGTTTGGTCCGGTGGAGGGAATGAAGCAGCTAGTAATATCTACTACATTTATGTTTTTTATATGTCATTCAAAATTTTTACACACAAATTAATAAAAATCATTTATATGTAAAAATTTATTTTAAATTTTTTAATATATCTTTCAATAAATAAAAAAATAAAAAAAAATTAATATTATCATTGACTTTTAAAAAAATAGATAAGAGTATAAATAAAAAATAATAATTAATATTATCTTAAAATTTAAATAAGATAATAAATAAAAATAAAAATTCTCTTCAAAATTGTTATGTAAAAAGGATAGAGGAAGTAATACCCAACCAAGGTTTCCTAATTCCCAAGGTAAAAGATGCATCAAATCAAAAAGTCGTTGCCGCAACTTGGAACAACTGTGACTTGAGATTAAGTCACATCATCTTGAAAATAAAATAATGATTAAAAAGTAAGATTTTTTCTAAGAAAAACATAATAACATATCTAAAATTAAATTTTCTCTAATGTTATGATATATATATATATATTCGATGATTACACACGTACAGACACGTGTCAACATGGGTCGACCAAAACCTCATGAATATTAATATTGTGACGAGTAATGTACAGTCACAAAACTGTATATAATAATATAACGCACAAAAACATATTCCGTTATAAGATGCTAAATTTGGCGTACTACAAAAACTTGAATTAAATTGTGCATAAAAAATAATTAAATATTGATGATCAGGTTTAATGGTGTAATCAAGGAGAAATTAACAAGACCTTGGGCGTGCATACATATTATGGGGGTATGTGAAGTGATATGCCCAGTAATTATTGGGATACGTGGAGTTGTCGTTTCCATGATGGCAACATCAGAGATACAAAGGTTTTACCTGTTGTAAAGACGACAAAACGACCAACCGATGGGGCCCCACCTCCCTGCACTTGGGTTGGATCATTAATCAAACGACGCGACACTTATCATTCGCTGTCATATTCCTCCACGTCTACTCTTCACCACCTTGATAACTTCACCACCTCCTTCCATCCATCCCACTGGCCTTGAGCCTGCTAAAACCCAAAATCATATACGTAGAAAAATCTGATGGTCAAAAAACAAACTTAGAAAAGATCAACACCACATAATAAACCCGTTGTTTGGTACGAAGGATTTAGTGGGGGAGAGGAGAACAAATTTTCTGTTTTATTCTATTTCAAAATCAAATAAGGAAATGGACGTATTTTTCCTCTTCCTCCCTAGCTCCTTTCTCTTTTATTTAAAGAAGGAGGCAGGGAGAAAGGAAGCATTTTCCTTCTCTTTACCTCTTTTTCTTGGGTCTGAAACACAAAATTATGTACCTTGCAAAATTTGACAGTTGAAAAAGAAACTGAGAAAAGATTGACACAAAATAAAGAAGAAAGAACATTTTTCGTTTTGCATTTGTCAAAGTTGAGTTTGGGAAAATAACTAATAAGTTTGTCAGAATCAATTTTGAGTAAAAGCAGGGGTGAGATAGTTTTGGTTCCACGTTTGTTAAAGTTGAGTTTGGGAAAATAAGTTGTTCAAAACCAAGTTTAGGTAGAAGCAAAGGTTAGATAACTTTTATGTTAACTAGCTTTCTGATGTGTAATCTAGTTCACATTTTAGTGGGTCTATTCAGGGATACCAGACAAAACTAAGGTTTTGACTTGAAACTAAGTTCCAAATGCAAAACCAAACATGCTCAAGCTCAAATATTACGTCCGTCCGTCCGTGGAGGGTCAATTGGTTTTGAAATGGATCTTTGAATGGCCCACCAAGATTCGAATCCATGGGACCCGACCCTTCACACAGCTTCATTTCGTTTACCCCCTTGCAGTGTACCTTCATTTCTTCTCACATCAGCCATGCTGCTTTCCTTGGTTTTAACCCACTCCCACAACAACGCTTGTCGCTTGGGCTTATTTACCTAACACTAAACATCACGACTTGACCTTTCGCTTCTTCTACACTCATTTGTTTTTTCAAATCCTTCTCTTCCATTCAACGAAATTTAGTTATTTGTATCTCCACTTCACACGTATTCTGCTACACATTCACAAATATATTTACCTGTTTCCACAGAGACGAAAAAGACTTCCAAGCCTCGACAGGGCCTCGATCCATGCGCTTCACGGGGAATTCTCACTTGTTCCGACATCTTAATTAATTAATGCTGAAACAAAACCAATTCTCTTCTGTGTGGTGTCTACAGATCCTTTTTTTTTTTCTATAATATATAGGATTTTTTTTAAACGCAGTTAGATCCTTAAATTAGCAACATTTCTAACATTTTACCGGGCTATCTATCTTTAAAATGTCATCCTGTAATTACATAAGAAACTGGCAAACCCAGACAATAAATTTGAATATCAAATATGTGTGTGTGTGATCAAAATTTCAATGTTACCAAAGAGATGCCTTTTAACTCGCAATAGGAAGCCTACAATTGTGGGAGACACACATACAAGCCATGGATACTCTTTCGTTTGTTGGAAAAGCTAGAACTTAATTAAGCAAAGGACTTGGTTTTTAATATGGTTTGATAATCATATATAGTCAAATTACAGACAAAGCCACAAGGTGTAGGGCACCTAGTTTTTTTAAGCGAAATTTTTGCTCTCCAATAATTTAATTACATTAATTAATGGTATTTCAAAGGCTGATCAATAACACAATCTAATCAGTAAAGTAGAAGGGAAGAAGTGGTCGGTCATGTGGATTGCTTTAGAATTTTCTAGGACAAGGGCGCACAAAATTAGCAATGACCCGCATGCTCGTGTTTCCTCCTATCACTTTCTGATTTGAAGTATCGAGACCACATAAAGTGAATAACCACGCAGCTAATTTTGTCATCAGAAGAAACTTTGTTTGGCTTTATTGGGAAAATATGCAGCCCTTAATTAAGTGATATTAATTAACAATAATACGCTGTTGCCGCATTTAATTATTGGCGGAGATATATAGTTAGAAAGTGTATATGTGATCTTCAAAGATACTAGTGTAGAATATGTTTAGGTGAAACATTGATAAACTAGCTTATCTTGATGAATCTTCATCTCATTTTGTCAAAAAGCAATGGCTTTGAAAAGAGTCAGATCCATATTGGAAGTTATGGTAGGCAAGGAAAGTGATTTAATATATGTAAATGGTTTGAGCAATAATTTGGGCATGAATATCTCTCCATGTGTCGTGACTTTTAATTCCAACCAACCACCATTGATAATCACTCCAAGTTCCTTTAATCATGGAGTCCTGAGAACAGGAAGGCCACTCCAAGAGAGAACTTGCCTGCCGTTTAGGCTTTGTTTAATGTAAAGCACGTTGAATTGAAATGAATTAATTGCATCTTCAGACAATGAATTTGGGATAATGAAGTGGGGTCCAATCAGATTTGAGAGTTGAAATTGCATGCCTCACTCTTCCCCTTTCTCAACAGTGTTATCTAGAGTCTAGCCCTTGGTTGACGTGTGAGTGTGAGTGTGTGTGTGTGTCTTTCTTTTTTTCTTTTTTAATTTTAATTTCTCTGCTTTATGGCTCTACCACTTCTTTCTTTTTAGTATTTTTAATTTTAATAATTGAAAGGATGGGCGAAGATTTGGGGATGAGATGGTGTCACAAGAAACATAACTCAGAACTCCCATGTCCTTCTTGATGTGCGCAGTCAATGAACATTCCAACTCCAGATTTGACTATCAGTGATGAGTCATCTTCAATATTATTATTTACTATTATATATCCTGCAAGCAAATGTAAGCCTAACTTCTCTATTGAAAAAGTGAATCAATTCAAAAGCATATTGTTTTGTTTATATATATATAACATATTCTTTTAGGCATCATAAAAGCAACCAAATTTCATAAAAAGAGCGGCGCGATTACCTTGGAAGATATTAAGTTAGACTGCTGGTTTCTGCATAAATTCTATAAGAAAGAACAAAACTATGAGCAAGTGGAGATGTATTAGAAGATAATGAGTAGTTTGTCCGTTGGGAAGAATTAAATATACATCATGGTTGCTTTTAGGCGTTGAAAAGTTTCTGCATGAGACAAATTTTCTACAGATTACATAATATGTGTGTGTGTGTGTGTGTAAGTTTTCAAGTAATATCGTGCTTTACTTTAATTGTTATGTTAAACAGATATGAATGAAAGTGCAATGAACGTGGAGAGGCATTAGCCGGTTGACTTATGGCAGCCTAAAATGAGAGACCCCATTTTCGCATATCCATAATTGGAATCACATGGGGTTGGTTGGTTCATTATCAAACACTACAATCTGATTGGTTCCGAGAAGATATGCAGACATGCTTGGGATAAAGCAATATATAATCCTTAATATTCTGTAATTGAACTATTTTTTAAGTTTCATCAAATAAATGGTATGTGTTGGCAAAAGGGAAATAAATAAATAAATGGTATAATTTTTTTTTGCCAGTGGTATGAATTGATACTTGAGACGCTGTTTTTTGTAATTGAAACCTTGTGCCTCATGTAATGGCCTTGCAGAAGACACTGAATCCATCGGGCCTTGAAGCCCGTCCACACGTTTCGCCCAAAAATAGAGGTTGCCAACCCATTGTCATAAACTCAACCAGATATTCGTGAATGCCTTCAGTTTCCATAGCCTAAAAAATAATAGTTAGATATCAGAGTTCTCAGAAAAACACGATATATAATTTTAGTTTTAAAAAAATCCTGTTATTTTCTGAATAGTTGAAATTTTGTAGGGAATATACCTATTATATTTTTTATTAAAGATTAATAACAAATACGAAAATGATTGTATCTTCAAATTATTGATCTTTAGTTCTCAATTCTTCTCATTGCGCCCAAGTAAGGCATTGTAGGGGCCCTCCAACTTTGCGAAAATTGATTCTCTCCGTACCTCTAATCATTCACAACCTCCTCCTTGATGTAATCGAATGCCTAAAAGTGTCTATATAAATAGATAATACATTTTATTTAATAGTCTTCATTTATTATTTTGAATGGAATACTATTAAAAATAAGATTAAAATACTTTAATACAGGTGATTAAATGAATATTCACCGTTTTAAAAAAAATTGTCACTTTATAATTGTGCACAAATATTAAGAAAACTAATAAATAGATTAAAAGTTACTTTCTCTTGTTTATATTATATGATATTTTGTATGACAAGTTTTTTATCTAAAATATATAGTGTTGGATATTTTTCTTTTCATTTTATCCTTATCTTTAATTATTTCTTACTCCTCATTATAACCCGATAATAGAATAAGGTATTTAATAAGGGTAAAATAGGAAATGTTGGTACTTTTATATTGATTTTAGGTAAAAAAAAATGATATCCTTAATATATGTGTAATTTACATAAAATACCTTATTATAATCTGGAATGGAGGTAGTAATAAAATATTATTTTATTTTACTATAATATCTTTATTAATTACTATGTAATATTTTTCTTTTCATTCATTATTATTGAAAAGTAAATTTGTCAAAAAGTAATTAATGTTATCTTAACAATTATAAAGTGATAATTATTTTGAAATAGAGAAGATAATATATTTAGTTTAATGTTATAATCAACAATATTCCATTGTTCAAATGGATGGACAAGATCGTGTATATAAACAGATAAATGTAAAAAGGTACTGAGAGGATCATATCCCGGTTTTGTGCACTTCTTGGAATGAAACTCGACTTGTGGGTAATGACTGCTATATCTCTGGCTGAATCATCGTCTGTAATCATGTTATTTATAATTGGCGTACTATTCGTTTGTTATTATACAGGGTGTTATGCTCTATACCAACTATTAGCAGACAATCACGCCTAATTCATACGTCCTCACGAGTAATTATGCCCTCCTAATTCTCCTTTTAATTCGTTTAGCATCAAACCGGAGTTTCTGCACTGTAATTATGGCCGGCCGAAGGTTCTGGCTCGCACCATGTACCTCCCTGCAGCGTCAAACTACGCATTGATTGATTCATCACGTGACTCATTTTCAATTGGACACTAAAATAGCACAATGTGAAACATTCTAGTCCAAGCTTGAGCCTAGTAGTTGTTTAGTGTAATTATATATATATATATATTAGATAATGCTTAAAAACCCCTAGCTAGGTGAGAGTAAACTCAGAAACTCCACAAGTGGTTAATGTGATATATGAAACAGAAGCTGCTCATTATTATATAATGCCCCTGCTAGGCGTGGTTAAATCGAGCAGGATGATCCATACCCTAAATTCTAGCTATGATCAGGGCTTCACATGCTTGGCTCCTGGATACCCCAACAGCCATATCCAAGGGTGTGACATCATTTCCAATAGTTTAAGCTAAGGCTCAGAGCATCACCAAGGACAAGGTTTAAAATACTCAATAAACTCACAAACCAAGGGGCAAAAACCAAATGGATCCCAGTTTCTACATTTCTTCTCGTATCAGTTTCTGGTTATATCCCAACCACGATATGCAAGTGCTTCCGAAACATGTCAGTGTCATTGGCAGGTAATAAATACTGACAGTAAATAAAAGGTACGTGACAGTGACGCATGGTTTTTCTTTTCTAAATCACACAGGCATACTTACATACAGACAAGGTCGAACTGACAACGTAATGTGTAAACTACAGATCCTGCATCACAACAAGAACTACACCACATTCTAAGCTATCCCTGTAGCTTATTACCCAACATTCACGCCATTACTACATAAAAAAGACACAGTAAATAATATCATGGTTAAGGAAGCTTAACATGAATTTTATCCAGTTCATCATGCATTCATTCCTCGCCTCCAAGTAATTATGTGTCCTTCAGCAGCTCCCCCACTGAGCCCTGAAAGCTTCTGATCCCGAACACAGTTTAATGGATAGCGTGAGTGGTCCTACCCAGTTCCTTTTACTTTTTTCTGGGACCTGCAAGAACGCCAAGAAAAGTGATCTTGAATCAGATACAGTAAGCAACAAAAAACAAACTAACTAAATATTACAGCCGTTAGATATTTTGTGCAGTATCCTAAAATTGCTTTACTTTTGCATCATCAGATAACCAGAAGTTGACTGGATATCAACTTCAGTTCCACAGTCAAATTCTGTTTAACTGTGGAAGTTACGGTTTATTTAATGACTACTTGGTATTTTCAGATTTCAGTTTTTCGGGTCTTTAGATATTTTGTCCCTAAGGTTAGTATATTAATCCCTAAAATTTATTACATGAAACCCCAGAAACTATCTATTTCACTTTTTTGAGCTACTCAACTAAAAACATAAATTGTTCCGAGCAGTTAAGATACGTGGTGTTAAACGGGGATACAAACTTAAACCAATGGCTTCAGAACTCTTCATGATCCTCATCCTCCTGCATGTTTCGACAAACATCCTGCAAAGAATTTAGACATGAGTACATGACCACCAGTGACAATCAAATTCAAATGATACAACTTCGTTTTAAAGAAAGACTTAGGGCCTGTTTAGTTTGCATTTTTGTAAACCAAACCATAGTTTCTAATCATCATTTTCTCATTTTTTATCCAAACAGGTTTTCAGTAAGCTTCTCTACTTTTATCCAAACTTCATTTTTGTAAATTGTGGTTATTCTAAAAATACTTTTATACAAAGGCAAACCAAACGGGCACTTAAAGTGGCAAGCAAAAGCATCGAACCATGTCTATATTAAAATTATAGCAATGTGACTTGGGAGCTCTGAACTCAAGCATATGCGTTGTTTCTCTCTTTCTTTCAAACACAAGACTAATTGCATAACAAGTTATAATAGATCAATCTTTCTCCTACAACTTATGATGCCTCATACAACCTAATACTGTTTTAAAACAGCGGTGCTGCAAGAACACATCTCTAGAATATAAGGGCATCTTTGGTAGAGTTTTTGAAAACAATTTTTCTATTTTTAAAAACAGAAAAATAAAAAACTTTGTTTGATAAACCTGTTTTTTATAAACTTTTCTGAAAAACAGAAAAATAAAAAAACAGAAAACTCAGAATATCTTTAAGGTGTTTTATAGATTTTGTTCTGAAAAACACAAAAAAAGGTGAAAAACACTTACCTCATTAATGGTAAAGTTATAAATTTTGAATAACTCATCTATCACTCACTAGTTATGATTTTGAGAACAATTATTTAAACAAATTTTTTTATTTTCTTATTTTCAAAACTTATTTTAAAAATTACAAAACTGTTTTTAGAATAATAAAACAGAAAATACTATCAAACACACCTTAAATTTGCTATCCTTGAAGAATCCATTCTTTATAAATGAATAATAACTTACTCCCAAGGAACATCACCCACAAGCATCCAGTCACCATCCTTGTCCTCATAAGTAAGAACATATTCAGACCCACGAAGCAAATCCTTCATCTTGCTTTCATTCAGCATCTCCCTACCCAGAGTTCCATTAGATCCACATTGACCTGAAATCATACCAAAACAAGAAGTAACTGGATCCAGGCAAGCCAATCATGAATTGATTCTTAATAAGTTAAGTGATAAATTTCGTTGTATCAAATCAAAGCTTTTTCTTTTTTGGCCAAAAAAAGAAAAAATCAATGCATTTTCCATACCTATGGTAAAACAACTGAACATCTTCTCCAGAGAAGAAGATAGTTCTGGATATGCACTGTAATTCCTCAAGTCTACTTTCCTCAAATATGGAGCACCATCCAGACTGACCTTGACAAACAGTGCTTTTCCATCAACTTCTTCAGCGTTTTTCGTAGTAGTAGCCAATGAATTTTTCCTAAATGATCTTATAGGAGGCCAACCCACAACCTGTGCCCTGCCACAAAAGCAAGATCAGATATCATTTTCATCATCAACGCCAAACTTAAGGCTCCAAATCCCCACTTTCCACTTACTTAGTAGCAGGTCTACTGCTATTATTTTCAGAACCATTATGATTTGGTTTGCTTTCGTTCACAACATGGGGCCTCTCTAGTTCCACCTTTGTTGGTGCTGCTTCTTTCGCTTTATCAAGTATAGAACTGGTTTTCAATCCTAAATTAGGAGAAGGTCTGGGTGGCAACATCGTATTACCCTCCGAATTTGCTAGGAATTGGCCCTGCATCATAGATGGGAGACTTATCAGTGTTTGGCTCAGCATTTGAAAAAGTACGTGTCCTTTGAGTGTATCAGATTGAAATTTACCTTGGAGAACTCATTCATAGCATCTGAGAACCCTCTTTTGTTACCTAAAGAAACATTCTTTGACAAGCGGTGGTGATCATCATTTGAAGGATGCAAAGGAAAAAGTGGTTTTTCATTAAGTTGAGTTGAACTTCTAAAGCATAGATGATCTGAGTCCTCTCTTTCTGGAGACTGAGATCCTGGAAGCCCAAGCCTCAGCTCCGTAGCTTTTAGGTTCAGCCTAGTTTTACTCTCATCCGAGAAGGACGGGGCTGAGCTGTCGACTGAAGAACAATCAGATAATCCCATGTAGTTGCGTTCCGTCAATTTGGAGCTGTTGAGGCAAACCCTTTCCATGGTGGTTGAGGAGGCCAATAAAGTGACATTGGTTCGACCTTTGTCCTCCCCTATGCCGAGCAGCGGCGTAGACATCAGAATTCAGCCAGAAAAGCTACCTATTTTGGATACCCTATCTAACACAAACGCATTTGACATTGTTCAGAGAAGAGGCACACTGCTCGAGTAATTTGACGATGTTACAACACACAGAACCTTCAAGTCGGCATAAAAATTTGAATCAAAGCAACTCAAGCAAGAACAGCTAGCCACACTTGATTTAGAAATAAGCCCCACAAGTATTTGTCTGACTTTGAGTAATCCATTGAAGCATACCTCTGCTCACAGGCTATTTGCTTTGTCTCCATAACAAGAGTGAAACAAGCAATAATCGCCAAGTATTGATATTTAATAACGCAAAGTTACCAACACTTCAAGATTTATAAGCAATATCTTCGAAAACATCAGGGATAAAATGACCGTAAGACAACATTCCTTTACACTTACAATACAAGAAGAAGGTCGTCTACCTCACAGTAGACTGGTCAGGTCTGTAAGCTGACAACGGGCTTCTACAGAAGAAATCAATAAGCACAGAAGGGAAGTAAAGGAGATAGGAAATTAAGCGATGAGAAGCACATGCTTCTCCAGGTAACGACTATTCTCTCTTTGGTTCGTTAGAAAATGAAAGAGAAAACGAAAAAAAAAATTGAGTGACTAAGAAACACACCACTGAGTAAGAAAGAACCCCCCCAAAAAAAAAATAAAGGTCCTGACTACTGAAAGACTTTGAGAAGATGAAGAGTAATACAAGGTTGAAACAACGAACAACGAAGGCAAAAAGAATCGCAGAAAAGAACAATGAAATCTGAAACGAATGGCTCGATTTAACCCGCAAAACTTGGAAGCAAAACTTAGAAGCTGAAGATTCATAACGTTTTACCTGAATATTAACAGATCAGAAAGCTGAATAAGTAGAATGACGATTGAGACTTTGGTTGAACACAGAGAAGCTGAAGCAGGGAAGGAAGAGGAGCAGAGAGCAAAAGACACTTCTCTTTTATGTAATTTGCATTTTTGATTAAAGGAGAGCATAATTTCCCAAGATTTTCATCTTAAAACCCGCCGAACAATACGCGGGCACTCAGATCAAAGGCTGAGATTATCTGATAGTTGGCGACACACCGTAGATACAGTCCTCAAATAAAATAGCTTATGCATGTAAACGACATGAGCATATGGCTATCGGAGGCAATTAAAGTAGGGAGCTACATTCCATAAATAATATATGATCCAACCAAAATAAATAAATTATTGTTCAAAGATTATGCTCAGTAAGTAAATCTATTAATGTTATAAAAGAATTCATACAATGATTATCATTTAACAAGTAAAACTGCTGTTATAATCAGTTACTTAATAGAAACAGTTAGCAGGGTTACAGTTCATTAATTTTCATTATGTTTTTACCTGATTTTTTATTTTTAATATGCTGGAATCATAATGTTTTGTATTTTTATGGTGGATCACAATTATTAAAGATATACAAATTTATGTTAGTATAAGTGGTTGGAGCTTTGGTTTCTATAGTAAATGGTTGAAAAATATAATTCTTAGCTTTATTTATTATTATTATTATTAAGGAATCTAACTGTTACATCTTTTAAAAGCATGATTGATGGGATGAAAATTGATATATGCTTGAGTTGTTGCTGGGGTTAGTATTCCGTTTTGTTTGATGGAAGGCATTGGCATTAGTACTGCGGAATCCATTAGCATCAGCAGAAGAAGGTGGAGAGATGTTATTTGATTATACACAAAAGCAGACGTTATCTGGATAAAGAAACAACATAATTGCATGCCTTGTTTTAGTCAAGAATATGCCTATTATGTTAGTGGCAAAGCCATGGGGTAAGTAATCAACTGACTAACACAGTGCCTGTAACTGTTTTAAATATATATATATATATATATGTTTTTAATTAATTGAAATGATGTATACTTTTTATTTTAAAATTATTTCTGAATATTTATTTATTAAAATAAAATCTATTCTACAGTTTAATTTAAATTTTCAAAAGATATATACATTAATTTTAAATACAGAATTTTAACTATAAATAAATAAAGATATTTTGGGTAGAAATTTAATTTCATGTTTGGTGTATGGTAACTTTTTATTTTACAGAATATAAGTGCAAATTTTATAAAATTTGTAAAAGAGAGTGAGATTTATTCTTCTTTTTTCGATTAAGCTGTTTTAAAAATTTTATACTGGAGATTTGGGAACATGGCCGGCATAACGATCACAAATTTTGTTACTATCTTGCTTTTGAGAACAGAAGGACAAAAGATGACGTGGGACCTTAAATAGGGGAAAACTACATCAAAGTACTTCAATCTTACAAAATTTATAGGAGTCAAGAACAAATTATTTTCAAAGCTGAATGACTTGAATTTTGTTACAAGTTGGCAAAACATCAGCTAGTTTCTCAGTTTCTCTTCAAATGTTAGAAGTGAATTTTTTCATTATTATTATTATCACATCCTCAATTTTTCATGTAAATATACTTTCATGTATCCATGACAAAAATAACAAATTTTAAATCTTATAAATAATTTGAATTTTTAAGAGGTTTAAAAAATTCATAAAATTAAAGTTTTGTGATGTAATATTTTTGAAAAAGATGATGACCAATTAACCATGGTATTGACGGGTTCTAGCAAAGAGGCAACTGATACTCCTTTGTTATTTCATTTTTAATTAGTTGTTTAAGATTTTACCACATAAATTAATAAATATAATTACTATTTCCCTATTAGAAATTTTTTTTAATTTCTTAATTTATTTTTAAAAAAATAGATATATAAAAAAGAATAATTAATGTTGTCTTTAACTTTTAAAATTTTAAATAAGTGTAAAATTGAAAAAAAATAGTAATATTTTAAAATTTTAAAATGACATATAAAAAATAATTTTTTTAAAAAAATACTCCATCTATTCCATTCCTATTGTAATTTAAGGTTGTGACTTGTGACACGTAGATTAAGAAAGTTTTAATTAATACAAAATAGTACTGTATACAGTGACATCTATAAGGAGGCAAGCATGGGTGCTTACTAAGGGTATTAAGGTCTGGTTTAGTTTACTTGCTGAAAAAACCAAACCATGATTGATTTCTAAAAGTTGGGACTTTTTTAGTTTTTTTTTTTAAGAAATTGATTTGATTCAATTTTTCGGTTAGTTTGGATCAAGTTTAAATTTTTTAAATAATATGTATATATATTTTGCTTTTGACAAATAGGGCTACTAAGTTGGGTTTATCATTAGATTAGGCTAATAAGAGATGACATGATGGTGGCAATGGATATTGATTAGGTGTGATAAATAATGTGTTAAATTAGTATAGTTATTTTGTATTTAAATAATCAATTTAGTTCATGTTTACTTCAATTCCGAGTTACTAAAAATGAACTTTAACTAAACTAAATCAATTTTTGAATAGTGAAAACTATAGCATACCTAACTATAGTTTGGTTTTGATATGTTTTAATTGATTTAATTTAATCGGTTTGTTTCGATTTTGATCACCCTTGCCTCTTATGCTACCAATTTCCTTTTTATACATGGTTTATATTTTTACTTATAAAAATGTTAAAAATTAGATTTAGCCCCCCATTTTTCATGTTGCTTTCATTTTTAGGCCCCCATGTATTGAAGTTTAGATACTTCATTGTGTATGACTAAAAGATGCTTATTTAAAAATTTTTAGAAATAAAATAAATTTAAAAAGAGTAAGTAAGAAAAAGAAGAAAAAATGGTATCAACTATTAGTAAATGAGGTTATAGTTGAAAAAAATTATTATGCATTAGATAACAAAAATAACACTAATTTTGAGATAAAATAGAAATCTTAAACTACCAATAAATACGGGATGGAGGATTAAATAACAAAGAGAGAGGAGTACATTTGAATCATCCATTCATTTATTTTCTCAATCCATCTTTCAACTTAAATCTATGGTGTTTATTTTATTTTTATAATGTCATGAGTCTCATATTGGGGAGCTTCATATAAGAAGTGAGATTTATAAGGTTAAAGAGTTATTCTACTTAATAGACTAATATTTTAAGATGAGTTTTTCTCTTAGACTTGTATTCTAATACCTTTTTTTAGAAACCGATATCATGAAGAAGGCTACCCATGAAGAGTTCAAACTAATGGAGGGTTCCAAGTCCACCTCTTGAACAGAGGTGATCATAACATGTAATTTCATGATTTTATTTGTTTGTATTTTTAAAAATTAAAATATAAATAATCTCTCATTGTTATTTTAAAAAATTGATTCAATTGAAAAAAAATTTAAAATTGAAATTATATATATCAAATTCATCTGGTTTAAACTAAATTTTATGTTGAACATGGAGACTATTGAGTGTGGCTTGGCTTATCTAGTGAGCAGAACATTAAGTGTGTGTTTGATTATTTGTTTTGAAAACCACCCCATGGTTTTTAACCATTATTATGCAAAAAAGATGTGTTTGGCATATTATAACTACCTTTTTAGGAAATAAAATATCACCTGTAACTCACTTTTGATCAACGGAACTAGATCCTTCCTTTTCAGTTTTCTAATATGATGATTGCTTTTTTAATTTTTTAATGAGAGGTAGATAGAGGGTAATTTTTAATTAATATAGGAAAAATGAATGATATGAAAAGTATAAGGGATAATGTAATTAATAAGGATAAAGAATAGAAAATATTGACATTTGTTGATAAATTTAATCCAATCTCTTTCTTAACATGTATAAAGCAATTGAAAGTGTTTTAAATTTAGGTTCAAAGGGACCATATTATTATTATTATAAAGCATATATAATTCAATTAGTTATATAATATTATATTATAAAACTTATATTTTTTAATAATTATATATTTAAAAATACTTTTAACTCTTATCATTTAAATAGATTTAAATTTGTCAAACTTACTTTTATAAAAAAAATATTTAAATATAACAACTTACAACAAATTTATTTTTATCTAAATCTTATTTTTTGACAAATTTCATTTCCTTCCCTTGTCAACTGAAAACAAGCCTAACAAGTCCATACCCCATACTATTCTCTAAATGTGTATTGATGGCAAAATTGCCATTTCAGTCAGCATTACGTCAATCAAGAAACTAGGAGGGGTCCAAATCACTGCCCTCCAATGTCATTTGATTTCCCACCATAGCTTAAGACAGGCCTTTGCTTCGAATGCGAATGCGAATGCGAATGCGAAACCGAATCATTTTTATTTTATTATTATGTCTACTTTTTCATCTAAACATGGAAATTCAGTTAAATGACCGTGCTATCCTCAACCATATTTGGTTTCGCCTTTCTTAACTGGCGGTCTTTCTGTTTGATATTCTCTCACAGTCCTCAACCAATAGGATTTGTAATTTTGTATTAAACCCAGCTCTCCGTGGATCTGATTTCTTGATCAATTTTCATAAATCATCTAGAGATCAAATTATAAACGTCACACCTCGATTTTTTTTTGGCCAAAAGAGAAATTTCATTCAAAATCAACAAAGGTTTAGTATATCATAATAAATCAAATAAAAAAACAACTACCAACCCATAAATGTAGAAGCTAAAAGATCAAAACAAAGACCAGGATTGAAGGTCTTACAACCCAACCAAGAAGGCACAATCCCTTTCAACAACTCCTTAGTTACTCCAAAGTAAGCTAAATTGCAAATAAAAGCCACCCAAACAAAAGATCATCAAAGGATAAACTATCAAAGAGTGATGCATAACAGAAGCAATCTTCATAGCCTCTAAATTAGAAGTCCATTGAAAACCTTTTTTATAAGCCTGGGCTTTATTATTAACAAGAACCAGATCCAAGCAACACCAGCAACATAAAGCCAATAGTTTATCAGAATAAACGATTAAGTTCCATCCAAAAGTAGATCAAAAAATTCTAGGAGGAACCCAACGCAAATCATCTTTAACTTTGAGATCTGTAATTCTCAAAAAGCCAGCTAAGTCAAACCAAAGAAAATTAAACCAAGCTATAATAAGATCAATTGTGTCCCATGGTAACAACCAAATACCTACTCATATCTTCCCCCTTCCAAAACTGATCCTCATAAACATGAACAGGAGATAGGAAGCCAATCTTAACAGCAACCTCTTTCTCTAACCAAAACACATCATCCATGTTACACCCAAACAAAAGAAGGGTAAACTCAAACAGTGACACAACCTTTTTTTTAATAGAATAAAGTTTAGATAAATTGAGTTTCAGGACCAGCACAACTTTTTGGTTAGATATAATCCAAGAAATAATAAGATGATCCTCATTTATATCGAATAATCAAATAGATGCAGAAATAATACCAAATTTTCTAACCAAAATTTTCCAACACAAGGTTACTGTGAGTAGAAAAATCAAAGGAACATACCTCACCAGCCACCACAAAAATAGAAGATCTAGCATATTCCAACATATAACACAGCAAACTAAGAATTTCTTCCCACCACCAGACCCAGCTTCCCACCTCCATTTATATTTAAATTTAAAGTATCACTCTTTATCTTATTTATATAAATAGAGAAAGATACATTTAAAAATCTGCAAAAAGATATACTATACAAAGAAGCCAAATCAGCTTATTGTGGACACGTTGTCAGCCATTGTTATAGTAGGCTACTCCATTTACATGTAAAAGGGTAAAAATGGGAACACTGGGAACACGGGACCGAATAATTTCCTTCATTTATTCACTGTTTGTTTTGGATTGAGTCACTTCTCTCAAGTATGTCGGTCTATAATATAATGCATAGCGAACCATCGGTGGTTTGAAGAGAACTCAGAAAGCAAAATAATGCATTGGGAGACAAGAAAGCGACTTCTAATTTTGGATTCCAGGATTTAAATCGCTGGCCTTCGAGATATTTTTTGCTTTTTAACATCAAGAATTCGACTTTCATTTTATTATTAGATTTTCTTGGATATAAATCTTAGACGATATTTATATTATATAATATTCTTTAATTACAAAAAATATGTCAAAAAAAATCCTTTGAAGAGGATAAAAAATAGTTTAGCATAGTCTCTTCTGAACTTCTTGAAAGAGATGAGGAAGCATCAGCAATTGAAGCTATTATTGCATTTGCACCATTCTTGTTAAAAGCTTGAAATGCATAGACAAAAAGATTGTTTAATAAAGTTACTTAAAAGCGCAATTAAAAAAAAAAAGTGGCATCGCATTTTTTTACATGCATAAAATCATAAATATAGGAAGCAAAATTTAAATATTAAATCACATATTTTTTGTCCGTTTATTTTCTCTCTTCAATTCTCTTTCTCACTCGCCCTCCTTTTCTTTTGCGATATTGTGATGATTGGCTTAACTTGATTCATATGATAGACCACATGAAAAAAAGCAAATGCAGTTTCCTTTTTTTCCTTTTTAAGTTAGAGGAATATATATATATATATATATCTGGTTCTATAGTTTTAAGCTAATCCTCTTGTTACATGTATTTAATATTCAGTTTTTAAATTCGTATTATCTAAAAACTATGACGTATAAATCTTTTTTTCAGGCCAGATATGATGTATAAATTCAAAATATAAAAACAGAGTGTTGTGCAACTATAAATTATAAAAAAACTTGCACGATCTGAAATGAAAAGGAGGCTTGAACGTCGCGCCAAAACCACTTTGAATGGATTCCATTAGTGGAAGGAACTGGTTCTGAATTATGTATTTGATTAAGGAATGGGCTCTGGCTGATGAGCAGAAATTGGGGGATGCTGCTATGCGTTTATGTACATAATCAAATAATATAATTACTGGTTTTCCCTTAGATTATGGATCAGAAATATTATGATTCCACCAGCCTTATTCACCAATCATAACTCAGGAGTTAGCATATCACGTGCCGCTGTAACTACTTCAACGAAATAAACAGATCGCATATTATGAGGTAATTCAAGCGCATTGTAGGAACGTGTGATAGTTCAAATTTCAAATACATAATTATAATGTTTTTAATCTGAAGCGGTAGGGCAATTATTTATTTTATTGTTTTATAGAAAAGCTCCTCACAACAGTCACAAACTAGCGAGGGCCTCATGTCTGAACATCTACGCTGGGCTGGGCCTGCCTGATCGGGCCTTTATGATCCACTTTTACAAATGGTTACTTGACTTGAGTGCCACAAATGAAAGTGAAAAATCTTCTTCTGAGTTGAACTACAAGTTTCCATTGATAAGAGGGGCGTCTCTATACCCCGTTTTGCTGCAACAATTATTATTTGGTCGGAGAGATTCGGAGGAGAGAGGAAAAAAAATTAAGATTGATCCTTATTTGATTCAATGAATTTGAGATGAGGGAAGCCATGTTTCGTTCAATAAATTTTAGAGGAGGGGACAAAAAATTTTAATAAATTTTTGGTCTTCTCCCCTCCTATCCCTCCCTTCCAAAGTGGGGGATTTGGAGGGAAAGCATGTAACAAAAAATTATAATTACTAAATTAGTCTCATTCCTTTCTGTTATTTAAAAATTGCCTGTAACTAAATTTATAATGAATAATATATGATTTTTTGAAACAAAAATAATATATACGATATTTGTTTATTAAGTAAAGTGAAAAATGAATACGGGTATAATTGTCCATATATACCCTTGTCCATATATTATTTCCTCAATTCTAGTTTATAGTGCACTTTTAACTACCACATACGTATCAAGACAATGATTAGTAATCGAAATTTTTTCCCATTATTTTCTAAATTACCCTCATTTAATAATACTTCCTACATTAATAAATTGCAGTCATTCTCTCCTTTATTCTTTTTTCCAAGTTCCCATGGGTTATTAACAATTGTGAAGAGTGAAGCTTTTGGAGGAAATTCTTCTTCATTCATTTATGGTTTAACCAAACCATTAAAGAATTTTTATTAAATGTATTGGTAACCGTATAATATATGAGCTTATTTATTAGGGACAATACTGGAAAGATAATAAAAAAATACAATGTAATCTGTGCAATGCACTATATTTTGAAACATAGATTTTTCATAACAATGCACTATATAGCGTAACGGAGGGAGTATTATTTTTCTCTCCTCTCCTTATGAAATCTCTCCCCTTCCATCCAACAAATCCAATTGGCGAATATTAAAATCCCCCTCCTCTTCCAAAAAAAAAATAGAAATTAAAATTTTTCTCATTCCTTTTTCTCCCTTCAATTAAAAATTCTTTTGTGAATTATTTCAGCCCATAATGCTCGGGTAGTGGCCTCTTCACAGTATTGTATTGGAAGCTCTATCAATGATTAAGGTGATAAGATCAAGTTTAAAAGAAAGAGAAGGCCCAAAAAGGTTTGTTGTGGCCAAAATTTCAACCACAAATTACACATGGCATGGTTTTGTCTGAATTGTCACGCCATCGAACTCCAATCCTCTGCGTGGTCGGTGCTCTCTTTATTTATTTATTTTTGTAATATTTTGAACCAATGCACTGCGTGGACGTAGCGATTCTAGTTTCTCACCATTCCTGTCATAGTTCATTGTTGCATGTTAAATTTAATTTAGTTGTCACTAATGTTTAAAATCTGAAATAGAAAGCATTAATCGACAGGGAGTCGGAGCCAAAATTTCGAATACCAAGGACTAAAAAGTGTGCTGCCATCCTGGAAATGATATAAAGAGAAAGAAAAGCAGATACCAAAAGTGCCGCTGGGGTAACAATGTAACATCATATGCAAAGCACTTGATATTACAACAATTTAGATCAAAACAACCAAAATAACAAAGATATTAAAAATAAAAAAAGCAAAAATTCTTGTGCTTCATCGCTGTGATCTGGTCGATTCAGCTCAGTACAGAACTATGAGAGTCCGGAAGGCTGTTTGCGTTTGTTTGGTGAGTCAGATATTCTAATTTTGTTGAGCGTTGTGGCGATCAAACCCAGAAGCAAGCATAATCCTCAAGCCCGCAGAATGGAAAATTTTCAAGTGTTTTAGGGGGCCTTGTGCACTTGGATTGTGATCTTTTCTTCCCTAGGAGGCTGACATGGACAGGCCATGGCTATGAATTTTGGGACCTCATCTCCCGGCATCAACACCGGCAAGCTCTCCACCTCCCTTTGCTTCGTCATCTGCTCATCAAACCCAATAAAAAAAATCTCACTAATTTTTTATGGAACACAAGAATCAATGGCTTCTGCGTGAGTAATTAAGACTCATGAACAAGAAAAGAAATTACCACAAAGGGTAACTCTGGCTTCTGGGGAGAAGGAGGGGTTGAATCTGGTCCAATCAGAGCGTCGAGAATCCCAGAAGATGGAAGCAACGATCGAAACTTGTCCCACTGAAGGCAGCAACAAAGGATGCCACATAATAACAATAACAAAGCAAAGAGAAGGCCCAGACTGAGAGGGAACCCCACGGATACTCGACTAGCCGTGTCCTGTAGCTCCATATGTCCTCTCTCAAAGAAAGAAAGGAATGAGCAATTTTGCCTTTAAATGGGAGGGTGTGAAGTAGATGGTGGTGGATTTTTTTTTTTCCAAGATAGATGGTGGTGGATTTACTGGTTAGGGGATGGTGAAATATTTATTATATGATGTTGATGTGAGTTGGAAATGGAGTGGGTAAAGGTACGTCCTCCGTTTGGTACGGAAATCAAAAGGGCCATGCTCAATTTATTAACATTATAGAATAGATAGCATTTTGCATCAATTATAGTAAGCTTTGCCGTCACCTGGACGCGCGTTGCTTCTCTTGTAAGATTCTAGAGTGCGCTGGACCAATCAATATTGAGACACGGGATTTTTGGTGGAATTCATAGCATTATTGCCGAAGAAAGGGAAGAGGGTATTTTCATTAATTTGGGTCTGAGTAGTGATTACGTTGTTTTTGGATTGGATTATATATAAATATTTATAAAAATAAGTAATTATTTATAATAAATTATGAGAATAATTAATTATATTAAAAATAATTTTTATTTAAATATTTTTATCCCATAAGTAATTTTAAGAAAAGATATATATTTGCATATTGAGGTTTAAGTGATTATTGAGTAAATCATGAGAAGAAAAAATGATATAAGTAATTATGAGAGAATAAATGATTATCATAAGTTGAAAAAAATAGTTTATGAAAATAATCACTTAAATGACCATAAGTAATTATTTTAATTTTGATTATACTCCCTCTGGTCCTTAATATAAGACCATTTTAACCGAATCACGCGAATTAAGGAGGGGAGTTAAAACTAATTAACTACCTCGATTTCTCCAAAAATCCTAACATTTTTCCCAAAGTACCATTATTTAATCTCTCTCTTTTTCTCTTTGAATACATTAAATAGGGGCATTTTTTGGAAATGTATAATAAATACCACCTCGTATATTGTAAAAAATCTTATATTTAGAACCAAACCAAAAGGTCCTATATATAGGACCGGAGAGAGTATTTAAAAACTGGTAGTATGATCACTTTTTTTACTCTATATGTACTTTTTACTACTACTACTAACGTTTCACATTAATGGGTGAAGCTCAATGATTGGGGTGTAGCTATGTGTGAAATAAATAATTGGGAAAAACAAGAGGCAGACAGAGGGAGTATTGAGTTAAAGCATGCGTGTCACGGCAGAGTGTGTGGTTTATAATGATTCCATCTTCTCCATTGAATTGAATATAACATAGCCTCTACGATACAAAATCAAATAAATACTTCTGTCTGATCTTATCAAGAAGGAGTTATAGAATTAGGTTGAAGTCAATGTCACAAGCACTGCAACTCCTATGTGGAATGCATTATAGTTCCCAACCTAACGTTATTTATAATCAAATTCCCAGATCCAAAGAACTCTATACCCTTTTTCCATTGAACTAAAAGATTTTTTTAACAAGTAGTGCCTTCCAAAAATGCAATGCACAAAGCCAAGCTTACTCTACGTAAGAAACAAAAATAACTTCAATTTTTCATCCCGCTTCCTAGCTGGACAGAGGTGTTGCCTTGGCACATGGGCCAGACCCCGTAAAACTATTTGTCTCGTACAAAGAATCGGGCTCATAGATTAGTGTTTCATCCTCCTATTGGGTCATCTCGAAGGGGGAAAAAAGAAAAAGAAGTGAAAATCACAAGGCAAAGCAAACATTCAATTTCAAAGCTCAAGCTGATGCTGTGGTTTGAATTGAAGCATCTAATGAAAAAGCTGTGAGATTAGTGCAACAGCAAGTTTGTCAAGATCAATCATTGAATCATCATTACCTTCTAAAATCCAATCTCAAATTAAAATAATACCATCGTAAGCTGTGTTTGCATACTGGTAATGACAGTGCATCTTTCTGGATTAGTGTTAGTGGGAAAGCTCTCGGCTTCTTCCCTGTGCTGGGAGCTTTTACGTGGGGTTAACTTTAACATTCGAGCTTTCTAAAAAGTAGTGAGGCCAATTCGTTGGTCGTATCTGAAAGATTCTTGCCAATTATATTAGGCAAAGTGAGGCCGGGTGACTCACGATTTTCAATCAAGTGCTCTCTTTAGAAGCAAATTCCAACAAAAGCATGGTTGGATAAGATTATGATTTAACAACCAGAAAAATAGGGTAAGATTATCATTGTCTTCGAAATCTATTGTGTATTCTTTTCCTGTTTTCTTTTTTATTCTTCCAAGCACGAACTGCCAGCTAGGTAGGTGGTTGGAAGTTTCACGTTTCTTTGTTACAGAGTGTGAAATGGGATTATTAAAAAATAAAAGTAACACAACATCAGAGACTGTACCAGCATGAAACGATATGTGAAGTGTTAGTTTTTGGGCTTCTTGGAATTTTTTTTGTCTTTAATTTCGGATTTATCTGAAAGTTTTAACTTTCAATATATTTATACTCCTATCTCCGATTTATCCTTTTGTTTTCACTCCAGTTAATATCAGTTCTCGAGTCACACATTAGGCCCATTAGTGCCGACCAATGTTGACTCCAATTGTCATAACTGTGTATATTTAGTTACCAAACTGCAAATAAAAGCGGCTGTTTGTTATAAATTTTATTCTCTCTTATCTTTAATATAAGACCCTTTTAACCAAATCACGCGGATTAAGAATTGAAATTAAAACTAATTAACTACCTCGATTTCTCCAAAAATCTTTACATTTTTCCAAAACTACCCTTATTTAATCTATTTCTCTTTCTCTTTGGATACATTAAATATGTGCAATTTTTGAAAATGTATAATAAATACTACCCGTATATTATAAAAGGTCTTATATTTAGGGTCAGGATAAAAGATTCTATATATAGGACTGGAGGGAGTATTATATACTCCCTCTGGTCCTTAATATAAGATCATTTTAACCGAATCACGCGGATTAATAATTGGAATTAAAACTAATTAACTACCTCAATTTTTCTGAAAATTCCAACATTTTTTCAAAACTACCCTTATTTAATTTCTCTTTCTTTATTTTTGGATACATTAAATAGGGGTATTTTTCTGAAAATATATAATAAATATTACCTTGTATATTGTAAAGGGTTTTATATTTAGGATTAGGATAAAAGATCTTATATATAAAATCAGAGGTAATATGTTGATGTATTGATTTCTTTTTAACCGGCGTCATTTATTTCTACTTTTGAATTTGTCGCATAGAGTAAAATTGCAGTTGAAAAGGTAAATTGTAATGAAAAAAATGTTGAACTCCAAACTCTTTGAATGATTACCTTTTTTTTTTTTCTCGGTAAGATGGAGAGAAAGGGGGAAAAATTGAGAAACCTAGTAAAAAAGAAGGTATTTGAGGGTGCAATCAGATTAACTAACGATACGAAGTTAAAGATAGTGGAATGTTAGACCTGCTCTGTCACGTCATTCAGCAGAGTAAAAAACTTCTTTATACATAAAAGCTACACAAAAAGAGAAAACAAACAGAAGTGGAAGCAACAGAGACAAAAAAAAAGATTGAACTTTACCCTCCCGTTGGGTTTAACATTTGTCCCTCTTTATGCACAATCTTTCTGAACCTGATACAGTGGAACAATCGAATCATGGGAATTCTGAGGGACAATAACTCAATTCTCTCATTGACAGATTTTATCATGTGCATGAGCAAATTTCATTCTGATATGTGAAGAGATGTGGTAGAGGAATTAAAAGTTGTAACTAAGACATCTTTTAATGTCCTGTCCTTGGAATTCGTTGAAGTTTGACGGAGATGATATGCATCGCCGTGAGGCATTTGAGAGAAGAGATATATCCACATGAAAGAAATGCTACACTACTCCTGCTAAAGAAATCAATTTATTTCCATGCATCGAGGGGGAAAAATTGGAACTTTCACTTGTGCTGTAAACCTCATTGGAAATCAGATGCTAAAGTAACAGTCTTCATATTTAGCTAAAGTGCTTGTTTCCTCTTTTCCATTCTTACAAGTTACAAACATCTTCCTCCATACCCTGCGCTCCTAAATAACGCTTGCTTTATATCTTCAGGACTCGGTATTGTCCTCTGCTCCAATTCCTGTTCCATGACAAATATGATACATCATTAATACTCACCTCAGAAAAAAAAAAATATAGATACAGAAAATAACTTCACATTAATGTACCTCTGAGCAAGAAGCCTGCACAGTGAAATCATTGAAACAACTTATAACGCATTGTTGAATCTCAAGACCAAATGCTTCCAAAGTATTCACCGTAGATTGCAACAATCCTGGCTTTCCTGCGCAGCAAATTTCAATCTGTGTGTCCTCATTCTTCCTCTTCACTTCAAACTGGGCATAACAAAAGGAAAATGCATATGTTGAAGTTGAAGCAATCACAATTGGTCAAAGTATATATCTTGGTGGATAATACTAGCAGAGTTGGATCGATATGTACCTTGGGCGTATTCCTCACTAGGATTTCATTTTGCTTCGCATCCTTAAAAACGCCTCCCATGTTTGAATCTACCTCTAATTCTTGTTGCAATTTGTTAATCTTCTCCAGGAGCTCTTTCATGTAATCTATAGTATCTCCAAGTATAGATGTTCTGTCCATCTGAAATGGATGAGCATTCAGCAACCAAATTAGCTTTCCATAAATAAATCCAACACATCTCAGAAACGCAAATTGTTAATTTACTCTTAAAGGATTGTTAATCATACCTTGCTTATCTTTGGGACAATTGATCTCAGCATTGAGAGGCGATCGTTTAACCTCTTTCTTCGTCTCCTCTCGGCCATTAGATTCTTGGACGGCTGGCCCTGAAGCTTCTTTGATCGATTCTTTCTTTCCAAAGACGCATCACCCATGTTGAAAACTGGCATTTCAGGGGATTGGCTTGGCTCTATCTTACATGGGGTTTGCAGGTCCAAACTCTGAAGTTCTTCCCCAAGCAAACCCGGATCCTCCAATTCTTCCATCATGGACCATGGGTAATCTTCTTGACCCAGAAATGGAGTATCAAGAACGTTGTAGGATGAAGAAGATGAATCAACATTCTGGGGTCCAGAGAAGTCATCAAGTAAGGAACTGTAGATTTCATTGAAGGCGTAGTTTTTGTGGTAACCCTGAGGATTTTCTTGACAGGAGGAGTTTGGAAGAAAAGCTACTGAGTTTTGATCAAAACAATCAAAACCCCAGCCGTTGGAGAAGAGTTGGTTTGATTCTGATGGGATGGTGTCCCATGTTTCCCTTCGAAGAGCCAGTAATTCTTCCAAGAAATGATCATGTTCACAGAGTTCCATCTCTCTCTCTCTCTCTCTCTCTCTCTCTCTCTCTCTCTCTCTCTCTACCTGTAGAGTGAAAATATGCTAAAGCTTAAGGAAACACCTTGAGATTATGCAGTACCAAGTTGAAGAATTTATAGGGAGCACAGGGTGAAGCTTCTGGCAAATTGATTATTTATATGGATTAAAGTATTAATTATGCTGTATTTAGTAGCACCTATAGCCTAAGACTGAAATGGAATCTGCTTTTCTTCTCATATCACTCTCACTCTCTCTCTCTCTCTCTCTTGAAATATCATTTTCACCGAAATCTCTGCAATCAAAGGGGAACTAAATATTTAATTGGCTTACTAAGAAGAAAACTTTGACCCTCTCCCTTGTCTGCAACCAAAAAAGATGGAGTTACTCATCATAAACCCTGCCAGGTTCTTTGTATGTTCAAGCTTCTGTAAAATAAAATTGTTAGGGAGCACAACAGAAAATTTGAGTTGGGTCCCACTCCTAAATGCCTCCAAAATTTGGCTTAGCTCACAAATTCAAATGAGTTGGTGGTCTCTTTTGTTCTTTTCTAGCACCATCTTTCCATTCCAAAAATACTTTATGCAATTTGTACATGCTTGTCATACTAAGGGGGAAAAAAAAAACTAATCTATCCATTTTTCATTCATTTTCTAGTTGAAAGGGGTGATCAAAGCTACAATTATATAACCTCCATTCCCAGTTCTCACTCTGCCCGCTGGCAACTTGTAGGGGTAGAAGACATTCTATTGTACTATATACGCAGACGATTATACTAATAGAACCAATCTACACTTGAAATGAATAATTTTCGAACATGCGACACCCATTGTCATTTACCTAAATTGCCCTCTCGGCTCGTATCTGATCTACTCTTCAACTACGGCCTCCCCGCTCCGTATAGTGATGTTGTGAAGGGGTTTTCAAGTCTTTTTCCTCGATCCCACCCCACTAATTGATGAGATCAGAAAAAAACTAGTGATTAATTAGAATCGTTGTTGTTGTTATCACCCTTGTAATTAAAAAGTATTTAAAAAATTAAAAGCTAACTCGGCAACACACACAAGGCTCACATACATACATACATACATACATATATATATATGTTTGACTCAGCAGCCGCCTCTATACATGTATATAAACCTAAGAATGCTACGCAGTACGTATGCTAATTTACGTAAAAACGTAGAGAAAATTGTGTATGGAACCCATGAGGCCCATGAAGTTGGGTACAGCTAGCTACTTAGGAATTGGGAATAATGAACTAAATATCATAACATTCATATTCAAGACATTGTATATATAATTTATGCTTGATTCTTTTCACAGGGATGAAGAAATAGTGACAAGCTAGGATGTGATTAGAGCCTTGAAGAAGGGGAATACTGTATATAATATCATTGCCTTTGGTTTTGAGAGTAGTGAAAAATAAAATTATGAAATGCAAATCACGGGAAAAGGATCATATATATGGGGTCAAGTTCTCTTGTTTTCTCGAGTTATGATCATCCCGTGTGAAGAATAATCTAGCTAGGTCACATGCTATAAACAAACCAGTGATTTACGAAATAATAAATGCTTTAATTAACTAACACGTGTGGGACAGAGTCAGTCTATACTAATTATCCTACTCCTTCTAATCCTAAATATATGGAGTATAACACATGCATTTTTAACTATTTTACATATTTTAAAACAAATTAGATCATTAAATTTATTAAGAAGTTCCAATATTTTTCATCATTTATTTTTATTAATTATATTATATTCCTCATAACATTTATATCTTGCCTATTAATTATAAGCCAAGAACATGAATGGAAAAATAATAATTAATACACCGATTAACCTCATAAGAAGTCATACTATTTTATATTAAATATTACTTTTAAAAGATGTTTTATATTTAGGATTAGATAAAGTATTGCTTAGCATGAGAAAATGGCCAAGTCTAACAAGATCCATACTTGCATTAACAAAAAAATTTAACTGCTCATTTAGTTGGCCATATCCATTTAATCACTTTTTTTTGGCATATCCACAAAATTTAATAGTTTCATGTGAACTTTCAATTTCATATGTAGTCTAAGTAGATTTTATTAAATGTAATAAATTCTTACTAGCTAAAATATAGATAACACATTTTTTTCGGTGTTGTTAGATAAGAAATGCCCTTAGTATTAAAAAAAATTTCTACTTTGAGATTGAAGGTAACTAGTGGATTCTAGGGTTCAATCGTGTAAAAAATATTTTCCTTCCAAACTTGTCGAGGTCAATTCAGTAACCACGTGAGTAGACACGGTGCCGATTTTTCACAATGTTACCGTAGCATTAACCAGTTTTTAAGAACGTGGAATTTGAGTAGTCGAGGTAAACAATGAGTAACAGAAGAATCACACCATATAAAAAATATCTGATGAGAACAAGTTTTACCTCAATGGAAAAAATGGCTTATTTGAATGCATTTTTTATTTTAATGTTCTCAAAATAATTTTGTAGAATTATTTTCTAGAATAAGTTTTGGAAATAAGAAAATAAAAAAAATCTATTTCAAATAATTGTTATAAAAATTAAGTGTTAAATGAATTATTTAAAATTTATAATTTTACTATTAATGAGAAAAATATTTTCTACATTTTCTTGTATTTTTTAGAATAAAAAAATGAAGAATACCTTAAAAATATTTTGAGTTCTCCCTTTTTTTATTTTTCTATTTTTCAGAATATTTTATAAAAAATAGACTTATCAAATAATTTTTTTTATTTTTCTGTTTTTAAAAGTAAAAAAACTGTTATGAAAACAAGAATAAAAAATACCCAAAAAATTAATATTGTACATTTTCAAGATATTCTTTATTCGTTTCTTATGAAAGCATAATAAATATTTTTTTATAATATGACAGATCTTTTAAAGAAACATATTCACAGATCATTTTTGTTATAAAAAGATTTAAAATAAACGCTGGGATCAGGATGATTATTTTTCTGGATCGTTACTAAAACTTGAAAGGCTGATAACACCAATCCGAAAAAGAATTAATAAATAAATAAAACAGAAAAAGGGAAAGGTAGCTAGGCCTCGATTTATTTATTATTAGCTAAGCCTTCAACTTTGAATTTTCCTCTAATCTTATGCGTTATGACTTCTCTACCTTTGTGTGAATTTTCTGCAGTAACAAGAGGCGCTGTTCTATGTATCAAAATGATTAAACACGAAGTCAATCATTTGCTTCACCAAATTCTTCAAAAAAGTTCTAAAATGATAGTGTCTGTCCTTTGGTAAACCTTCTTCTGATGCTAGCTAGAATGACTTGTTCAAAAAGTTTTAACTGTGAAAAATAATTATGAAAACTTTAAATTAAAAATCTTTTGGAGAATTTGTAAATACTAAGTAATGACTGCATCAAAGTATAATGAGAGAAGTCCCACATGGTTAATTAAAAGAAATGAAAAAGATGAGGATATATATAAGCTTGTACTAATCTAACCAAATAGCTTGTATTATATATTTTGATATAATAGACAAGCTACAAGCCAACCAAGTAGAACTTACTCTGGTGTATTATAAGTAGAGAGAATATATTAGTATAATGAAATGTCTCATATAAAGGAATGGAAAAGATGAGAACTATATAACCAAATAGTTTAAAATAACAAGGATAATTCACCCAAAAAAAAGATATGGTGTACGTATATCCAGCCACTTATTATAGGAATTTATAATTATAATTATTATTATGGCATGCATGCATATATTATTATTATTAGTAGTAGTGGTAGACTACTAGTACTACAACTGGGAACTACGAGTACGAGGTACTTTTTGAATTTCTTCCCACAGGTTGTTGCGAATGAATTTGATTTGGAAAATTGTGAGCACCTCACGTTATTTAAGAGAATATTAAAATATTAAAATGACATTATATCCTGCAAAGTGCAAAATACCAAAATAAAATATCTGCATATCCACAAATGACTGCACATCATTAAAGAATAATTGGGAAAAATAAAAATGTAAAAAAAAATTATGTACACTTTTATTTCTTTATATATTTTTATGCAATTATATATAATTGCACGCGTGAATGCTCAATTGCACAAGATTGAAATTTCAAAAGAAATATTAATGGTGGATTTTTATGTATAAATGAACCAAGTGGACAAGAAAACTGAACTATCTAATGGCCATTTACATATGTAATAAGTTCCTTTTGTCATACCGCTTGTATGATTAATAGTTAAGAATTTATATTATGAGTTTAAGTCCCCACCAAACGAAGCTTTTTAGTTTTATTGGCCATTTTCTAACTTTTAGTGATAAACACGGACGGTGTATATACTCTGTCACATATGATACAGATCCACTTAAGTAGCCGGACAAAGGAAACTTATACACACACACACACACACACACACACACACACACACACACACACACAATCTTTTTGAATTAACTTATAAATTTTCAGGCAAAATAAAAAAGAATAATTAAAGATTTATTATGGGCTGCTCTGTAAAAGAAAGGAGAAACTGTTACTAACCCACTTAATTACTAGCAAGTAATATTTCGTTATGATTATGTTTCTAGTTGTACCCAACAAATAATCAGACCAAATAGCAGGGTTAATTAAGAATCTTTTTTTTTTTATGGAATTAAGAATCCTTTGGGTGAAGAGGGACATGAACTTTGAACTTTGAGGTATAGATGAGGCAATCTCCAACGTCCAGATTATAACACTGAGATTGAAGTGGTTTTCATAAATTAATTAGAAAGCAAAGGAACAATGATGAATGGGCAAAGAAAATGAGAGGTAGAAGACAAAGTAAATGACCAGAAGCGACCACGAGGAGCACAGGGTCAAATCTGTGCGGTTGAAAATGAATGAATCATATATAGTCATAGCATATACATATATATATATATATATATATATATATTTGGTGGGGAGTGGTATCAGAAAACCGCGGCAGTTTCCTCCAATCTCCCCGACACAAAGAAGTGGTATCCTTGAAACCAGTTTTTGCTTCTTTCTCTTATTCATACCAGCTTTCACAGCCCACAATATCTCATTTTGGAATTCTCCTCATTCCACCAAAACCACCAACTCTCCTTCATTTGTCTGCTAGCATTTTGGTAATTTGTTAACCCCTACCCTTCAAAAAAAACCCCAGCAATATTTATATATAGTAGTATTATCTGAAAGACTTTTTCTTTAATCTGTTGAAGGGTAGCTAGATAGGTCGTCGTTTTGCATATTTGTAGATAGGTTGGGCGCTTGTGTACGTGCATGTGTCTACCTCTACATACATTACCCCCGGCATATGCAATAAAACCAACCATGTGAGACTGAGACTGGTTCTTATATATTCTTCTAAGCTTCAATTCGTCACAGAGAAAAGAAATAATTTTTTTTCTCTCAATGGCGGTATTGGCTTGTGAGGTAATAATTCGTGTAGTGTGACTGTAGGTGATGGAGAGAAAAACGGCAAATGCAAAGGCGTTGCTCTATTGTGTGTGTGTGTGTGTGTGAGAGAGAGAGAGAGAGAGAGGGAGAGCGAGAGCTCACGAGTGATATATATATATATATATGGTGAGAGGAAGAAAACGATGGAGAAGGACCAAACCAAACCCCACCACCGTCACCATGCTAATTCTGCTTGGATATTGGATCATCAAAAGTCGTGCATTGTGATTGTGATATCTTCCTTTATTTTCTGTGTTGTGCTACAGCCCTACAATGCTACGCTTTCTGCTTAGTCATCCATCCATGGCTGTGTTTCATATGAAGCAAGATACATACAAACAACCACGCACTCTTTAGACGAACTTTCCACCACTGCATGTACGTCACATTCACAGTTTTGCTATTGAGGGTTCCAAGCTTTGGGAGAGATTAAGGTCCAGATCTTCATCATTGGATTTACATATGACTATCGGTAGAGTGTATAAGGATAGGTTGCTTTATTATCTATTATTAGACCTTTTTTTTTGGAAAAAAAAGTCTAGATCCTATATCTCAATTAATAAATAACAAACTCAATTTCATCTCTACTTTTTATTGACTCCTTAGTTAATTCCTACCCACTTATTTGGAGCAGAGATTTAAAATCTGCACTTTATAGGTTGAAATTTGACTACATATATACAAAATCTATTAATTATACATAATCCCCAAAAGTAAGCAAATTCACAACCATTAATGTTATCACAACACATTAAAAGATGATAAGCAACTTCAAGTTGTTATATATACATACATTACTTGTTAGAAACAATAGATGAAAACAACCGGTACCCAGAAACGTATGATAACATACTGTCTTTAAGGTGTTATTCGCCCCATTAGGTTTGCTGTAGGGATCCGACGAATCACCTCTAAGAGTTATTCTAAGTACCAAAGATATCTGACAGCAACTTCAGATACCTTGAAATACAGAACAAAACAGAGAGATTGTAAGTAAGAAGAGATAATGTTGAGTGATTCTTTTAGTCTCTGGTCTGATCCGTGGAAAAAGAAATGTTATTGATAGACCAGTCTGTTTCTGAACGTTGTAATTGAAACATTCAGAATATCAAATAACGTGTTGTTTCATAATGTTATTTCAGAACGTTGTCATTTAAAATTCTATTTCTGAAAAATAATTAATAAAATATATTAATCTCAAATTTATACCAGACCAGATCTCCACCGTTAGATTAATCCAACGATCACGATGCACCACGTGTCAATTGCTAAGTGTTTTAAATATTAAATAAATAATATTTAAATCTACTTAACCTTTATCTTTCCATAATTATTTTAACATACTTTATCTTCTCTCTCTTATATACACTTCATAAGTCTTATTCTCATCCAATGTGGGACTTAAATTTTTCAAACTATCTCTAACATTACTCACGTTGGATGTGAAAAATTAAAGCATTAAAAAGAAAAGGAAGTTAATGAGAATTTATTTCTATCATCGATTAGACTAGTGTATTGGTCATTAAAAATATTGTTTTTATCAAATTAGTGATGTTTCATAAGTAGCATATTTTTTATTTAACAACATTTGAGAATTGTGATAATAAATAGTAAAAACCAAGAGACTTATGTACATCATAAAAGTAAATATTCAATAAAATTAATTATTTTATTCCTAAGTTAAGTAAATTGCCGACACTGAACCATCAAAATTAGCACTGAAATGGTGCATGTTATAAAAAAATTAATTAAATTAGTGATAATAAATTCATAAAAGGCTTAATGGATAATATTAACATTTTCAAGGGGCTGAAAGGTGACCGTGATATACTTGCTTTCTAACGATGTCTGTTAATGCTGTTCGTCGTTTTTCAAAGGAGCGCTTGCTGATATAAAAGTTTGTGAGTCTACAGCTTACGCATCACTATCAATGGAGGCACACTAATGTTGACATATGCATTGTATCATTCATGTTTTTTCGGTTTTCACTTTAATCACAGTCAAGCTATAATTGAAGTGGGAGGAAAATGATGTATTAACAATTACTCCCTCTAGTTCTAAATATATGATCTTTTACCTTGATCATAAATATAAGACCATTTTCAAAATATGATGTAGTATTTATTATATATTTCTAAAAGATGACCCTATTTAATTCATTCTAAAGAAAAAGAGAAAGAGACTAAATGAGAGTAGTTATGAAAAAATGTATTAATTTTCAAAAAAATCAAAATAGTTAATTAACTTTAACTTCTATCATTAATTATTCTGTGTGATTCAATTAAAGGGGATCAAAGGGAGTATCAAGTAAGCATCATTTACATCCCACTTGTAATTAACTAATGAATTTAAATAGGATTAATCAAATTTATATACCCCAATGATCAATTATATTGTATATAATTAACACCCCACTTGTCATTTAATTAGTTAGCTAGAAAAACCAAACCAATGCGTGGAAATTTTGGAATGTGATTTATGAATATATATTTATGTTTAATCTTTACCTTGATGGATGAAATTATTAATTTCCTTAGAAATATATTTATCATATTCTATTTTAATTTGATAATCACTTGTGAAAATAATTCCACTAGCTCGAATCCAATTGTCACCACAATTAAAGTTAGGCATTTCTTTGCATATTTTGCATTAAATTAAATTAATTGTTCATGCAAGCACCCTTTTTATAGATATATAAAGTATATATACAAACCAACTTAAATTGGCATGAATGATAAAAACTCTCATATATAGACTAAATTTAATTGGGAGAGATCTATATTTTATTCTTAATACCTAAAGAGACACTAGTCCTTATTGCTGGTGAGAAATATCTTTAGTTTATAACAAAAGGAAAACTAGTCTACAACCCAAAAAAATTATATATACAGATAATTTTTCTTAACTAAAAGACTAATAAATGAAAATTTCTTTGATTTATCTATTTAAATCAAAATAATAATTAATATATATATATATATATATATGCATGCCATGGGTAATTAATGGCATGATCTGTATGTCAACGGGTGTTGTACTGCCGAAGATAGTAGCCGAGATTGAAAATTATAATAATCTTTTTCCTAGGCCAATTAAAATTATAATAATCAGTATTGGCTTTGAATTATGCATTATGGATCTATGATAGAACGCGTTCAGTTTCCCATCTTAAGTTTACTCCCATCATTGGGCTATCAAAAAATCTTTCTCTTTGGGTCAATCTGCATTAAATGATTAGAGTGTCAATTAAATTTTTTGTTGCTTGGCGAAATATGACTCCAGTATTAATACAAATACAGTCTTTAATTAATTTATTATTATTGCCTTCTCAGTCCCAAAAAAAGAAAAAGTCATTATTGCCTTCTACATCAAGTTCAGCAACGTAAAAATTGAAACAGGAATTTCAAACCTCCATTTTCTATCTCTCTCTACTTTCACTTTTTTATTTTTCAATATTTCCCATAAAACATTTTTGAGGTTGATGTGAGAATTGTTGGTGAGTTATTCTGAGAAAGTTCTGTCAACTTGCTGTGTAGATTATATAAATTTACCAGTTATTATCCAATCATGTGTTGATTGAGAATCAAATAAACCACCCTATATTTCCTGCCTCAAAATTGGAACTCGTGCATTCTAATTCGATCGATGGAGATTTTATTTAAGTAGTTTACGACCCAACGTTCATTTTTTATACCTCACATATCTTCGCACCATCTTAATTATAAGCACAGAGTACGAACATATATAACGCTTTGTTAGATGTATCTTCTACATAACACCACTTGTTTTTTTCTTTAAAAGAAAAAAAAGACCAGGACTTATTGCCCTTGTAGTCCTTACGACGCTATTATCAAATTAATCAATAATGTGTAGCGATTGTGATCTGTTTTATGAGATTCTCTTGAAGACCGATCCTATATATAAATATGGCTTTCTCTAAAGATATCATCAATGACTATTTCTTTTTCTCTACCTACCTAGCTACTTGTTCTATCTCTCAAGTTTATCTATATATATATATATATATATATATTCAAGTGCTTATGTGAGTTGTGATCTTTTTCATGGAAGTAAGTTTCATGCAAGATGAACGGCCATTTGTAGGGTGGTCGCACTACAGTATAATCTAACCTTTTGTCTTTTTAGAGATAGAGAAACCAATGTGTATATATATATATATAGAGAGAGAGAGAGAGAGAAACATGTTATATACAACGTATTATTGCACCCACCCTGATCATTCAAAGAAATTAGTATTTATTTAAATCAGACATGCCAAAAAAAAAAACAGGTGAAGAAAAGCTCTTTATATCCGTGTATACACAAATTAGTATATACAAAATCTAGGAGACAGTCAGTCAGGTCAAAATACCCACTTTCTACAACATTTCAATATTATGTTATCGTTGTGCATATTTTGCAAATAAAAATATACCAATACGAAAAGCACAAGCTAGCTAGTTAGCAACTAAGATTTTGCATCAAGATAGTTTAATATACGATAAGGAAATCCAGAATCCTCATCATATCCTCCCTAGAAGGGAATTACAACTGGCCAGTATATATGATTGGGGCTAAAAAACTAATATATATTGAATTTGATACATTTCAGTTAAACTATATATAATGGCATTTACCAACTAGCGACTCCTTAATTTGTCCTTTTCGCGAGAAGCATCGATCATAGTTTAAGCTTCCACTCATCAAAACTAATTTTTAGTCAAATTAATGTGGGGACACAGTCAGAAAAACAAGCCCAGGAAAATCAATCAAGATTATTGATGGACTAAGAATCCAATTCTCTAGGTAATCAAGTATAAACAAATTTAATTATGTAATCCAACTTGTTTGTTTCTTGGACTAAATTTGTGGCTATAAACTGATCATTTCATTTATGTGATTAATTATACGCAATTTCAGATAGCTAGCTAGCTAGCTTGTTGTACGTGTATTTCAAATTATATTACGTTGTAATTAATTAAGCCACACTATAGTTATAATTAGCTGTCTGGTGAGTTAAATTCAACGGTGTTAACTTGTTTGTTTAAGCTATTCTGATATTACATTTTGACATAGTTCATTGACCAACTCGTATAGTTGAGTGATGAAATCATAAAAGATATATCGTAGGCATCAGGTTGGCTATAGTTGTCCACTTTCAGAGTTTTCAAACTTCTGTAGAAACGACAAATTTGTGCAAGCAAGCAAGCTGAATTAGACTACCAAATAAATATCTTCGGTATACATTTTTTTTCTCAATAATTATGTTCTATATAAATACTTCTTGTGATTTTATTCTTGAGGAGATATTATCCTATTATTGTATGTTTTGTCAGTTTTTGTGGACAGTGAAGGTTTTTTATGTATATGCATCGATTAGATGCCTAGGGAATTAAGGTATGAGATTTTTTTTTTCTCATATAATTCATTTTATTTAAGTTAGGGGAAGAGTTGAGTGTTAGAAGAGATGGAACTTTGAAGTATAGAAGAAAATGAAATTGGAGAAAAGGTTGTGCACAAGTCTTCAAGGCGTGGGCAACACTTTCCTTTAGGCTTAATTCGCCCCCACCAATTTCCAAATCTTGGGTACAACTTCAGTTAGTGACGAATTTCCTGTAGGATACAATGAAGACCCTTAAGTAGGTGTTGTACTTCCAAAATTCAAGTCTAGATAACAATGACTTGTACAAAGTGATAATTTGCTTTTTATCCTTTGTGCACTAAAGATAAAGGCAAGTGAGTTTGTATATGTTGAAACAAGTGTGGATGAATAAAATTGAAATTATCGGATGATGGAAGATTGTGGACTATTTATAGGGAATGAGAAGGTACCTCTTGAAGCAACATGATTCTTTCAATAAAAGGACACGTACATTAACTCATGTATGTACATTGTAATGATTCATGAATCTAGACAAAAAGTTACATTCTTTCATATGATTAATGTATATACATTGTAATGATTCATGAATCTAGGTAAAAGTCACTTCTTTTCATATTTTATGAATCTTGTAATTTTCTATTAATCATTTCAAGAGTCATCATTAATTTATGAATCTTGTAAGAGACACCTTTTTATTTTGAAAATTTTCTCACATTGAGGATCATCAATAATACGTAGTATTATGCATATGAAATTTGGAATATTTTAGAAGTATATGCAAATGATAATCCAGCTGGATATATAGTCATTAAAGCGAACTTTTGAAGAATCATTCGCGCAGACTTCTAAGATATTCCAAGCCAAAGCACACATTAATCCATGGACTACGTATTACTGATTCTCACCACTCAATCTTCAATTTATATATTTGCAATTTAATCCCTGAATAATCCTATCGAGTTCCTTATTTCTGACTGAAATGCAACACAAACGAATATGTAATTCCTCTCTAGTGTTTGGCCAAAGGGGGAAAAGATCCTCTGTGGTGTACTGCTTCCAACCAATGGAAAGTAACAAAAATCGTTCGTATACTAACTGGATAAAAGCTTACAGAAATTAATATATTACACTTTTTATAAACTGGGCTGAAAAATATAAAGTATATATAGATAATTAGATATATATATATATATATATATTCTCAAGGGTGCTTGAGCCACCATTTGTAGGTAATTAAAAGAGAGTAAGCTTATTTTGTATTATAAAGTTATGGGAAAACCCAATCAAATATGATTATAAAAATTTATTAACATCTTTGTGGGAATGATGTGTGTATTTGGGGAGAGAGAAAAACACAAATATGAATAAAATTAAGCATGAAAGAGGCTTGGGAGAATAGGAGATTTTAAAAAAGGTTCTTAACAGATTAACGTATAGTTAGCATAGCCACTGCATCTAATCAACAATGCTGCACTTTACTTCTTTTCTTTCATTTCCTGGGTATTTGGTTTTCTAGGCTATAGTGGTGTGGTAACCCTTAACAGTGAAGAAACTTTAGGGTTTTGTTGTGAATGATTTTACAAGAAGCTCAAGCATTCATGAATGTGTGCGTTTGTGTGTATTTCACAGCATTTTCTACCTTTTGATTTCCCGTGTCTCCGGAATGTGCAAATCCCATGGTGACTGCTTCACCTCCATTAATTACCTTTTTATATTCAATTTTTGAGGCTATATCATTATTCTTCTTATTCTTTGTTGCTACTAGATTGCAGTTGAAAAATAAAGATGTTAATTTCGGAGAAAAAAAAATCAATGGTGCCCTATGGCATAAACACTCATCTTGTGGATTCGAAGTGAAGGGAGGCACACATTCTCCACTACTTCACTGCAATTTAAGAAAAGAAGAGAGAGAGAGAGAGAGGAAAAAAGGGAAATAGCAAAAGAGACCAGGATCTTACATGCCCTTATGAGGCCTAGTATAACTCAATCTAGATTATTCGAAATTTATAGTGATAACTAAATACCGGACGATTTAAAAAGGAAAATAAAAAATATGGGTTGGGAACAAATTCCATGCGCCAATCCAGGATATCTTTCTGGGTTTAATGTGATACGATTCCGAATTGACTTTTCTTGTGTTATCGGAGCCCACTGAAAAAAACTTAGAGAAAGGCCCAAACGTAGCAGCATCGTAGAAACCCACTATCACCAGAACACCCAGATATGTCCGACTAAAATGAGAAAACCGAAAGCCCAAGATTGTGGATCCTGTAAGAAAATAATTGACCCAATTACGTTAAGAACTTCATAAATAGGGTAAAATCCTATGTTAGTGTGAGATAGTGTATTTTACTATTTTTCAATTCAGTTTTTTTATAGAGTTATATTTTTTTTAATTTGATCTCCTACAGGCAAGATATTTTTTATTTAGCCATTCATAGAATTATTTTCTCAATTTAATTTCCCATATATATATTTTAAAATTTTTTTCTCAAATGAAATCTATTCTTCTCTATTGAAAACAAGTGGATTTTTTTCACTGTTCAAACAACTGTGCAGCAAACTCTTTACCCATCATATCATAATATTCATTTTCTTTTTCATATTTTATATCATTACTCTTTGTACTTTTTTGTTTGTTGTCGTCTATCACTTTATATCATTAAAAAATTTTTGTTGTTGTTGGGCTTCGTTATTCAAGTGTGTGGCCATTTTTTTTTGGGCCTTGCCTATCACATTTCCCTTTTGTGGTTTATTTTCTGCTGTTGATATTGATAATGATGAACACAGTCTTTTGTTCTTACGGAGCCTTTCGATTTTTTAATTTTGGCTCCAATTTTTTCCTCTTTCGTCTATATCTTCACAATTTCAATGTGGTAATTATAGCTTCTGAAGTACTGAATGTTATATCAATTATCCAATGGGTTTACACTATTTGTGAGGTTAGATATAGCATTCAGATCCCTCCATTTTACTGTGACGTTTAAATTCAAATTTCTTCTCCTTTTTCTATAAATATATAGAGAGCTTTACTTCATTTGTTCATGTTGTTAGGCGTTTGCTTTCAGTTCTACAATCCTAGGTTATTTCACCTCTCTCTGATTTTGGTGTTTAATGTTCTCGTGCAATATTACGTGCGATTTCTCCTAATGGCTTTGCTTCATTTATTCAGTGTATTATGTTCGTTGTTATAAATGGCCAGTCAGGGATATAACTTTATCAATGAATTGAATATGGATAAGGAAACATGGAGGATTCTTGTCAGGGTTTTATGAAGATGGACGGTGAAGAATGAAGCTGCTCTTGAAGGTATAAATTCTGTGGGATTGTTACTGCTGGATGAGGAGGTTTGTTAACTTTATACAATTTGATAGTATTGTAGGTATCTATAGATAAACATATTAGAGTATTTATGCATAGTTTTTATATGATATAGGGTAACAAGATACAAGGTATTATTGGGAGGCAGATTTCATTTGAGAATTTTAACAAAGATCCGATTGAAGGGGAATGCTACTTGATTGAAAATTTTTGCATGTTAGAAAACTCTACTCAATATAGAGCAACCAATCATCCTTACAAAATTGTCTTCAATAAGAAAACTCATGTTCAGAGGCATGGTGCAAATATTCCAAGAGAATATTTTAGCTTTGTCCTCATTGCAGATATAGTAAAAAAAATTCCAAGAACTGATGTTTTAATCGGTTTGTTGTTGTCTCATTATATATTTTTTTGGTAGGTTTAGTGTCATCTACTTATCTAATGATAGTATTAATTACGTGGTTTGGCAGACATTATTGAATTTCTACAGACATTTGGTCAACTTGAGGAGTTTTATAGGAATGATGAATATCACAACAAACTTTGCTTTATTTTGGCTGATAATCAGTTCTGTCTAGCTTTCCTTATATTCAGAAGTCAATTTAGATTTTGCACTACCATATATTGCAGTTATATTGACCTTTTTCAAATGCTATGTAATTCTATGTAATGTAGGAATAACAGTGTGAATGTTGTTCTGTTTGGTGAGTGTGCTGCAAATACTTTCTATGCCAAAGAAGAGGACATGGAGCCTCCAATTGTTGTGGTCTTGCAACTTGCCCGGTTGAAGGATAATAATGGTAATCACATGTTTTTGTTCTCTTGTCAACTATTGCTACATGGATTTATTCTCCATTGAAATTCATCTCTATAGGACAAATTGTGCCAAGTTAGACTTACTTATGTTTTTTTTCCCCATTGAAATTCATTTGTATAGGACAAATAGAAATCTTGAATTCATGGTCTGCTACTAAAGTTTGGCTTAATCCAAACTTCTCGGAAGTGAAGAGGATGATCAATAGGTGATATATAATTAATGTTTATTAATCTTTTCTGCATTTTCAGTTAGTCACTGCTTTCATTTTTTTTTAAGGCATTTATTTACTTGCAAGCAAGTGTCTTTTGCTCCCCTTCTTTACACATCTTATATATTATATTTAGGTTGAATACATCATCAACATCTGAATCTCAAAGTTTGAGCCAAGTAATTAGTCCTTTTTGCTCTCCTGCGATTACCATGGACCTCCTTAGTTTTCCAAGTAGACTTACGATTGCTAAATTACTAGGAAGAACAAATGTAAGGGGTCATGATTTCAACATGTTATATTTTTTTTATGATTTTACTCATTCTTTTTTATTTCTATTCTATTCTCATTGAATTGCAATAATTCATAGCCTACAGTTGCTGTCATATTGGTTAAATTAAAGAAGCTTGAGACTAGCTATGACTGGATGTATCTTGGTTGTGTGGACTGTTCAAGCAAACCAAAATATTTAGTTTTATGTTACGTGAATTGAAGTTTATTTAGTCTCAATTGGATAATGTTCTTTCATTTCTGGAGAGCCACAGCTATATAAAGGATATTCAAAATATGGAATTGACTCCATTGTCTTCTACTGGCTCTAAGAGAAGTGGTGATATAGTCAACCATATAAAAAAATAAGAGAAAAACTTATTCTTTTTTAAGTGTCTTCCTTATTAAGACAAAAACTTATTATTTTTTAAGCGTCATCATTATAAAGAGAAGAAGTAATTATTTTTTAAGCATCACCATTACTAAGGGAAAAAGTTATTATTTTTTAACCATCATCATTATTACCTATATTTTACTAACACTACATTTTACTAAGTCTGTATAACTTGACATTGATTTATTTACATTTTCTTATATCTTAATTACATTTGTATAAAAAAAAATTAATTATTTGTTAAAGCGTCTTCATTACTACCTATATCTTACGAACTCTATATCAATTGACATGGCTTTTTTTATATTTTCCATGACATATTTATCAATCATTATTAACAGAAAAGGTTATTATTTCTTAAGCATCATCATTATTATCTATATTTTACTAAGTCTATATAAATTGACATAGATTTATTTAGATTTTGTTACATCTTAATAATACTGTATACCAAAAATGAAAGAAAACGTAATTATTTTTAAAGCCTCATCATTACTACCAAAATATGCGTAAAAGCAACTAAAGTAATTTACTCTCTTAACTAAAGTCACTTATATAATAAATTATATTCTTCCTCACAAGTGGAAAATTCTACTTCATCACACCATCATTATATGAAATATATCTACGTTACTTCCCGCGCATTTATATGGGGTAATTCTAGTTATTAATAATAATGTCATTTTTACAGGATTGAAAAAATATATATGAATAATTATTTTTGATAATAACTTCATTTGTAAATAAATTAAAGAATATTTCATCTCTATAAAAATAACATTTCCCCTCCTTTGTAAATATATTGCAACTATACCTATATAAAGTTGTAATATTCATAAATGATGAGTAAAGAATTTACCTTAGAATCTGTGCAACACAAGCATCATAGTTTACTTCAATGAAATAAAAATTCTAATTTTTAATTTCAATGGGTGACTGACGTAAATGGCACAGTACATTTAAAATCACAAGGGATTATATAATGAATATCAATATAAATCAATATATAATATTAAAAATATAAAAAATTTACAAACCATGAATATTACAACTTATTTTATACCATGTGCAACTATATTTACGCATATTTTGATACTCCTACGGATATGCACAAATCATGATATAGTTCTGGGGAACAAAAATTATAGTTGACGATTATAAGCTACTCATTGGTCTACGCCCCATCTATTTGCTTAGAGTAGGTGATTTAAACTGCCTATGAGAATTTTGGGACATGGTTGTTGGACAACGGACACAGACTTGAACTGCCAGTGCCTCTCCCATTCTCAGGTCCACTATCAACTTGTGATGTTTTTTTTCTTCTAAAACATCATCTAAGTAGTTTTGAACTTATAAAGATAAAGGATTAAATTTTATATACTATACACCGTCGCGCACACCATTTACAAATATATATCTAAGTTTAAAAATATTCCCTTTAATTTTATCTATTTACCTATATATATTCAGTTATTAATTATGCAGTACTGTGCGCGACTTGTAATGTTTAACAAGTGACATTACTCTAAAATCTGTCCATAACGAAAGCCAACATCCCTGTCTATTACCCCCGAGCTTCTGGAATAAGTATGTTATTAATTGAATAGATTGAATCTATTTAAAACTAATAAACTTCATCTTAATCATCAAGTCGATGGATCATTCATTTACTCAAAACAATCGAAATCATGCAACCAGTCAACAAAAATCTCTTGCATACAAACAAACTCGAAGATATTTTGATAATATAAGTCTAAAGAAAAAAAAAGGAAAAGTTATATAATTCTCTCGGCGATCGCTTTTTAATTTCTTGATCTCATTCTGATGTACCAAAAATGAAGGTGGCAAAACGGGAAAAAAGAGGGGTGACTTCGACGTCTTGGCCTGACTTTCTAGAAGCCACTATCTTCACGTTACCACTATTCATTACCAAAACTGACTATGATCATAGCTCACCACCCATCAGTTACTCCTTTTCTATATTATTTATTTTAAAAATCACTAAGTGAAATAAACATTTCATAATTATATTTTATAAAATACTACTAGTTTTGGATATAAGATACAAATAATTATCTCCCTAGTATTAAGAAAAGTGTTTACAACTATCTATTTATTTTAAATTTGTCATAAATTGAATATTTTTCACATATGCCCAATTTAATGTTTAAACTTTTATTCTAAATTTATTAATACTTAATTATCACTTCTATTTTAGGATGTGTTTGGATTAACTTATATATAAGTGATTATAAGTGTAAGGGTGTATTTGTATTAGATTAAATATATAAATAATTATGAGAATAAGTGATTATGTCAAAAGTGATTTGTGTTTGGATATTTTTACCTTATAAGTGATTTTGAGAAAAAAAATGTGTTTGGATGTTGGGGTTTAAGTGATTATTAGATGGATAATAAGAAGGAAAAATGAAATAAGTGATTATGGGAGGATAAGTGATTATCATAAGCTGAAAAAATCAGCTTCTTCTATAAGCACTTATTTGAGGCATAAATGCTTATTGAAAAGCTATTTTCGTCTGGCAACTCCATCATATAAGCACTTATGGGGATCCCCATAAATGCTATAAGGACTTATCCATAATAGATTATGAGGATAAGTACTTATATCAAAAGTGATTTATGTTTGGATATTTTTACCTCATAAGTGATTTTAAAAAAATAAATGTGTTTAAATTTTAGAAGTTTAAATTATTATTGGGTTAATAATGAGAAAAAAAATGATTATGAAAGGATAAGTAATTATCCTAAGTAAAAAAAATAATTTATAAAAATAATCACTTGAATAAGCATGATATGAAATTTGTTTGGATACTATAAAATAATCACTTTTTTTTTTACTCCATAAGAATTTAAATAAACAAACCAAACATGCACTTAATAATAAAAGACAACTAAAATAAATTATTTGACGTACACACTAATTCCGATTGGGGGAGTAACAGTAAAACGACAAATTTAATTCCCCATAAGCAGAAAATAAACAACAAACCAGAGCAGTGCCTCCGCCGCTGATTTGACTGAAACCAGGGAAATCCTGTTTTCTCCGATGGACACTCTTATCGATCAAGATGAATAAAAAATAACACTGACAACTGCTGCTGGTTTTATTATTCGGTGTTATATCATATAAAAATATTTATATCTAATTCATAAATATGAATTCTTTAATAATAATAGAAATATATATAATTTATTAAATTAAATATTTATTATATTTAATGATAAAAATATGAATAATTAAAACATAGCTATTGACTTTTTGAACGGATATATAGAGCATATGCAATTTGAAACAAGTCATCCTGTTTATCTTCATAAATAGTGTCACTTAATATAAATCTTATATTTTTTTATCGATATTGATAATTATATATAGGCATGTTAACTGTTTGGTGACCACAATCACATGGCAGATGCTAAACTATCCAAGGTAGACTCTTTTGTTCACCGTAACCGTAAAAATATTTGAAGTCAACACTCAACCCTTTATCATGTACTACCTCCAGTCCTATATATAGGATCTTTTATCTTGGTCCTAAATATAAGATCATTTACAATATATGAGGTAATATTTATTATGTATTTCCAAAAAAAATCCCTATTTAATATATTTAAAGAGAAAAAGAGAGAGATTAAATAAGGGTAGTTTTGAAAAAAAGTTAAAATTTTCGGAGAAATTGAGGTAGTTAATTATTTTTAACTCCTTTTCTTAATTCGCGTGATTCGATTAAAATGATCTTATATATAGGACTAAAGAAAGTATTATATTATCAGCTTTGTTTTGTGTTCTAATCTTCCAATGAGTTGTGGAGAGCGCTGGAGCCGTTTAACAAAGTTTTAAACTAAAATAAAATACGAATTTACTTTTTTTCATTTTCAATTTATTTAAATTAAATTTGAAATTTCATATACTTTCATACAAAATTAAGTAGTACTACATGTGCTGAGCTATTTGTTTTATTTTTAATGTACTTAATCATTAGACAAGACAAATACGACCAAATGAATCACGTACCATAGCCCAAAACTGACAACAGCTGTCACAATTCTCATGGCGATAATTAGCTTATTCAGTACATAAAATAATAATAATTTTAAGAATGAAAAATAATTTTATGTTTTTATTTAAAGATAATAAATAAAAACTATTGGCTAATAATTATGAAAATATAATAAACATTACAAAGGAAAAAAAAAAGAGATAAGAAAATCAACCCATGCAAGAGTGTGAACGTGATATTTTTTAACAAAATATCAATATATGGCCCTTCATATTTTGAATTTGTGATAACTTGAATCTTAACAGTAAAAGTAATTCTTTGAATTGGAAAGCGATTTCGGCCAAAAAAAAAAAGAAGAATTGGAGAGTGATAAATTAATTTTAATTTTTCAAATAAATATAAAGTACTACCACGCTGTTGCGAGTTGCGACTAGTCAAACTGAACGCTCCTTGAACATATAAAAATTCAAAAAATATACGAAAGGCACATACTTTTTATATTTATTTATAAAGCCATTAGCCCAACAGTACTAAAGGATCAGCTCAGCCTCAACATGTTGCTTTCACGCTCCCGGCGAAGAGAAATTTTAATTTTAATCAATAATAAAATAATAAAAAATAATTGTCTGTTGAACAAAGCTAAAAGTGGGTCCCGCATCATCGAGAGGGCTCCGCTTCACTTTATGGGAATCCTCTACCCCACGTCCCATAAAAGATCCGGTGTGCCGTCACGCCGTTTTTCTCCCACTACTCAAACCCTCCAAAGTCCTGCCATGGCCTTCGCTTCCCTTTCTATCAACCCCTAATACCCCGACATACTTTCCCCCAACCCTTATCTATGGAGAACTATTCCTACTCTTCCTACCCTGATTCACGCGATTCCTCCCCTAGGTCTCGCGAAATCGACAACGAGAACCCCTCTTGGGACGAGCCTAACAATAACTCCACCTCCAATTACAAAGTCAAGTTTATGTGCAGTTATGGCGGAAAAATCCAACCCAGGCCTCACGATAATCAGCTTGCTTATATCGGTGGCGATACCAAGATCTTGGCCGTTGATCGCTCCATCAAGTTCTCCGCTCTCATGGCAAAGCTCTCTTCCCTCTGCGACGCCGACGTTTGCTTCAAGTACCAACTTCCCGGTGAGGATCTTGATGCTCTGATTTCCGTCACTAACGATGAGGATCTAGAGCACATGATGGTTGAGTACGACCGCTTGTACCGTGCCTCCGCTAAGCCCGCTAGGTTGAGGTTGTTTCTTTTTCCACTGACTCCATCGGCTCCGGCCAGTTACGGGTCGTCCGAATTGAAATCGGATAGGCAGTGGTTCGTGGATGCTCTCAATTCTGTGCAGATTCAACAGGTGGATGGTTCCTCGCCGCCCGCTCCGGTGTCCGCTACGAATCCCGATTTTCTGTTTGGGTTGGATAAGGCTTATCCGGGGGTTCCATCTACGAAATTGCCTGATTCAGCACCTGTACCAACGCCTCCGGATGTAGTGCCGAAGGATTTGTCAGCGGGATCAGAATGTGTATCGGAGGATCGGCACGTGGTTGGAGAACCATTGCTCTCGCCTGCTGAGATCCAAAGACAGATCCAGGATTTGCAGAGATTACACATTGTGAACAATGAGCAGCTCCTACAGCGGAAAAGCGATGAAGGTAATGGCAGAGTTTATACTGTGGACTATTTCTCTCAGAAAAATCCCGAGAAAGTGGCGCCTCCACCGGCGCCATCGCATGTACATACAGGTCCAGTTCCAGTTCCTGCGTCGGCAGGTTTTTTGCCTGAAAGACAGATGACAAGCACTGCTTATCCATTGGGGGCTTCTGCGGCTGGAACTGATCAGCAACAGCCGGTGTATCTCATTCCAACACCGGCCGGAGTTTACCATGCAACGACATTGCGACCCATGACTGGACCTGTTGGTCAGCCTTACTATGGAGTCCCGAGAATGGTCCAGGCCGAAATGTACAATGCAGCACCGCCGGCGTCTCTTTCACATACCCAACCCAAAGTTGGAGTGTCTGAGCCTGGATATGCCCAGGTGGCCTACGACAATGCCGCCAGGCAGGTCTACTATGCAGCGGCAGCATCGGCACCGGCACCGGGTGGGGTGGTACCACCATACCAGGTGGTAACAGCTGGAATTGATGGCAGACAACAAAGTGGTGGGGCTTTGAATCAAGAGGGTAAGATTGTTGCCAAAGTTTCTTCTGCCGTGTGAATGCGATACTGAATAGGAGTTATTTTGATTTTCATTATTACACCAAGCTTAAATAAGGTTGAAACTTTAATAGGTTGTGATGAATGTCCTTTTTTTATGGTTACTTTTTCTCTGGCGTTGGTATGAACATTGTTTGCTGTGCATAGTTGAAGGGACCAAGGAATTGTTTAAGATTGTAAATTTTAATTGCTTTTTGTATTACTAGTTTATTGCTTTTCCCGAGCAGAGCTGTCTCCATTATTGTCGTAGTACAATATGGATCTGGTGCTGTGATTGATATTTAATCATTTACGTTATTGTTTTAGTTGGTTTAACGAATGTAGGATGATACTAACACTAATCTGGACTGGCTGTTGTTTTTGACACAATGGCGAAAAAAATCATTAGCCTTTTTTATTTAGTGATGCGATTGTTTAGCTACTCTTGGCGACCATATGTTGTCATTCGCATTCCGCTAACACCTATTTATATTCTTCTGTACACCTACTTTCTATAGCCAATTTCTAGTTTCCCATTGATTATGCATATCTTCAGTTTGAGTGGACTGAAGAAATTCAAGGGGAAGCAACTCTTTTTGCTAGCTTATTTTACATAAATTTAGTAATTAATAATAAATTTACATTCTCTCATGAGTAAAATTCATGAAATCTCGTGTGCTACCCCCGGTTATTGTTCATAATGCTTAATTTCAACGATTCAAGAGTACTGAATTATTTGGAAGTGATTATGAAAATGGTTTGCATAAACTATAACGAAAGCATTTAAAGACATTGCTGAACTACCAAGGAAAAAGGCACAGGGCCGGAGGATGGGTCCAGGAACTTTCATTAATAAATCCTCTACACTAATTGCACCACACTGCATGAATCCTCTACATTGTTGGAAAAGGAAAAAAAAAATCCGTGCTCAGCACTCTCGACCTCGAGCAAGTACAGAGTTAGCTTTTCCGATATCGTGACAAGTCCAACTCGGACTAGGCGCAGTCATGTAGTGTCCTCGGAATTTCGCAGCTTGTGTTGCCTTCTTCCACAGAAACAAATCTAGTGAAATAATTCGTGATTAAAATCTAGCACACTTGAAACACGGGCCTCTTTCATCATTAACTAAACTGTTTCCTCATTTTGAAAGATATAGCTACTCTTCAATCACTTAGGCTAGACCTAGACAATAACATCAACATCAATTTGTTTTTGTTCATCAATTTTCAACTATTTGAAGCAAGTATTTGTAGAGTCCTCTAATCTAAGCTTGCATTTAAAAAATCCTGCTGTTTAGGAGCAAGAGTCACCGATGATTTGTAGAAAATCTTCTTCATGCTACTTTCTCCTCTTGTAGGTTTTGAAGTTCAAACTTCGAACTATATATTGCTTAACAAAGCTATTAAAATTTATTTCAATTGAACGATCTTTTATTTTTGATCTACAAAACAACCAATCAACGTGATGAAGTATAAACTTCATTTTTCCCCCAAAGAAACAAAGAAGGAATCTTAGTGAAAGTGATCCAACTTCCAAATTCACTATCAAAGCATTTAGCCTTATTTTGAACAATGTACAACTCAACCAAAAAGAACTAATAATATTCTGAATCTGTCCCACGATTCAATCAAATGTAATTGAATTGCAGCATTGGACTTGAACAGGGTTACTGCATCCACTAAACTCATTTTTCTGGGACCTTTTGTCCCTCTCTGCTTTCCATACTTCATATCACCCCATACGTATTTGTTGGCCTCACTGCCATCTATTGGCATTTCCCAAGGCTAACTATTCTTATTTCTAAAGCCATGTTTGAGTATGCCATAATTGTTACGAAGTTTGATGAAGCCCATATGCAAGGCTATTCTTTTTTACCCCTTGTTCCCCGTAGGACCAGCAACTGGCGCTTCATTCTAAATCAATGAGCACTTGGTATCTCATTTTCCACTCATACAGTTATGCACCTGTCATAACATATGCCAGCTTCTCAATATATTTTCCTTTGAATCCCTTGACCACCTTCTCTTTCTGCCAATTCCATTTGCCTCTCAGCTGTTAATATGAAAACCGCCATGACCCTCCTCTGGTGTATCAGAAAGAACGAACGCTGATAATATCCCAGGCAATACTAGCCACTCTTCCTTGATCTGTTTATCATATTTGTAATTATAGTAACAAATTAGTAATGTTTGAAGAAGAAGAACAAGAAAGAATAGAGGAGACTGTTCAACCAACAAAATACCTCGAGATATCCATACGTCAAATCCATCAAAGCAACGGCTTTTCCATTTGGATATTCTACAGAGAATTCAACTGCTGTCATGAAGTCATATCCTTCCTCTGTTCTATAGTATCTAGTTTCAAAATCCAATTTTCTACCTTGAAAAATAATGACCTGGGAATCAACGAAAGTGATAAGTGTGTGAATCACTGTTTGAGCATGAACAAACATGGTGAGATGTATAAACTCTGTCTTTAGCATTTGGTGTAGTAAGATTAAGTAGTGGGTGAGATAAATCCTGTCCCTCATCATAAGCACATGTTTAAGCCATGAGGAAGACACTCACCTTCCGAGGGCCTGTGAGCTCAAGTACACGTTTATTTTCATCATTTGTCTTCTCTATCTGTAACATCCACTCGGAGTTCATCAAAGACCAAACTGTCCCATTAAACTCTGCAAGAACATGAGTTTTACCAGATGCAGTTCTGCCAATCACCTCTTTCTTCCAGGGAATATTAAGCCTTGTCTTCTCGGTAATCAAATCCCTATGATGCCACCAAATTTTAAAAAATAGAAGAGATCATCAAATTTAATGTAGAAGCAAATGACATGCAAATTTGGCAAGTGGAGGCGAAATCTCAATCTATTCGTTGTATCTTCAGTGAGAACTAAGAAAAACTAAAGTAAAAGACTATCCTGAAACCAGCAATGCTCAGAGAACACCCTGTTCGTTTAATCTATTTCTCATATGGTATTTATGACCTCATGTTCAACATTCTTAGTAGTTAAATCACTTTGTCAGCACGTCGCAAGTTGTATAAGGTCAAATTTAGTTTACCTCATCTGAATGCTGATGATCTCATTGCCAGGCTCATGTATAATGGTTGTCCAATTTTTCTTTTTCCAGTATTTAGCAGGAAACCAGTAGGAGAAGGAACTTTTCCAGAATGGGTGAGCTGAAACCATGCTGAACTCATATGGTGCTGGAATAAGGGGCGTTATAGAGAGAGCAATGTACATACTGAAGGGCTTTGAGCGATTGACTCCATTTCTTGGGGTCAAATCAAACCATTTCTCCATTGACAATTTAGATGCTACATTCTGCAAGCTCTCCAGGTTAACTGAAGTTGTTCCCAATACTTTCCCAGGCCTTGATATTGGAAAGTTGAAACGACTGTAGGAGATGAGTTCAAAGACTAACTCTCCAGTAGCTTCACATTGGAAAACAGCTACTTCTTTCTCTGCTGACTCTGAGGAAATGCTCAACTGCTTTTGAACATTAAAGAACATATCTTGCTCTTTCTTCTTAAAGGATACAACTAGCTTGCTTTTTCTGGATTGTAAGCCTCTCACTCCCACAATCTCTAGCATAACCTGAATAAGAATCATGATCAGAAAAAGAAAATATATTACAAATTTATGACGCCACAAAATGTGTGGTAAGTTAGCATTGTTTGAATTAGTGTCTTCTCATGGAACAAAAGAAACAGTGGCAGTAGATATATCTTGCCTACCCCAAGAAGCATTTTCTTTGGAAGCCGAATCAGACTCAGATTTTCACTGGATGGAGCTGAACTTTTGTGCATAGCACCTATTAAATTTTTGTCAACAGTAAGAGGAGATGGAGCAATTCCTCTGTACATTGCCCCTGCCCTCCAATATCTTGAACCAAACGTGTCTTCCCACTGTTTGGTGGTTCCAGAAAACCCAATATCCAGCTTTTGACCCTTGGTTCGATCAGAGTCTGTGTCATCATGTTCTAACACTTTGCCCATAATTGCCGTTAGATCTTTACAGTACGAAGCAGGATGTAATTGGTGAGAGTGCCAAATAAGGTCAATGTCATAAGTTGGGACACATTGCCACATTATAGACCTCTCTCGGTTTCTCTTGATCAAATGCAGAAACCCCTTATATCTAGCCACAGCTCCTTCAAGAAAAGCATCATCATTCCAGTAAGGCATAGACACCTGTAATAATATCAGCATCCGTCATCAAGATGAAGGCATCAAAGGAAGAGGCAGTATGCCAGTAAAGCATTATGAGTTATTTTCTTGATAGGGTAAACGTGGATATTATTAATTTACAATACACTTTATACATCGATCTTGGAAAGAGTTGGCATTTAAAATAAAGGAAGTACTTGATAGAAGAAAGGACTCTGTCTTTTGACAGCTGATGCTAGATCATAGTTGATGGTGCTTTCTGAGGTTCCCAAGAAAATTTCAGAAGGGTCTTGCAACGAGTCATTGTTCAGGTCAAGTTCATAAGGTTCACTTGGAAACATGGTCTTCCAGATTTTTTCAGTTTGCTCCTTGGGAGTTCCTTGAATAGAAGATACCACATTCCAATTATCAAGTATTTTTCCATATAGCTCCAAGCAGTCAGTCTTGTAGCGGACCTGACAAAAATAAGTACACATGGACAGAAGGGTAATTAAGCCAAGTTCTTTTAGAAAGATGAAGAGTATGTATTTTCAGTTTGAGTGTCTCAAGCATACCGGATTTAACCTATGACAGTGCCATATCCATTCACAATCAAGAGGAACAACCAAAGGGCCTTCAGTAACCCCTGAATCCGCATGCTTGGCAAGTAAAGGAAGCCAAAAGTGTTTATACCTGCATTAGAAACCCAATATACATGACAATCACCAGAAAAATCTTTCTAGAAAGGACAAAATTAGGCAAAGCCCCACATATATTTGCTATAAAACATTCAACCATTGGTGCTGAGTTATAGAAATAAAATCCATGATGTATTTTTATTGGAGAACCTAATAGTTCATCTCTGACTTCGCATTACAACAAAGGGTATATGGCTAGGCAGACAGGTCTGTTATGGTTACAATTACATGCTAAATTGACGTGTGTACCTGAAAATAGCTCGATTCAAAACTGGGCCATGATAGAGGCAACGATTCCTATCAACCTCTGCAAGAAATAGAAGCTGCTGTTTGGCTGTGGCCACGAGGTCTTGGCTAAGAACTATATTTTGGGCTTCCACCCACTCAGACTCTTGCTGAATCTCCATTATTTCTTGTTCTATACCCTTAACAGCTCTGCAAGACATACAAATGGTGGTATCCTGATTCAAACTCTTAAAAAAACTGAATTTGGGGCTTCTCTGTTTATAGATAAATCAAATGCCAATAGGCTTTAAAGAATTTTGATTCTTCCGATTATTAATCTGATCATATCCGTCTTTTTTTACCGGGTTTGTCCTCCCGAACGAACATACGATACGGGTCAGAGTTGAAAGTTGAACCTTCTCAACCACGCGGATTCCCTTTCGTATAAGGTGGTCATTGGTCGCATCGTGATCCGTACAACGACATCGTTTTGTAACACTCCCTATTTTCTCTCTTTGATGTCCCGTGTAAGGGCACCCGCATTGCCAATAAACGAAGGATATATGGATAAAAGGATATATATATATATATATATATATGTACACACACAATTATTTGATAACTATCGGGTTAGATTAATTAACACTACTAGATGTGATATAGAAACTCATAATTTTTAATTTAATATAACTAATTTCAATACTTTTAATTTTATTTTACAAGGTAATCATAACAAAATTTTTTAAGTGGGATCAATGAAATTTTCAAGTGAAAGATTCATAATTTTCAATTCATTATAACTAGTTTCAGTATTTTTAATTTTATTTTAGAAGGTAATGATAAAAAATTTTTCAAGTGGAATCAATGAAATTTTCAAGTGAGAAATTCATAATTTCTAACTTACCATAATTGATGTTAACACTCTCAATTTTATTTTATAAGATAATCATGAAAAAAATTTTTAAAGGATCAATAAAATTTTCAAGTAAAAAACTTGTAATCTCCAATTCATTATAACTAATTTTAACACTTTTAATTTTATTTCATAAGGTAATTATAAAAAAAAATTTTAAGTGAAAAACTCATAATTTTCAACTCACTATAACTAATTTTAGCACTCTCAATTTTATCAAACTTCACTAGATAACTGTAATAATACCAGCGATATTTTCAGTCATCGGAGCTCCAATGATGTCATTGATCACTTGAAGCTCCTCCACCAGTCATCGTGAGCTCGGGCAACGTTACTAATGACTAGGGAGGGAAGGAGGAAATAAAGGAGGGAGGGAGAAGGAATTTGAATTTTTGGAATTTCCTGATTGGGAATATGTTATTATCCACCACCCCCCCCCCCCCCCAAAAAAAAAAATCGTTCATATTGTGTTATCAATGCATCGTGACTCTGTTTGATAAGAGAACATTTTTAATAAAAAAAAAGGTTCAAAGATTAAATATAAAAATCAATCCATAAAATAAAGATTAAAAATTAAAAAAAAAATCAGCAGAATTATCTAATCTAATCTTTTAATATATAAGTTTATCTAGTCTAGTCTTTTGATATACGAATATATTTAGTTTTGTGGAGAGCCATCCATGAGTTTAAAATAAATTCTTAAGTGTAATAAATAAATACAGATTATTGTGACTCATTTTATATATTATTTAAATTTCAAATTAAAATTTTTGAGGTCCCTTAGTATGGGAAGTAAGGGAGAGAAATAAAACTCCCTTAAATATGTAGATCATTAGCTACTCCCTAGTTTAAAAAAAATATAAATTTTTAGAAATTTAAGTTTAATTGGAGAAGTTCCACTTCCTAATTGGAGAAGATCCTTTGACTCCTTTCCCATATTAAACCTCAAGTTCCTGTCAAACCAATCTTTATGGCTAAGCTGGGAAAATTCCCTCCATTTCGAAGGATGCACTAAAACCTTCCACACTTGCTTTGCAAACTAACAGTCTCTCAACACATGTGTTGCACCCGAGAAAATGCCACAAAAGAAAAAAAGATAAAAGAGAGACAAATTGGAATTTTTGACAAAAACCGACTTGTGAGAATTTGCCATCAAAATTTTGAGGGAAAAATCTTGAGAAACCGAATTAAGGAGGGAAATGATGGTCTGCATAATCAGAGTTGGGTTCAGAAGTTGATTATGCGTGGAGGAGGTGTTAGGCACCCTACGACACCCGTTCCTAGGAACGGTTACCTTACGTTAATTATGCAAATTAATATGACTTTAAACGTATTTTGATTTTCCTTTTATCATTCACATGCGAGAATAAGGGTAGAGAATAAAAAAATTAAGAAAATTTGAGAAATTTGGAAGACAAAATAAAGAGAATGAATTAAATTAAAATTAAGGAGATTTAGGAAAAAATGAGCAAAAGGAATTTAAGAAAATAAATTGAAAAATATTTATTTATTTACAAGGCGGACTTGACCTAGGATTAGAGTCTGGGGCCTACGTACCATGTGATGGGAATCAAAATCCATGTAACTCGGGCACTAGAAATGCGTGTCAGTTGGTTGATATTTTTTAAATATGAAATTTTTATGATAAGAGAAAGTTAATGGAAAATAATTTTACTTTTTGCAAATAAAACAATTTTATGAGATTGAGTTGATGAGTTTTAATTTGCCAAAAGAAAATTTAATTCCGTTTACTTTCTCTTATTTTATTTTGTTTTGAAAAAATATATTTTTTTTATTTTTTTTTATTTTTTTAAAAATGATATATTTTTGTACTTTTTGGAATTTTTCTTTTAAAAGAAAATGAAAACCGATCCATCTATTGTAAACTTTCAGTCGTGCCCGATAGATCGATTCCTTAATTACCAGCGGAAGTTCTAAACCTTGCGGTATAAAGGTTTTATTATAAAATTGGAAAGAAACTTGTTATATTATGATAATTCATTTTTTTATGAAATATAATTATTTTCTTAAAAGAAAGTTATTTAACTAATATATTTACATGGATTCGTAATCTCATGCGACAACTTAGTAAATTTAGATACCTGCGTAGGTTCCGAAAACTCACGTGGTGTAATTATTAAGCCAATTATTTATTTATTCATTTTATTACTTTTTATTTGTATGGGACATTTAAATGTTTAGTCAATTTTCTCTTTATAATAATAATAATAATTATTATTATTATTATTATTATTACTTTCCACTAGGGGTAAAAGATATTTTTAAATCGAGTGCAACTACACACACACAAAGTTAGTTATTTATTTTTGAAAATAAGTTACCCAAACAATTGATGTACCTGCACGGACTCACAATCTCATGTAACAACGATCAACTAAGATATCTGCGAAAATTCTGAAATCTTCAGGGTATAATGATTTGAGTAAAAAGGTTTGAAAAACTTTTTTCTATTTTTCCATTTTTATTACTTTTACTACTTATATATATATATTAAGAAAATATTGTTGCAAAATTCATGAAATAAACAATTATTTATTTCTACAATTACAAACCACACGTCTAACTCACATGCCTACATGGACTCGCAGTCTCATGCGGCAACACAGTTAACTCAAGTGTTTGCGTGGGTTCTTGAACCACACGTGGCATGATTATTTGCTAATCAGATCAAACTCTTTTCTTATCATTATTTATTATTATACACACGTACATATTTTCCAGAAGGGGATTCTTGAAGGGATTGGTCATTGGATCTTTTAAGCATCTTTTGTTACTAATCTAATTTAAATAAAAGTGGAGCATAAAGCAAAAATTGTGTAAAGCGTCATACCAATTTGCCTACAGCATGTTTATTCATTTAAATGAACCCAAGAATGCTAAGACAACATCAGACAGAAACACCCATATCCAAAGATCACAAGGAAGAAAATCTATGGAGACAATACCCAAATTTCAATCAGACTAGTCTCTCTTAAAACATTTATCAGATATCAGTCAAACATTTCTCATAGGTACCAGTCAGGATGCCATTTTCAAATAGAAAGAGAACCATAAAGACTCACAAAGTGCAACTGGGACAATTCGGTCTCCATACAAGACTTTCACCTAGGCATCCGAATCAACAACCATCGACACCTTGGTCATTCTCATAACACTAGGCAAAGGACCTTAGGCCAATTTTCCTCTTATGAGTTAAACCATAATACTAAAATTCAAATCCCAGAGTATAATAAACAACCAAGGCTCAGAACACATCACTTCTAGTTGATTATAGGCCTAATTATGCGGTAAATTTTAAGCAAGCAGACTGAACTAGCATGAACATCGATTGGGTATCCTAAGCATGGTAACCAAAATTGAGCACTATTCAACAAAGGAACAAGTCGAAATTCTAAGAAACCAATAAGCCTAACCAAAATTTATCCAAAACAGAGTACTTGGAAACAAGACCTAAGATCAAGTAGCAAATTAGCTATCGAAGTTTGTAAAATCATGCTACAGCAACAGAGAAAAAAATGTGGAGAGCAACCAGATATAGTAAACACATGGCAACAGAAAAAAATCGCAACAAGCTATTAACCGGAACGACCCAACCCAATAACCTTCAGATTTCTTTCTGGGTTGTCCACTCCTTCGTCTCTTACGCACGGCTTCGCCTTGCCTCCATTGCTCACTATGTTCCTTGAAATTTTTCCCAGCCACAGACCACACTTGAGCAAGTCAGTTTTCTAAACTCTGCCTCTGCTCTCAATCTCAATCCCTCGGTTTTTCTCTTCTGCCCCTTCTTCAAATTTCTTCGGTCCCCTTTTATGGCAGTTCCGCGAGTGAAGGAGAAAGGATCTCAAGCACGTGGATGCTCCTTTTCGGCCCTGCTTCTGTATTCCGACAGCCTTGCTTCCCTGTTTTGGTTGCTTGTAACCAGACTAACGGCCTTCGCCTGCTCTACCTTGCTATGTCAGGTACGGAGTAGTGGGGTGACTTTATTTTTCTGGCCCTTGTTCTCTCTTTCACCATGCTTCTCTCACGCGTGTTTCTCTGGCCGATTTTTCGTTGTCGTGCATGGCTCCCTCGGCTCTTTTCTCTACCACTTTCTCTGGTCTTCTCTGAGCATGCTCAATCTTTCTACCCTGCTCCTCTCACAGCTCCCTCTGTTCTTCTTCCTTTGTTCTCACTTGCTTCTAGCTCTTCCAGAGCCCTCGTGTGCTTGGGCCCTAATTAGGGGTCAGGTGATTATGGGCTTGAAGTGCTGGATTTCAGCATTTCAAGCCCAACGATGTAAGCTACTCCTCCTCCCTTTTTTTTTCTAACTTTTGAGTTTTGGTTGTTTGTTTTTTTTTAGTTTTTTTATTTATATTACTTTTGTTATTTTATTTTATTTGCTTTTCATTTTTGTTGTCTTTCTTTCTTCTTCTTCTTTCAAGATCCCATTTTTTTTGTTATTATTTTATTTTATTTGTTTTCCATTTATTTTATAAAAGTTTGAATTCCCATTGATAATAAAAGAAAACTTGCATCAATTTTAATTACATATTATTTTATAAAGGCCGGATAAAATATGGTGTCCACAACATGCATCGTGTCTTCTACAATACCATGACACCAAATACTATAAGGAGCACTATTACACCAAATCTGGTGCATGTGGTTAGTAGGGTGTCTATTACAATAAGCTAACCAAAGGAAAGCTTTCACTCTTTTCGCCCCTCCCTATTTCCTAATCAAATCAAAACATTTATCTTGAGGAAGATTGTCCTCCCTAGCTAACCACCTATAAGCTGACATCACAGTAAATTCCCCAAATCCAGTTCTACCCCAAACTTGCACATCATTACCAAGATTCATTCTAGGCGCATGATGCTAATGAATCTATTAGCAAACTCTTAAGGAAGATATCTTTGAATAAGTTCAAAGTCCTAATTCCCAAAGTCATCAACCTAATCTTTAACAAGCATATTGCTTAAGGTAAAATTAGGTGTGGAAGAGCAAAACCTGCGGAAGGGGTTGTTGATTCCTACACCAATAATCTTTAAAAAATAAAATCCTACTATAATCTCTCAGTCTCCAAATCATACCATCTTCAATAAAATCTTTGTGGGCACAAATATATTTTCTAAGAGGAGAATCTCCCTTTTTGAAATGAAAAGACTCCAATCCACTCCTGTTCTTAACATATTTCTCCTTAAGGACATTTCTCCATAAGCTCTCCTCACCTTGCACAAATATCCATGTGAGTTTAGCTCCACACACATTATTCATAGATCGAATATGTTTCATTCCAAGACCTCCCTTAATCTTAGGCCTGCATATTTGATCCCAACTTATAGGATGGAACTTTCTGTGTCCAGCACCATTAACCAAAGGAAATCCCTCTACACTCTTTCCATTCTATTACATATCATTGAAGGTAACTCCTCAACATGCATAGAATAAATAGGAATAGAATTCAACACAGATTTGACAAGAGTAGCCCTTCTAGCTAAGGAAAGGCTCTTAGCTTTTCAACCAGTAAGCTTGTGTTGCATTTTCCCAACTATATAGTTATAAGATCTAGTTTTCTTTTTATCCCCATAAAGGGAAACACCCAAATAATTTCCAAGATTATTAGAGATTTTCAGACCCGCTAAATCAGCAAGACACCTTCTCTTCCTTGAATCAACATTTCTAGAGAAAAAGATAGATGATTTTTGTTTACTTACCTACTGACCTGAAGACTGGTAAAACATATTAAGACATTAGAGCATACATTTGATGTTAGATACAATTGCTTCCCCAAACTATACAAGATCATTTGGAAATAAAAGATGTGAGATAGAAATTCCATTTATGAAAAAACTAAATGGAACCCAACTTTCATTTTGAATAGCATTATTAATCAAATGTGATAATTTATCAATACATAAAACAAAAAGATGAGGGGATAAAGGGTCTTCCTGTCTCAAACTCCTTGACGAATTGAAGAACACAATATGACCCTCATTCCACAGAACATTCAGAGAAGACGTGGTAACATAGGATAAGATAAGTTCGATGATCTTTTTAGGTAAATCCATCCCTAATAAAACATCATGAATGAATCCTCAGTTAAGACGATTGTAAGCATTCTCTAAATCTACTTTTATCATACAAAAGCCTTTCTTGCCTTTACAATGACTCATAGTGTGAATAATTTCCCTCCCAATCACAATGTTATCCTAAATACAGCAACTAGGAATAAAGCTAGCTTGAAAGGGTGACACACAGCTATCCATAAAAGGCTTAATTTGATTAGCTATAACATTAGTGAGACATTTGTAAGCCACATTACACAAAGAGATTGGTCTAAATTGAGAAATATGGATTAGATTTGCCACTTCAGGAATGAGAACAATGACGGTTTATTAACTTCCTGCATAGAGATACACCCATTAAATGCATCTTGGACAAATTTAACAAGACTCTGACCCACAATTGGCCAATGCTCATGGTAGAAAAGAGGAGGAAACCCATCAACCCCTAGTGCTTTAAGCCTTCCCATGGAAAATATTACTTGTTTGACTTCATTAACATCAGGAACTTGCACAAACGCATCCATAAAATAACTAGGGAGAGGAGGAAAGCCAACATGAGTGGTTATAGTAGGTTGAGAAGACTTTTCTTTAGTATATAGATTTTTAAAGAACCACAAGACATGCGTAATGAGATATGTATGTTCTTCCAAGCACTGGCCTTCATCATTCTTCAACCTCTTAATAGAATTCCTTTGTCTATGATTAGCAACCTTTGGATGGTAGTATCTTGTATTGCAATCTCCTTGAGAAATTCATTGTGTTCTCGATTTCTGGAACCAATGAATTTCCTCTTGAGCTAGACTATCATCCAGATCCTTCTGAAGCCTTGAATCAAGGTCCCTTAAAAAGCTCAATTTGGGAAAATCTTTAGAAGCTTGAATACCTTTTAGTCTATAAAGAATATTCTTCTTCCTCTTATATAAGTTCCCAAACACATCCTTATTCCAATCAATCAAGTGTTCCTTCAACAAGCTAAAAGCTTAAATATAAGTAAGATCATTGCACCAAGCCTCTTTTGTGGATTTCCTATACTCCTCATGGTCCAACAACATAGCTTCAAATCTAGAGGGCCTTTGAAGTCTAATAGATTCCTCCTCATTATGTAATTTCACAGCAACAAGATTGTGATCCGAAAATTCCACCCTAGGAAGAATATAGACAAGCCATTTGGAGTTACTGAGAACCTTATCAAGCCATTCAAAAATACATTGGAACCCCTTAACTAAAGGACCCCTCCAAGTAAACTTCAGGCCAACAAAGCCGAAATCAATAAGTGCCTTTTCATTAATCTTATCAGCAAGCCAAGAGCAATGAGAAACATTAATAGAGGCATCACCAGTTTTCTCATCAATATTCAAAATATCATTAAAATCTCTCCTAGCTACCCAAGGAATATTAATAGAAGAAGAAATATTTACCAGACTTTCTTATAAACATTGACGACCATCTGAATGAGGAATTGCGTAGATTGTCGTAAGACAAAATGGTGGAGAGTTATTGAAAGCACATTGGTTATGAATAAAAAGGTCCATTGAAGATAAAATTTGAACTGAAATACGGGAGGACTTCTAAGCTAAATAAAGACCTCCTGACCTTCCTCTATTAGGAACACAGAAAAAATTATCAAAACCCAACCTTTGAAGACAAGCAAAAGGTTTAGCATCCTTACTTCTAGTCTCCTCCATCGCCAAAACCGCAGGTTTATATGTATCATTAAATTGCTTCAGATATTTGAATAGGCCTTTACCTCTAGCTCCTCGAACATTCCACATCATTAAATCCATAATCATTATAAGACTAAGGAAAAGAAAGTGAACAACCAGCCATTAGGCTGACGTTTGCTGGGAATTAAACCCATTATGGGCCTCAATGCACACTTCCATGGTGCTTTGATGGTCCAATTCTACGGCTCCCAGATCTTGATCCAATAGTGGATTTAACTACATATCCAACTCCTAGTTCGAAATGGGTGTTTCCAAAGCATAAGATAGAGATGATTCCACTAAGTTCTGAGAGTGTGCTTTTTGAGAATCCAAGTCCATCAAAGAATTACTTGTATTATTCCTCCTGGCTCCAAGTTGGCCTACCACTTTTTACTGCTCCTTGATTATTCCTACTAAATGCCTTAATTGGAGACATGTAGGGCCCATTTGAAATGCCTTTGTCCTCTGGTGTGACTTCCATATTCATACAACTAGAGTCCAACTCCTTGTGCATCGTTGGTTCTAAAGCACCCTTATTAACAAATTTACTTATTCCTCCTTTTTTGGGCTTTGTTAATCCCATTCCCTTGAACTCTTCTATTTACAGAACTAAAAGATCCTCAAGAATCTTTTAGTTGATTTTCTACCTTGTTTGTTTGAGACACATAGGTCTCCTTTTGAACCGTTAGTATACTCTCCAAATCCATATCAGCCCACCTCTCTAATTCTCTATAATTCCCTGCCAAGATACCAAATCTTGAGCCTTGAGCCCTTTGTTCTTGATTAGATTCCATCCTATTTGTTACTTTCCTCGATCATCATGATTTATTTTTCATCATCTAACGATTGACCTTAAGATCATAGGAAGCAAAACACCCATTTGCAGTCAGCTTCTCTTGATTGTTCATAGATGCCGAAGCACTTCTCTTGTCAAACACCCTTCCTCATAATGTTCATATATACCACAACCAAGACATAACAAGTATAGTCCTTCATAACCTACCCTGTAATCTTTATCCTCCAGACTAAACCTCAGAACAAGCGGTTTTGACAGGTCCAACTCAACATAAACTCTAATGAAATGTCCTTTAACATGGAAGTAAGTTTTTGGATTCACCTTGACAGTCTTCCTAAACCTATTACCCATATGAGCTAAATTATCTTCAATGTAATTCAAGGAAGATCCTTTATCGGGAAGCAAGCAGTGACATCTTTAATGCAGTCAGACCTAGGATCAAAATTAGGCACCCACCTCTTAACCATCAAGTAATGATCATAAATAAGTCAAGGCCTTTCTGTTAAAGCAAAATTATAATCCTCATCATTTGGGAATTTCACCATATAATAGTTATTACTAAGATCAATCAGTGCAATAACTCCATGCTTAGCCCATATACTTTGAAGTCTATTTTCCAGGGCCTTGAAACCGATAGATCTTCCCAAAAGTTTAACAATAAGGGATCAGTTCCATGGCTTACAAATCCTTTCCTTTACATTCTTCGAGAAAACAAATTTTGGATGAATAATATTTGGATTAGGATGCTCTATGGTTTGGAAATCCTCCTTGCTCCAAACACTCTCTCCTATCCTACCTTTTGCTTCATCATTCATCTGAGGAGACACTTGCACCTTTTCTGGGCCCTCCATCATAGAATTTCCATCAGCATATTCTTATAAGAAGTTCTAGCATCTTTAGAAGATTCAGTGTCATGACTAGTGTGAACAGCCCATTTTGTCCAGTCTTATACAAAAAAAAAGGGTAAAAAAATTGTTTAATAAAAAAAATTGATGCAAGTTTTCTATAAAATAATATAAATAAAAATAAAATAAAAAAATAAAAATGATAAAAACTAAAAAAAATTAAAATTTATTCATTTGAAGTTCTTTTAAATTGAGTACAAATCCTCCAATGGGACATTGAAGGAGAAGAAAAAATAAATAAATATATAATAAAAATTAAAATTTTTTAACAAAAAGTATTAATTAATAAAATAATAATAAATATATATATATATATATATAAATAATAAAAAAAAAAGAAAAGAGAGGGAGAGAGCCACACGAAAAGAAACAAATCAGAGGCAGCAGACACCGCAGGGAGAAAAGACGGGAGCAGCAGCCGCGAAAAAAGAAAGAAGCAGGGAGCAGCAGCCGCAGACCAAAAAGAAAAAAGGAAACCGAGGGAGCAGAGTCACAGGAAGAAATGAAATAGAAGCAGCAAGCACTGGCACCCAAGCAGAGAGAGCTGGGAGGTGGAGCAGAGAAAGAAAAGAAAAGATGAGATTGAAGAAGATGGACGGAATAGAGAGAGACGTGCACAGAAGAGAAAAGGAGAGGGGGGCAATGGCAGGAGGGGACCACATGCTCAGGAACTCCTCTCCTTTCAGCCGCGGGAGCTCTATAAAAGGGGCTGAGAGCAAGAGCAAAAGGGGGGGGATCTTCAGAAAAGAGAGAGGGACTCGAGGCCGAGAGAAAAGCCGGGGCATTTTATGGGGAACCAGAGAAGACCGGAGCACTCGAAAAAAACAAAGGAGAGCAACCGCGGCACTGGGGGAGACGTGCACGGTGGCAGACTGAAGGGAGGACGCAAAAAGGCAAGGGGCCGAGCACTGAAAAGGACAGAGAGGGAGGAGACTAGAGGACGGGCGAAAAACAGAGGGAGCCGAAACTGAAGAGGAGGAACACAGGGACATGGATGAAAAAACAGAAACAGAAGGAGACGTGACAGTTGAAGACGAAGAGGAAGCAGCCGCGGGAGAACTGGGAGGACGATCCACGGTAGAGGAAGGAATGAAAGGAGCCGCGGGTGAAGAAAAACAAGGGGGGTACCGAGAGAAATAGAGGATCCAGAGGCAGCGTGATTGGACAAGAAAAGGACCGAGGTAGCAAAGCAAGAAAGGGAAGCAGCCGCGGAGGTCTGAGGAGCCCGGGGAAAATGGAAGGGGGGCAGGGCACTAAAGAAAAAGGCGAACACAAAAGGAGGAGAGAAAAGCAGAAGCTCCTCCTGTTCGTGGCTGGAGTTAATGCTACTGCCTTGCATGAGAAGGGTTCACAAAGGCAGCAAGAGCAGAATGAGGATCATGGTTGTCTTCACTAGCTCAGCATTGTTCTCTCCTCCTTCTCATCAACAAATTTCCTGAAGACTACAGGTTCGTTCTAAATGCACCCCCAACTCTAGAAACATTTGCTTGCCTGAGTCTTCCTTCTTTCCTAATATGTCGATCATTGTCATAAAATTTTTATTACACTTTATATATATATATATTTTGGTATTTTTATTGCGCTTTAATTGATATTTATCCTAGATAATTCTAGTTGTCTATCTTGTATTGAGCTGTAATATATGGCATTTTTGTGTTTTGAAAAAACTAATACACGAATAAATAAATAATTACTTATAATTGTGCCACGTGAGTTTTTGGAATCCACGCAGGCATATTAATTAATCATGTTGTCGTGTGAGTTTGCGAATCCACGCAGGCATATTAATTAATTATGTTATCGTGTGAGATTGTGAATCTACGTAGATATATTAGTTAAATGACTCTTTTTTAGAAAATAATTATATTTCATAAAAAAATAATAAATTATGATATCTTAACAAGTTTTTTTTTCCAATTTTATCTAAAAATATATAATAAAATTTTCATTTGAAAAAAAATATAGTAGTATTTTCTAAAGTTTTGCTTTAAAAGTTAATAAAACTTTTATACCGCGAGGTTTCAGAACCTTCGCAGGTAATTCAGGAATCGGTTTATCGGGCATGACTGCGAGTCTGCACTAGATAAATTAGTTTTCATTTTATAAAAAAAAAAGAGAAAAAGAAACATTTTCAAAGGAATAAAAAAAATGTGATGGTTTTCCAAAAGTAGAAAAATATAAACAAAAAATCAAAGAAAAACAAAAAATATTTTCACACAAAATAAAATAAGAGTAAGTAAGCGGAATTGAATTGTCTTTTTGCGAATTAAAACACACCAACTCAATCTCAGAAAATCATTTTGATTGCAAAAAGGTAAATTATTTTCAATCAACTCTCTCTTATTACAAAATTACACAAAAAATTTTAAAATTAAAAAAATATCAACCAACTGGCACGCATTTTTAGTCCCGAACTATGTGAACTTTGATCCCCATCGCAGGGTACATAGGCCCCAAGCTTTGATCCTGGGTCAAGTCCGCCTTTGTAAATGCATAAATATTTTCTGATTTATTTGGTGTTTTTTCCTTAATTTAATAAATAGTTACCAATTTATTTTTCCAAGTCCGCCTTTGTAAATACATAAATATTTTCTAATTTATTTAATGTTTTTTCCTTAATTTAATAAATAGTTACCAATTTATTTTTCCAAATCCGCCTTTATAAATAAATAAGTCTTTTCTGATTTTTTTGGGTGTTTTTTCTCTTAATTTAATAAATATTTTCTAATTTATTTTTCCAATTCTTTTTTTTTTCTTTTCTATTTTTTGAATATCCTTAATTTTAATTTAATTTATTTTCTTTATTTTGTTTTCCAAATTTTCTTAATTTTCTCTACCTTTTTTCTCGCATGTGAACGATAAAAGAAGACCAAAATACATTTTAAGCCATATTAATTTACACAATCAACGTAAGGTAACTGTTCTTAGGAATGGGTGTTGTAGGGTACCTAACACTTTCCCCACACACAATCGACTCCCGAATCCAACTTTGATTACGCAGACCATCCTTTTCCTCTTCAATTTGGTTTTCCAAGATTTTTCCTTAAAATTTTGGTGGCGACTCCTCACAAGTTGCTTTTCACTCGAAAGCCAGATTTGTTCTCCTTTTTTTCTTCCATCGCATTTTTTCGGGTGCGACAACTAGGTTGTGGCCAAATATTATCATATGTGACAATACGAGCCCCATGATCAAAGTAAGCTTCAAAGTTCTTACATTTCTTTGGATTACGATCCTCACAATCATCTTTTTCATTCTGCTTCATCCCCTAAGGCTAGACTATAGTCCCAATAACCTCTGAGCTTAAAGCTTCTACTCCCATGGAACCCAAAATTTCCTTCGATTATGGGGTAGCCTCTAACTTCTTGTTTTGACTATGATCTTCCTTCCCTTTCTTCACTTGGTCTTAGGGTTTTTGAATATTCATTGTCGGTTGAGATTTTGCAGGAAGACTATTGATTCTTTTCTCCCTTTTGTTCTTCTCATTCATCTTCCTCCACTCCCTCTATTCCTTCAAACTTAATTCATTGGTAGGCATTGCAGGAGGAAATCTAGGTTCCTCATTAAAAGAAAGGGAATGATGTCATCCTGTGGGTAATGAGTGACTTTAAGAATGATTTCGTTCTCTAATTGGAATTTCTCGTTTTGACTCCTTGTCAGAGGATAAAGACATAGTAGAGAGGAATAATATAACAACAAAGTAAAGGGGCAAAAGAAAACATGAGAGAGACTTTTTTCAGAGAGAGACTTTTATTCTTGTACACACAGGTCAATTTTTCTTGCAATCTTGTTTTTTTTATATCAAATCTGAAAAACTATGGTAATTAGACAACTAGACAGAAAGGAAAGCATCACCAATGAGATGCGCTAGCATCAGGGGAAACCGTTTCATGCGTCAAATTGGCTAGTCTATGTCATCCACTCCAAAGTTGTCAAACTCATGAGTTTAAGTAAACCCGTATCATAAACTCGTTATTCAATAATTTTTTCACCCTTTTTTTTTTCCTGAATTTTTTTTACCCTATACAAGTTAGATTCTTTAGTCTTAGATATTTGAAATATAGTTAATATATATAAATTGTATTGCGCATTAACGCTAACAAGATTTCACTCGTGAGATGGTGAGTATGACATTGGAATGCTACAGGACATGTGTTGGAAACCCCTCTTACAAGTATATTTTGCCTTCATATTGTAACTCACTGTCACACACAGACTCAACACGAGTTCACGAGTTAGAGCGAGTTACCACATGCAATAGCCAGGTCAACCGAGTTGACTTGCGATTTTGACAACACTGGTCCGCTCCACACATGATCCCATCAACCCAACATATTACACCACTCCATTTGCCAAACGAGTTGACTAGCGATTTTGACAACACTCGAGCACTCCACACACGATCCCATCAACCCAACATATCATAGCACTCCATTTTCCATTTCATGTCTCACATTTATTGCTCTGCCTCTCAAAACTATTTTCAAAATTAAAGTGTTTGCATTTTTTAATATAAAATTTTGAAAAATATTTTACGAAAGAGATTAAAAAAATGACTTTTACCTTTCATATCATATTTTTATTTTAAAATATAGGTGAATGTGAATCATCATATCACATAGAATTTGAAAAATAAATTAAACTTATAAATATGATGATTTTCTTATAAATTTTATATTATATATTGGTATATTAATTATTTTTTAAAATTTGATTGATATTTTATAGAATTCGAATTAAAAACTGAAAATAAATTTTCAAACGATTATCACAGCGTTTCTGACTTAGGGCCCGTTTGGTTTTCAGTTGGTTAAAAATAAGTTTTGGTAAAATTGGTTTTGTAACGTAATTATAATAAAAATTAGTTTTGAACTAACATGTTTTTATTTGGATGATTTATTTTAAAATTGATTTTAACAAACTCATAATTTTTCTCTAAATTGAGATTAAACTCTATCTCATAATTAATTTAATTTACTTGAACTAAAATTTAATCTGCATTTATTTAATTAGAAATAAAGTATATCTGATATAATATTTTCTTACCTGTCATGATCTATGAAAATTAAAATTTTAAAAGGATATTTTGGTTAATAGATAGAAAAAATTTTATGAAAATTTTATTTTCTTAATTTTTCTATTTTTTCTTATTTTTATTGGTCTATTTTTATTTTACTTTAAAATAAATATAGATAAAAATAAAAAAGCAAAATGGAAAAGCAAGGATTGATTTTGCTTATGAGGGGAACCATTTCAAAGCCATAATCAGTTACCAACGGAATTATTAAAAAAAGCCAAACACAATTTTATTTAAATCAAATTTATTTTAGCCTTAAACCACGATTTTTAACGGACTCCCAAACATGCCCTTAATAGTTCATAATTCTCTTCCGTTCATTTTTTTTTTCTTTTTCTCTTTACTATGTTTCTTAGATCTCATTTAAGACCGAGCAAATCTTTGGTCGTTGATTCTATTCCTGTATCAGTTTCCAAGATTAGCTGCTGCAACTCAATTTCCCGTTTTTGTAACATACCAACCAAAGAGAGCCAACTCAAGCTGGCCTTTATTTTTCAATTCTAAATCCTTCACAACCAAACCAACAACGAAGATAAATTAATTAAATAATTGGAGAGTGAGAAGCTTGATGGTAAAGTTGTATTTGTATGGTTAATGGAGGAGTTCTTGGGTGTGAGTGTGCAGTTCTAGGATTCAGTTCGCTGGAGTGAGAAAATCAGAGAAAGAAAAAAGAGAGACAAATAGAGCCATGGTTGTGAGGAAGGTGGGGAAGTATGAAATCGGGAGGACAATTGGGGAGGGAACCTTCGCCAAGGTGAAGTTCGCTCAGAACACAGAGACTGGCGAGAGTGTCGCTATGAAAGTGCTTGACCGTAGCACCATCATCAAGCACAAGATGGTCGACCAGGTAAGTGTAAAATTCCCAAACTTCTCCTCCTCGTGACGACCCGCTTTGTTAGATAATTGGGCCTCTGCTTGTTCAAATCACGCTTCTGGTCGAGGAAATGCATGAACTTAATGGAAAAAAGCATTATAATCTTTAAAAAATGGGGTTGTTTGCTCTTTAGTTGGCGAACAACCTGAAATTTGTGCCCAAAGAAATCTATTAGCTGTAAAGGCTTCGCTGATTTCAAATCTCAAGATTTCTCTCAATTTCCCTTCTATTTTTCTGTGAGGTCTTTTAATCGAAGTTGTCATTTCCCTAGCTTCTTCATTTCATAGGTGAAACGGCTTCACTCTGCTGAGGCTTTAGAACTAGGAGTTAACTCGTTGAATTACTAAACCAGATATATATAGAACCAGCACCCTTAACGAAGCTTGAATGTCTTGAGCACTATTCATAAATTCGCTGTGACTGCTGTTTTTATCAGTGATAAATTATATCTGGAAATTTAAATGTATAAGATCAGTGATAATTTTAGCCTCTGTAATACTGACCGAGCTCAGCAGGCATTCCAATAAGTGACTTTAAGGTGTCTGGTATATAGGTGCTATTCATTTAGGGATATGCTGGACATGTGAGTATAACATACCAAGCCATGATACATGGGTATCTGAAGATCTCTCTCTCTCTCTCTCTCTCTCTCTAATGAAGATTAAAAATTGAAGTGAGGCCATAACTGGTAGCATGAAAGTTGGTATAGCTTTTTAAGATACATGAAAACCCTAAATGTCTGAATAAAGATGTTTAAATACCAAACATGATCTAAGAGGCCCAGGCTTGGAGCCTTCGATTATGCATTTTTTCTATCGAGGCAAAAGAAATTTCTTGTCATGAAGTCATGATTGCAATTGTTTCTAGTTTCCAATTGTATTGAATTTTTATCTATCATGCAGATCAAGAGGGAGATTTCTATTATGAAGCTAGTTCGACATCCATACGTTGTTCGTCTGCATGAGGCATGTGATATTTTCTGTAAAATTCATCTTTTATCCGAAGGCCATTAATGTTCTCCTTGGGTTTTGTTCTGAAATGAATAATTTGTTCTCTAAATCATGTTTGGCAATGAAGTATGAAATTATGGTATCTAGCAATTTTCTAAAAGGGTCTTCAGTAGAGTACAGGTGAGATTAAATTTGTAGAATTTTTTTTGTATGTTTTTTCGGAGAGGAATGGTATTGGAGATTTTTATTTCGTATGTTGTATTAGTTTGCTGAAATTTTCTCTCCCTCATTCCTTTTTGTTCCTTAAAAACGTTCAGAAAGAAGACCTTCACAGAGTTGAGATTTGTTCTGAAATCCATTATTAAGATTTTCTTCCTGTTCATTGTCCCACTCACAAGCGCTTCCTGCCGTTGCGAAATATGATTTTCTTCAGGTTCTAGCAAGTCGCACCAAGATTTATATCATATTGGAATTCATTACAGGTGGTGAATTGTTTGATAAAATTGTGAGTAGCTCAAGATGGACCAGCAATTTTGTAGCCTTTACTGTGATTTTTATCATATACTATTATTTAAGATCTTTATAATGAAAGTAAAAATGAATGTGCAGGTACACCATGGGCGTCTTAGTGAAGCTGAAGCTAGAAGATACTTCCAACAGCTTATTGATGGTGTAGATTATTGCCACAGTAAGGGAGTTTATCACAGAGATTTAAAGGTTTGCATGGACTGGGATCTGTGAAGCTGCCATCTAACCTTTTTTATGATTTTCTATTGATTGTTGTTTTTTCCCTCTGCAGCCTGAAAATTTATTGCTAGATTCTCAAGGAAATATAAAGATTTCAGATTTTGGTTTGAGTGCATTGCCAGAACAGGTGAGTTTTTTTAGTAATAGTTTTGAAATCTGACTTTAACTTGCATATGAAATGATGTTAAATGGTTTGATACTTGAATATTTGTAGGGGGTTAGCATCCTTCGGACAACTTGTGGGACTCCAAACTATGTAGCCCCTGAGGTAAATATGAAGTTGGAATGGATCAGAGCCAAGTTAAATTTGACTTGATGTGAACTCCTGATACTTACTAATTTTATGCTTCGTTCTTTATTTGGCACACAACACATTTTTACTTCAGGTACTTAGTCATAAGGGTTACAATGGTGCTGTGGCTGATGTTTGGTCCTGTGGGGTTATCCTCTATGTTCTAATTGCTGGATATCTTCCCTTTGACGAGCTTGATCTAACTACCTTATACAGTAAGGCATGAATTTAAACATCAATTTTATATTATTACTCTGCATGCGCCTGTGTTTGTGTGTATAGTTGAGCTCCCAGGTGCTTTAATTATTCACACACAAACACACACACGAAGAATAATGAATTGATTTATCAACTTTTTTGTACGATGATGCATCAAATTTTAATCCTGCGTATATTGTAGTAATCAATCATTAGCATGACATGTAGCAAAAGATTTCTATGAGGGGAGCTGTGTAATTTCTTTAATTTTTCAGTGAGAGTGTTCAACATATGAATTTGAATGACACTAAATATGGATAAAGACTGGGAATGAAAATGTTTATTGGTAATCTTTTGCATATATTAAGAGGTGCTGGTTTAGTTCCTACAGTTTCTTGCGGTCAACATTGCTTCTTATTCTGTGTTTATGTTAAAATGAAATTTAGATTATTATTAATTAGTAATGCTGTGGTTGTGGAATAAGACTAATATTGTTGGTGTTGGTGTTGTTGTTGTAGTAATGCTGTGGTCCTTTTCTTGAATCTTGCAGATTGAGAGTGCAGAATTTTCATGCCCTTCGTGGTTTCCTGTGGGAGCAAAAGCTTTAATACATAGAATTTTGGACCCTAATCCTGAAACTGTAAGTGTTGTCTTCGCAGAACAAGAATTTTATGAGCCAACATTCATGATCTCAATACAAGGCATCATGAAAACCTAAGAATTATTAGAAGGCGTCTAGGAAAAATAATTAGTATTGAAAGGATCTAGTAATTTTCGTGCCTATTGTATTGATGCATGTTATTTTCGTATTATATTCCCCCATTTGTTCAAACAGGTTGGCAAATGGAATAATACCCTTCGAAATGATGATATAAATACAATGGCCAAACCCTTACATCATGTGTAGTGTTAAACATTATTAGGCTAATTTTCTTATGTAAAATGGATAAATTCTGATACTTGTTTTCAGTTTACGCATCTATTGTAATCTATTTCTGGCCAAAAAAATGAATTCAATGTCTTGATAATATTTATTGAGATTCTGGTTTTTTTCTTGACGAGCCTCATTTGTGTATGCATGTGTGCCCTTGCTTTTGCAGCGAATAACCATTGAACAGATAAGAAGTGATGAGTGGTTTCAGAAGAACTATGTTCCTGTCAGTCTTCTTGAGTATGAAGATGTGAATCTGGATGATGTAAATGCAGCTTTTGATGATGCTGAGGTCAGTTTGACTTTAAAATTCTGCGTGTTGTTGAGCTGAATTCCACTGTATTTTTATGCATTAAGTCAGGTCTAACGAATCCATTAAGCTTCAATGCTTCAGAATGAATTACGTACATAGTGCTTGCTTGTCCTTTTCTCCACCAATATGTTCTCGATAAAGGTTTGTTAAGGAAGAGTTAATAATAACCATAGTAAGAAGGTTTTTTTAGTTGTGTAATGTCTGGACAATAATCTCTGGCATGGGATCAAAAAGAATCTGGTGTAGTTACAAAAGATCATGGAGGATAAAGTGAATTTTAAGTCAACAAAACTTACTGACAAGTAAAGAATGTGACCAGTGTTTTTTAATCTTATGCCTCTTTTCTTCGATTAAGGAGGCTGGGTTCCATTTAGCATCCTTGTGGCAATTGCTTTCTCAGTTTTGATGACACGTTGATTAATTTGTCATTGAAGGATCAGAGGGTTAATCAGCAATGTGAGAATGATGATGGGGGTCCATTAATGCTTAATGCATTTGACTTGATAATTCTATCTCAAGGCCTAAATCTTGCAACAATCTTTGATCGTGGACGGGTAATTGTCTGTATTCTTGATCATCTTCTATTAGTTTTGTAATCATATCCATTTGTCTCATAATAGAAAAATAAAAGTCCATATAAATATCCTATTTGGCAGACCTTTATATTTTAAGTTTGTGATCTTTTACCAAGTAAATAGGCATGCTGTGATAAGATATATCATCACACCTTATTGCTCTGTCATTTTAACTCAAGTTGTGAGGCTTTTAATATTTGTCATATTTAGGCTTCAGTTCTGATGTTAGTTTTCCGAATACCTTTACAGGACTCCATGAAGTACCAAACACGCTTTATCTCTCAAAAGCCAGCAAAGGTGGTTTTGTCAAGCATGGAAGTTGTGGCACAGTCAATGGGATTTAAAACACATATTCGGAACTATAAGGCGAGTATCCAGTAATATGCTTGGTAGATTGTTTTACCTCTTTGCCACTCCCACATCTTTCCACTAATGTCGCTCTGCATTCTTCTTTTTTTTCCACTTTGTCACACAAACAATCATCCTAGTCTCTAATTTCAACTGGAGGTTAATTTTGCTTAAAGTTCTTATTAATCTGGAGGGATATTGATATGAATTTTCAGATGAGAGTAGAGGGTATGGCCACAAATAAGACTTTTTTCTCAGTCATCCTGGAAGTAAGTTTCTATCCCTCTGCTAACTTTCCAACACCCATTCACAGTTTGGTTAATTATTTGGTGCATTTCTTTCCCTTCTTGTCTGAAGATTTTTGAGCTTGCTCCGTCATTCTTCATGGTGGACATTCAAAAAGCAGCTGGAGATGCAGGTGAATACCTCAAGGTCAGTTTTTTGAGAAATGCTTTTATGTTTGACCTCTCTTCTCCCACACCTCATTTTCTTGAATTTTAATTTTACGACCAGAGTTACCTCCTCTGTGTTGCAGTTTTACAAGAACTTCTGTAGCAATCTTGATGATATCATCTGGAAACCGCCTTATGAAGCAAGCAAATCAAGAATCTCCAACAATAAAAGTAGAAGGCGATCCTTTCACCTCATGTGATATCTTTTGCTCTGATTCACTTGAGAAAGAGAAAGGGGAAAGAATCTAGTTTGACATATTAGACAAATGGGCCTTGCGTAGCAAGTTTAAAGCCAGCTTGCCTTTTTTAACTCCACCGCCTCCTTAGCTTTAACCCACGCCATGATTTGCGATCTCATATAGAAGATGAAATCCAAATCCCAAAGAGAAACAGGAACACGAGAAAATATTTTATATAATCTACAGCAGGTTTTTGTATATGTATTCATATCAGTTTTTGTTTTATCATTATACTCTATCCTGTACTATTTTACATGTTGATTATCATTTGATATGTATGAAGTTAGTTTAGGCTCAGCTACTAGTATATGGAAGTACACTATTTATATATTATACCAGTTCTTGTAATATTTGTTGGGGCTGCGTCGTTGACTTAGAATATGGGAATTAAAGCAAAGGAATACTATTGATGTCCCAATTTAGTTATTACTTTTTATATATTTGCACTACTAGATTTAAACTTTGATACGTAGGGAATGTTAAAATAAGGAATACAGTTGGTATTATTATGAATAAAGATTGGAAAAATAATATGGTAGGGATCAAAAGGATTGGAGATATGATCTTATCCTTAAAATTGACTATTGGGCACACGATATTTTTAATATTATTAGTGCTTACGCATTTTAAGTAGAATTAGAAATATATGTTAAGGAAAAGTTTTTGGGAAGATTTAGAGGGCTTGGATTGAGATATTTGGATTTAGATATCCCACAAGAGAAACAAATCTTCATTGGGGGGATCTTAATGGTCATGTAGGAGAAGAGATAAGGCAATATATGAGAGCTCATAGCGATTATGCTTTTAGAGAAGTAAACAAGGAGGGACATTTCATTCTTGATTTTTCAATGGTTTATAACTTCATGATTGTAAACACTTGTTTTAAGAAATAGGAGAAGCATTTAATCACATATAATAGTGGAACTCAAAGGTCACAAATTGACTTCTTTTTTGTAAGAAACTCAGATAGAAGAGTTTGTAAAGACTGCAAAGTAATCTCTAGTGAGAGTTTAACTTCACAATATAGGGTATTGGTCCTTGATGTGCTGGTTAAGAACCGTAAATTGAAAAGTCGAAAAGTCTTAAATCCTAGCATTAAATGGTGGCAACTAAAAAGTGAAAATCAATTGACCTTTACGAGAAAAGTTCTGAAGAAAGGTAATTGAGACTCGTAAGGAAATGCTAATGTCTTGTAGGATGAGATAGCTAAAGGGATCAGGGGTACCGCTAAAATAGTCTTAGGTGAATCCAAAGATTTTGAATTTAATGATAAAGAATCTTGGTGGTAGAACAAAAGTATGCAGGGGAAGGTCAAACATAGAAAAGAGTGTTTCAAAGCTTTACATTTGTACAATAACGATGAAAATTGGAAATATTATTGGTTGGCTAGAAAGGAGATTAAGAAAGTAGAGAGTGAGGCTCGATCTAAAGTTTTTGAGGAATTCTACCAGGATTTAGGAATGAAGAATGATGAATGTAAGATTTACAAAATTGCCAAGAGAAAAGAAAAAAGTCAAAAGATTTAAACTAAGTAAGATGCATTAAGGATGAGGAGGGAAAAATTTTGGTTATAGATAATGATATCAAAGAACGATGGGGTAATTACTTTTATAAACTTTTCAATGATGGATTGGGTATGACTATTGATACAAAATGATTAACAACTCACGAAAATGATATGAATTTGAACTTCTATCATAGAATTTGGGTTGGAAAGATAAAAGAAACTCTTAAGAGAATGGATAATGGTAAAGTTATTGATCTCAATGATATTTCTATCGAAGTTTGGAAGTACTTAGAAAAAAAGAGAGTTTTGTGGTTTATTAAGTTATTTAACGATATTTAAAGTTCAAAAAAGTGTCAGAAGAATGGAAAAAGAGTGCACTAGTGCCTATATACAAGAAGAAGGGGGATATTTAGAATTGAGCAAATTATAGAGGGATAAAATACATGAGTCACACTATGAAATTTTGGGAAAAAGTGATTGAGTATAGACTAAGAAAAGAGTATTGTATTCAGAAAACCAATTTGGATTTATGCTAGAATGGTCTACAATAGAGGCTATTTATTTATTAAGGGATTTGATTGAAAGATACCAGAGTAAAAAGAGAGACTTACATATATTGATTTGAAAAATGTCTATGATAGAGTATCAAAAGATGAATTATGGAAAGCAATAGAGAAGAATAGTGTTCGTGTGTCTTATATCCGAGCTATAAAGAATATGTATGAGGGGCCAATAACAAGTGTGAGAACTCCTGGATGTGAGACAAAGGACTTTCCTATAAGGATATGTTTACAGCAAGAATCTTTATTGAGTCCATACTTGTTTGATTTGGTTTTGGATGTTCTAATAGAACATATACAGGAGAAAATTTCAAAATGTATGCTTTTTACGGATGATATAGTCTTAATTGAGAACTCAAGATAAGAAGTTAATTCTAAACTTGAGTTATGGAAACATACTTTGGAGTTAAAATGTTTTCACTTGAGTAGAAGTAAGACAAAATATGTGCATTACAAATTTAATAAGATGTCAATAAAAAATGTTTTAGAAGTAAAAATTAAAGAGTAAATCATTTCAGAAGTGTCAAAGATCAGATATTTGGAGTCGATTTTACATAGTGATAGTGAAATTGATGGGGATGTTATCCATAGGATACAAACTGGGTGATTAAAGTTAAGAAAAGTATCAGGAATTATTTGTGACCACAAGATACCTACTAAGTTTAAAGGGAAATTTTATTGAACAGTTATAAAGCTAGCAATGCTATATGGTAGTGAATGTTGGGTTTTGAAAGGATAATAAGAGCATAAGATAGGAGTAGTAGAAATGAAAATGTTAAGATGGATATATAGTCATAAAAAATTGAATAAGATTGTCGCACCCGATTTTAATTTTCCAAAAATTAAAAATTAAAAAAAAGTAGAGTTGTCACCAAAATTTTTAAAAGGAAAATTTTGAAAAACCTTTTTATTTTTAAAAAATATGGTCTACGAAACATAAAGGGTTCGAGAGTCGATTATGTCATGAGGAAGGTGTTAGGCACCCCATAACACCCGTTCATAATAACGGTTACCTTAAGTTGATTATATAAAACCAATATAGTCTTAAAATTATCTTAATTACCTTTATAAGATTCGTATAAAGAAAACAAAAAATAAAAATAAATAAATAAAATGAATTTATTTACAAAGACGGACTTGACTTAAAATAAGAGTTTAAGGCCTATGTACCATATTATAGAGATCAAAATTCACTTAGTTCAGATAAAAACTCATGTCAATGGGTTTGTGTTTTTTAAGAAAAAAAATATATTTTTAATAAGATAATTTTTGAATGGTTTCTTTCATTATTTCCAAAAATCTAATTATTCATGTCATATATGAAAATACTGTTTAACTATTTATTTATCGTTTATTGATAAATTCACAGAGATTCTCAAAATCTCACGTGGTCATTAACTAGTTTATATACCTATGGAAATTCTAAAAACCTCACATAAAATAACTTAAAAATATATTATAATATTATATTTAAAGAAATATCTTTATTTAAAATAGATGCAAAATTTCATCAAATTTGAGATAATCTTTATTATTTTGGTTTCAAAAATATTTTCTATAAAGAAAACACATAATATGATTATTATACCAGCGGAAATACATCACAACACGCGGTAAAATTATTAATTCAAATATCCACGAAGGTTGCAAAAACCTCATGTAAGACTATTTTTTCTTTTTAAAAATTGTATTAGAGAATTATTATAAAAATAAAAATCTTTCATTTATGATAAATATTTAATTGCAAATTTAAGGAATCTTTTATTTGAATTTCTAAAATAACAACCATGAGATTAAAAAAATATATACATATATAATTAAATTGGTATACTGGGAAGACCTATGTCGCACACAGTAAATAAATATCTATGGAAGTTTTACAAACCTCATATAGCGATATTCTATTAACAACATTAATTTCATAAATGGTGATTGTGTAATATCATAAAAAATAAATAATAAGCCAGAGATGAAAGAGCTTTGTTGCTGTAGTTGAGAAAAATAATGCAATGAACCACACAACCTCAATGGCTTGATATTGTATAATATTCACGCCAATCATGCTTTGCCACTATCTACAGGAATATTATTCTAAAGCCACCGAAAAAATATGTGTATATAAAGAGGAGAAAATATTGAACTATATTGTTAAAAGAAAGAAATCTTTCGATTAAAGTGTCACTAATGCTCATTATTATTCATTAATTTTTTAGAAGCAAAATTAGTTGTCAATAAGAATTATATTACCTTACCTTATTGCTTTTTCATCAAACACAAATAGAGGGATTATAAGTAACTCGGGTCATTTGTCTACATATATAAGAATTTTACCTTAAAGATGTAAAATAAATTAAATAATGAAAGAAATAGAGTATTACCACGATTCAAAGTTAATTTCAAATATGAAATCACTAGTTTGGAGTTGTGGATGTAATACAAAATAATAAAAAAATAAAATAAAATAAATAAGAATGACTCTCTCTCAGATATATAAAATATGTCTTTTCTCTATTAAAAATACCCATAGGTATGAGAGATCATCTCAAAACATAACTCACAATAAAAAGAATATAAAAAAAAGGAAAAAAAAATAATAAATTCTAAAAATGACAAAGACATAAATTCACCTCTAACTCTCCAACTCACTCTTCCTTTCTTTCTTTTTCTTTTTCTTCTTCTCTCTCTCTTCCTTTTCTTCCTTTTTCTCAATCTCTCGTCCTCTCTCTTTTCTTTCCATCTCTCCTTCTTTTTTCCTCCTTTTTCTTTGATCCTCCTTGGTTTCCTTTATATAAATAAAGGAATAAAAATCTAATACAAATCATCATTGCCTAGTCAAATCAAATTATTTATTTTTTATTTGATCTTTATCATTATTATTTTTTATGCAATCAAATCCAAATATTTTGTGATGTATATTTTTATTTGACTTTTATTATTATTTTTTTCTTTGTAAATCCAAATCTCAACGGATTTGAAAATCTCATAAAGGAGAAATCTCTATCCTTAAGATATGATTATTATTAATTTTTTAGGATTTTTCCATTATTGCTTTTTTTTATTTTTTTTCTTTATCAAAATTACCTCTAATAGAAACACATTTTTTTTTATTTTCACTTTCATTAAATTAGACTCAAATAAAAACTTTTATTATTTTATATTAAAATTCGGATAAAATACAATGTTCACAAAGATACAAAGTGATTGTATACAAAGGAAAGTCGGAATAGCACCTATCGGGGAGAAAATTGTGAAAAATCGTTTAAAATAATTTGGGCATGTACAAGGAGAGGGCAAGAGAAGTCAGTAGAGAGAATTGATCAAATGTGTTAAAACCTTATTAAAAGGTGTAGAAGATGAACAAAAAGGATAATAAAGGAAGTTATAAAAAATGATTTCTTGATAAATAATTTATTTGAGAAGATGATATTTGATAGAGTTTATTAACATTATATGATCTACGTAACTGGTCTTATATTAGTAAGGTAAGATTAATGTTGATCTTCTCACTGTGTGTTTTAATTGAAGAGCCTTGCTCGGGAAACGCAGATATGTCTAGTGTGGTAACAAACTAATATCACACTTTTAACCTTCTGTACCAACTGTAACAGACACTCGTACTATTATCCCATACACAACCCCCCCCCTCCCCCCACAAGAAAAAAACCAACCAACCAAAAACGGAGAAAAAAAAGAGTAACACATCCTATTATAAGTAGATGACTCTTGAGGACTCACGATATAAAAGTCAAATTACTGTGTTAGAGCTTTTTTTCGGTATCAGCATAGAATCACGTGTTAATATTAAGTACAAGATGTATATAAGAGGTACTATAAGAGAGCAACTCGCTTTAGATGGTCAGCTTTCGATGGCTAGTTCCGGGATTTATAACTCCTTTTTTGAGGGTATCAAACAAGTCCTCCGAAATCCCCACAGGAGCATTGCCCATCGACAAATTTATGAAGCCGCTTGCTATCTCGAATGACGATTTCCCTACCAGTCAGTTTAGAAACGTACTTAATAAAGTTGTGGCAATCCCTGCACATTATTGTACTCTTGATAACTCTTATTGGTGAAGAATTTGGCAAGTTCTCCAACCCAAATGCAATGGCCAGCTTCTCGCTGTGATAAATACTATGTGTCCTTGGGGACGATGACTTTCCCTCTTCCTCTTCCTCGCTTAATTCCGTACTTTCTAATGACTTGTATCCAAGATTTTTGGCTTTGGCAATCACATCCTTCAGTGATTGATATACTGGTGAACTCTGAGGATGTCCCTTGTCATTGGGCTTAAACGAATACACCTTATCCTTGATAAAAATTCGGCTCAAATCCTTTAATTTACCAACTTTCTCTTCTTTCATTATCTTTCTCACCCTTGAAACATCCTTATATCGCCCAGCGGAGATGTACATATTCAACAATAAAACGTATGTCTCAGTATCTTTTGGTCTGAGATTAAGTAATTGTTCAGCAGCGTAAAACCCCAACTCTAAATTTCCATGGCTTCGACAACCTGCAATCAAATTAGACCAAATAAACTCGCTGGGCACGAAATCCATTTTCTCAATGAAATTGAAAGCTTCCTCTAGCCGACCCAACCTCACAAACATATCAATCAAACAACCATAATGGTCCATCACTGGTTTGATTCTATGTTCTTTCTGCATAATCTCAAAGTGTTTGAGTGCTTCATTGACCAAGCCAGTATGGCTACACGCTGACAGAACACCCACAAAAGTGATCTCGTTTGGTCTCACTCCTACTAATCTCATATCCTCAAAAAGCTCCAATGCTTGCTGAGACCTACCATGCTGTGAATAACCTGTAATCATGGATGTCCATGAGATCATGGTTCTAGTAGACATCTCCAGAAATGCTTTGCTTGCCCTCTCAATGCTTCCGCATTTATTGTACATATTAATTAGTGAAGTACCCACAACCACATCTGACAAGAACCCAGTTTTGATAGCCTGAGCATGAACTTGTTCCCCCTGTTCTAAAGCCACCAGCCGACTACAAACGCTCAAGACACTTGAAAAGGTAAATAGATCAGGTTTCATGCCAGATCGATTTAACTTCAAGAAAAGATTAAGTGCTTCAGTTCCACTTCGGTATGTAGAAAGATCATCCTTTGCGAGTTCCATCATTTGTGCATGTCCAGCAATCATCGAATTCCATGTAACCAAACTAACACCCTCCATTCTGTTAAATAGCCTCTGAGCCTCATCAATCCAACCACATTTGAGGTATAAATATGTTAAAGAATTCCTAATACGTAAGTTTGAATCATAGCCAAGTTTAGTACTAAGTGAGTGAATCTGTGTCCCGCATTCTAAGGAGAGAATTTCACAACATAAGCCCAACACACTAGCTAAAGTAAACTCATTAGGCTGTATGTACTCAGAAAGCATCTCAAAAAAAATTCTTAAACCCATGGTAGCTTCCCCATTGTCACCACAGGCAGAAATAGCTGCGGTCCACGAAATAACATTCTGTTCTTTGATTCTTCTAAATGTTCTTAGAGCAAAATCCAATCTGCCACATTTGGAGTATAAGCTACAGAGGGCATTTCCAATGCTTGTGTCAAAGTCGATTTGATATTTGATTATGAAAGCATGAAACTGATCCCCTAACTTAACAGAGTTCAAGCACGTACATGCATTGAGAGCTATAGCAAGAGAGTAATGCGATGGATATGATCCCGCATCCAGCATTTCTTGGAACACACGGATGGCAATCTCTGGCTGCGAATTCTGCACATAACCCACCATTAATGTGGTCCATGCAATAACATTTCTTCTGGGCATATAATCAAATACCTTGCGAGCACTCCCCATGTTCTTACATTTAGCATAAACATTGACCAGAAACGCCAGGACAAACACATCTTCATGGGTACCGGTTTTTACGATGTGACCATGAACAATTTGTGCGTCTGAAGCAGAACCCGTGTTCAAGCATTCTTGCAACAAGGGAGCGTAGAAAGATGTCTCCACCGTTCTGCCCTCTTTGATCACCGAAAGTGCTTCTCGGAAGTCCAGATAACTTGTATCTAAACTTCTATCTAAATGCGTGAATCTGTGACTTTTCTGAAAAGAAATGCTTGGACTCTGTTGGTATAAATTGCAGGTTAATATCAAATTTTTTATCTGACGGAAAGAAACGGATATAAATACAGAATTGTAACTAATAAAGTAATCAAGTGTCGCGGTTTGACGTCTAATATAATCAAATTGTATACGTGGCACACTGAAAATCTAATGCAAGTACTCCTTTCCTCCAAACTCGGCATAGAAATTACATTTTGTGAGATACGAGAAAAATAAAAAAGATAAATCACCTTTTCGCCGGGAAAGGAACTTGGAGAAGATTTTCTGAAATCCGGTTCGAGCTTCGGAGTCGCAGTTATAGCGATTGAAGAAGGCAGAGAAGCCATGAAGGGAAAAGGCAGAGATAGCAGGGTTGGAAACAGAAACTAACCACATGATTGGGTTGGTGCTTGGATATAATTGTGGAGGGAAAGGGAAAGGGAAAGGATATCTAGTGTAAACCAAACGTTGAGTTTTTTTTGGAGTTATTTTGTTCTTTTAATTTTTATAATTTCAATTAACTTTTTACTTAAGTTATACTTCTTCCCATATTAAATATAAGGCATTTTATTTGATTCTAAATATAAGATTTTTTATAATATACAAGATATTATGTATTATATATTTTTAAAAAATATTTATATTTAATGTATTTCAAATATAGAAAAAAAAAATTAAATAAGGATAATTTTAAAAAAGATAGTGTGATTTTTAGAAAAATTAATATAATTAACTAACTTTAATTTCTTTTCTTAATCGGCATAATTCAATTAAAAATTTTTATATTAAGGATCGGTAGGAGTATGATAAGAATTTTATAATTAAATTTGTATTATTTAAGTTCAATTCTTGTCATCACATCACTATTAAGATTGATGATAAGATCATTCAAGTGCTTTAGTGACAAAATGACGTGTTCTTCAAAATTATTAAATTAATTTTTCAATTCATAAATTTAAGAAGTAAAACAAGATGTGTGTAAATAGTATAAAGAAAACTGAATTAAATTACGATAATCTAGGTTCAATAGTATACCTGTATTTTTAATTTGGTCTTAATAGTTGTATATTTAGTAAATCACTTTATAGTTCGCATCGTTAAGCAAGTTAATTCTCATATTTTTTTTCAAAATTTTCAATAAAGTCCCTATAATTGTCAGCTGTATAAACTCTGTTAGGTTAGCAATGATGTGACAAACATTTCATAAAATGTGGACAATCAGATGTACAAAACAAAAACAAAAAAATAATACTGCAGAATTAAGGCTCTCACACCAATGGATCCGTTGCTGCGGTGGCCGAAGATGGGTCAATGTTAATGGGACATAGGATTTGAAGCTGTGGAAAAAAAAAACCGTTGCTGATTGGGATGCTTTTGTACATAGAGGTTACAGGATTTGTTTTTGCTTGCTTAATTAACGTGCCCATTGTAGTTGATTAAGCTTTTTTTTTTTGGTTAAATGAGTAGTTTGAGTTGATTGAATCCTGATTTAAACTATGGAACCAAATTATTAATTTTTTTCATTAAATTGTTACATACTACTATTAAGCAAGATCTGCGTCTCTCTCCACTTTTTTATTCGATCGTACACTTTTTCTCCGTCCACAGCCACAACTTTCAAAAGTATTAAATTTATTGTCACATTCATATTACACTCATTTTTGTGCGGAATTAAAAGGTTACATGAATTAAGTTGATATTATCAAATAGTGAATGATTCGTTTATAAAATTAGAGATTGAGAGTTCTCGAGAACAGAACAAAGGAACCAAGATGCAAACAAAACTAAACCAATTTACTTAAAAGTCAACTTCCAGTTTTACAATTGTGATCCCCTCCAAAGAAAGAAATTTTTTTATAAATTACTTCATATGAAATCCTTCCTCCGATCCCATATGTAGGATCTTTTGTCCTGATCTTAAATATAAGATCATTTATAATATACGAGATAGTATTTATTATATGTTTTCAAAAAATACCCCTATTTAATGTATTCAAAGAGAAAGAGAAAGAGATTAAATAAGAATAATTTTAAAAAAATATTGAAATTTTTAAATATATTAAGATAATTAATTAGTTTTAATTTTAATTTTTAATCTGCGTGATTCAGTTAAAATAATCTTATATTAAGAAATAGAGGGAGTAGTGCAATATCCGCACTAATGGTGGGATAAGGAAGAGGCCAACTGGTGTTAGAGATCTCGCATTAATTAGCTTCAGTATAGTATGGTGATAGAAAAAACAAAATTTTTTCATTTGAGGACACTTGAGCAGAGGTGCAAAAATTCTATTGTTCGCATTAAAAGCGGTACGGGGGCTTGGCTAGATAGAGAAGCGTATATTGCTGCTCCTATAACAAACTCTTAAAAGTTTGTCTAGCTCTGTGAGTAATAGATCATATTGAACAGAAAATAGATGATTGGGAAAACTCATTGCTTACGGCTGCTGTCAAACGTGCTGAGATCCATGGTGCTGTTTTTGAATTAGGGGCTTCTAAGGCCCCAGGACTCGACAGATTCAATGGCAAATTTCATCAGTCTACTTGGCAAGAAACGGGGGATAGTGTGATTGCTCTTGTTGAAAATTTTTTTCAGAAGCACTGAAGCTGTCCCGAGCATTAACGAAACAAACCTCGCATTAACAAAACAAACCTCATCCTAATCCCTAAGGTGGATAAACCTGAAGAGGTGAATCAATTGAGGCCTAAAGGACTTTGTAATTTTGTTTACAAAGCCATAAAAAAAATGTTGGCTAACAAGCATAAGCAAGTGCTGTACAAATGTATCCTTTGAATCAAGGGGCTTTTGTTCCTGGCCGTCAGATCCATGACAGTGTCATAGTAGCCCATGAAGTATTTCATTATCTGAAAAATAAGAGGAGGGGTAATAAATTTGAATTTGCTTTAAAGATGGATATGAGCAAGGCTTATGATCGAATAGAATGGGATTTCCTTCGCCATGTTCTGCTGCGTTTTGGTTTTTGTCATCAATGGGTCCAATGGGTAATGTCCTTTGTTGAAACTACCACCTTTAATCTCTGCCTCTCTAGGAAAAAGATTGCTAAAATTAAACCGGAGTGGGGTTTACGTCAAGGGAATCCCATATCCCCTTATTTGTTTGTTATGGTTGCTGAGGTCCCATCTTTAATGGTTGAAAAGCATGCAAGATTAGGAGAAACGAAAGGCATCAAATTAAATAATAAGGCATTGTCCTATGTTGACACATACTTCTTTTTGCGGACGATATCATTTTATATATGAATGCATATCACAGTAGTTGCAATAAGCTGGCTGAAATCCTTCGTTCTTACTGTGTGGCCTCGGGACAACTAGCTAACTTTGACAAATCCTCAATCTTCTTCTCAAAAAATATTCTAGAGGGCGCAAAAGCAAAAGGTTATATGTTAGTCTTTTGAATATTAATCACACTGTTGATCCTAGTAAATACCTGGGTATTCCTAGCATTTGGGGACGTTTAAAGCACCAAACTTTGGCCTACATTCATGATTGTGTGGGTAAACGGATTTTGGGGTGGAAACATCAACTCCTTACTTTTGTAGGGAGGGAGGTCATGATTAAAGCGGTAGTTAATTCTATACCTCTTTATCCAATGAATTGCTTTAAATTCCCCAAGAAAACTTGCAAGGAGATTGATAGCATGATTTCAAATTTCTGGTGGGGAGGTAATGACTCTCAAATTCATTGGAGATTGGAAACAACTCATTTTGTCAAAATCTGAAGGAGGTATGGGTTTTCTGGATTTTGAAGCGATGAATTATGCTTTGCTCGAAAAAACTGCTTAGCGTTTTCTACAAAACCCATATGCCCTTTGGGTTAAAGTGTTTAGAGGTGTGTATTATCCTCATGGAAATTTTCTCATTGCCACAAAGGGTCATAAACCTTCATGGGCATGGTCGAGCATTTTGGTTGGTCATGATCATTATGCAGATCTTTGTTGGCAAGTTGGCAATGGTGAGTCTATTTAGATTTGGCATGACAAGTGGCTTTCGGGTGCACCTAATTTCATGGCTTTCGGGTGCACCTAATTTCATACTGAGCAATCGAGAAGTAACAATTATCTTTTTGATGAAGATGATAGCTGTGTTGCTTCTCTTATCTCTCATGGTAGATGGCGTCTTGAGACACTGAATGATAAGGTACTTCCCACTGCCCTTTCTCTTATTTATGACATTCCTCTCACTGGAAATGGAAAAATGGATAGATTAATTTGGTGTAAAGATAGCAGAGGACAATACTTTGTTAAGGGGAGATATAATGTGGTTGTTTCTAGAAATCAGACTAGTCTCGTTAATCACAATATTGCTGGCCCTTCTTTTATTATTCCTAGAAATATGTGGAAGTCAATTTGGAAGTTGATGGTTCCTCCTAAGCTTTAGCATTTTGTTTGGCAATGTTTGACTAATTCTTTGGCGACGAAAGATGCTTTAGTTAGGAGACAATGTTCCAATGATGCTATGTGCCTTGTTTGTGCAGATAACGTTGAGACGTTGGAACATATTCTCTTCTTCTATGATTGGGTTAAACCCATATAGTATGGCTGTCAACTAACAATTAGTATTGAGGAGGATAATGCTCATAATTTTGGTAGATGGTTTTGCAATTATCTTATCAACTATGTTGACTTGGTTATGTTGGCTCAAGTGGCTTGAGAGAAATGATGTTGTTTTCAAGAAAATCAAACCTAATCCTAGGAAAATAGTTGACCGTGCCAATCGTAGATGTGGAATAATGTGTCTATTTTATATCTATAAAATTCTAACATTTTGTGTTGATTTTCTTTTAAAAAAGCTGAGTTTTAATTTCTTTTTGGAATGATTCTATATAATTTGAGGCATATTTGCATTTCAAGAAAATTATGAAGAGCTTTGTGCATAATAGGGCCAAAAACATAAAGAAAATCATGTAATAACAAGTTCATTAAGTCCCAACTAATTTCCTCACCTATGGCTAGGTGAGGAGGTGAGGGGAGCTGAATCTTTGTATTGACCCAACATTGGGTGAAGAGCAAAGGAAGAGAAAAAAAAGGACCAGGCACCAGGTGGATTAAAAGAACAATAGAGCCCTCAGTGACACCGTTTATAATGTCCCTTTGACTTGTTCAACAAGCAACTCATGTGGTCTATAAACATAAGGCTTTCTGAACATATTAGACAGACAATCACATATTCTTAAGCCCTAGAGAAATTGTTCTAGAGTCTCTACAACTTAGAGGGAGCATTCTAACGGGAGATCTTGAAGAACTAAAGGCGTAGTAAGGCTGAATTATTCTCTTCAGCTACTACGTTTCTTTCTTTAGTTTTGTCTTGTTGTTTTAGGGATTTGTTACTATTTTGTTATTGAGAACTATGTTTATTCATAACTAACTCTTAGTTAAGGGTAAAGATGTAGCCTAATTGGGATTGATTAAAGTTTGCTATGAGAATATGACTCTTGTTTATTGATTAAATTCTTTCAATAGATTTATATTCAATTATATCTATCTCTTTTGTGCTTTCTTGTGAATTTTGTGGTCGGCCACCATAAAATTTATATTGTGGGTAAGTTTGATAGACTGAAAGGTAAAGATCGAACATAAACTTAGAGAGATAGAATTAAGTATTTATGATGACTTTAGTTATAGTTTCGAGATTTAATTAGGAACTTTGGTTGCATGACAGCAAATTAAAACCTAATTAAATATGGACTAATTGATTAAAAGGTGATTAAGATAAATTAGAAATAAATGTCACTATAATTATAAAAAGAGTCAATTTAAAAGTAAGTTTTAATTGTTGCAAGAAGGTGAAACCTAATCCCCTAGCACTCCAAGTGATTGAATTCCATTAAAATATATTTGTTATTCTATATTATTCTTATTTTTATTCTCTTTTCGACTTTTCCTAGATTATTCCTCTTGACTAAAATTAATTAATTAAGTGAACCATAACCGCCCTTAAGTACGACTCCTAATATACTTTAGAATATTTTCTATATTGCAATTGGCCTTGTATACTCACAACAGACAAGTCATGGTGAGTTTTGGGCAGCCAACTTTTAGAGTTTTGCAATCTCTGACTCTGCTATCACTAATATGCATCATTGGAAAGTGCTTGAGAAAGGAGGGGTGAAAATCAACTATGATGGCTATTTTAATCCTATTACCAAGAAGGTAGGTATAGGTATCATTTGCAGGGATGATGTTGGTCGATTCTTATGGAGATTTGGCTCTATAGTGATTGCCACATATGCCTTTATTTTTGAGGGATTGGCTTTACAAAAAGCTAGTTGCTTGTTGAATAAGTTTACCATGCTCATGTGGTTATTGAATCTAATTGTACAAAGTGGATTAGAGTTCTTCAAACCAGAAATTTCATTGATTGTGACTAGGGATGGCACGATTTTGCTTGGGAGATCCTTGATGGTCTCGCACACTTTGATGTTTCTTCTTTTACCTGGACACTAGATAATGAGGCTACAGATTGGCTGGTGGCTGCTATGGTTAAGGAGGAGTGCTCGCTTGGGTGGGTTTTTCAACTGCCTCTTTCTATTTATCTACCATTTTACTTTGAGATGCTAGATTGAATGGGTCACCCACTGATTTTGCCTCCATCTCCAACATTACTAGTACTTCCTCTAGTAGAATTATGGATGAGAGGCTAGGCAATGGTTAATTTGTGCTATCTTATGTACTTTTTTTTGTTTTACTTTCATTCCTTTTTGTTAGTTTGTTATTTTTCTGTCTTGTTGTCTTGACTCTTGGTTTTGAGCTTTATATATGATTTAGTTTCTGGTAAAAAAAATAATATATGTAGACTAATCCAAAGTACAACCTAAAACAACTTGTTTAAGAAATCCAGTTATCTACTAATTGTACCAAGAACTTATTGGTACTAAATGCGCATGTAATTGTGTATGGTATATGAATCAATGAAATTGGATAAGCATTCAACCCAATCAAAATTTAAATGTGTGAGAGAGAGATAATTATGTGCCATTTTTTTAAGAATATTTAATATTTGAATTGAATTTGAATGCATCTCTCATGTTTAAATTTGTTGCTCATTTTTCATTTTTTATTTTCTAACAAGGTAGTATTGTCACGAACATATTATTTTATGCTTTATTGTTTGAAATTTATGAGGATTTTTTGGCCAAAAATATTATATTAAAAATATGAAATTCATGTGATACATGGGTGGAATGAAAAGCTGTCCACAACCCAAATATACATGTATGTACCTAGGCATCACAAAATCTAGGCACCTTCTTTTAACATATTGTGCAAAGTATAAAGTGAGTTGCATTTCATGGCTTATTGATAATGTGATTTAGGGTCTGTTTGGTAGCTCGTTGATAACCACGTTTGAGGCCAAAAATGAGTTTAGTATATTTTTTGTGCATTTGGATGAGGTTTCTTCGTCGCGGTGGGAATTGATTTTTGGGAAGAAAACCCATTCTCGTACAAGTAGTTCTTACCTTGTTTCTCCGTTGTGCTTCTCCGTCTCCATTGCGCTACTTACTGCTTCTTAGTCTCAAAAATAGATCGAAAGAAGCTTGAGTAGTATGTGATACATCTCACGCACTTCAGTAAGGCCACAAGCTCCGATACGTCTACCGGCGACAGTTCTTCCGACAACTCTTCAATGAGGCGGGCAGGGACAAGTAATGGGAGAAGGCTATGGAAGGAAATGAGGAGAGGCTAAAGAAAAAGACGATGACCAGGTGAGAAACGGAAAGGGTTTGCGAAGAAAAGGATACAAACTTAACTAAGGCCATGTTTGTTTAGTGAAATTAGGTGGAAAGGAAATGAGTTGTATCAATTAAAATAAAACCAGATAAAAATGAATTAATAAAAATGAGGACAAATAGAAAAATTGAGAAACTAAAATTTTCATAAAATTCCTCCTATCTATTGACTAAAATGTCTTTTCAAAATTTTAATCTTCATAAACTGTGATCTGCGAGAAAATATTATATCAGATAGACTATGTTCCTAATTAAATAAATAAAGATTAAATTTTAGTCCAAGGAAATTAAATTAATCAAGCAATAGAGTTTAACCTTAATTTAGAAAAAAAAATTATGAGTTAAAATAATAAAAATGAAGAAAATAAAATATTAAAAAATAATTTTATTTTTTTATTTTTTTTACAAACATATACATACATACATATATATATTAAATAGATATTAAAAAAAGAAAACTTATTTAATAAAAGTTGGAAGAAATTATTGCACTAGAAGTACTTTTAATTAAAATTATCCAAACATAATCACTTTTATTAAAGCCAATTTTCAAATAAATCATCCAAACATAAACACGTTTGTCTAAAACCAATTTTTTTCATAACCACGTTACAAAACCAATTCTACCAAAACTCATTTTTTATTAACTGAAAACCAAACAGACCTTTACTATATTAACTAGTTAATTACCCATGCGTTGCATAGGCTGTTCTTACTAATTTACAATTCAATACTTTTTATGAGAATCAATAGTGAAAGAATGGGAGAGGGACACTAATTTATGGAATTGCATGTTGTATGTAGCCAAATATTGTAAAGGAGAAAAAAAGATTAATATATTTTAACATTTCATAAACAAACATTAACAACTATAGAGTTATATACATGAATGAAGTGGTTATATTAAATTATTGAAAATTTCCTTATACACCACATTAGATGTTTTGTCCGTAAGGTTACCATTTGCATCAAGAAATAACATTTTCAATCCCTGTTTATCTAATATATGAGACACAATAACATAAAGTTGACCATGTGTAAAAATTGGTCTCTGCAAATATAATCCAACACTAAACAAGCTCTGACCCTGGATTTTGTTAATGTCATTGCAATGTCAACACGATCGGAAATTGTCTTTAGCAAAGTGTGAATAGAAGTCTAGAGTTAGATGGAGACATGTCATTTCTTACAATATATACCTTCATCCCAGCATTTGATCCTGACATCATCTGTGCTTCCAACACATGCTTTCCAATCCGAGTTACTATTAGATGTGTTACATTACAAAGACCAAGTGATTTATCAATATTTCTCAATAGCATGATAGGATCACCAACCTTAAGTTTCAAAGCATGATTTGGTAGACCAAACAAAGAAATTGAGTTTAGGAACTCTATAGAGTATAGATCATCCATTGAATCTACGATCCCATTTTGTTTGCTCATGCTATTAGAACTCAGGTATAATACATCATCACCAGGAATCATGGATAACATGTACTCATTAACCTCATCTACCACATTAAGTGTAGGTGTTAATATTGCTTTATCTCTAAAATAAGATAAATCACCAAGAGACTCAAGGACATCCAGATATGTGAAGTCAACTATACATTTGATAAGGTCACCTGAGCACCACAAAAGGAGATCACGTGGAATTGTGATTTTGCCTTTCCGTCATTGTCAACTAAAATTGCTCCATCACCTATAGAAATGATCAACTTAGCAAATTCATTCAACTCATTATTTTGTTCATGTGAATTTGTTGGTAGTAGCCTCATGTTCTTTATGAGAGTCATAAACTTGCAATCATTCCACAAGTATGATGAGTTAAGAGATGCAAAGACTATATCCTCTCACGTACCTCTTGGTATAACCGGAAGGATTTGATGGAAATCTCCTCCAAACACAACAACCCTACCACATAATGGTGCATGAGCAGCAGAAGAATTTTTCAATTGTAATATGCCCCTCATTGTTCTATCAAGAGCTTTGAAGCAATACTTACTTGCCATAGGTGCCTTATCCCATATGATAAGTGATGTATGAACAATCAAATCAGCAAGAAGGCTACACTGATTTATGTTGCATACTGAATCTTCATTTATTGACAAGGGATGCAAAATTGTGAATGAGTAGTTCTTTCTCTGGGAAGCAATAATGAGGTTATACCACTTGAAGCGACATTCAAAACAATTTTCTCTCTTGATCTCAAAGTTGCTAACAAGATATTCCAAATATATGTCTTCTTTGTACCACCATATCTATATACAAAGAACACCCCCACTATTTCCAGACTCAATGGACCCAATGAGGGCATCATATATATTATGCTGCTCAAAAGTTAATGTTTCAAGCATTCTCGACAGTTCAATAGCAAGTGCATGCCTATCATACCTAAGTTGTTTCACATATCAACTTGTTGCCAGTCATCTCAATGCCTGACATCTTTGGATATGGCATTTCTTGGTAGTCCCTGAGACTCCTACCATTAAAACTGCAACATTTTTTCAATTTTTATAAGGGTGAAATTTCATAAATCATTCTCCGAAAGATGTAACGATGCAATTTGAAACAAAATAAGGTGTATATATATATAAACATTTTGATCAAATGAAATAAGGAGTTAAATATTAATTTTATCAATTTTATAACATATCAAAACAATCGATCTAATTATTAAATACCTTGATGTCCAATGACGAATCTTTGTCTATGTTATGTCATCAAAGAGCACCATCCATGTCTTCTCTCACACAAATTCTAATCTTGACAAAGCACTGCAAGTGAGTATTGTTCAAAATAGTCGGTGGATAAAATTCATTCATCAAGAAAAAATTTTAATAGCATATAATTATTAAGTGCAATCATATTTGCTACGGGATACATATATTATATAACTCATAAAAAATAATAAAATGATTTCAATATTATCTTATAAAACTTTGGTGTGGATTTTTTAATAAACTAATCATATTTATGAGAAATTTAACCATAGTTATAAGGAGAATAAAAATATTGGCTCAATCATGAAAACTATTGTTTTAAGATTCACTACATATTTGTAATATTCCATCCGTATAATATATTAATATACAATTCATGATGTCAAAAATTGGGTGTTGACTTGCGATGGGCATTACAAATACAAAATCATTGCCACCTTTCTATGGTTTCACTCTTGATATAGGACCTATAAAGAACTTTATCAATTAATAAAAGTTGAAAATACTCATAACATTCAAATCATAGTGAACTAAAACAATTTAGGTACCATGTTGATGATCAATATCCTCATACAATGATATATTATCATGTTCTATATTTTGAATATATAAAAATTAAATGTTGATTGTAGCAGCAGCATGCCAAGATAAAAAAAAAAGTTGATAACATACATAGCTGACATGCAATATACATAGATATAGATATGTACATTAACTTATGTTGGCATCATTTATGAATCATATCATGAAAATAAAATTCAGAAAAATACATACAGTTTTGGAGTTCCAATCTAGGTGGCGCATTTCTTTTCTTCCTCATAATAGCTAGCCAATGTTGTCTTGCACTTGAACTATCAAGCTAATGAACAAAATTGCTTTGTTCTGAAATTGTTTTTGTATAAAAAATTAAATATCTACTAATACTTGGACTACAAGGAAGACTGATATAATATGTTTTTTTATAAAAAAAATTAAATAGTTAACTACAATATCTCCCCCATGAAGGACAAATTTTAAAATTAATTTTATAAAAATATAAATTTCATTAATTAAAAAAATAATTATTTGATATAAAAAAGTTAATTGCAATCACACTTGGCATGGAAAATATATATTATATATTATAAAAAAATAATAACACGATTTCTAAATTCTCTAATAATGGTGTTCATTATTAAAGAAACTAATCATATATTATGTATTGTTTGTAGATATGCTCGTTAGTAAAATAAAATTGAAGCACAGATTTATCTGAACATACTTAATATTTAATTACAAAATAGCACTTTATAATGCAATAAATTAATTATACATATATATCAAAAGAAATTTAACCATACTTCTAAAGAAAATAACAATATTGTTATAGCCAAATAGTATGATCATAAGAAAACTTATGGTTCGTGATGTCAGATATTGGTTGTCGACTTGTGATAGGCGCTGCAATAATAGATTCATCGCCACCTTCCCCTGGTTTGACTCTTAATATAGAACCTACAAGAGATTCACCAATATAAATATTTCATTTGACTAACAATTTGATCTTTTTTATTTTTTACTTAATAAGAAAAAATACTATTTTTCAAAATACGAAACCCTAAGAAAAAAGACATCCAATTATATAATTTATCCAAAAATATCACACATTCCTAATCATAATTTAAATCAATAGATTCAAAACATGAATGATTTAATTAAAAAATGATATAATGTCAACGAAAATTGAATATCTAATTTCAATAAAAAAAGATATAATGAAGAGTTAATATAAAAAGTGTGGCAAATATAAGTATAACAAATAAAAGATTAAGATAAAATAGAAAATTAAATAATCATTGTATAAACGATATTAGAAAAACATATAACATATTTACTTGTTGATATAAATATATAACAAACAAATTAAATAAAATTACATATAAATATGAAAACTAGTCTTCAAATGAGCCTATGCTATTAAACCTTATCCCATCTTTACTCTATCCCATTGTGCCCCATTACTTACTCCATCTCCCAACTTTGAATTAACCTATTTCTCTTTGTTTTAATTTCTTCCTCATCGTAATTTTCTTAATTTTCTGTGTCTTCTTTTCTATCTTCATTTTGCTCACTCAACCACTCAAATCTCCTAATCCCTCATTTATCTCTCTATATCATACCCATTTATCTCTTTGAATATCATATACTGTCATGCTTTGTGTTTTCACTAGGATTTCCAAAACCAGTTGGGTCAAAATAAGAGGATTTTTGGGTGCATAATAAGAAGGCTAAAACATGTGTAGGTCAAGACTACGTAGATCCGCCACTATACTTACGGACTATAATAATGATAAATACTTTTAGTTTTTCGTTCTTGAAGTATGCATCGACGAAATTTGGGCCACCATATAGTCATCTTTGTTCATCTCTTCAAAGTTACGTCTAATCAACTATACAATACAAGCACCGTGATCATAAATTTCAGAAATAAAGAAAAGTATATGAAATAGTAGCATCAGTTTGATATACTAAAGAAATAATGAAAAAACAAATAGTAGTATTGAGAGAGAAATGTCTCACTTATATAAACTATGAACATTGAGCAGATGAGTATGTATTACGAGAGGGTGAAACAAAGGTTAAAACTTAATATTACTATCAAGTCTAGAATAGATAAAATACATTTATAGGATAGAGTAATTTAGAATTTATCAAAATCAATTTTTTGCTGGGGTATCATAATGTAATTACTAAAAGGAGTATTGAAATTTTGAACTTACCGACACAAACTAAAGATCAATTTACTGCTTTATGCATGTCATTCTAGATATGAAAAAAATAGTCAAGTTTAGAGATAATATTTAAACTCATGTCTTCAAAAAATTCTCAAATTTACTATCCTAGGAGGAAGCAAACTGCATACTTCCTCCGGTCCTTAATGTAAGTCACTTTTAATTAACTCATCAAAACCAAGAAAAATTTGTTACATCATTAAAATTGTCTTAAAATTAATGTGTTTTCCATTTTTTTCCCTTTAATAAATATTACAAATTCAAATAATCAACTTTCTCTCTTATGATTAAATAAGGGTATTTTGGAAATAAAGTAATTAATGCTTCAAAAACTCATAGAAGGGGACTTATATTTAGGATCATAGAAAACTTCTATAGTGTGACTAATAAAAAGAACCGGATGGAGTATTTGGTTATATTTATAGTTGAAATAAATGTGACTCATTAATTGTGCCTTTTTCAACCAAAATGAGTAATAGAATATCATCAAATCTGGTTAAATGGTAGTCATTTAAAGCCTATAATTAATTGATGGTTTTACCTTATACATAAAATTCAATCCCAATAATTGCTCCTCATTAAACTGATTTTTTGTAAATTCATAATTATAATTATAAATATTCAAAATATCGTTGACCAACTTTGTTTTGAGCAATGTGAATAATGAAATTAACACAAAAACCATGTTGCATTATAATCTAAAATGAGAAATTTATGGAAATTCATATGCGGATCTTAACTACAATAGCTTATTTTGATATTCATGGTTATCAATAAAGGTGTTGAAGATTTATATTTTAATTATATTTATAATTTAATATTGATATATATTTTAATTTCGCACAAAAAACAATTAATTGCCTTTATGTACGTGAATTGATACGTGGAATAAATATAATATAATTATATATATTTAAACTAATTTGATTAATTAACCAAATATGAGGATTTAATTACATCATATTTTAATATAAAACTTAGCACAAAATTAAAGTCAAATTCCAAATAAATAATGTAATTTAATTAGGAGGGACCAAATTGAATATATGGTTATATTTATATTCGAGATAAATGGGATTCCATAATGGCACCTTTTTGGACCAATGTGAGGTAGATAATTTTCTGAAATCTAATTAATTGGTTTTGATTAAGAATCCCTAATCAATTGACTATTTTATTTGATGTTTATAATTCAATCACGTAATGACGTGGTTTAAGCTGAATATTGGTTAATATAAAATTTCAATTGATATTTGTCAATATTGACACTTATACATAAACTAGATGTGCGAAACACGGATTCATTTGGCCATATGACTAAAAAATAAATATTTAAAAATTTTAAATATAAGAAAATATATGACAAATAATAAAATTAAGTATTAGAAAACTAAAATTAAAAAATAACTTTAAATGAATTTAAGTTATAATATATATTTAAAAGACTTGAAATTAATTATTTGTAAAAATAAAATTGCAAGTATTGTCTCTCTCCATATACTCAAGAGCACTCTATCAAATCAACTCATTTCATAAACAAAATCCTAAGCACTCATTACAAGCCAATTAGTTGATTGACAGAAATCATGATAAATTCATTTCAATGTAACAACTCAAATCTTATTTAGTAGTTGTCTAATCTCATCAATAATCCAATTATAATTAATATCTTCAAGTTATGTCTACTTTGCACATGCAACATAGCAATATAAAATTGATCATATATGAATACAACTCAAGGCATGACAAGTATTGTTCAGCACTACAGAGCATATTTTACTAATATTTTTTTATAAAACTATCTAAAATTCAGTTCACACTTTGTACTCAACTAATTCAGACACTTAACCCTAGATGACTCTCACAACTCAATTTAAAAAATTTTTTTTGTGAAAAGATGGGGCAAAAGTTTAATTAGTTAAGATATTTACTACTAATTAAATATTTTCTATATGTATAATTAACATATATCTTATATCTTGTGTAATTTCTTTGTTTCTTGTACTTTTTTTAATGGAGGAATTACACGACGGGACCAAAATAGGAAATTTGTTATAATTAAAAATCAACTTTTCAATTAATATAAAATTTTAATATAATAGATCATATTGCTATTTAATTATCTTTGTCACCTTATATAATTATATAAGGAAATTTTTAGTTGTGTTTTACATTGTATTTTAGCACTTTTAAGGAAAATTTTCAGCAAAATATTAAAACACTCAAATAAGTTATATAAAAATTACATTTAATTCAAATGAAATAGATATAATTGATTAGGAAAAAAAATTAAAATACAAATAAATTATATAAAAAAATTAGATATAAGTTAAACAAAATATATATAATTAGTTATGAAAAAAATTAAATCATATAAATAAATATTATAATTAATTAAAATAGATATAAAAATATAATTATAAACTAAAAAAATCTAATAATATGTCTTAAGATATTTGAATTTAGAATATTTTTACGGAGATTTTTATGGAAAATATTAAAAGGCATAAATAAATTACATATAATTTAAACAAAATAAATATAATTGGATATGGAAGAATATTTGTGGTAGCATGCTGTGTCACTCATCGCTACTCAAGTCATCCTTGTCCAAAGATTAACTATCATAGAAGGTCCTTCATAATGTTTATTACTTTCATTGGTACTCTTAGACACAGTTGACGGTAAGTGAGGGGAGAAATGTGTATAAGCAGCAATTCCATGGGACTGGACCAATTTCTCTATGAAATTGGATTATGGTAAATTTGGCAGAATTTGATTTCTTGAGAATCCAAAATCTATCATACCAAATATATTAAACTTAAGAATTCTGATCTAATTCTATTTCTAGACTATTCATTCCTGCATATCAAACGAGACCTAAAAGCAAATAGAAATTTAAATTCTAAAGTCTAAAGGAAGTTAAATATACTTAAAATCATAAATATGAAAGAAATATATAAAAAAATTGCAAAAAAAAGAGTTAAAATGAAATCAAATTAGATAACTATATGCATTTATCTGCCAGAATAGAAATTTCTTTGGAATTGATTTTTGTAAGAAAAGAATGAACAATAGGGATAGATGAAGAAAATTAAATAAACATGAGATTTTGAAAAAAGAAAAAAAAAAATTTCTTGGTGATGAGATAAAAAACAAACCTACATCATAAATAATAAAAAATTAAAACACATAAATAAATTATGATAAAAAGTCACATAAATTAATGTTAAAATTGATTGAAATAGATCTAAAAAATATAATCTTAAATTATAAAATATAATAATAGGTCTTAAACTATTTGAATTCAGAAGATTTTTATACAAATTTTTCTAGAAAAATTAAAACACACAAATAAATTAAGTAAAAAATTGGACTTAAATTAAACAAAACATACATAATTAGTTATGAAAAAATTTAAAGAAGATAAACAAATATGCAATTGATTGAAATAGATCTAAAAATATAATTCTAAACTAAAACAAATCTAATAATAGGTCATAGGGTATTTGAATTTAGAAGATTTTTATAGAGATTTTTTTGAAAAATATTAAAATACATAAATAAATTATATAAAAAAAATATATAATTTAAACAAAATAGATATAATTAGTTATAGAAAAAATAGATATAATTACTTATGATTAAAAGAATCTCATTAGATTTGATATTTTTAATTTAAAAAGATAATAGTATTAGTTCCGAACCTAACTCCGAAGAGTTTTCGAAGCATATAATCACAGTAAACCTCATTTGAAGCAGCAGAATCATTCCATAGATACCCATATAGGTTACCTACTTTTATATATATAATAACTAGACGTAATGCACAGATTCATTTAGTCATATATCAAAAAAAATAAATATTTAAAAATAAGAAAATATATAACAAATAATAAAATTAAGTATTAGAAAACTAAAATTAAAAAATAAATTTAAATAAATTTAAGTCATAATACATGTTTAAAATACTTGGAATTTATTAATTTCCAAAAAAAAAGTTATAAGTATTGTCTCTCTCAATACACCCAAGATATGAGTAAAAAAATATTATAAGATTTAGTGTTTTAATAACTATAAAATCAAATAATATCTTACTAAAAAATATTATTTAAGGAGATCTTTTTGGTAAAAAATTAAAACACATAAGATTTAAAAAAGATAAATAGTCATTATGATTAAAAAAATTCTATTAGATTTGGTGTTTTTAATTTCAAAATGTAAAGTAAAATAATAGGTCTCAACTCCATATAGAGATTTTGAAGCACGAAATTATGATGCATGGGTTTTGAAAAAGGGAAAGAAAAATTTTCTTAATAATTAATGAGATACAAAAACAAACCTGCATGAAATCAGAAATACGAAAGAAAATGTGGTTTTAGTTTGAAATGAGGAGGAAGAGAAAAATTCAGAAACAATAATTTTTTAATAGAGAGTAAAGAATTATGTATAGAAAAAATTGTCAATATCACAAAAAATTATATAATTTTTCTAAACTTAAACGAAATAAATATAATTAGTTATATTTTAGCACTTTTAAAAAAAAATTTCTTTGAAAATTATTAAAACACACAAATAAGTTATATAAAAAACTACATTTAATTCAAATGAAATAGATAAAATTGGTTAGGAAAAAAATTAAAATACACAAAAAAATTATATAAAAAATTAGATATAAATTATACAAAATATATATAATTAGTTATGGAAAAAAATAAATCACAGAAATAAGTATTATAATTAATTGAAATAGATCTAAAAAATATAATTCTAAATTGAAAAATCTAATAATAGGTTTTAGGATATTTGAATTTAAAATATTTTTTATGGAGATTTTTTTGGAAAATATTAAAACACATAAATAAATTATATAAAAATTTATATATAATTTAAGCAAAATAGATATAATTAGTTATGGAAAAAGTAAATATAATTGGTTATAGAAAAATATTTGGGGTGGCATGCTGGGTCACTCATCACCATTCGCACCTCGTCCAGAAAATCTCCCATAGAAGGTCCTTTATGATGTTTGTTACTCTCGTTGATCCTCTTAGGCACGACTAATGGTGGGGGGGGGGGGAAGAGAAATGTATATAGGTAGCAATTCCATAGAACTTGACTAATTCTATCGAGCTCTTGATAGAATTGGGACAAATTTGTCACACCAAATATGCAAAACCTAAGAATTCCTTTGCAATTTTATTTCCAGTCTCTTGATTCCTGCATATCAAACAGAAGTTAAAAGTAAATAGAAATTTAAATTCTAAAACTTGAGAGAAGATAAATATACTTAAAATCATAAACATGAAAGAAATATATAGAAAAAATCGAAACGAAAGAGTTAAATTGAAATCAAATTAGATAACTATATGTATTTATCTGTCAGAATAAAAACTTCTTTGGAATTGATTTTTGTAAGAAAAGAATGAATAATAGGGAGAGATAAAGAAATTAAATAAATATGAAGTTTGGAAAAAGGAAAAGAAAAGTTTTCTTGGTGATGAGATACAGAAACAAATCTACAAATCTACAGGGAATTGGAATAAAAAATACAAAAGAGAATGTGACTTTAGTTTGAAATGTAGAGTAAGAAAAAAAAACCTAAAAATAATGATTTTAAATAGAGTGTAAAGAATTATCTATAAAAAAAATTGTTAGCTATCACAAAAATCTAAATAAATTTTCTCAATTTAAATGAAATAAATATAATTGGTTATATTTTAGTGCTTTTAAGGGGATTTTTCTAGACAATATTAAAACACACAAATAAATTATATAAAAATTACATATAATTTAAATGAAATATATATAATTGGGTAGGGAAAAATTAAAACACATAAATAAATGATGATAAAAAATCACATAAATAAATATTAAAATTGATCAAAATAGATCTAAAAAGTATAATCTTAAATTATAAAATATAATAATAGGTTTTAAACCATCTGAATTCAAAAGATTTTTATGTAGATTTTTCTAACAAAAATAAAACACACAAATAAATTATATAAAAAATATATATAAATTAAACAAAACATACATAATTAGTCATGTAAAAAATTAAAGCACATAAATAAATATTATAATTGATTAAAATATATCTAAAAATTATAATTATAAACTAAAAAATCTAATAATAGGTCAAAGGGTATTTGAATTTAGAAGATTTTTATTGAGATTTTTTTTGTAAAATATTAAAATACATAAATAAATTATATAAAAAAGTGTATATAATTTAAACAAAATAGATATATTAGTTATGGAAAAAATAGATATAATTGGTTATGATTAAAAAAATCTAATTAGATTTGATATTTTTAATTTAAAAAATAATAAATAATAGTATTAGTCTTGAACCTAATTCCAAAGCAGAGTATCCGAAATACAAAATTATAGCAAATCTCATTTGAAGTATCAGAATCATTTCAAAGATATCCATACCGATTACCTACTTATATATATATATATGCACGGAATATATGGTTTATTAGGTTAGCTTTAAAACAAGCAAATATATAAAAACCATTTAAAAGTAGCAAAACATATAACAATTAGTAGTGATAATGTTAATGAAAAATGTTAAGCAGATGACAACAAAAATTAAATTCATTGGGATGGATTAGTAACCACTTTTCTACCGAATACTACAACTTAAAATTGATTGTATGTGAATACATATCCAACACCGTACAAAACTATTGGATCTTATCTATTTTCATTGTTCAAACCTGTTAATTGCTTATTGAATTTTCTAAATGATACAATCGTTATGTTGAAACTTATGCTATGTTTGGGAGTTTTTTTTTTAAGGAGAAGTGGAATAAAATAGAATGACTATATGTGTTTAGCCATTATTTGAGAAATTTTTCTTTATGAGGGAATGGAATGACAATGAATTATCACATAAGTCATTCTTAACCATTTTAAATCTAATTTTTCCCCCAAATTGGAGAGCTAAGAATGGAATGATCAAAAGTAATTATTTAAATTATAAAAACACTCATTAACCCTAATAAAAAAGAATATTAATTCTCATGATTTTTTTCACTTTTTCTATACCACCAAATCTATCCTACCATATTGTATGTTTCTTGATATATCATTATCTGTCACACCCGGAGATGTGATGTGGATGGCGCAGGAAAATGAAAGAAAAGGGTGAAACCGGCCTGCGCGGTGAGAGGCCGATTTCGGAGGAAGTCGCCACCAAAATTTTGAGGGAAATTTTGGAAAATCGGAACAAAAAAACAAAAAAGGATAAGGATTGGTTTGCGAATCAAAGTTGGGTTCAGGAGTACGATTGTGAGTGGGGAAGGTGTTAGGCACCCCCACAACACCGGTTCCTAAGAACGGTTACCTTAGGTTGATCATGCAATTTTTATGGCTTTTTATAAATTTATTTTGATTGCCCTTTTACCATTCACATGCAAAAATAAATATAAGAAAAAAATGAAAAAATAAAAATAAAGTATAAAATGAAAGTATGAAAAGGTGGGGAAAATAAATTAAGAGGAAAATATTATTTATTTTAAAAAATGGACTTAAAAAAAGTAAATTGGTAAATATTTATTAAATTAAGAGAAAAAAAATACCAAATAAATTAGAGAATATTTATTTATTTACAAAGGCGGACTTGACCCAGGATCAGAGCCTGGGGCCTACGTACCCTGCGATAGGGATCAAAGTCGACGTAGTTCGGGCGTAAAAATGCGTGTCACTGGGTTGATATTTTTTATTATTATATATATTCTTTGAAAATAGAGGTTTATAGAAAATTATTTTGTCTTTCCACAAAGAAAACAATTTTTAGAATTGGTTGATGTGTTTTAATTTGTAAAATACAGATTAATTTTCATTACTTGCTCTTTTCATTTATTTATCTTTGGTTTAATCAATTTTTAAAAGAGAAGATATATTTTTCCTCAATTTAGAAAATATGATTAAAATTATATGTGATTTGAACATTTTTATTTGAAAAGAAAATATTTGAAAACAATTTTATTTTTACATAATGAAATCAATTAGCTCATGTGGTGACTTTATCACTCACATTTACCTATTGATACCTAAGTGTCCACGGTAGCGTTACTCGAGACAAAAAGGCATAAAAAGTTCAAAAGAAAACAAAATTTTTTTTTATACAAATGATTTTTTGTTTTATTTTTATTATAAAAATCATTTTAACACCTATTTATTTATTATTAAAAAAATGTGATCATTACGTATGTTTTGAAAAATAATAATCAGCATATGTGGTGACTTCATCACTCACAAGTTACTGACCTGTATTTAAAATATCCTCAGTGTTTCCACTCGAGACGGATAAGCATAAAGATTAAAAAAAGGTTTGAAGAAAGACAAATAATTTTTACACAAATAATTTTTATTTTCTTTTTATAGAAATAGATAGGATCCATTTAACACATATTTACTTATTTAAAGAAGAAACATTAAGACAAATACAAAATGTGGTTATTACATATATTTTTGAAGAGAAATAATCAGCATATGTGGTGACTTTATCACTCACAAGTTACTTATCAACATTTATATGCTCACGGTGATGCCACTCGTGGCAAAAGGCAAAAGGCTTAGATAAAATTAAAATAAATGAAATCATTTTTATATTAAATTATAAAAACAAATACGATTATGATCGTTTTATAGAAAGAAAAGCGGTAAAAGGAATTTTAAAAATATGACTTTTACGTATATATTCATAGATTATTTATTTTTATTTGTTTATTTGTTTTATTTTTATATATATTTTTTAGAAAAAGAATCAATCAGGATCTGTGGTGACTTTATCACTCACAATTCACTAATTAACACCTAAATGTCCACGGTGTTACCACTCGGAACATAAAGGCAAAAATAAAAATTTGAAATAAGGGCTCTCATTGAATCATTTATTTTTATTATTAAAAAAAATAAAATAAAATAGAAACCATTGGTACTCATAAATGTATAAAATAAATAAATAAGTAAATAAAATAAAATAAAAATAAGATTTAGCCAACGTTTATACCATGACAACTCCTCACTCATGGTATAATTGACTGACACTCCATAAGCATTCACGGAGACTAAGTCTCTCGAGATAAACTCTAAAGATCTCTTTTTTTTTCTTCCCTTTTTTTTTGTAAATTATCTTTCCAAAATATATATATATATATTGGGGTATTAAATAAATAACACATCCAATAAAGCTCTCATGGAGACATAATCGCTAAAAAAAAACTTAAAGCATATGATCACAGTAACGTCACATAGATTGAGCTTGGCTTTTCAAACATTTTTTCAACCTTTAAACACTTCAAAGTTATGAATGAAGCATATTAATGTTATTAACAAAATCCCATTTCCATTTAATAGCATCCAGGTCAAACTAAAGCGTAAAGATGCTGCCATTGCCATTTATCCAGTATACATATGTAAGCTAGAGCTAAAACCCAACACTTCCAAAGCTGCATTTAGGGAATTGGGCTGGGGATTCATCATCAAACTCCACCATTAGTGTACAGCCAAACAGAAAAAAAAACAATAAAAATAAAAAGGGAATGTAAGAAGTCACGGTAATAAACTCTAGACTCCAAACTCTCTTCACATTTTGTCAAATACCCAACACACGTTACACAGCATCACTGAAGGGTATAGTCTGACACACAACATCATTCAAATTTCTTCAAGCTCTTTGCACCAACAGGGACAAACATCTACAGATTTCTTGTTTGTTTTGTTTGTTGTTTGTTTTTTCTTTAAACAAGTAACACCTCCAATAAAGCTCTCATGGAAATATAATCACCAAAAATACCAAAACAAAAAATGATGAGAGAGAAAAAAACTTGATGCATATGGTCACAGTAACGTCACACAGATATTAACGCTTTCCTCAAAATCCCATTTCCGATTAATGGCATCCTGGTCAAACTAAAGCATAAAGGTGCTGCCATTGCCATTTACCCAGTATACATGTGCAAGCTAGAACTAAAATCCAACACTTCCAAAGCCACATTGAGGGAACAGGGCATAGGATTCATCATCAAACTCCACCGTCAGTGTGTAGTCAAACACAAAATAAAAAAGGAAAGTAAGTAGTTACAACAATAAACTACTGACTCCAAACTCTCTTAAACATTTTGTCAAACACCCAACACGCTTTTACGTAGCGTCACTAAGACATATAATCCAACACACAACATCAATCAAATCTTCATCAAGCTCCTTACGCCAACAAGAACAAACGCCTACAGATTTACAAAACATCTACAGATTCACAAGAAAAATTAACCTCCTAACAGCCACATGAGAGTTCGACAGTAAAGAAGTTACCCCTGAGTATCAAGTTGCGTCCTGTTTCTCTGGCTTGCCCGTTCCTTGCTTCTTCTTCTCTATTTTTTTTAAAAAAAAACCCCTTCCTTTCCTTTGTCTTCACATTTGTTCAGAGCCTTCCCCCTTGTCACCCAGTCTTCTGCTCCTCGGAGTACCTTCCTCGGCCTCTTAGTTTTTTCCAGCAATTCTCCACCCTCTCTCTGTCTCTGCCTCCCAAAAAATCCCCCCTGTGTTCCTTTCTCCATCCCCTTTTATAGAGTCGTTGCAAGTAGAGAAAGAGAGAAGCCAAGCGCGTGGTCTCTGTTTGGTAGCCTCTCATTACCCATCTCACGCCCTTCATTCTCTGCTACACTCGATCTGATCTGCACATCCTTCTCCCATTTTCTCGACTGATTCGTGGACCCCCATATGCTTCCTCACCCCCACTACTCTACCGTACCAGGTACAGAGTAGTGGAGGGAAATGGCTTGTCGCTTTTGCCTCCGCTCTTGCTCTCATGCTCTCGCCTTCCCTGACATGCGTACAGAGCCATCGTGGTTGAGCTTCTCCATTTCTGGCTCTTACGCACGATCATTTCCTGCCTTCCCTTCACCATCATGCTCTCTCCTTTTCTCCTTAATCACGCCACCGTTCTTGCTTTCGCTCGGACTCCCTCTGCTCTGCCTTCTTTTTTTCTTTTCTCGGCCGCGGTTCAGATTGCCTCTGCTCGTCCTCTTAGCCCTCAATTCCAGCCCCCTTCCTTCGTCTCTATCCTCGCGGTTCTCTTTCCTCCCTTTTGAATTTTTTTTTTGGCCGAGTTCCCTCTAGCTTACCTCCGGCCGAGCCCTAAGAGCTCCCTCTGATTTGCCTTCGGTCTCCCGCGGCCAGTCTCGTCTCTAGTCTAAACTCCCCTCTCGATCTCCCATCTTCCTTCCTCAGCCTTTTTCCTCTCGCTCACGGCTTTTTCTTTGCTCTCTCAGCTTTACTCTGCCTCAGCCGCGGTTCTTTCTTCGCGGCTTGCTCCTCTCTCATATTTTCTCACAGCCGAGCTCCCCTGAGCATTCGGTCCTGAGCCCTAATTGAGGGCTCAGGAATTTGGGGGTCCCATATTATTATTATTTATTTTTTTATTTTATTTTATTTTTTTTAAGGTTTTAGCCCAAAATTTTGTTTGTTTGTTTTTTTTTTTTACGTATTTCAGATTTTGGGCCGAATTTTGGCCCAAAACCTTTTTTTTCATTTTAATTAATTTTTATTATTATTATTATTATTTTATTTTAGGGCTTCGGTTTCAGAAACTTTTTTTTCTTTATTTGTTATTTTTTATTTATATTTTATTATTATTATTATTATTTTAAAAAATTTATTATTATTTTATTTATTATTATTATTTTTTATAAAAATGTCCGGATAAAGTGAGGTGTTCACATTATCACATCAATCGAATCACTTCAATCACATCATATCTCATAGTATAATTGAATTATTGCTTCAATGTATGTTTTCTTCCATAAGTCTTATGATTTATCATAGTTTTCTTATTTTTTATACTTTATCATAGTTGGTTTAGTTATTTTTATTTCTTGAATAAAATTTTTACTTTCTTCTTAATATTATTATTAGAAGAACCAAGTTGTTTTACAATTTATTATTATTATTGTTTTTATTGGAAGATGTTTATATTAAAAAGTAAAAGCAATATAAATTTTTTTATATGAAAAAAGAAGGCTTTTTGACCATGATGCTATAAAAAAAATTCCCAATATATTACAAGTTGAGAAATAATTTCTAAGATATTATAAAAATTATATGTCAGACACTGATATACTTCTTAAATCTTGTTTTTTATTTAGTGGGAAACATCTTGGCGCCTAAGGCATCGAGATCTTTCCCCTAATTTTGCAAGGGTCAGGTCCCACTAGTACCCTATCTCTTAATTTTTTTTTGTTTCCTTCATTAATTTTTATTTCTAAATTTTTGTTAATATTTTTTCAATTTCCCAAATCATACCAAAATAAATATATATAAATCATATATTAAATAATATAAATTAATTATTCAGTAAAATATATTTTTTTAAATATTTCTAAAATCATATAAATCTCTCTATATTTTCAAAACATAAATTTTAATCAAGCTTTTAACGTAGAAAATATATTTTTATTAATTAAAATTTATATTAATATACTAAATAACTATAACAGTAGAATATATTATCCTTCCTTCAATATTGCTAACATTATATAAATTTCATTTTATTTTTAAAAATTACATTTTCGTCAAACTTCTAATTTCGTTAATGAAGTAAATATGATGAATAAGAGAGAAAAATAAAAAAAATAAGAAGGAGAAAATAAGACTAATCTTTTAAATTTAAGAAAATAAGATAATTTAAAAAGAGTTATCTTATTTTCATAAATTTAAATAATTAGTCTTATTTTCTTAAATTTGAGAAAATGATATTATATTCTACTGTTATCGTTATTTAGTATATTAATATAAATTTTAACTAATAAAAAGTATATTTTTTGTGTTAAAAACTTAACTAAAATTTATGTTTTAAAAATATAGAAAGATCTATATGATTTTAGAAATATTAAAGAATATATTTTGCTAAATAATTAATTTATATTATTTAGTATATGATTTATATTTATTTATTTATTTTGATATGATTTGGGAAATTGAAAAAATATTAACAAAGATTTAGAAATAAAAATTAAGAAAGAAAACAAAAAAAATTAAAAAATAGGGTAGTAGGGGGAGGGGTCAGGCCCTGCAAAATTAGGGGGAAAGATCTAGATCTTTTCCACTAAATAAAAAAAAATTAAAAAAGTATCTATCGGTATCTTAGGCATCGAGATGTAATTTTTATAGTATCTTAAAAATTATTTCTCAACTTGTAGTATATGGGAAAATTTTTATTTTTTTTGTAGTACGTGGTCAAAAAGTCAAAAAAGAAGAACTTGTTTTTTATTTAAATTTGCTAATAAAGGTAATTTTTTGAAAAAAAATGTATGATTTATTCTATTTTATCCATTTTATAATAATTTTCAAACAATAGTTAAATAAGACTACTTCTTCCCCTCATAAAATTTCCAAACAATAAAACATTTTGTTCCATTCCGTTCCATTCCATTATGTTTTATTAATTATCATTTCATTCCATTCCGTTATAAACTCTCAAATATAGCCTTAATTATTTGTTTCCATTTATTGAAAATTATTTAACTATTTTGAATTTTATTACACTATTTAATACCTACATAAATCATTTTAAATTTCTAATTATTGAATTTGAAATGATAAAATTTATTGGATTGACGATACTTGAATATGATTCAGTCAGATAAATATACAAAAAAGTTCAGATTGAATTTAAAAATAATCAATATTAAATTCAGTTTTTTAAAAGTGATGCGTAGCCATGCGATTAATAAGCCCAAGTTTCACTCATGAATTAATTTTTCTTTAACCCAACTCTTCCTAACTAGTGAGAGATGTTCAATCCTAATGAAAAACTCATCAAAATCACAAATATTTCAAAAACTGATTTGTTAGGAATCTTTGTTGAGAAAAAACTATAACCGTCAAAACTCAATTGCAACAATTAAACAAATATAATATTAATAGCATTGCATCCTGTGGGTGCATGGTTTTGTTTTAATAAATTTAATTAAAAATAGTTTTGATATAAAAAAAATTATATGGTTGCCATAAATAATGAATTCACATTTTAATATATATTTAAATATGAGGCTTCTAATCAAAACATATCTTAAAAATTCTATATCTACTTATTAATTATCAATAGATGACAATTTTAATAACTTGACTTATAGTTTATAATTGATATGTTAATCATACAATTAGAAATATGGACCCAGTTTAATGGATTGGCTAACTTAATCCACACAAAAAAATGTATGTAAAGTTGTAAGAAATTGTCACCCATTTTAATTTGGTATTTGATCCAACCCCTTTTTAATTTAACCTAATTAAAAAATTGACTATTGGAAACATTTAGCGTTGGTTTGTGAGTAAGAAAATCATATAATTTTTAAATCATATAAGGTGCAAATGTATTACAACTTTCAGATCTCAGATTTGAAAATGAACTTAAAAAAATTGATCTTAACCCTTGTATTTTTTAATTAATTAAGAAATACATTAATTTTAAAAAAATAACTATGTAGATTGCAAGTTATATTTTGTTTAATATATTAATATGACAATGATATATAAAATATTTACTATGTCAGATTTAATATTATAATTGAAATTTAGTACAATGTCCTTTCTCCCAATCCATTATCTCAATATCTTTATTTTTGCCTTCATATTCCTTGTCATCTCCACTTGCATCAAATTGCTTGTCTAAGCTTTGAGTGTTGTATAGCCCCCTTTGAAGGCTTTAATTCCAGTAATACTAGTTATTAGAAGCCAAGGTAATCCTCTAACCTTTAAAGGCATAAGACAAATAACAATACAATGAAAATGCATCAAACAACACATCAATATATAAAAGTGAAAATTTGATAAAAAAAATGTATAAAAGTGATAAAAAAAACTTGTAACTTGTGTTGAGATATTTGATTTGATAAATAATGATAAAATTTTAACCAGAGAAGACATTGTCATTGTTGTTCTTTCTAAAACCAATACTCACTAGTCTCTTAAAGTTTTTTAATATAAGACTCGAACTATTGCGTCCCCTAAAACAATTCCAAAATATTTCATCTCATGTGCCAATTTCATAAAGAACTAAAAGAGCCAAAATATAAGAAGCAAAACATTATCGATAAAAAAACATTACACATTACCTTCCATCAGCCACTTTATGTATTATTGAGCCTTCAACGATAATTAAAGAAAATTAGTAGTAGATGTACATGCAATGAAATGACATTAAAAGCAATTATGACCTGAAGCATTATGCTTCAAGGGTACGTGGTAGGACAATATGCTTGGATTGGAGGGTGTTAAATAGAAAAAATTATCAAAATGATATCAACCTGATTTGATTTTTATGAATAATAACAAAGAATATTTTCCTGTGCTTATATTATGTACAACAGTTAACAGTTGAATGCAATATTATTCAACCAAAGATTTTATTGTTATTAAACTCAATATTGTTACCCAAATCATATATTATCTATAACAATATATATACTTGTTATATACCCGAATATAGGAGCAGTGGGGGATTATATACACTTTGACTGGTTCAAAGATATATTATCTAAAAGGTATAATTTTATGATTTAAAAAATAATATATATTAATTTGCAATAAAAAATAAAATAATAAAAATGGGCGGTCATTTTGATTTTATAATTTAACTGATTAACACTTATTGTATATATATTGGATATAGATTATTAAGCATTTAAAAATATTTCAATGATAGATATTATAAAATATTAACATCATGTTTATATATATATATATAGTATAGATAGATAGATAAAATATTTTGCTGATTAGTTATCTTTATATTTGGAAATTTTGAAGGTATTTTTGTTACATTGTTTTGTTTGTTGGTATAATTTAACTGAAACCCTTTTATTTAGAGTTGGTTAAATAATTAAAAAAATAATCAATAAGAGTTTAAATGTGTATATATAATATAAATAAATATGAATGATATAATATAGATATAGATATTATATGTACAATATAAATATTTGCATAGTTTGTGATATGTTTATTAGAAGATTTATTAATTTAAATTTATGACAAGATTTTTATCAAAAAATCTAAAACTCATAAATATATACATAATAAAAAATATTAAATAGTTATAATTAATAGTATCTCATAAGATTTAGTTCTTATATATACTTTTAAATTATAAAACCAAATGATAGAATATGAATTTAGGAGATTTTTTAGGAGATTTTCTGGGAAAAATTAAAATACATAATACATAAAAAAGATTAAAAATATAAAATAATTGGTTATGATTAAAAATATCTCATAAGATTTAGTCTTTTTAATTTTAAATTATAAAATTAAATGCTTGATTTCAGTTCCGAATCTAACTCCGAAGCAGAAAGTCTAAAGCATAGAATTGCAGCAAACCTCATTTGAAGCACCAGAATTATTTTGAAGATATCCATACAGGTTACCTACTTTTATATATATAATATATACATAAGTTGAATTATATATTTATGTAAATAATTTGTGCAAGTTTATATGCTCATCTTAATAACAAAAATTATTACCATAATGACAATAAATTATATTTATTTAAATTTAAATATACGTAGCAAAAAATGAGGCCAAAAAAAGATATGTTGCAAAAAAGTTGCTTTTATCTTACAATTATATCTTCAACCTTAGTTGACTAAGTTTAATGTCATATTTATTGATTTAATACAAAACTATGTGGCATTATAATTTGAAGTGAGAAATTTGTGGGAATTCATATGCGCATCTCAGCTGTAATAACTTATTTTGATATTCATGATTATCAATAAATATTTTGAAGATTTATATTTTAATCATATTTATAATTTAATAGTGATATATACTTTAAATTCATACTAAAAACAATTTACTACCTTTATGTATGTCAGTTAATATGTGGAATAAATATTTATTGATGATATATTAAACAAAATGTTGAATCAAAACTCAAAGGATCTAGCAATAAAGCATATAATGATTCACTAAATCACATGGCAATATATGCATGAAATTCAGACCTACATTGAGGCTCACAACGGAAGCATACTACGTGGACTCACAATATTGTAGTATATGTGCTTGGGGATGCTAATTATATACTCCCTCTGATCCACGTTATAAGGTATTTTATATATATTATATGCATATTAAGAAAATTACTTTTTTACCTTAAATCAATATAAAAAGTACTTATTTTCCTATTTTACCCTTATTAAATATTTCATTCTATTATTATTTTGGAATTATAAATGAGGAGAGAAGAAGTTTTAAAGACAGGGGTAAAATGGAAAGAAAAATATTTAATATCCTATATTTTGAATAAAAAATTTATCATGCTTAATATCTTATAATATGCACATAAGGGAGTATATATATTAATATTGATATAGAGGGAATTAACTATTAAGGCCCATTTGGTTAGCAAATATATATATATATATATATATATATATTTCATCACGCGCTAAGCAAATGTAAAGTATCTATTAGACTATTTTATCTCCTGTAATTATTATTTACAAATATCTATTTTTATTACTAAATTATTAGAGACACATAGGATCTTTTATATATAAAATTCAGTTATTTATTTATTTTTTTGTTTTATTTCATTACGCTTGATAAGAAATATCTAAAAAAAATTCTTTTCTTTGAGTTGAAGGAGCGAAAAAAAAAAGGTAATTCATTGAAGGAGGAAGAAATTGTATAAGATCAAAACGGGAAAATTTGTAATTGCAACAGCAAATGCACTTAAATAGTTAAATAGGTGTTGTGAAAGTGACAAGGTATTTGGACGGAATACAATTTTAATTCATTCCTATATCCCTATATGTGTGCTTTGGCCTATGTTTTGAATATTAAAAGATAAGGAAACTGCATGAATGCATAGAATACTTATCTATATAAAATCGATAAAAGATCGAAGAGTGTTATACTGATCTCATTCTTTCTACAAAACATGGGCTCCACAATTCAATTCATAACTTATGGATATATTTAACATGTTTTTATCAAAATCAAATACGTAGATTTTAAATTTAAAAATAAATTAACAGTTATTATAGAATAAAAGATATATAAAAAATCCATTCATCCTGATTTGTTAGACTAAAATGCATTAATTATATAAATTGAAGTACCTGAATTTTTTCCTAATACAACTTTATACACATTTTTATCAGATATATCGATTATCTAATTTTTACTGGAAAGTTTTCTAAATTTTAGTTGATGTACGAATAATCATTGACATGTCATATTTTATAATGAAATAATACATTAATAAGTAGTAAAATTATTTACATAAATTTAACAATTCATTATTAAACTTTAAGAATCAAGATAATTATTTTGGCCCAAAAAAAGAATCAAAATAAATATCTATTCATGATCCACCAAGTTCGGAGGTTACCCTATAAAATATAACGTAACTCTCCCTTGTGCGAGTCAAGGTAGTGATCACAGACTGCAAGCGTTGCAGAGAGTGGACGAAGGACCATCATGGCCTCCATCGAGGTAGAGCACACAATTTTCAAAGACGACAACGACGAATCACCGATCGAGGAGGTCCGTGTGACAGTACCCAACGCCGACGACCCGACGCTACCGGTGTGGACATTCCGGATGTGGTTTTTGGGTCTCATCTCAGTGGCGCTCCTCTCCTTCATCAACACGTTTTTCCAGTACAGGACTGAGCCCATGGCCGTTACCATGATCTCGGTTCAGGTCGCTACGCTTCCGATAGGCAAGTTCATGGCCAAGGTGCTTCCAGCAACCAAGTTTCGGGTCTTCGGGTGGGAGTTCTCACTCAACCCGGGTCCGTTTAACGTGAAGGAACACGTGCTTATTTCAATTTTCGCCAACGTTGCCAGTAGTACAGCCTATGCCGTGGGTATTGTGGATATCATAAAGGCTTTTTACGGTAGAAAGATTAGTTTCATAGCTGGTTGGATCCTCGTCATCACAACGCAGGTGCGTTCATTTGTATGCTTAAGTGTCCATACTATACACCCAATAATTACCATTTTATCCATCCGCGTATAATTTGTACATTTGGTGCACTGTAAACTTAATATGTTTATTTTGTGATTTGAATGAATTTGTTACTATATGTGAGAGAGAGACACCCATAGATAGAGTAGTTTCGAAATATATTGATGGTAACACGCACATGGTGGGAGTAGGTTTTGGGCTATGGATGGGCTGGAATACTGAGGAAGTACGTGGTGGATCCTGCGCATATGTGGTGGCCTTCTACTCTTGTGCAAGTCTCGTTGTTCAGGTCATTTTCTCAAGTTTTTTTCCTCCCTGTTTGTTTAACCTACTATTTATAACTATATTTTTAAGTGTTTATTATGAAGTATTTTTAGAAAATATAATACATGTAATTTTTTTTCAAAAAAGGAGTTCTAACCCTGTTGTGCAGAACTATGTGTCAAAAAAAATTCAAAATTTTTGTAGCAAATGTTTGAATAGCTAACACAGCTAAATTAAAATAGATCCCCAATTTCTCAAATATATTTCTTACGAAATTTTGTGTTTGAAGGTTCGACATGTCATTCCTGGGTTTCAATTTTTTTTTCAATTCTTAAAAATTAATTTAACAGTAAGATCAACAATTTAAAAAAAATAGATGTATCATGTGTTGTATTCACACATTGTAAGATTTATGCGTTTCTTTTGTTTTTCACAATTTACATTGTCATTTTTTAAAATTAAGAAAATTCTAATTTATTGTTAATTCTTGCTTGACGTTATAGAGCTTATGAACACATTGAATAGTAATAAAAAAAATCTTCATAAATAGACGTTTCCCTTTCTGGCCATATTTCCAATAGACCTTATTTGTACTTAATATATATAAATTGACTTGATTGGCAGGGCTTTTCATGAAAAAGATCATAGGAGGATGTCGCGTGGGAAGTTCTTTTTTATTGCATTTCTATGCAGCTTTGCATGGTACGTAGTGCCAGGCTACTTTTTTCAGACCCTATCAGCCATTTCATGGGTATGTTGGGCCTTTCCCAAATCGGTAACGGCCCAACAAATAGGATCCGGCATGAATGGACTTGGGTTGGGTGCTTTTGCCCTTGATTGGAGCGTTATTTCTTCCTACCTTGGCAGCCCACTTGTTTCCCCCTTCTTTGCAATCGCCAATGTCGCCGTTGGCTACATCTTAATCATCTATCTCATGATGCCATTGGTGTATTGGGTGTTCAATCTCTATAGCGCCAAGAACTTTCCCATTTTCTCCAATGAACTATTCGTTTCCCAAGGCCAGCCATATAATGTATCGGCCATTGTCAACAACAATTTCGAGATTGATTTACAGCAGTATGATAAACAAGGTCGTGTGAATCTCAGTGCGTTCTTTGCTATGACCTACGGCATTGGTTTTGCTGCTATTGTTTCTACCTTGTCTCATGTGGCCATTTTTAATGGGAGGTAATGAATACTAGTATAATTGAATTAACTTGATTAATTCTTTTAGATTTTTTTTTTATGGGACTTTCAGCTAATAGACAGCCTGACGCAGGGAGATATATCACCAAATCAAAGCTTCACGTGCTGAGAAGGAAGACATCCACACCAGACTGATGAAGAAGTATAAGGATATACCCAACTGGTGGTTTTATGTGACTCTTGCAGTCTCATTTGTTCTTGCACTCGTACTCTGTATTTTCATGAAAGATGAAGTACAAATACCTTGGTGGGCACTCATCTTTGCAGCTGGGCTTGCTTTTATTTTCACTCTTCCCATTAGCATCATAACGGCCACGACTAATCAGGTGGGAATTAAATATTTTATTCTATAACTGGAAATATGATAATTATTTTTTCCCTAAATGATGCTCATAGAGACTATAAGAGAAACATATTCCAATTAATTAAAGCGTGACCGTAGTTTAAGAGAGGCTTTTACTAATCGTAATTTTGTTTCCCATTCATTTAGTCTCCAGGATTGAATATCATCACTGAGTATATAATGGGTGTGATCTCACCGGGCAAACCAATAGCCAATGTTTGCTTCAAGACCTATGGCTACATAAGTATGTCCCAGGCTGTTACCTTCTTAAGTGATTTCAAGTTAGGACACTACATGAAGATTCCCCCCCGGTCCATGTTCATAGTTCAGGTATCTATCTACTTATACTCAATAAAACATAATGACTACAGAATTAGAATTATACACTCGTTACATAAAGCATTGTTACACTTAGACATTTCATATACCATTTAAAGCAGACCTTATCAGAAAAATATTTAAATGGGAATTTGAATTTGTTGCATTATTTGACTTTGTATTTGTATTGTGCATAGATCACAGGGACTCTAATATCTGGAACCATCAACATGGGCGTGGCATGGTGGCTTCTGACTTCAATAAAGAACATATGTCATGCTAACTCCCTGCCTCCAAACAGTCCATGGACATGTCCCGGTGATAACGTCTTCTTTGATGCATCTGTGATTTGGGGTTTGGTTGGTCCAAAACGAATTTTCGGAGCTCTTGGGAATTACGGAGCACTCAATTGGTTCTTCCTTGTGGGAGCATTTGGACCGTTACTACTGTGGCTACTCCGGAGAGTCTTCCCTACTCAGAAATGGATTTCCCACATTCATCTTCCAGTGCTTCTTGGTGCAACTGCTAACATGCCACCGGCTACCCCGGTCAACTTCAATTGCTGGATCGTTGTTGGAACCATCTTTAATTACTTCGTATTCAATTATCGTAAGAAGTGGTGGCAACGTTACAACTATGTTTTATCAGCTGCGTTGGATGCTGGTACCGCAATCATGACGATTCTTCTCTTTTTCACTCTTACCATGGAAAATAAAGCCTTAAATTGGTGGGGTACATCTGGCGAGCATTGTGATCTAGCCACGTGTCCAACGGCCCAGGGCATAGTCGTTCCTGATTGTCCTGTATTTTGATTGTATGTTTGAATTCTTCGAGTCTCAAGACAGATAATGTGGAATACTAATGCTTTGTAAATTTTAGTTGGATGTTAGCCCTAGCCCCAATGGTGATTTAAGGAAAAAAAAAGTTTATAGTCGATTATCTTATCTTATGTACTCCCTCCGGTTCATTTTATCTCTCATTTTAAAGAATTTTTAACATTTTATTTTATCTGTTATTTAGGAAACCAATGAAACATTTATTGGCTTTTTTTTAATTATACCCAAATTCATTTTCTGCATTAAATTTATTACTACTTAAATGGATGACTAATAAAAAAGTAATTATTAAGGGCAATATAGTAAACTTACATTATTTATCCAGTTATTTATTACCTTCTTTAATCCTTGTGCGAAAATCTTAATCCTATGTTTACTGAGTTTTTTTCTCGATAGAATGGAATGAAGTGAAATGGTTAAATGAAGTGGATCATTGTTTGGATGGATTTTTTTATAAGAGAATGGAATGGCAAAAAAGAGCCTCTCAAGTCCTCTTTAACCATCCAAAATCCAATTTTTATTGTCCCCCAAATTAAGATGGAATGACTGGGAGTTTATATTATATTTATAAAATTACCTCAAATCTTATTAAAACACATATATATCTAATAATATTTATCATTGATTTCTACCTCATTACTCTTATTCTCTTCACTATATAGAGTCATTCATTGATCTCTCAACTACATCAACTATCCTTCCAATCTCTTTATAGCATGGGGTTTTTTAATTTTTTGTATTGGGGACTTTGAATTTAAAAACGGTGAAGAATTTTTCCCTTACAAATTGTAATTATAATCTTATATATTTATAAAGAATAACAAACAAAAAAAATCTCATGGTATAAAGACTACTTGGGAAAAAATATTTGAAGTTTATTAAAAAATATTTGTACTTTTTAATTTGAAGTAATTTCATATTTTTATCTAAATTAAATTATAAGGATAATATGAGAAAAAAAATGTTATAAATGATTCTGTTTTATTAATGTTATAATAACTCCCAAACAATGGCTAAATGAAATCTTTCCTTTCCACTTTATTCCATTAATGATCATTCTATTTCATACCATATTAAACTCCCAAACATACCTTAAACGTCACATAAAATGGGATGGAAGGAGTATTGATTAGGTCTCGTATGAGTTTTAGAACTTTATAAGTTCTAGAACTTCTCCAAAAGAAAATAGGGGGAATTACAGATTGGGACCAAGATGTAGAATTAATTAAATTTTTAGACCAACTGTTCATTTAATTACAATAAAGGATCAAATACAATTAAATAAAATTAAAAAATTGTGCAATTACTAAAATACCCCTAGACATCCCTTCATTTACCCCACCATTGCCGGTGACCGTCCAACAGTGTTGACCGGCTGGTAGTCACGGTCAACGATCACCGGTGATCAGTCAATGCTAGTCAACAATCGTCGGCACTGGTCAATGCCAGTCAATGGCAACTGGTTATCAATTGCAAAATTAGAACATGCAAATTGTAAAATATGAGTAAAAAGTTGCAAATTCCTGATAACTGATAAGGTTAAAATCTGATTGCTCTATGTTAAAATTATGAAAATAAGTTGTAAAATCAGAACATGGAAGTTGCAAATTCCTGAACTCAATTTAATACCTATAAAGTTAAAATCCAATTGCTCCATATTAAAATTCGAAGAATAAGTTGTAAAATCAGAATATGGGAGTTGCAAAATGTGAGTAACATGTTGCAAATCTTGGAGCCAATTTGATGTTTACAAAGTTAAAATCTGATTACTTCATGTTAAAATTTGAAAAATAAGTTACAAAATTAGAAGAGGAGAGTTGTAAAATGTGAGTAAGAAGTTGCAAATTCCTAGAGTCAATTTGATACTTATGAAGTTAAAATCGGATTACTCCATGTTAAAATTTGGAAAATAAGTTGTAAAATCAAAACAAAAAAATTGCAAATCCTTAGAGCTAATTTGATACTTATGAAGTTAAAATCCGATTTTAGCTTTATCAGTATAGAGTAATCGAATTTTAACCTTATCAACATCAAAGTGACTTCAGGGATTTACAACTTCTTATTCACATTTTGTAACTCCCCTGTTCTTATTTTACTACTTATTTTCCAAATTTTAACATAAAATAATTAGATTTTAACTTTGTAAGCATCAAATTGACTCCAGGAATTTGTAACTTCTTACTCACATTTTGCAACTCCGATCTTCTGATTTTATAACTTATTTTTTGAATTTTAATATGGAGCAATCGGATTTTAGTTTTATAGGCATCAAATTGAATTCAGGTATTTGCATCTCTCATGTTTTGATTTTGTAATTTATTTTCATAATTTTAACATGGAGCAATCAGATTCTAACCTAATAAAGGATTTGCAACTTCTTACTTATATTTTACAACTCACATGTTATAATTTTGCAATTGATAACCAGTTGTCGTTGACTGGCACCGGCGACCATCGGCCGATCATCGGTGATTATTAACCGTGGCTACCAACTGGTCAAACCTTGGTCAACACCATTGACCGGTCGCCGACCGCCGGCAATGGTGGGTAAATGAAGGGATATCTAGGGGTATTTTAGTAATTGCATAATTTTTTAATTTTATTTAATTGTATTTGGTCCTTTATTGTAATTAAATGAACAGTAGGTCTCAAAATTTAATTAATTCTACATCTTGGTCCCAATCTGTAATTCCCCAGAAAATATGTTTAATAGTGCTTCTGTAAATTTTTAGTTCCATTAAGTGCAATTAAACTGTGTGAACTCTGTTATAAAAAAAAACTGTGTGAACTCTTTTTGTTTGCGATTACCAAAAAAAGAATTTGTACCGAATGGCCAACACGTGAATGGTTAATAGGTAAATTAAGCACAAGTTTATCGAGCACTGGCGTTCTTATTCAAGGATTGGCTTCTGACCATTGAGCTAATAGATGACGATGAAAGACACAGGAAACTGGGACAAGTGAGATGAAAATCATATAATTGACCCCAAAAAAAATATCGCACAAAAAAATGAAGCTCAGAGTTCATTTTCGTTGCATATATAGATTGATGAATCCAGATTATTATTCTGTATTGTTCGCATGATAATTTCAGTCATCGGTGCCTTTCCTCGTCTCTGCAAGAAACAAGTCAATTACTGATTGTGGCATCCAAATCAAACACTTGTATTTGATCATCAACAACAGTAAACAAAGTGCTCGAAACAGTTCCTAAACAAAAATCCTCTACAAACAGAGATGACATATGTAATACGAGCCTCACGTTCAAACGCTTCAAGCCTTCAACCTTATTTGTACACAGTCGATTTATTATTAGTTGAAGGGGCTGCATATCGAGCAGAGAAGCCACGACGTGTATGTGCTTCATCGTCATCGACCCAACCATCATCGAAATTCTGAGCATAGCTTAGAGGGTCATACTTAAACCCACCAACGGGTCTGTATGAGCTTGCTCGCTTTCCCCATGGAAGCTTCACTTTGAGACATCCCCAGCATGAAAGCAACCCACCATCTGCTGTGCCTCTAGGTGATGAAGATGAACTTTTCTCCATCACTTTGGGATTACTTCATGGAACGAAACTCCAGTATCAGAACAAGCTTTGTGGGGTCTTTTTCTGTTCACAGCTTTCTTCTCTTGAGGATTTTGAGCGTGTGGTAGAGAATAACATATATAATTTACAAAATATAATAGGATGGACTATATATAACGAGTAAACTCTCTGGGATTTGAACTTGGAAATTTGAAAAATTAAGAATCATTAAGAGAATATGAATTTTGTCGCCTTGGGTTGATTTTGTGCAGAAAAAGAATCTGGAAAGTGCCATGGCACGGTAAATTTTTCTTTCGGTTAGTGGAACCGGCTGTTGAGGGACAGTTAGCTCATGAATCACAAAGTGGAAAGAAAATTATTCATTCTACTAATACTAATTCTAAATAAATCCTTTCAAGGTTCAAGCAGAGTTATTTTTAAAATGGTAAATAATATTACTAGCTACATCCTTTTTCCTACAAGCCATAGTGCATTACTAGTCTAATTACATTCTAATTCAAATGACACCATTTAAAACTTACCTTTATTGTAATTATGCGGACATAATTTGGGAAATTACGTAACACTACTCATAAATTACACTCATAATAAGTAATCAGGCGTGTGATCACTGCTAAAATTATATCTCTAATGGTGGATCGGGGAAAATTTCCTTAAATAGGTCATGTCATTGGCACCAATAATTCTTTTACGTTATTTCTGGTTGTTTATCATATTAAAATTTTCCATAAATTTTAAAAGCTTACTTTTCTTCAAAGCAAAGGATTGTGAATAAAAATTGTGTATCGATTTTTTTATTAACTTTTAACAAACAATTTTTTTTTTAAGAAAAAAGAGGGAAGTCTTATTTAAGTAGAGGCCTTACATAGTTTATGGGGACATTCTGGATGAAAATTTAACCATAACCAGTAGTGGAATACTTATCACCATAGATAAAGCTGTTGTACAGGAAAGAGACTTATTTTGTTTGATAATGAAGGTGTGGGGCTAAAATTTTTGGAGGTATTAAAAGAGAATATTCGTAGGAGACAACTTGTACATCTAATCCAAATTTATCGAGCGTACAGAACACTTTTCCTTATGATTTTATATCTCTCTCTTTTTGATCAGCATTTATGCCTTGGACTTCCTTCCGCGTAAACCGTCGGTGATACAGAAGTAGAATTAGAACACTCATCAAAGGCCCACCATTTCTCGTTTATTCACATTAACTTTTGAGGCTCTACTTTTTCCCCTACGTTTCGAACATGTTCTCCATACACAACTTGATGATCCATATTAGTGGCACTGGCACCACTAGGTAGAGCTACTTGTACTTGTTTTCAGTTGGTCCAAAAACAAAAGTTGTACTCGTTTTCACTTTTCTCATTCAGAACGTGTGATGTTCAGGAAGAGAACGGGGTCCGTCCGTTTGCAGAAGAATCCAGGGCTGCCCTCCTTTGATGCCATTGGTTACCTCCACATCCTAGTTGAACCACGCAGATGATATTTGGAAAGCTTGAATTTCCCGTTTTGCATTTGAAAAGTGAGGGGAATTACGTGTGTTTCTTTTCTTTTTTTTTACATAAAAATGATTTATTTTGAAGATATTTTTTTGTAGCTTGATCAATTTGAATAGTTTAACTTGATACTCTGATGGCAACAGAAACCAATTTCTCTTAGCATATAGAAAATAAATGATAGTTTCCTTTCAATCAGATTTGTTTTATGTACAAATTTATCAAAAATAAAAATATTTTTAATAAATCTAAACTGTACAAATTTAAGATGATATTTTTAAGGAGAGTACAGAGAATAAAAGTTACAGGGAGACACAAATTCCCCCACCGAGCATTCACAATTGGCAAAACCATTAGGTACAATGAGTCCAAGCGGTTGGGTTTTAGCCAAGTCAAGTCAAATTTTTTACTTCATGATTCATGTCCTTCGGTTTGGAAACAGAGATGGATCAACGTCATAGTTGTGCAAGTTTGCCAAAGAGGAGCAGCTGTACAAGATATTGCAGCATAGATTCACCACAAATTGCATTATAGAGAAGATAATGAATGGCAGCATATTCATCTGTGGTAATCAACAGAAATGTGTGCATAGCATTTGAGATAACCGACAGAAGGACGCCAAAAAGACCTCTGCAACTCCCAGGTAAATACTAAAAGCAGCTAAAGTTCTACACTGTAGATCGACAAACAGCAGGAGACAAACTGGGCGGGCCATTATGCATGATCCATGCATGTGATTCTGCGACTCTCATGTTGAGTTTTGAGGGTGCAATGAAAAACCTTGCTTCAGCATTAGTACTATCACGCACAGTTCCCCTGATATTTAATAATTCAGGTTGCTATTACAAATAGCATGATTTTTACCACAGACATATTGAATTAAGAATTAACTTGGTGTTTATTCAGAAAGGAAGGATCCTCCTTTCAAGTTGGAAGATTTTAAAGTGTTCGACGACTCCAGAAGATCTCCATCCATCTGTGTTAATTTGCACAGAACTTTGCACCTAAAGTCATTCCACATACTTCTTCCTTCCATCAGCTCAAGTCAAAAGTTCACACAATTTCATGGTTCTCAAAATACCTTATGAAACCTATATACATATTTCTAATGCTAAAAGGATTTTGAATTGAAGGTATCCATATATCTATATAAAGAAGAATGAAACTGATACTGTTCATTAGTCAAACAGTGTCCGCTTCTCTTAAGCCACATGTAGTGCGTATCATTTTTTTTTATCTCTCCTATTCAATGGGCCCCACTTTCTTTTCTATATTTTATTTTTGTTTTCTTAATTTTAGTTTAATTTAATTAAATTCAATTAGTATAATTTATTATCAATGCTTTTATTTTTGCCAAAATTCAATTATTTTTTAATTTTAAATTATTTTATTTATTATTTTAGTTAATATTATTTTATATCAATTTTTTGGGAGAGGAGAGGAGACTTTAAGCATCCTTAATTCTCACTCTAATTTATTTTGTGTTTCAATAGAGATAATAAAATTAAGTATTATGCTTTATTTTTACTATAGTTTTTTTTTTCAATTTTTAATTTTTTTCTGAATTCTAAAATTGTTTTCTTTACTTTTATATCCATTAGTAATTCTGAATTTAAATCTTAAACTTCATTATGAAAACAATATTTTTTTTTTTGAGTATCATATTTATAGGGGGGAGAATACTTTTTTAATTCTAAAAATTTTTTCTTACCTTTATACTCAATTATTATTTCTAAATTTGAATTTTAAACTTCACATATATTTTAAATTATTTTAAACTTCACATGTCAATTAAGATGTATATGGAATTTCATTGGATCCAACATCTCTTTCTATTTGAAATAGAATTTTTTTCATTATTTTTTGGACATTTTTTTTTTGTAAATGGGGCCCATGATGATAGATACACAAAAAAATTTTCACCATTTTTTCCATTATTTTCTGGAAAATTAATGAATTTTTTTTTACCTTGAGACAAGATAAATGGACAAATAACGTTGGCCTAAAAAATTTCAAATTTTTCCTCTTATTTTGAAATTCAAATTTCTCTCTCTTATTTTAAATTTCAAACTCCATATTTTCCCATTTCAAATTTCTGATTTCTTTTCTATTCTATTATCTCATCACTCTCATTCTCTTCTTCCCCAATCTCTTTTTTCTCCTTTTCTTTCATTACTCTCTCATTTGTCTTCTCCATTTTTTAATCTATTTTTCCTTTCCATTTTTATTCTTTTTCTTCTTCATTATCTTCATTTTTCTTTTGCAAATTCTCTCATAGAAGAGGTAAGCATGGGAAGAACGAAAAGAAGGTTGAAGCTCAGTAGAGAAGAGGAGAACTGGAATGTGAAGAATGTGGACGAAGCTAGGGGACAATGCGGAGGTGCAAGGTCGTCGACGGTGATTGTTATTACAGGATTTCCATCTTTGGGTTAGCTCTTTGGTGGGTTGCAACCTGCCATCTTTTTCTCTTCAATTTCTTTCTTGATTATTCTTCTTCATTACTTTGCTTCCCCGATCCTTCCTATCTATCTCGACTTTTCTTTCTTCTTCTTCTTCTCTTCGGTTCGATATTGTAGTTTTCTTTATTGGATATTCTTCTTCTTCGTAATTTCTTTTCTGTTTTCCTCTTCGATTTTTTCCATATATTTTTGTTTCATTTCCTATTTCTCATATCTATTATTTTTCCTCACAATTCAAAAAGTATGCATTGTCTTTTGCAACTATTGTGGGGGAAAAGAGTGTTAAAGGGTAAGCTTCTTCACAATCCCATATTGAATTTGAAATTTGATCTTGTATGAAAGATGATAAAGAGTAAGTAAAGGGCTGCATTCACCGAAATAAACTCCCTTGTAATATTTGTTTAACTATTTCTCAAGAAGTTTTGAATATGTATATGGATAAGCATTGTTTTTTTTTTATAGAATGGAAAAAAAAATGGATAAGCATTGTTGTTGGACAAGGAACTAGAAACATGTTCATTTTATTGGAACTAGCTAAAGGATATTGGAAAATCTAGGGTTCTAAAACCTGCAGCAAGTTATTTTTTGGGTTAAACTAGGCTTTTTGGACTACAATAATCAAAAGAGCACCTTAATCGCCTTCTACATTTTGACAATGACTTTTTTTTAAGTATAAAATATAAGAAACTTGGAAATATTTATAACTAGTTAGGCTAATTTTGGTTTTCATTTTAGGCTATGATTAGTAGACTAAAGATTAACTTACTCTCTTTATTGCACTATTTTCTCTTACTTTTAAGGGTGGTTTTTAGTCTTTTACAAAAATATGCAGATAGGTAAGTTGGTTTTTGATGATGGATATACTTGTATTGATTTTAATTACTTGAATGAGATTGCTTTATGGTACATCCAAAAGTGCTAACATGAAATGATATTAAATAACTTCAAGTGCTATAATTTTTACAGGTCCTTTTTACTAAAAATTTTCCAATATCTGATCTCAACTGGCATCTTTAGTTAATGCTCTAAATTTTTAAGCACTAATATCGAATATAGCCAGGTCCTTTTTATTAAGTTTGATACATTGTGTAATTGGTTCTCCTAATGGTGGAGTTGCCCTCATGATGGAACATGCTCATTGGCATTTTAGGTTTGTATAATTTCTGAAATCTTAAAATATTTTTCAATTCCATGTGATAGCTTTATTATAGGACTCCTATTTTATAGTCTGAACATACATAATATGAACAGAAAAAAAATCTTAATTTTGAGTTGTGCTAGTCATTTATTTTAGTGCTTAAAGATTTAAAAACTTTGGAACAATCATAGATAGTTCATCCTAAAAGTTCAAATTATTTTTTTTAACTCTTTGAACTCTGCTATTTGGAATATGAGTTTCTATTTGTGATCCGCATTGAGGTTGTCAATAGCACAAGTATTGATTGTGATTTCCCAAAAGCAGAAGATGACTTTGAGAGAGGCTTACAAAAACAAGAAATATCTGCCTCTTGATCTCCATCCCAAGAAGACCCGAGCCATTTGTAGACATCTGACCAAACACCAGGTTTTATTTATTCAATATTGCAAGTTTTGCATTTCTTAACTTTCTTTGTAATTGGTTGTTTGAATTACATTATTAATTTGTGTAACAATTGATTGATATAGAAGTTTAGAGGATCAAAAATAAAATTTTCTATTTTTTTAAATGATATAACATGATATGTTTAGAACATTTAAAATGTCTCATATAATTTAGATTCTTCCTACCTAAATGTCAACTTATGATTTTATTGGTGAGCTATAATGTAGATAGGGCATAATAAAGTTGAACTTACGAGCATCAAAATTTCTTAATATTTATGTTTTATGTTTAATGTTTAGGGAAAGTGTTATCAAAGGCTTTGAATTATGGTTATGATGATTTATATGCTCATTTCTTATAATTCTTAATCTAAAAAAAATGGTAAGTTTTGAACCTCAAAAGTTATTTCTTTTAAAGAAGACAAGTTTGGGTCTTTGATGATTTGTCAAGACATGAGTGATTTAAGCTAGTTTAGTTCCATAATTGAGAATCCCAAAGATCCGACACTATGGGAGGATTGAGAAAAAGGGAGGGGTTGTAGTGAATGTTAAGCTATTTCATTGAAACTTTGATTTCTTGCATCTACCCCTCCCCCATTCGAAATTTAATTTGCACACTTAATTTTTCTTTGCCAAAAAAGAACCTTTTATTGATGCAAATTTAATTTTTTCCCCTCTTTGCTGTCTATATTTTGCTTAATTCTTCTTTCTTAAAGAAAAAGGAAAAACTTTTGATTGATGCAACTTTAAATCTTCCTCTTTCCTTATGTAAATGCTAAGGCACAAGAAGACAAGAAATTCAATTCAAGAACTTATTTGAGATTACTTGGGCATCCATTTCTTTACTCACAGCTCAGATTAGCATCATTATCTTGTGTCTTAGTAATAAAAATTTCAATTACAGTTTTATATATTAAGTTACTAAGTGCAACTTAGCCTATGTTCTTATTTCCTTTAGTTCAAGGAACTAATCAATCATTTATGTACAGAAATGATTTTTTTTTATTTGAAACTTGTGCAAATCATGTTTGGAAATTGGAAATACTTAGTTGTTTGAAGCAAAGTTGAATTGGTTGAAAGTTTTGGGTTTGCTCTATCTACACTGTAATTTTTCTTAATAGTTTATTGTTATCTGTGCTCTTTCAAATGTTGTGTTTTATCTCTAACTTGCTCTTCCCTTTTTGCTAGTGTAGGAATCATTAAAGACAAAGCATGAGAGGAAGATGGAGACGTATTTTCCATTGAGAAAGTGTGCCATCAAAGTATAGGTTAATCCATTGCTTCCACATTTGTATTCTCTAGACCAGCAAATTTGACTTATTGAATATTTAGGTTTGGATGTTACCATTCCATCAACATTCCAATTTTTTGAGTGGTTACTCTTTAATTCATTCCAAAATTTTTTATTTTGGTTGAGGTTTGAAACTGTTTGACATAGTAAATCTTTCTTTCTTTCTTTTTTCCCCTTTTCATGGTTTTGTTTCTTTTTTGCCATATCTGTTAGTTCAATTTTTATTAAATGTTGGAGATATTAAGAACATTGATACTCTAGGTTTTGTTCACTTTTGGAGTTTAGTTGTGCACATAAAACTTGATACTCTGGATTTTTAAGTTAGAACAACTTGATATGATGTCAAGGGAGGTAAACTATAGTTTCTTAAATCTCTTGATATGATATTAGGGGAGATAAATTACATCATCTATGATGTGTGGATATGTCTCTACTTATCTTATACCTAATATCCTTAAAATTGTATTTGGCATGGTGTAGGAGGACCAAGAAAACATTTTGAGGGCTAGGGCCATCGGAAAAGCTGTACTTACTAGCCCATTCATGTTATTGGGTTCTCATCATCTTGGTGTGTTGCAGACATTGCCTGTTTGCAAATCCAAGCTCTCTTTAGAACCAACTATGAAAGAACATATTGAGGCAACTAATCGGTGAATCCTCATATCACTTTATACAAAAAGTTGGTGGGTTTGTTAAGAATCTTTTTTTTTTGTGTACTTGTCTTCACTGGCTATATAACATTGCAGTGTTTAGTTTGATTGGTTATCAATATCTCTTACATTCATAAGCTTCTTCGAGATTTATTTGATAGATATTTATGCCCATTGGATTTCATTAATGCTATTATGAGAATTATGCAATGAAAATTTTGATGCTGCCATTTGGTATTTGGCGCAAGATATGAGTTTACCTTCACAATGGCTGCCTAAATGTATTTTCCCGACTTATTTATCATATTTTTTCTTGCCATTTTGATAAATAATTATGTAATTTCACACTTTCCATCCATTTCCTCTAAACAACATTATTCTCTTTAATAAATAGAATAAAACATCACCGCACATGGCACGGGGGAGAAAATTCTAATTTTAATTAAAAAAAGGAAAACTTAAAATTGAACTAAAGTGCAAAATAACTTTTTGTTTTAGGAAAAATCTTTGTATATTTAAGAAATAGTGAGAAGTTTCTATAATTTGAATAAAACTCAACGGAAACCTATAGAATTTCCTCAAAAATAAGAGGTGCTTCAACAACTGCGAACATGTTGCATGAAACAACAATGACAGTAAAGTTTCTAATTGGATTAAATATGTCATGCTTCAACTTGAATAGTGAGCAAAACAAGAAGAATAAGGGTATTTGTATTTGTGCATTTCACGCCACAAAATATCTAAGGACCTAGTTATGTTGTCTGCAAATCTGCAATCTAGTGATGAAAGCCTATAGCCACTAATTTATTAAATTATATCATTTTAAAACTATGGCTATAACAATTTGCTGCAAAATGCTTTTCAGGCATATAGACAAAATACGACATGAAATTGTAACTTGCAGAAAAGCACGAAAAACCCAAAATATCTGACATGATTGGAATTAAAAACTATCTTTAATGGATATGATGAGACCCTTAGTAATGGGCCAAAGCTCAGTCACATGAAGTGTGTGAGGGACGTGTGTGTGTGAGAGAGAAAAGGAGTGGGCTAAACGTGGGGAATATATAAAAGGTAGTGGGTGAGGCGGCCATGAATATGTGAGTGAGCGTGTGGAGAGAGCTAGCCCCTCGAAAGCAAGTTAGGTGTGTGTTTTCTGCTATTTTCGTTGAGAACTCACACTTTGCAAAAAGTATATTGCTAATTCGAATACCATCTGGATTTTTTTTTTTTAGTGAAAGAGAGTTTTCATTAGATGAAATTCAGTATGAACATGAGACAGAAGAGTTTACAGGTCCAGCCAAAAAGCAAAAACGGCTAACAAAGAATAGCTCTAGTATCAAAAAAATTAACAACAGTCATCACTTTAAGTGTATGAGTAACTATAGAGCAAATTGCAAGGAGGAGATTCTCAATTGTGGAGTCCTCCTTCATGAAAACTCTCTTATTCCTGTCATGCCAAAGATACCAACAAGTTATACAAAATGAAATAAACCATGATTTGCTAACCCGCTTTTGACCAATGTTTGTGAAAATCCAATCTTGAAAAGGCTGTGTAAAAAAGCTGTGAAGTTGATGACTTGGAACCAAAAGTCCCCAAATTGATGAAGCAACTGAGCACTTTCTTAACAAATGGTCAATGTCTTCAATTTCTCTTTTGCACAAATCACAAGTCAAGTCAGTGGTCATATGCATGCGCCCTCTCTCTGAATTGGTAAGCAATTTGGAATTTGGTTTCATCCTTTAATTCCATTACCAGGATATATATATATATATATATTATAAGGTAGTGGGGTGAGTGAGGCGGCAATGAATACAGGACTATGTGGAGACAACTAGCCTGGTGTATGCTTTCTACTATTTCTGTTGTAGTTCTCTGGTTATACTTACAGTCTGTCAGATGAATATTGCTAATTTGAATACTATTTGGTGTTTGGTTTCATCAGTGTTAAGATACTAGAATATTTTTAAGATATTATTTAGATTGTATTGATTAATTCTTTTTTATTCTTATCTTCCATAGAATCAGAGATTATAATCTATACATTTATTGTAAATATTATGTATTTATTTTTTAGCTCCTATGGTAACTTGTATAAATACCCATATACTCCTTAGTTATAAATCATCAAAGAAACTTTTTCCCGACCATTGTTTGTGTCATGGTATCAGAGCTAGGCTCATTTTTTCTCTGATCACTTGTTCTTTCTCTACCCTAATTCCTTTTTTCGTTACTGTTCATGTGTTATTGTTCTAAATTATCTACCCTAATTTCTTTTTTTGTTATTGTTCAAGCGTTACTGTTCACGTTCAAAATTCTAAACCCTTATGTATCAGCCTGATCTCAACCAAAGCAACCCACCACTGGCCTCAGAAACTTCCGATTGGCTTTTTCCCGGTGACCGCTTCTTTTTCTGACCTGCCACGCGCTCCCACGCGCCACCATCAATTTTCTGCACCAACGAACACACACCGATGTGTGAAGGCGCGTGAGACCACTGCCCAATCATTTGTCATCTGTGATTGCTTCTTCATCATCTTTTGAGCCTATTTCAGCCATAAGTGGGTCATCTACTACTAGTCCCAATACTGAGTCTTCTACTATTAGTACTCAAACTGGCATTAGTGGTATATCTGGAGAGTTGCAGGTTGTTCCATCTACCTATAGATTAAATGGGAACAATTTTTTGAGTTAGTCCCAATTTGTTTGAACTTTTCTGAAGGGACATGGAAAACTCAGCCATTTATTAGGCACGGATCCTAAACCAGGTGATCCAAAGTTTGATGCTAAGGATGAAAAAGACTCGCTGATCATGTATGGTTATGGCATTCCATGGATCCAGAAGTTAGTAAACCATGTCTGTTCCTGAGTTCGGCTAAAGAGATTTGGGATTCTGTGCATTAGACATATTTCAAAGTGAAGGATGCTGTTCAGATTTATGAGATTAGGAACCAAATATTTACTACGAAATAGGGAGGTAAATCTGTCAACAAGTATTCGACATTAATGAAAAATTTGTGGCAAGAATTGGATCATTATCAGTGTATCGTGATGAAATGTACTGAAGATACTGTCATCCTGAAGCACTTTATGGAGAAAGAGAGGATTTTTGAATATCTTGCAGGATTGAATACAGATTTTGATACTATAAGGATTCAAATACTTGGACGAGAAGAGTTACCTACTCTAAATGAAACCATTGCTACTATCTTAGCAGAAGAAGGACGTACGGGTGTGATGATGGAGCCCAAGACAATTGAAAGTTCTTCCTTGATATCTAAAAGTACCAATCAAGCTACTCAATCAAAGCAATCTAACAACTCCTATGGTGTACTTATTGCAACAAGCCTCGTCTCACCAAGGAAAGGTATTGGAAGCTTCATAGTAAACCTCCGAATATGAAGAAAGGACAAGGGTAAGCTCATGTAGCAATAATAGTCTCAAATAGTGAGGAAAGCTTCAACCATTATGATCTTAAGGATGAGATTGGAAAATTAAGGAGTTTACTGTAATCACTAGAGAAGAATATTATCAATACTTCAGGTACATGTTCTTTGGTGTTCTCAAGTATTTCTATTGAACCTTCATTTGTTATTACTCAGTTGTCATCTGCGCTTACTACCTCAAATAAGGTTTTTCTTGACTTATGGATCATGGATTCTGGAGCTAATAACCATATGACCAATTCTTCAAAAAAATTTATCTCTTATAACCCATGTCCTAGTACCAGAAAAGTTATAATAGCTGATGGTTCTGTTCTTACTGTTGCTGGTCAAGGTGATATCTGTTTAAGTCTATATCTCATCTTGAGAAATGTGTTGTACATTCCTAAACTTTGTACCAATCTTATATCTGTCAAAAGACTCACCAGTGATTCTAACTATTGTGCTTTATTCTTTTCTACCTATTGTGAAATTCAAGGACTGGACACGAGGCAGATGATTGGACTTGCTAAAGAAAAAGATGGGCTTTATTTCCTTGATGAGTGCAGTGGACACGATGGAGTTCAAAGTTCGACTCCTGCTTCCTTTCATTCCAAAGAGTTCAGTTTGAATAAAGACCATATTTGGCTTCATCATCGTCATTTTGGTCATCCTTCTTTTCATGTTATTAAAATGATGTTTCTTTCTTTCTTTAAAGACTTGGATGTTGAGTCCTTTCATTGTGATGTTTGTGAATTTGCTAAACACAAACGATCTTCATTTCCTATTAGTAATAAAAGAGCTTCTATTCCTTTTAATTTAATTCATAGTGATATTTTAGGCCCTTCAAATATTCCTAATATTTCTGGATCTCGATGGTTTGTGTCATTTATTGATGATTGCACTCGTGTAACTTGGATTTATTTTTTGAAACAAAATCTGATGTTAGCTCTATATTTCCAGCTTTTTACAATATGATCAAAACTCAATTTGGGATTGGGATACAGAGATTTCATTCTGACAATGCAAAAGACTTTTTCAATCAATCTTTGTCAATCTTTTTTTATGCTTAGGGAATCATTCATGAGTTTTCTTGCATTAATACTCCACAACAAAACGGGGTGGCTGAAAGGAAAAATGGTCATCTTCTGGCCACCACAAGAGCTTTGCTATTTCAAAATAATGTTCCTAAACAATTTTGGGCAGAAGCAGTTTTAACTGCAAGTTATATGATTAATAGGCTTCCCACAGAGACTCTTGGTTCAAAAAGTCTTATACAACTTCTCACTCATTTCTTCCCTGACTTCAATGTCTCCAATAATCTCATCCCAAGAATATTTGGTTGTGTTGCTTTTGTTCACGTGCATCCTCAAAATTGGACCAAACTTGATCCTAGGGCCCTGAAATGTTTGTTCATTGGTTATTTTTCTATTCAGAAAGGATACAAGTGCTATCATCCTCCTTCAAAAAGGTTTTATGTCTCTGCTGATGTTACTTTTTCTGAGTGTGAGTCCTTTTTTCATAATACTCTTTCAGAGAGAACTTTCCTTCCTAATAACCAAAGTCAAGATCTCTTTCTTCTTGAAATTCCAAATGACTCATCTGAACCTTCCAGTTTCTATGATTCCCAACAACCGCTTGTCTTCACTTGTCTTTTACAGGTTTACTCTCGCAGGAAAGAGACATCTCAACCATAGCAAGTTCAATCTTCTAAATCGGAATCTATTCCTGAAGGCACAGAGGTAACTCCCTCCCTTGAAAATATTCCTGAAAATATAGATGATGATCTTCCTATTACCTTACGCAAAGGAACCCGAAGTTGCACTAAACGTCCGTTATATCCTTTGTCATCTTTCATTTCCTATAACAATTTGTCTAGCAGTCATAGAACCTTCCTTACAAATTTACATGATATTTCCATTCCTAAAACCTTATCTGAGGCATTGGCTGAAAATTGGGTACAAGCAATGAAAGTGGAGAAGGAAGTCCTAGAGAAAAACAAGATAGGGACTTGGTTCTGTTGCCAAAGGGAAAGAAATCAGTTGGGTGTCGCTGGGTCTTCACAACTAAGTTTAACTCTGATGGTTCCTTAGAACAATATAAAGCACAGTTAGTTGCAAAAGGACATACTCAGACCTATGGCATAGATTATGTAGAGACTTTTACCCCTGTTGCAAAAATGAATACAGTTAGAATTTTATTGTCTGTTGTTGCTAACCGAGATTGGCAATTATTGCAATTCAATGTTAAAAATGCTTTTGTACATGGTGATTTAGAAGAGGAGATCTATATGGAGGTTCCACTAGGTTTTCATTCTCAACTTCCATTAAACACAGTTTGCAAATTTAAAAAGACACTTTATGGGCTTAAACAATCTCCAAGAGCCTAATTTGGTAGATTTACAAAAGTCACACTTGGTATAGGGTACAAGCAAAGTCAAGGTGATCACACTCTATTTATTAGACATTCAGATTCAGGGGGAGTGACAATGTTGCTAGTTTATGTTGATGACATCATAGTCACTGAAGACGACATGAAAGGAATTAATTCCTTAAGGGAGCAGTTGATGAAAGAGTTTGAAATTAAAGAATTAGGGAGGTTTAAGTACTTCCTAGGCATTGAAGTTGCTCATTCAAAGCAAGGAATCTTTATATCACAGCAAAAATATATTCTTGATTTATTAAGTGAGACAGGTAAATTGGGATGTAAGCTGATAGATACCCCAATAGAAGTTAATCACAAACTTTGTGACTTTCCAGACGATACAACTGTTGATATGGGGTCATATCAGAGGCTGGTTGGCAAACTAATATATCTGTCTCATACTAGGCCTGACATAGCCTATGCTGTTAGTGTTGTAAGTTAGTTCATGTATGCTCCTAAAGAATCACATATTCGGACTGTACATTGAATTCTGCAATACTTGAAAGGTATACCAGGAAAAGGAATCTTATTCAAAAGGGTTAATAGATTAACTCTTGAAGCCTATACAGATGCAAATTATGCAGGTCCCTTGGTTGATTAGAGGTCCACGACAGGTTACTGTACTTTCCTTGGTGGAAATCTTGTCACCTGGAGAAGTAAAAAACAAAATGTGGTTGCTAGATCTAGTGCAGAAGCTGAATTCAGAGCAATGACACTAGAGATCTGTGTACTATTATGGATAAAGATAATTTTGGAAGATTTGAAAATTAAATGGGACGGTACGATGGAGCTTTACTGTGACAATAAATCAACGATTAATATTGTTCACAATCCAGTACAATATGACCAGACCAAGCATATTGAGGTAGATCGTCATTTAATAAAGGAGAAGCTAGATAATTGTTTAATTTACACACCATTTTTTCCTGCAGGAGAGCAACTTGCTAATATTCTCACAAAGGAATTGTCTAGTGTTTGTTTTCAAGACTTAATCACTAAGCTGGGATTGAAGGATATCCACTTACCAGCTTGAGGGGGAGTGTTAAGATACTAAAATATTTTTAAGATATTATTCAGATTGTAATGATTAATTCTTTTTTATTCTTATCTTCCATGGAATCATTAATTATAATCCATACATTTGTTATAAATATTATGTATTTATATTTTAACTCCTAGAGTAACTTGTATAAATACCCATATACTCCTCAGTTATAAATCATCAGAGAAACTTTTTCCTGACTATTGTTTGTGTCAATCAGATACAAAGAAAAATTCAGAAACATTGATGATACGTATTGAAGTCAGGAACTCAGGACAGTATATGATAAAATTCAAAACTAAAATGTGTCTGGATGAGTTACAATGACATCCTAACAAAATTGGTTTTCGTAATTTGCATTCCTTCTACCTCATAACGAAAATCCAAAATTCTAGATCGTGAGATCACCGACATAGCGGCTAACGAAATCTAAGTGCATAAATATGATACAGTAGTCTGGGAGTTAAAAATAAATATGCATATCCTACATCTTGACTGCTACCTGCTCAGCTGAACTTTTCTTCACAACCCCTCTGGAGCACAACTCATTCAACAACGCCAAAGCCTCCTCAGCCAATCCTTCATAGGCAATGCCTTCTATAAGAATGGTGTATGTAGCTTCAGTCGGTTTACATCCTTTCGATATCATACGAGCTAGAAAATCAATGGCACGACTGGTTTGTCGAGCCTTGCAAAGACCCAACATGATTGAGTTGTAAGTGATAGCATTTGGACTAATACCCAATCCTTCTAAATCATGGAAAAACCTGATTGCTTCATCAACCTTTCCTTCACGACTCAGCCCTCCAACCAGAGAAGAGTACGTAATTATATCAGGTTTAAGACCCTTTCCACACATCTCTTCCAAGAGTTTCACAGCAGAATCTGTCTTTCCCACCTTAGAAAGCCCATCAATAACTGTGTTGTAAGTAATTAAAACAGGAGAGCACTCCTTGCTACCTAGTTGATTCAGTATCTCAAGTGCAACATCCACCTTCCCATCTTTGCATAATGCCGTCAGTAAAGTATTATAGGTGACTATATCAGGGTAACAACCCCTAGCTACCATTATTTCCAAATACTCAATTGCTCTGTCCATCTTTTTCTCTTTACAAAAGCCATGAAGCAACGGATTGTAACTCAAGGAATTGGGGGTACAACCATGCTTTGGCATCTTCTCCAAGATATCAATGGCTCTACCCAGTAAGCCTTTACGACACAAAAAATTAATCAAAATATTGAATGTAACAACGCTAGGAGAACAACCCTTGCGAAGCATGTCAGATAATAGTTTCTCAGCATCCATCCATCTTCCAGTGCTGCACATGCTACGTAAAACAATATTATGGCTAATTACATTAGGTTGGCAACTATAGGATGGCATGTTATTCAAGAACTTAATTGCTTCATCCAACCTACCTTCCTTGCACATCCCATTGATGAGAACATTATAAGTAACCACATCAGGTTTGCATCCTTTGATCCTCATCTCATCTAGCAGCATCATTGCCTGACCAACCCCACTTTCCTTACAAGTTGCTTCAATTAATATGGTGTATGTAATTACATCAGGATAGCACTCTCGTTGCAGCTGCCTGTCAAGAACTTCCATTGCTTGCTTCAATTTCCCACTATCACACAAACTACGCAAAATTGTGTTATATGTGACAACGTCTGGAGCAACACTCATGCGCTCCAAAACCTGCAAGGCTTTATCTATCTCCCCTGATTTACAGAATCCACCAATTAAAACGTTGTAAGTTATAACATCAGGAACAGCTCCAGACTCCTCCAGAATTTCCATAACTCGAGTGGCCTTCTTAGTCCTTCCCATCTTGCAAAATCCACGAATCAGACTTGTGCAAGCAATGACATCAGGTATATCGCCACGGTAAGTCATACGCTCGATGAACTTGAACCCTTCTTCTAATTCCCCATTTCTAACTAATCGACGGAGCTGACTGTTACTCTCGAACTCCTCGAAACTCCGAGACGGGCTGAAGCCATTTGGCGAGGATTCCACGCCATTCAAATTCCCTTGCGCTCTTCTTCCGGATTGCTGCAATTTCCCATTCAAACCAGAACTTTCGACCTTTGATACAGCAAACACACGATTGTACAAATTCTTTCGAGGCCCCCTCGGTTTCCTAAACTCAATAACACCATCGGCATATAGAAAGAATAAGCGAGCTTTGCAGCCCACCGGTTTGAATTTAGAACTAGTACTAGTATTAGTCCAAACCCTACCTCTGAAGCATGAGGTTCTAGCGCCATCCCTGTGAACATGCTGAAATGAACAAAACTGCTCACTGTGATACATAGTGGGTGCCGCCAAATCCATTGCTCCCACAAACTTGTAAAGCTAATAATTCAAGTTTTCACAATCCGCTACAAAATGCGGTACGAATCAGATTACAATAACCAATATTTTTTCCCTCTGAATTTCGGCGCTCCAAGTCTAGAGTGCGGGTTGTCAAAGGGGTTTCAGGCAGAAACAGAACGAGAGACAGCACAACGCCTAGGTTTTTCGAGGAGTAGAACGCTGCTTATGCTTATCCAATCCCTGTCGTTTATCTGTTATTATTTTTTGGGCCAATGTTATTCACTTATTTTCTTGGAAAAATTGGAGAAAAATCTCAAAATATAAAAATAATATTAAAAAGTTTTAAAATCCTAAAAGTTTAATAATAGACATCGATGTTGAGTATGGAATTATAGAATATAATTTTACAACAATGATACTTAAATATAGTTTAACATTGGAGCATAATTTTATATTTTCTTTATTTCTTATTATAAGACATATTTTTGGAGGATTAAGATTTTAAAATATAAGTCATTTTATGAAATCTATGTCTTATTTAATATTTGTTTTCCATTTTTACCCTTATTAGGAATACCTAAAAGATTTATAGTGAAGAAAGATTAAGATAAATATATTTAAGATGAGTTATAATTTAATTAAAATAATTTTGAAAAGTTAGGATAATTTTTAAAAACATCAAAGCTTTCAAAAAATTTCTTTATGTGAGATAGGTAAATATGACTTATAATAAAGAATAGAAGGAGTATTCAATAATAAAATTTTTTATACTCATTTTTCAAGATTTTGCAATAATTTTACACCAATGAGATTTAAGTGTAATTTTTTAGAATTTTGAGATTTTTAATAATTATTTTCATATTTTGAGATTTTTCTATAATTTTTCCTCTTTTTTTTATGTGTGATCGAATAGAAAAAGGAAAATTCCAATTAAATACCAAATAAATAAGATAATTTAAAAAATTACCTCAATTTACCCCAATTTCAAAAAACTACTAGGGTTTGTAATTGGAAGAAAAAAAATAAAAATATTTTTCCTATATAAATTTTTCATTTGCAGGTGATAAAAGTATATTTGCAATATTTGTAAGTCATCATAGTATCATTTGTAAATAAACATATCTCACTTGTGAATGGGTTATACAAGAAATGTATTTTCATATTTTACCTTCAATTTTAATTTCAATTACATTGATAGTTTTTTTGAAATTAGGGCAAATTGAGTATTTTTTAAAATATATTATTTCCTTAATATTTAACTAAAATTTTCCTAACAGAAAATTTGGATCAAATTTTTTCTTAGCCAGAAAAATTTGGGTCCAATTGAATTACATATTTGGACTGACAATTGTTAGGATTTGGCATGGCCTGGATAAATGCTCAGCCCAAATCAAGTTTCTCTTGGAATTTGGAACTGCAATGCTCCCACAATTGCAAATATTCTCCAACCCAAAACATGTAATTTTTTTCTGACCGGCATGTAAGCATAAGTTTATTGAAAAAAAACCCATGCAAACATAAAATTGGAAATTTTGGCTGCGTTCCTTCCGATGACAAATAAGAGTGTGCTGAGATATTCTCTATATCGACTTTGAATAAATTTAAATTGATACTACATTAGTGAAAAGTGCATTTTAGCTGCAAATTATACTTTAAAGTATAAAATTGATATATAAATTTGACAGCGTAATATGACTTCTTTTTGCTCAACAACACAAAAATAAAACATTTTGGAAACTTTAAAATGCGAAAAAATAATTTATTTTTTCAATTGGAGAGATACTTGTTACAATTAAATTTCACAAAAATATATTTTTAAAAAAATTAATCTTTTAATCCCTAAACTTTTCATCCATTTAGAAATCAGTCCCTAAATTAATATTTTTTTTATGAGCTCCCTAATGTATCGACCATTATCAAGGTTAGTTCTTGAACTTTGAAATCATTTAGAAATAGGTCCCTCATCGTGCCATCTGGCAAGGTGAAATTATAATGTTGTTGATTTGGCAAACAGTAATGCCATGCGTAAAACATGTGAATTAGAAGCTGCTATTCAGGCGGGTCATATTAGCTTAGTTGGCTGATGACGAAAGAAAAAGATTAATAAACAGAATATATGTTGGGTACCCAAATAAGTATCCAAAAGCTCGACTATAACCCGCCCAAACTATTCTTTGTCACTGTGAGTGAAGCGTCTTTAGTTTCAAGAATGCTGAGGTCTCGCAAAGGGGGCTTTGCAAAGCTATGGAGATCGACGACAAGGGTGTTTTCTAGTGCGATGGTTGTGGATAGGTGGAAAGATGGCTGAGAACTCCACAATGAAGGCTAAGAACTCATCGGCTACTTCTAGTTGATAGGGGCTACCAGTGAGATGCCATTGTGGTGACCCTCTATAACAGTAACCTCATGGACAAAAAAGAATTATGAACGAAGATTCCTCCGATGTTGCAATTGCAAGGTGAGTTTGATCTATTTTGATTTCTGCTTGAATCGGTCCTATTGGGGATCATATGGAAAGTCCAATATTCCCTTCCTATTTCGTTCAGCTGCCATTTTCCTTTTCTATTCTCAACGACCCAAACCGGTATTTATTTTGGCCTACAGCAACCCAGACTGGTTAAAGAACATCACTAGCATTACCACCCTAGAATACAACCAACATAGCCTACAATGATGCAGTTCCTTCACTTCAACAGCACTCTAATGGCCAACACGCACAATAATCTTGTTACAAATATCATCACAGCATTGCTAAAATATTTTTGCTTCTTCTTCAGGGCAGCAATCTTATTCTCCTGTTTCTTCAACAACTCCAATGTAAAAGGTTTGAACCAAATAGTACCTCCGCAGAAGCTGCTACACTTGAAACCCTTGGAAAACGGATTACACTAGCTACTTTTGATAGCTCAGGTTTATTGATATTAGGTAGAGAGAACTACCTTACAGCCTTTATAGTTTCCCCAATGATATAAATCTTAAAGAGAAGACCACTTGCAATGTCAAACCTCCCTCAATCTATTACAATGTAAATTAAATTAACCATATAAAATTACTAAGACTTGCATATCAGTTCACAAACCATGATTGACAAACTCTTGCAAAATCAATAGAGATTCAAGCGATGAAAGAGAGAATTCTTCAGAAGCAAGAAATAGTTCGTGTGACTTTGCTCTGCCATCCACAACTAAAACATATCTACATAGAGAGGCCTCTAAATGGCAAAACAATAAGGATTGAAAGGACATCAATTTAAAATTTACATTATCTCTTATAAGTCAAGTAATGGTTCTAAATGCAAGATGCATAAGACACATTCCGAACTCTCTCCAGCCCACAATGATCATGTGGATCCTTGTAGAGAACTGCTTAAATGACCAGCAGCAAATATCTCCTATCACTTGTAATTTGTTAGATTTAATGGTATTTCCTAATAGTTAATTTGGGATATTAGTTAGTAGGGGTTAAAAGTTCTTTGTAAATGCATTATTCATTCAATCACTTAATATTAAGTATGATATAAAAAGCTTTGTATAGAAATATACTGATTATGTTCATGAGTAATAAAGATATTGATGCGTTTTAATGAAGGATCTCCCTGTATGAATAATAACTTGGCACACTAGGACCATATGATTTAGTAAATGCTGAACTCCAAGAAAATTAACAAAATTATAAAGGAATGATGCACAGGAACGAAAAAGGATAACAGGAACTAGAGGAATGCAAATCAATGCAGCAAGCAATGAATCAAGCAGCAGTAGAAAAATACATATTAGAATACATTCAAAGGGAAGCAAGTAGAACATATAAAAATATTCAAAGGTAACAAAGTCTAGAGTAAACACCAGCTTATCACTATACCAAAACCAATATTTCATTTCCTATTTGTCTTCCTTAATCAAACTCAACCATGATTACTACTAGAAACAGAGGAATCATGCTATCCCTCTCATTTTATCTTCCTTCACATGACATAGTACCGATTCAAGCAAAAATGGAGAAGGTGGAGATCGAAGATTTAGATAGATCAAAAGCACCTTATAGTTGCAATATCGCAATATCGGTAGCCTCCGTCGACAAGAAGTAACTGCCAACTTCTCATCCTCCATCACACTATTAGCCACCCTTGTCGCCGATCTGCACAACCTTGCATAGCCCCTTTTGCGTGACCACCAACCCTAATCTCTCGTCGCAATTCTCCCCTCAAAACCCAGGCATCATACTTTTTCGGGTATCCAAGCTTTTTCGGGTATTTTGACTTTGATCGGACCATTCAAATAAACGTTCTTTTTTTTTATATTTATTTTCTTCCATCATCATCATCCTGCCATTAAAATTAATCTAAGCCACGTAACCAACCTTTAATCCACATGTCTTACACGTAGGCACCACCGTTTGCCACATCAGCAATGTTTTAACTCTATCTTGCCACTTAGCACGTCCAGGGACCCATTTCTAAATGATTACGAAGTTCAAGGACTAACCTCGATAATGGCCAATACATTAGGGAGCTCATATAAAACAAATGAGTTCGGTCATTGATTTCTGAATTGATGAAAAGTTCGAGGATAAAAAAGTTGATTTTCCCTATATTTTTATATTTAAAATTTATATGCGAGTTTCCCAACTAAAGTATGGTTCATAAAAATGAAATACACTTCCTAACATTAATTATGCAGAATATTTGCGTAAAGCTCTAGCAATACACATAATCTAAAAGTAGATCGTATTATTCCTAATTTGTGAATTGTACCACCAATTTTAAGTCTTATAATTGACAACAGACTTATTAAAAGGAATTGAAAGTTTATATTCTTTAAAGTAGTCATTAATAGAACACAAAGAATTGTAAGAGTCATCTTATATGAATCTATGATCCACCTATTTTTTAATAATTTGTTCTAAATATTTCAAAATCCAAATCCAAATTATCTAAATAACAAATAGAAATATATTTTCAATTCCATCCGTTTTACATTTCTTTTTTGTCTTCAAATATTTGAAATATATGCAACAAAAAGGATGAGTCAGTGATTAAATTATATAAATTAAATAAAAGGTTTCTTAAATTGTAGTTAATTATTCGATTATTTACTGGCAATCCAGCATTGGTGCTTTATATGACCCTTCAAGACTGAAGGGTTTAAAAAAAAAAAAAGATGATGGCGTTTTAGTGTGAAATGTTGAGGGGGCTTAGATTATCTTTTGATTTTTTTTTTTTTAGTGTGAAATGGAGTGAAATGATTAAAGGGAGTAGGCCATTATATGGATGAATTTTTTATAAGGGAATGAAATAATAAAAGAGAGCCTCTCAAGCCCTCCTTAACTATCCAAAACTCAATTTTTTTGTCTCCTAAATTGGGGGTCATGAATAGAATGACTAGGTGTTTATATTATATTTATAAAATTGCCCCAAATCTTATTAAAGCACACATATATATATAATAATATTTATTATTAATTTTTTCCATATCACTCTTATTCTCTTTACCATATAGAGTTTTCCTCTGATTTCTTATTTACATTAAGCTGTCTTTCCAATCTCTTTATAGCTTGGAAATTTTTAATTTTTTCTATTGAGGACTTTGAATTTAAAAATAATGAATAACTTTTTGCTAACAAATTATAATAGTAATCTTATAGATTTATAAAGAATAACAAATAAAAAAATCTCATTATATAAAGGTTATTTGGGAAAAAAATATTTGAAGTTTAGTCAACAATATTTTATACTTTTTAATTTGAAGTAATTTCATATTTTTTATATAAACTAAATTATAAAAATAATATAGGAAAGAAAATGTTATAAACTACTATTCTATTTCATTAATTTTATAATAACTCTCAAATAATGACTAAATAAAAATATTCATTTTCATCTTAAAACTCTTAAATAATGGAAACAATGAAATATTATGTTTCATTTCATTTCATTTCATTCCACTTTATTTCATTAATGGTCATTTCATTTCATATCATATTAAACTCCCAAACATATTTTTCCTTCCTTCCAAATTTATGTAAAATATATAATATTTAATATTTTACTATAAGATACTAATATTTTGCTTGAATTTGAGAAGAATAGAAAGAACAGCTAAAAAAAATAATCTAAAAATCTTGTTGAGTTAGAACTGGGAATAGTTCACTGATACCAAGGAGAGGATAAATAATTAAATATATATAGTTTGAATATAGGGAGCCGTTTTGGGTCAAATAAATAGAATCACTTTTCATATTCTCAATTGAACCTAGCAAAATATCTTCCCTCCCGGATAGAATTTCACAACAAAAAAAATGTGGGAATCACGTCCGCGTTGGTGACCAAAAAAAAAGGTGTACGAGAAGCGTCCACGTTATGTTATGATTGGTCGACGCGTGTCCACCTGGTTGGCAATTTTCTTTTTCTTTTTCTTTTCTTTACAGAACATTCTTCTCGCGACCCTCTCGTTGGGACAGTCTTTACTGTTGTCACTTTATCTGGAAGAGTTTGGCATGAATACGTGTCGAGATATTATTTGCTTTAAGAGACACGTTTGTAAAAGCCTTACTACTTTTTTCCATTGTGCTGGATTAAACTGGAAAATGATTTTCTACTGACTGGGTCTTGGTTGTTTTCTTAAATGTGTCAAACTCCAGCCATTGTTTCTGCTTAGCTCGTTATTTTAAATTACAAAAAAATATTTGATATTATTTAAAAATAAATAAATAATAATAAACATACATAGGACATAAATTTTATACACAAATATATTTTTTGTACTATTTTCAATGATAAATATATGAATATAAATTATATAACTTAAATTTTACCTTGAATTTACTTTGTAGTTTATTGAAAAAATTATTGTTGGCAAAAAAATTTTTATTGAAAAAATTATAAGTCATTGAATTGATTCTGTGCAAACGGATGTGTGCCCTGAAAATGGCTACCAAATATAATCGTGTACTACTTTTTTTCTTCAAAACTTTTTCTTGAACAAAGCAAGTAATTGCCACTTTTTTCATCTTACATCATTGTTACCTGAAAATGCATTTAGTGCTTATCACAATAATGAACCGCAAATAATCATCACTAATTTGAACCTTTCACAGTAAAACTAAATAGTTTAAATTTAATTTAATTTTATTGTTATATTTTTAATATATTTTTTTATTAGATTTAGAATCTAAATTAAAAATAATTTTATAACTATTATTTTTTAAAAAAATGATATTATCATTATAAAAAATTAAAAAATTCAAATATAGACCGTACAAATTAGATTTCAATGGTCTGTATCTCATTACAGTAATGAATACGCAATATTATCACCACGATGTGCACCGAATGAAGGTCTAGTTATCTCTACTAGTTTGATGGGTTTTCAACACATTTTGTAGCCCCTAACTATTTATTTTTGAGTCAACTATGCATATACCCTGCATGCTAAGGTGAAAGCATGAAACAGGAATTACCTTCGAATGTGAAAAGCATATCAAGGGCCAGTTTGATTTAAAAAAAGAAACTGTTTTTCGTTTTTAAAAATAGAAAAAATCTATACTGGGTAGGTATTTCTCATTTATTTATTTTGAAAACTTGTTACTTTTTTTTTTATTTTTAAACAACAAAACAAGAAAAACTCAAAGTTGTTGTTGTTGTTTTCATTTTCTATTTTTATTCATATTTACCATTAACCATCTCTAACTAATACAAACATCTCTAACTAATACAAACAATCATTGACTATGGCCATTTTTCATTAACAACCACATCTAACTATTATTGATTATTATTTATCATTGTTAGCCACCATCAACCACCACCAATTATCATTATCAATTATTATTAACCACCACTAATCACTGTCAACCACTATCAACCACCATTGGTCATCACCAACCATCACCAGCCATTATTAACCACCACTAACCGTCATCAATCATCTTCAATCACTGCTAACCGCTGTGAACTATTGTTGACCATCGTCAACTACTGCTAACCATTATAAACCACTACCAACAATTGCTAACTTCCATTATCCATCACTATATGCTACCTTATCCCTTAGTAGCTACTACCATATTCATCTATTCATATCCTTAAAGGTAGTTTTCAATATAATATTTCCAAATGGATTTTTTTTTTGTTTTAAGATAAGATTTTCAAAATAAATTATTTAAATAGGTTTTTTTCTTCTTGTTTTTGAAACTTATTTTGAGAAATAGTTTCACAAAATTGCTTTCTGAACTTAAAAACAATGAAAGTAATCAAACAGGCCCGCCTTTCATTTTAAAAAAGAGAATCGAGACCTTATGAATTACTATAATTTATTTATTTTCGGTAAGAACCCTATGAATTATTATTAATTAGCAATAAAAGATAATGGCTTTTGAACAACGGGTCTAATGCTAGCATATGCTTGGTGGTGAGTGTAAGTGTAAAACGCGCCAGTCGATTGATAACGTGTTCCGTCAACTTTCAAAGCGCGAGCCGCTATTTGGCCAGGGAAAAAAAAACAAAATGGCGCGAGACGCAGCCAATACCCTTACCCACACAATTACATATTTAAATCCCTAATTGCTCCAGATAGTTTCCTGAGCTCAACCTCCCTTCTACCGTTCTATCTCTCTCTCTCTCACGCCCCATTTCTCTGGGTGCTTATAGCTATGAATCAGATCGCTTATCTTGTCTTCCATGGTTTTATTTGCGCTTTTTTTTTTCCTTCGATCTTTCCATGGATTCCGATTCACAAATTCCCCCTGAGTAACTGCGATTCTCTATGAGAAGTTCGTTTTGATCTGCATTCACGATCCGAGTTCCGTTGCTTCACTAGCTACAGCTTCCATGGCTGTATGACTGGAAACCGCGTATGGTTGAATTCACTTTCATGGAACCAGTTGCGGTTTTTGCCATGTGTTTCCGTTTTCTGAATCCGTTTGGTTCCCGAGAACCTGTGGAAAATGAAAGAAGAGATAAGCAAACGAAGCCGGTAATCTTATTACTCAGGCATTGTTGTCCTAACTTTTGCGAGATTTACCTTTGAACTAACACTACATTCAGATGCTCTCTAGGGAATACGCAAATTGCATTATTTTGTTTCTTATATCATCGCAGTATTACATGCTGTTTGTGGTATCCATTTATATGTGTATTTTCATATTATCTAGGTTATCTTAAGATAGTCTTGTTTACGGAAACAGTCGGCCACTTTGGGGCACGGAAATGCGCGTTCGGATCTCAGGTATTTAGGAGGTACGGTCTACGAGTATAATTCTTTTTGTTTAGTTGGCCATGTTTCCTATTTTCTTTTGCTGTTATAGGACAATCTTCAGTACTTGGTTGTTTCAGTGCGTTTATTATATAGAATAAACGTAAACTTTACCCTCTCATATGCGCTTGCTTTAATTCTTTACTCTTTTTCGTTTTCATTTTCCCTCAGCCTCCGACATATAAATTATGTCGGTGAATATACTTTTCAATGCTGCAGCTGTAGACAGCAGAATAGTTGAAGATTTTATGTGTTTTTCCCTCTAACGCAGTGAGCACATACTTTCATATTTTGATCGACTTCATTTAAGTGAAATATGTATAATTTTATTTTAAGTGAAATATACTTCATATTTTGATTGGCTAGTTGATTTTAAGTGAAATGTATATAATTTTTATTTTTAGAGGCCAAGGATAGGCTATGGTGAATATTGTGTTTCACAAGTTATATTTTATTAGACAAATCAAATATTGAAGTGTGCCTAGGATAATGTTGCTAGATTGAATATAAAATTTAAACTTTAATTCTAAAATATATGTGCTTCAATGCTTTAGTCCCTAGAATTAATCTCTGCACGAGTCAGACCCTACAGTTTTGTTATAGTCCCACAGTCAACCAAGCATGTTAATTTTTCAGGGAAATTTTGATGAGACACATTAGGTCTTTAGCGGACTGTTAATAACTTATTTGCAACACTGTAGTGTTGTCCATGGCAGCCGCCTTGGCATGGCTGAATTTGAAGAAAACACTATTGGATTTTCATGATGTGGTGACCTTAACATGGAATTGCCAGGCATCCACTTTAATACAGTGGCCACTGTGGCGGAATTTGGAAAATTAAATGTTAGCCTAAATGTGTTATAACCAAACAATTGTTAAGATTCCAAGGTTGAGGATTACATTGGCCCTTTCTCTGGTAATTTAAATTAAAATTTTGAGCCTGTCACTATTTTTCACCATGTGCCATTGACAACACTGTACTGTAGTTCTTCTTCCTTGGGTTGTCCATTGTGGGAGCTCAATTTGAAATTATGTAAATCATCCAATCTAATATGGCTTTTTCCCCAAATCAATAGACTTCCCAAATCAATGACAACTTGAATCATTATAAATTTTGAGTTTATAGATAAAAATTGAGTCTGAAAATTTTCATTAAACTAGTTAGGGATGACTTCAAATTTTTTATTTACTTGAATTTATGTCAAATTGATGCTTGGGATTCATGTATGTTATTTTAAATTCAGAACTAAATTTATTCATGATGTTTTGTTGGAGGAAAATTTAGTGTTATCATATTTTCGTCAAGTAATGAATATTTTGAAGTTCTTCATTCTTTCGTTTGTGCAAATAGTCACATTTACTGATGTTATTTGTATGATCCATCTATTTGAAGTAATTGCAAATTGTTTATTTTGAATTTAAAGGATTTTTTTTTTTGACAAATGTGAATTCCTTATCTGATGAAAGAAGGAATCTTATAAAGTGGACAGAATGTTCAAATTATTTAGAAGGATCAAGTATTTTTTCATGAAAACAAAGTGAAAAATAAATAAAGGCAAGAACCTGAGAAGCCCATTAATATAGACATGCACTTCAATTTTATCTGGATGAGTTTCCCTTAAAGAAACAATGTGACACAAGCAAACATGAGGCTACTAAATGTTGGGTTTATCATGAAGATATGTGTGACGTATTACTTTGTGTTGCCAATTTTATCTTCTCCCACTCCCCCTTGGAAAATTAGTGTCTTAATTGCTGATATATTCTTAAATTCTTAGATGAAATCTGATGGAGTGGACCAATTATTTGCAAACCATGTCTGTAGTGATCATATCATTAGTAGTCTGGATCTAGATCTTTATCATTGCTATGCAATTTCTGGATTTCCCAGATAATAAATATGACGTTGTTTTCATTTATGTGATTTCTTCCATGCTGAAAGAAAAATGGAAAATTATGCTTATTTTTTTACAAGTAGCGTTTTGATGAATTGAATACTTAGTTCTTAACTTTGAGTAGTTAGTGCTCTTATTTCTTCCACAGTTTTATTTATAAATATACCCATTCTTTTGGTTTTCACTTCTTGGTTGATGTGATAATTTGGATCTAAGCTATTCTTTTGGTCTTAGCCAGTTGTTACAGTTTTTCCTTGGTTAACTGTTTCATTTTTTTCAAACTTGCTCAGGTTAACTAATTGTTTTCAGAAGATAGCGTTGGTACTCTAATTCAGAACCTTCATGTTCGAAAAAGACTAGGTAACATTAGAATCTGAGAAATCAATGATAGCTTAGTCATGACTACAAGGAACACTTTTAAAATGCAAGATTTGTGCTAAAGTGGTGCCTTTGATTTTATCAGTTTAGTAAAATTGAATCAGTGATTTAGATACAGTTTTGTCCCATATGTTTACATCACCTTAAATAATATGATTAGACTCTCCATTGAGCTTTGTTGTTTTGCATATATCTGGACCATTTCAGTCTTATTGATATGCCGCTCCCTTGCTCTTTAACTCAATTTCTCTGGGGGTTTGCAGTGTATGTAACTAATGATACTGCATCCTTTCATATTTAAAAGAAAAATGTTATCTAAGCCTTTTTGGAGTGCTGTTGAACTACCTTTGTCAGTGCATTGATTAAATATCATGGTAAATTTACTTCTTTAAGTGTAAATGACATCAAATCAGAACTCAGAAGACAAGAGGGTAATACCAGCTACACTTTTACAAATTCAAGTGAAATATGGGTTGAGATAAACTATTATGAAAATTAATTTCCGTTGTTATTTTTATTCTTGCTTTTCTGTTTAGACTTCTTTGTTAATTAAGTCTTCCTTCTACTGGTTTTATATTCTGTGTCATATTGCCAACACTATGATTGTCATCCTTCACTGTGGCAGTTTTTGCCCATTCAAAGTGCAATAAAATCTTCTAACATGATAAACTAGTAAAAATGCATGTCTTTTTTTTTTTTGACCAGTCAGTAAAAATGCATGTCAGATGTCTGCAATTTGAAGAGTTTTGTATTTTATTTGGTCTTAACTTTACACTAGAAGCTGTATTCATTATTCATGAATTATGACACAGGCTAGAGTTGCTTTTGTTGTTAATTTCGAGTTGAAACCATAGAGCTGAAAGGTATAAGGCCTAAATGAACCATCACAAATAAAAAGCACAAAACTCAAATCTGACCCCATCATCTTGATTGCAGCAGGAAACATACATACATCTCCTATAGATCCATCAATGCAGTTGAAATCTGCTGCAATAAGCAAACAAATCTTATATCAATATTTTTACTATTTTTCATGATTTAATAGTTTAGAAGCTAAGTGGCCCAAAAAAAAAAGTAGTTTAGAAGCTAAGGATCAAAGATTATACCCCAATTTTGTAGCTCCTGAAGGAGTTTCATAGGTTTGTTGTTCTGGCTGGCAGAGCTGGAGATTTACAGGAACCTGCAAGTCCTCTTCTATGCCTAGGTCATTTGTAAGAACAGAATTTCTGTTTATTGCGTTCCCATATCTTGTTTCATAGACCTGGATTAATGAAATTTCCCATTTCTTGAGAACAAAATTCTTAGCAAAGTTTCACTGGTTTAAAACTTGCCTCATTTAGTAGGAGGAGATTATTTAAGTTTGTAGGTCTAATTAGCTACCCAAACCAATACCTTTTTGTTTAATTCTATATTTTCTTGACGAATTAGATTTACCTTCTTATACAGTTCCACATTTTCTTGGTGTATAAGGCTTCCCTGCAGAAAATAAGTGAAATATTTATTCAATGAAGAGGAGTATATCCAGTTTTCATTTGCTTTAGGACCGACCTTTCGGTTTAGTTCCTGTATTTCATCCATTAAAAGCTGGTCCTGCATAATTCATGTTCAGAGCATTGTTGGTCTTTCTTAGTTAACAAACTATAATTATGTGTGCTATCGTGAAGTTTCTGGACTTCAAAAGCCGAGCACTTCATTTAGGTATCACTAACCTTTTTCATACGGACACCCTGAAGGCTTATTTCCATTTGGCTTTCCAAACCCTGTAATTCTTTTACAGTCAAACTTGAAAGTTCTTCTCCCATCATTTGCCTGTTTATTTACAAAAGAAGTTTGAGCTGTATCTTGTACACCATAATTAATCAACAGAGCTAGAGATGTGGAATATATTTCCCGGCAAGTACAAGCTTCCTGTGTGATTTTGGTTTCACAATATACTGAAAAAATGCTTTCAGCTCAATTTTTCATAATAGTTTATTTGCTGATACATTTATGGTCTGTTAAAAACTTCGTGTGGCAACATAAAAATATTTCTTATAAGCCTGTATAAAACTAAAGTCTTTGGAATTGGAAACTATAATCTTATTGTATCTAGAGGTGTTAAACATGGGCCGGATTATTCAACCCTAATTAAAAGTATAGGGTCGGATTAGTAAAATGGCAGCTCAATTTTAAAAACGCTTTTTCCTGGCCTTATCTGGCCCTAGGGCTTAAAAAGTCTAGCCCTTAGGACTTCGTATTTTTTTTTTGATGGAAAAATATGGTTACTGTTGGGCCTAACACCATATTTTGTTTTAAAAAATTTATTAGAGTCTTGTATGCATATCTTTATGGTTAGCTTTTAGGGCTAGGCTAACTGAGCTAACTCAGCTATAATGGGGTTGGTCTAGGATTTTACCAGCCCTTGTTTAGGGATTGCCTGGCTTGACCCCAGAATGCTGAGGGCCTTGGGAACAAGAATATTACTTGTCACCACATAATAGTACATTGGGTTTTGAAACATTGGAACTTAGAGGTTTACTAGTTTTTTCAACTGTAGAACAAATGCATATAGATATGTGGGTATAGTTGTATAAATTGGTCTTTGATAGTGCAAAAACAGAGATACTTAAGCAATTGTAATGTTAAGAAAGGATGTAATAAAAGTCAGCTTCTGGCCTTAATGTTTTTAACTTTCATGAAGCTATGAAGCATGGATATTTCAGAATAGGAGCCATGTCTTTTGAGTTTGAGCAACACATCTTAGGCCCTCGGATCAGACACTATGTTACACTTTAAATCACATTTGGACACTTCATATCTTATGTTGCTGCGTCTGTGTCCATGATTCCTTGCTTGGAAGTAATACTCTCTTGGTTCTAAATTTTGCTGGCGTACATACTCAAATTCATTCAAATTTTTTATGTAAAAATCATCTTTGATGAAATAACGCATGTTGTAGAGAAATATATGTACCGGTGACTTTCTTGCAAGTTTTGCAATTGTGGCCTTAACATTGCTGCTTCCCTTTGCCAAAACTAGAAATAATTGAAACAGAAAAATGAAGATTGGTGCACCTAGATATTAAGTAAAATGAAGCATTAGATATAAATTCTTTCCAACCACAATGTTACCCAATTCTCATAGTATCCAAACAAATAAGACAAACTATATTTACTTTTATTTAAATGGTGCAAAGTAATGAAAATTATGTCTCACCAGTATCTATTGAGCTGATAGGAGAGAATAAAGATATAGCATAGGGATTAGATTCAAACTCTTGATCCTTTTTTCTAGTTTGGGATTGGATGGTTGAGTGCAGATTGTTTTCTTGTAATGCTTTTGAAATCAGTTGGTAAGAGTCAAAGATAGATGTGACAGCAATGTGTATCTGCATCTCGATTCCATCTGCCAAGTCTTTAATTGATATCACAGAGCTATCCCTCACTATACAGTCTTGTGCTCAACCTTGCACTCATATCTTTCCCTTTATTTCCTAGCATAGCTTGAAAGTTTGATGAACTATAGCATCTACAGATCCTTATTAGATGAAAATCTCAAAATTTCAGGCCAAAGAAAAGGGGGAAATCTAAAATTTTTAAAGAGAGAATAAAACTAAAAATTCAGCATATAATAAGGTGAGTCAATTGGGAGTAGACATGGTGTTCCTTCCAACCTTGTTTTCCCACTTGATTACTTCGAGGTAAGGTTTGGAGGTGTGGATATGACTATTATTCCATTTGCTATTCGTTATGCGAAAACACATATTAGTATCTTCAAAGAATCTGTTATCTTGTTTTCTCATGTATTAAGTTTTCACATTCATAAATCTTAGGATATGAATTTTCTCATATGGCTTGCATACCTCCCCCTAAAAATGTTTCACAAACTCTTTCCAATTTGTAGTCTATATGATGTTCAAGTTAAGCATAAAATATAATACATATATTAAACTCTAAATCTGGTCAAAACTGTACTTGTTTTGAGGTTGATATTCAACGGTTGTATTCTTTTGTGTGAGATGAATATGTCATGAATACAACCTAAGGGTAGCATTTGCATGGCTACAATCAATGGAGATATTGAAAGGTGCTTGACTTAAATTTGTAAGGTTGCTAAGCAGGGACCTAACCCTATGATGGCTTCTTAAATGGAATTTCAGGAAATAGCCTCCACATTTTTTTTTTCTTTTTTTTTTAAAGTCTTTATGATACTCTGACATTCTTGATACTCATTTCTCAAGACAAATGAACAAACTTCTAATGCAATTATTTTGGAGCCTATACAACTAGAAAGTTTCTTTATTTCAGATGGTTCTGGTAAGGCAACCTTCTGCAAATGCATATGGAAGGTTCCTTTACTATGGTCATGGTTGACAAGAATAGAATTAGAGCTTTGCTTCATTTGTTTATCTTTCTTATGCACCCATAGGATGGATAATTAACTTCCCAAATATAAATCTAATAGCGAACTACTCATCTTTGTGATTGCCCTGCAACTGTGATATTAGCTCATGTATAACGTCTACTGATTGTATTGCGCTCTGTAACTACTAGACACAGTATGTATCCTATGTTATGTCTTGATTTTTGTGATCCAGTACTCAAACACATAATTTTTAGATAATTTGGCACTCTTGGGAAAAACTATAATGCATTCTGTTAAGTGAAAGGAGTGGGTAAGTTTTCAGCATAACCAAGCCAATAGGATTAGAAAGGTCCTACTTCCTACTTCCCTTTGTCTGATCATGCACCTAGCACACCAAATTCTGATTTCAATGAGTTTATTTTACTCTTAAAAGTTTTTCTGATGCTTTACTGAAGTGTGGGCTTCTTTTTTGTGGGAACAAACCTATATAAAAAAGGTTTGCTGACTTTATTTTCTTCAGATATATTTTCATTCCAATTAAGGGGTTGGCGTTTAAAATATGATCATATATCTAGAATGACCAAAAGTTTGTGTTGATTTATCTCAATAGCAAAGTTGCAATCAAACATTGATACACAAGATATTCAGAAATACCTTCACATCAGAGGTTGAACTGCTGAGATGAGGATGTTGATCTTCTTTCGTTTTGTTGTATCGATCAATCACTGATTTCATACTGGATGAAGTAAATCAAATTTTACATCAGGCGTGATCTAGTGATTTTGAACTAATAAAAACCATGGATCATTTAATGCAGATAAATTCATGTCGCAGATCATTTAATGCATTTAACAAGAGTATCAAAGACTGCTATAGCCATACACGAATACTCTTATACTAAACACTGGTAATCCTTTTCACCCCTTCATATCTGATATGAACTCAAATTTGAGGAACAAGCTGCCACACCTCTGTTAAAACTTAAAAGACAAATTTTATGAAAAATGGAGCTTCTGTGCTTTGAATAATGGTCTACTTATGAAATTAGTATTTGAACATTGAAGTGTGATGAAATACTCACCTGAATCTTGTACTAAAATGTAAGCACCAAACTTTCTGTCACATTCAAAATAATGCAGTGACTTGCGATTTATTTTGGCTAGCATATGATGTTTTTACTTTTGTTTAAGTTAACCAGTGCTTTGTTAGGTATTAACGTTCATATGTTAATTTTGTAACTTGGTGTATTAAAATGTATATCTCTTAAGTTTGATGTTCTATCGTTATGATTGTCATATATATTATAATTGATGGAATGTTGCTCTATTTTCATGATTCTTGATTACCATATTTTCTGCCTGGTATGGAATCTTTTATGTGCTCATGCTTCGTTATCTTTACAGAGTAGATCTCTGTGTCTATATGTGATGACGTTTTAATCAGTTGACCATTTAATGGTTGATCGCTAGTATAGTCTAGCATTACTCTATTGTAGGGATCAATAGATTTTAACTTAGTGACAGCGGGTAAGGTTATCATGCAGCAAGACTAAAATATTCTGCATCAAGTCTTTGGAGATATTTGTGGTGGTGATATAACAAGGGGCAGGGGATATTGATTGCAACTCAGAATCTCCCTGAGTTTTGCAGAAGCAGACCCCAAAACAGAGGAAACTAAAATGGATCAGGTGAGTGAGTGCAAATAGAGATATTTGTGGTGGTGATATAACTCGGGATAGGGTATATCGATTGCAACACATTTTCCCTTTAGTCACGGAGAAACAGACCCCAAAATGGTCGAAACTATAATTTATGGCCCATATAGTATGTGAGAAAGATTTTTTAAGGAATTAAAATAGGAAAGGGAATAAGAATCTGAATAGGAGAAGGAGAAGGAGAAGGAATGAAACTAGAGTTTAAAAGGCTTTTTTTATTCTTTTCTCGTTGCCCTCCTTAAAAGTATATTTGATATGACATGGAAGTTCTATTCCCTTCAATTCTTAATGTATGACACTTTTAATTATTTTACGTTTATTAAGAAGAGTTAGTTTTTTTTCTTTAATCTTCTATAACTAATGTATGTTGTCAGTTTTATCTTTAACCACAGCTGATATCCAAAATTACATTAATTAATTTTAAATAGTTCTGTTTGGAATTCTCATAAACTGACCAATGAGTAGCCAATCTCTCTTTTGGTTAAAGGCCACGTAGATGAAAGTTGAATTAATAGAGTCAGATTTCCCATAATGCATTATTTATCCCATGTTAACCAATGCAAAGGTAGAGTTGGGAAAAAAATAATGAACACTACAATATGTTTTACATTTTAGACCAAGAATTTCCTCTAGAATGTGTCTTACACCTAGGACCGGAGGGAGTAATTTTTAATTTAATATGTGTATTTATTAACCTTATCAAAATTAACAAGAAAAAAGTCTTGTCCTTGACCCCAAACCAAAACAAATCCATATTGTCGTCAACCACCACCCAACTATCCTTGTCCAGACATCTTTTTCACATATCAGAAATTGTAGCAATTTTTGAAAATCAGCTGAAAAGATTGCCATTTTTTAATGCCATCAATGCTTTTGCATGTAGTTGTCAATGGGTTGCACCTATGGGATGGTCTGTTACTGTTGAGTCTACTTTTGTTTTAATGTAAGAGGAAGGTCATTGAAGGCCATCATAGAATAAGTCAAATTTGTCTTTTGGAGAAGAATAAAGAGGTGGAGGTGATGACAGAGGAGGTGGATATGATGAACCAACATGGGTATGACGAGTGAAGGAGTTGCTATGGTTGAGGGTAGAGAGGTATTAAATGATAAATTCCACGAAACTCCCCAATTCCATGGTGGTTGCTTGAATTTGATTCCTTGAGAATGAAAAATCATGGCTATCAAATGTGCTCAAGCTAAGAATTCCTTTCCATTTCCGCATCCATACTTAGTATTGTTGCACACCACACGAGAGCTTAAGTAGTTCCTTAGTAAGGAGAGAGAAGGAAAGTATAGAGCTTCAATGACATAGTTGAGAAAGGTCAATCCAAGTTAGCTTGGATGGAAGGCAAAGAGCATATTTATGGCAAGTAGGATACTATCAAAATCAATTCTTAGTGCATTTTCAATTAACCAAGGTAGGTGACCAAACTCTTACAGGCTATATGCAATAAAGTGTTGGAATTCAATAGGATTTTATTCAGGGCAATGACAACTACAAGAATAACATTAGTCTTATCTCACTAAGAGAGATTGGTTACATGGATCATATGACGTCAATGGGTTTTATCAAACACCATATCTTCTGATAAATAATTTATCAAGAGGTCATACCTTATAACTTTTCTTAGTGTCCTTCTTGGTCTTCATCTATATCTTTTAATTAGGCTCCAAGCCATTTGATCAACTCTCCTTACTGGCTCCTCTTGTTCTCTTCTTTGTACATACTCAAACCACCGTAAATGATTTTTCATCATTTTCTCTTCAATAGGTGCTATTCTGATTTTCTCTCATAAACAATCATTTATATCTTATCTATTCTTGTATGACTACATATCCATCTCAATGTTCGCATCTCCATTACTCCTATCTTATACTCTTGCTGCCCTTTCATAACCTAACATTCATTGCCATATAGCATCACTGGTTTTATAGCAGTTCGATAAAATTTCCCTTTAAGCTTAGTAGGTACGTTACGATCACAAATAACTCCTGAAACTTTTCTTTACTTTAATCACCTAACTTGTATCATATGCATAACATCCCTATCAATTTTACCACCACTCTGTAAAATTGACCTCAAATACTTAAATTTAACACTTCTGGAATGGTTTGCTCTCCAATGTTTATCTCTGAATCATTTCTAATTGACCTCTTGTTAAATTTGCAAGGCATATATTCCGCTTTACTTTTAATCAAATGGAAACCTTTTGATTCCAAAGTGTGTCTCCATAATTCAAGTTTAAAGTTGTTCTCTTCTCTTAAATCCTCAATTAAGATTATGTCATCCGCGAAAAGCATACTATTTGAATTTTTTTCTGTATATGTTCTATTAGAACATCAAAAACTAAATGAAATAAATATGGACTTAAGAAAGATTTTTGATGTAAATCTATCCTTATAGGAAAGTCCTTTGTCTCACCTCTAGGTGTTCTTATACTTGTTATTGCCCCCTTAGACATTCTTTATGACTCGAATATAAGCCACACGAACATATTTTTTCTTCATTACTTTCCACAACACATCTCTCGGTACTCTATCATAGGTTTTTTCCAAATCAATGAAAACCATATGCAAGTCTCTCTCTTTACTTTGGTATCTTTCAATCAAACTCCTTAATAAATAAATAGCCTATGTTGTAGACCGTCCTGACATGAATCAAAATTGGTTTTCTGAAATATGAAACTTTTTTGTTACTCTATGATCAATCACTTTTATAACTCATAAGTTTTATCTCTCGATAATTAGTACAATTTTGAATGTTCCCCTTGTTCTTGTATATGGGCATCAAAGTGTTCTTTCTCTATTTCTCTAGCATTTTATTAGACCTTAAAATCTTGTTAAAAAGCTTAGTTAGCCACAAAGTCTCCTTCTCTCTTAAGCACTTCCAAACTTAGATCGGAATACCATCAGGACCAATAGCTTTACCATTGTCCATTATCTTAGGAGTTTCTTTTACCACTAATCCGGATCCTATGATAGAAACTCAAATCTAGTTCATCTTCGTGACAAATTTATAAGAAAAATTTATCTAGTCTCTTAGGATGCGATTTGCAAGCCAAAGGAACAAGGGGGCTTGGGGTTTTGTTAGACTCGTGCCTTAGGATTATTTTTGAATTAATTGTTGCAAAATAATAGGTCAATAGATTAAGTCTTAGATTTTTATGTTTTGCATGATTTTAGGAATTAGTTAAAATATGGGTTGATTTTTGGACATTTGCTATCTTATTTGGTTATGTTTTAACTTTATAAATTGAATAATAAAGCAAATAATACTCACGTTTTCCGTAATAAACATTTGTTCTTTCACTCTTTGCCACATATCCTCTATCTTGCTACTTGCCAATTAGTTCTTGTTTTGTGTCATATACAAACAAATTGATATTAGAGCAATTTTTTGAGGGATTTGTGAGGTGAGTGAAGGATAAATCTACGACGCAACAAGCTTCAAAATGGAGAATGAAACATTTTCTTATCTTGATGCCTTAGATCTTTGGGACGCTGTAGAAGAAGACTATGACGCGCCACCACTACTGGCAAATCCTACAACGACTCAACAGAAGACCTATAAAGAGAAGAAGACTAAAATGTCCAAAGCCCAAGCATATTTGTTCTCCGTCGTTTCAAGCACCTTATTTACAAGAATCATGAATCTGGAATGACTACCTCAAAAAGGAATACCAAGGCAATGAAAAAACCAAAAATATGCAAGTACTTGACCTAATCAGGGAATTTAAAATGCAGAAGATGAAGGAGTTAGAAACTATCAAAGAATATTTTGGTAGGTTGTTGAGTATAGTAAACAAGGTGAGATTGCTTGATAAGAATTTCTCTGATAAATGAATTGTGCAAAAAATTCTTGTTATTGTACTTGAAAAAATGAGTCTAAGATTCTTCATTGTAAGAGTCAAAGGATTTATCAATTATATCCTTGTAAGAATTAGTAAGTGCTTTACATGCACAAGAGCAAAGGAAGACAAGAAAGAACTGTAGAAGGTGCTTTTGCTACAAAAGCACAAAATTGAGGAGGCAGCAGAAAGAATGACAACAAAGATGAGGTTTTTTCACCTTGTCCGCACTGCAAAAAGACTACTCATTCACAAAAAAAATGTTGGTGGAGATCAGACATCAAATGCAGAAAGTGTGGGCAAATAGGACACGTGGAGAAAATATGCAAATCACAACCAAAGATGAATGTTGCTTAAGTAGAAGATCAAGAGGAGCAATTGTTTGTTGTAACCAATATTGCCATCGGCAATAACTAAAGTGATTCATGGCTAGTAGACAATGGATGCACATACACCATATGACATATGATTAGGAACTTTTCAAGAAGCTACATAGAACTTTAATTTCCAAAGTCAGAATTGGAAATAGAGAATACATCTCAGTCAAAGGCAAAGGAACTGTGGCCATAGAAAGCTTATCAGGTTTAAAATATATTTATGATGTTTTATATGTGCCTAATATTAATCAAAGTTTATTTAGTGTCAGATAGTTTATTGAAGAAGGCTATAAAGTAATATTTGAAAACAAATGGTGCGCTATCACTTATGCAAGTGACAAAGAGGCATTCAAAGTGAAGATGAGAACAAATAGTTTTGCTCTAATTCTAAAAGAGGAGGAGCAAATGGTCTTTTGTGATGACTATCCATAATCAATTGATGCATCGTCAAGAGTTCTTGATTTGGCTTCTAGTGTTCATAGCAATGTAGAGGAGAAGAAACGTGGAAAGAAAAAGAAGAAAAGTAAAAATAAGAAGACTGAGAGGAAAGCTTAGGAGAAAACTTTGAACCATACGTCGAAGATGCAGAGCCCACAAATGAATCAAATAGCAAGGATGATGACATGGCAAGCAATCTTGACACAAGTTGCAAAAGTAGCGTCTAACAATTACTAAGGCAAGAAGGAGATTGTTAGACACGTGCCTTTGAATTGTTTTTGAATTATTTTTTAATTAATTGTTGCAAAATAATAAGTCAATAAACTAAGTCTTAGATTTTTCTGTTTTACATTTTAGAAATTGCTTCAAATATGGCTTGATTTTTGGATGTTTGCTATCTCATTTGGTTATATTTTAGCTTTATAAATTGAATAATGAAGTGAATAATACTCACGCTTCTCGCTACAAATATTTGTTCTTTCACACTTTGCCACATATCCTCCATCTTGCTACTTGCTAATTAGTTCTTGTTTTGTGTCATATACCATCAGGCTTAGACGTTTGGAAATGATGAATTGTGCATGTATGTGGGGCAAAACTTCCATGAAAAATTTACACCAGCTTGAAGGACTCAAGGGTAGAAGATTTATGTAATAAATACAAAACCCTGCAAGTGAAGATAGAAGCTTTTAATGGAAAACTAGGTGATTCCCCACCATCATAGTTTGTGTGCCAACAAAAGATTTTGATTAAGGAGGGCACTCAAATGGCATGTTAGGAATGATAACTAAATTCATTTCTTTAATCACTATTGGATTCAACAGGGAATGAAGCTCTTGAAGACTAATGAAGGGAACCCAAATGCTGGTACCGGAGACAACAAAGCAAGAGAGTGGTTGAACTTTGATAGGAAATAGGATTTCAAATGCATGAGAGCATTCTTTCCAAAGCATATTGCAACATCCTTTGCATTGTACCTTATAGGAATCTTTTGGTTTGTCTAGAGAGCTGAGAAAAACGAGGGATATTCTCTAAAAGTTATGCATAAAGCATCATGATGATCATAAAGAAGAAAGTCCTTGTACATGTACTGAAAATCAAGTTCTTTAACATGAACCTATGCGAAGCAAAATTAAAGATAGTAAGACTAGTGATGAAAGATAGGTTCTTTAACTTGAACATAGGTGATTGGTTTAAGTTTAACCTTAGAGGTGAGGTGGATAACTTGAAATCAAGAACATCTACATGGGGGTATGGAGTTTGGCGAATCTAGAGATAGAGGAAGTCCAACATTTTCGATAAGCATTTCTCAACAAATGATGATTTGGTGTCAACTTACTTTGACATTAGGAGGATTCATCCAATCTTTAAAGAAATTGAATGAAACAAGAGGAGGCTTAAGATAAAGTGTACCAATGGCTAGATGGATCAAGCTTAAGTATGATGGATTAGTCTAGACAAACAAATGTAATGTTGGGTAGAGTAGATTGATACCAATCGACCATTGTTCTTGAAGCATAATCATGCTCTAGAAGGTTTACAACTAACTGGGAAATTTGATAAACAAAAAGTGAAGTTGAAATATATGCTCTAACAATTGTACAACTGCCTTACATCTTGCCATGATCAGCATTGAACTTATAATATCACTATCTGTGCCATTCAACAAACCCTTGAGCAAAATTGGAGTGAAATTTATCTATGCTATTGGAGCAAACAAATTGACAAATGTTGTAGCTTGTACTAAAGCAGTGGCACATTAGGAATGGTGACCAAGGTTATTTCTTTAATGACTACTGGGTTCAACTGGGGATGAAGCCCTTGGGAACCAAAAGTGGGGAACTAGATACTAGTAGTGGAGACAACAAAGCAAGAGAGCGGTTGAACTCTGATGGGGAATAAGATTTCGAATGCATGAGATCATTTCTTCCAAAGCACATTGCAAGACCAATCCTTTGTGTTGTGCCTCCAGGAGGAGTCTTTGGGTTTGACCAGAGAGCTTGGGGGATGCCAGGGATACTCTTAGCAATGCATCGAGCATGACAATGAAAGTAGAGAAGGTCCTTGTATGCCCACATTGAAAGGCATGTTATTTAACTTGAACTTCGGTGATTGGTTTGAGTTTTTTATTTTTTCTTTTTAAAACTGAGCAAGACCAAGGCCTAGAAGGTTTGGGCAATATACATCGGGGGGATACTTTCCCCTCCATTGTGAAAGTCACGAAAATGCCTACATCCCTCCGGCGGTTGCCAGTGAAGGGTAAAACCTATATCAGGCTCATGCGCAAAATGAGCAAGTTAGTTGGCACATTCATTAGCCTCCTTAAACATGTGGTCAATCCTAATAGGCCAGTCTTTAGTGATAATCTCTCTGATGCTATTGGGTTTGAACTTGAAGGTAGCAAGCTACAAAAGTATATATTGGAGACATGTATATATGAAGTTTGGCAAATTTGGAGATGGAGGAACAATATTTTCGATATGCACTTCTCAATAAATCATGATCCAGTTTCAACTATACTCAGATATTGGGAGGGATTTGACGCTCCACATGACATCATCAAAGGAACTAAAAGAAACGAGGAGACCTATGATGAAGTGGACAAGACCTATGGTTGGATGGGTCAAGTGTGCTGGATTTAGTCCATGCAAACAAATGTAATGGTGGGTGCATAGCATCGATACTAGACGACCAAGGGAAGTGGATTGGAGGCTTCTTTCATTACTTGAAATCTAAATATTGATTACCATCTAATTTTAGATTTGTTGCAGTCAATAACTAATTAATTGTATCAAATGGAATCGAGACACAAATAAGTGAACACCAAAAAATTTAGAATCATAATTTTTTATGTTGATTTGTTTTTTATCTTTTGGAGGAAGGAGGGTCGGACTCAAGAAAACTAACTAGATTATAGAGGTACGAACTCAAGTCCCAAGATTATCATAAACAACTGAAGCCTTAATGAGAGGGCCTCACCTAGAATGCAGAGGTTTTGCCTACAACTTCCTATGGTAAAAGCTAGTGCATTGCCAGCTTGTTTACTTCTCCATTGATGTGAATTAACTTCACTTGCCAATTCCGCTCAAGATTTTGTTCAATGGCATGAGTTCAATGTTGATCATGTTAAGGCTTTAAAGTATTCACCATAGAGCATCTATTTCAACCTCATTTTGATAACCAAGGACTTGTTTGTTTTTTTTGTTGGAAACTACATTTTTGGGAGAAGTAGCTCTCTTCTCGAAAATGTGGTTTCGGTAAATATGGTTTCGGATGAGAAAACAAACAGGTCTCAAGGTTCTTCAGGAGCATTGATACCAACTAATGATCAGGAGCATTGATACCAACTAATGAGATGAGTTGAGCCGTTGAACAATCCTTTTTGTACGAAACGGTGGCATTTGAATCAATTTATGTATTTTATTAGGTTTTTTCTTAAATCAAAGTAAAATACAAGTCATACAATTTTGATTCATAACAATACTAGTCACACGTCAAATCCACCGCCCCCTTATTAATACTACTAGTTTTTTAGTACTGATCTAAAGTACAGAACCCCGTTGAAGCAATTGAGATTTTTATTTCTCAAAGAATTCACAAATCAAATAGCCAAGCTATTATAATTACCTTGTAGAAATTACTGAGTCATCATAGGGATAGGGATAGGAATATGTCAGTCGAATCTCCACGCTAGGAATATTAATTTCATACCGGGAGACATTCTTAATTTTTTAAATTAATGGCAAAGTTTTCGTTCTTGTTATTTGAGAATTTATTTCCTGCATTTTTTAGATTTCTTTGGGATTCCATTTCCTTCCATATTGTCCTCATCTTTTACATAATTAAAATTTTAAATTAAATTGTTTTAAAGTTCATCTGGCCAAAAAAATTATTGTAAAGTTCAAACTAACATTTAGATATGTTGGCGATATTCAAACATTTAGATATAAAATTTACATAAAAATATTTTAATTTATATTATTCAATATGTTATCTCTAATGATCTTGTATTTCTATAGTAAATGAATTATCCAGTCCTTGAATTGACTTTTTTTTAATTTAATCCTGCAAAAATAATGTTCCAATCAAAGTAGTTACTTGTGTAACGGAAGAGTTTTGGAGAGGGGCATAATGTTTCAAACTTAACAATCTAATTAGAATGGCATAAACGAGGGTCTCAAATCTCAGTGGTTTTTAACCAACTAGCCTTTTAAAAATAAAACAAAATAGTTTACCAAAGGAAAAAAAAAATAATATCGTTTGAGGGTGAATGACACTTTTAAGAATGATAACTGAGTGCCATTTAGATTACTTTTTTATAAGAGGTCTGTTAAAATAATTACAGTTTATAAAAATAAAGTTTGGATAAAAGTAGAAAAGTTCATCACAAACTTATTTAGATGAAAAAGAAAAAAATAATAATTAAAAATTATGATTTAATTTATAAAAATGTAAATCAAATAAGTCCCGATAAGTTTGTCTAACATAGGAGATCATTATGACTGATGGATCAACCATTTACACGGATAGGGAAACTTTACTTTCTGTCATGCTTTTTCCCATATACTTTCTCTTATTCAAAAATTAAGAAGAAAAATAATATTTTAATAACTAATTTATTTTTTTCAAATTTTTAATTGTTTTATAAATAAGATCTAAATATTTTTTTATACAACTAATATCTAGTACTATTATATTATATTAGGGCATTGTTGAGCCCAATTAAGAATACCTTGCTCTCCTAATATGATTTTTCTCATTTATAAGGTTTGAATCATTGATCTTACTTGAAGGAAATTTAGTCTTTTTTACTTGATCTAACCAGTATTGGTAAGATCTAAACATTTTAGCAAATAGCATACATATGCTATCAATGAGTACAAGCAATGTAGTGTGAATTTAATTGCTCAAAACTGAGGGCTTCGCAAATGCACGTGTATGTATTATACTGTTTACAAGTAATGAAACTCACACTTTAGACTCTAATACACAACATAAACATATCTAGTTTAAGATTAGTATGTCAAGCACATTTTTAAATACAATGTTTTATTCATATATTTATATGGATATGGTAGCGAAAGATTATGGCACTTGGACCAAGCACACTATTTATGTCCAAGCACACTATTTATGTATCCATTGTTGAAGTAAAATAGTCATTGGGATTCTGGGAAGAAAAACCTGTTTCTTTTGGAAGACAGTGATAAAAAGTATGGTGGTGGTGTATGATTTCCGAACTCAGGAAATCAAACATACTGGGTTTCATGATGAAGTTTCCTTATGGGATGCAGTGTACTTGGAGAGAGCCTAGTTTCACTAGAGAGAGATTATGAGCACTCCCAAGCAAGGGCGTCCTCCATTGTTATGATCCTGGCCCTCTCTGTGATTGCAATTCAGGATGCAGAGTTTAAATTGAGTTTTCTGATAATGGGATCTCTAAATAAGCTCACTTAACTCCCTGCCTCTTAACCCTCTCATCTAGTCTTGACTGTTAAATGTATAGTTGGAAAGAGAAAAATTATGAACTTTTAACTGTATGGGAATGGGATGATCAAAACTTAGGCTCCGTTTGGTTGCAAGAAAATGCTAGAAAGGAATCCAACACTTCCAGGACATTTGGTTGTAAGAAAGCCTTTTTCCTACTGAACCCCATTTCCTTAATTTTAAGGGGAGGGAGGAATGAACATTCCCACCAAGAAAATATGCCAATCATTGTCGTTCCTCTCCTTCTTCCCTCCTAACCATCTTAATGGTCCATACCCTCCTCCTCTCCTCCTCCAGTACCTCTTCCTCCTCCACTAACACCATTGTCCTCAATCATGCCGTTGTCATCTCTAGTGGAATGGAAGTTGGCGTTGCCGGTCGAGTAAAGATTAGCAAACTGGATATGTTATCATTGTCTCTGGAGGACCTCAAGTTCAAATCGAAAGGTTCATGCTCAATTCAAAGGTTGAAATCGAAGCAGAAGTTGGAGGAGTAGACTGAATGCTCATCTTTGTTATTTTCCTGATTCTTAATGTGCATTTTGATGAAGATGAAACTGTTTGATGATGATATTCCCTGATTGCCTTCGTGAAGAAGGAAAGATGAATGAAGGAGGAGGAGAAAAAAAATATTCTTGAGGGCATTTCGATCTTTTTGTTTTTATTAAATTAAATATACTAATAAATTTCTTTACAATGTTCTTTATATTATACCAAATAAATCAATAGTTATTCCATTCTTTCTCCTTCATAGCTTTTCTAGTAACTAAATGAAGCTTTAAATTTTCAGATGAAAGAACTCGCGGGTTTATGCTCACGAGTTTACATGCATGCAAAATCAAAATACTTTGATATTGATGAGTAAGACCGCATGTAAAATTAAATAGGGTCTGTACAGTTTAACGGTTTTGCAAAATATCGTTATAGCAAGAAATCTTATCTTCAAAGTTTTGCTGTATCATTTAAAAAAAAAACTAATAAAACTATGTTTACTCTTAAACTGTTGTATAAAAGTTTAAAAACATAGCGTATACAAATCAAATATTTATGCCTTAATCTAAGAAAATGCAAACACGCACTTTAAATGTAGCCGAAAATAAGACGTTTCTTAAATAAAAAGAAGAAGCAACCATTAATTAATCATGAAGGAAAAATGTTTAGTATTTGAATTTAAATCTCTATACAAGCGAACTTGATTTAATAAAGTCTAGACAAAACCTTGAAAAGAAAATAAGGTGAATTTTCTATTTTATTGAAAAACTAGTGGAAATTAAAAATAATATATTTAAATATTTTCATATTTTTGCTCATTCACACTGGCAATTTTCAAACTAGCTACAAATGTAAAGTGCTAAAATGCCTTTAAATTTAACCAAAAATATTTAAACTACGGGTGATCATAATTAAGGACCAATGGGGGAAATTAATTATAAAAAAGGCTTTTAACTAATAAAAAGTGTTAAAAATTTAAAAACTGAGAAGTAAAATTAGAAAAATAAATAATAAGAAATTTTAATTTATAATAAATTTATTATTTTGGTCCCAAACTGTAATTCCCTGAAACTAATAAATGCTTTACAAAATTTGTTAATTATCTTCTACATCATCGAGGACTGAGACAAAAGTATTTTTTTGGCCACTAGACAAAAGTAATTAGCAATATTATGTACAATAGATATATACTTTATGATAATCAGAATCAATTTAAATTAACATATAGTTACGGGATAACCATTTCAAAATCAGCAAACACACGTGCACATAAATATTCACAACAAAGTAAATTATAACCCTGATTAGAAGGTATCCTTCCATGTCAACAGGACAGTGATAATGCTAAGAAACTCAAGCCTACAGTACTATAGTAAAGTCATTTAACTTCAAACGGCGAGTTCATATCATCCTGTGACGCCAATTAGCAAACATCTTATAGTCATGGTCTCATAGACATTGTCATAGCTAGGTGCCATATGAAATAATGTGCGAATCTCAACGTTTCCGATCACAAACATTGCTCTTGAGCTCGACACATTACACACACACACATACACACACATATTGTATTTCTTTTAAAAACATTAGGAGAGATTTCGCTAACTCCAATCTTCTTCCATGGGACCAGACTTCAAGTTTTCAACCAATTCAAAATTTCAGATTAAGGAAGAATAAAGCTCTCAACCTCCATATACAACAGATCATAGTTTTCTGTAGTTAGCTTTAATCCTACTATTGATTAGCATTCACCGAACAGAAAAAAATCAGAAAACCAGCATGCTCATCTTCAGCAATGATTTCGTGGCATATCAATAACGATGCATTTTATGGGAAAGATAAGGAACTGATCAAAGCAAAGAGGAGATCTAAGAACCTAGGAGCACCTGGTGCTGGCGAAATCGTAGAGTTTGCCAGTGCTGGAGAAGATGATTACTCCAACCTCAGCGTCGCACAGTATTGCCAGCTCCTTCGCCTTCTTCAGTAAGCCATTCCTTCGCTTGGAGAACGTCACCTGCCTGCTCGTCGAATTGTCGATTCTCCTTATCACGATCTTCCCTCTCCCCATGCCAATAAACCCTAACCAAATAGTTTCGAACCAAAATTGTTACGATCTTTGTGGAGAAGGTAACCGATTACGGCACAAAATCTTCATGAATACTGAGGAAATCAAAAGATGGATGAAAAAATTGTTCATCGACTAGTTAGAATTGTTTCGCAAACTTATGTTTGGATGGAAAAACTAATGACGCACGAAAGTTTCTCGAATTGATTTTAGAAAGACACAGAGAATCAAAGAAGAGACAAAAGAAAAAGAAAATGAGAGATTTAGGAGAGAGAGAGCTCTTACTGGCAAGAATAGTTGCGCAACCGTACTGATGAGTGAATTCACATCAGCATTCAGCGGCAAAGATCTATATAAGGAAAGTGTACAACACCGCTTTCGATGGTAGACGGAAACCGCCAATGGGCTCGTAGAAATTCATCACTGGTTTTGTGGATCCGGGCACGTGGCCCAATCAGGTTCTGATTCCCGTAAGGCGATTGGCTTATTTTGTTCTTTCTGAAAGTCGTGCCGATCCCCGTATCTGCCTCTGACGCGTGGAATTACGAATACACGTGCCGTAGTTTCTTTTTAAGGAAATACCGCTTTTTTCAATTAATCGGGGTCCAGTGGCTGTTGAATGCCAAATGTGTCCCTGAATGGCAAAGCCGCTAACTACTACTATAAAAATTTAAGTAAAAATAGAAAACTACTATAAAAATTTCAAAATTATAATCAAAGTTTAAAAATTACAGTATATTAATATGTATTATCATAAAATAACAAGTATTACATATTAGTTAAAATTTTTGAAATTATAATCAAAATAAATATACATTTTTACCAAAAGTTGTTAGTACACTAATGGAGATATTAATTTTCAATTTCTTTTAGATTGAATTCCCTTTTTAATTTAAATATTTTGGTGCACCATTTTTTTAATTTTTAAACAATACTCGCACATGAAACTTCCGTATCCCGTAGTACAGGAGAAGCTCTTCCTACTTGGAAGGCACAACTGCATGCGTCCAGGATGAGAATAGAGGCGCATAAGCGACGATATGTATTGCAAGTGGGTTCATAATTTGATTGAAATCGTGCGTGAAAAGGGCTCTTTTATGCAAGTATATGTCGTTTAAGACTACGGACATCCATTATTATTATTAATATTAATTATTTTTTTCAGTGTCAAGTATAAGGGACAAATAATAAGTTCTTTCTTGATATATAATGTAAGAAATAAATATTATTTACTCCCTATATTTATTTATTTATTTTAATTGTATCCCTTATCAAGTGTAGATTAACATTTTCCTCTAAAAGAGAAATTTGGTGGTGTATATATCAATTTTGAGGTATATTGAAAAAATTAGTTCAATTTGAAACATATTTAAAAGGGTTAACTATTTTAACCATCATTCTTATTTTGTATAAATTAACTATTCATCTCTTATATAGACTGGGGTACTACATATACTTCATCCAGTTCTAAATATAAGACATCTTTCAGAAGTAATATTTGATATAGAATATAATATATCTTTTAGAATTGTTTGATGTATTAATTATTTTTTTCTATTTATATTCATAATCTATACTCCCTCCGATCCATATTATAAAATATTTTATATAACAAGTTTATGATCCAAAATATAGGGTATTGGATATTTTTCTTCCTATTTTACCCATATATTTAAATCTTCTTCTCTCCTCATTTATAACCTACAATGATAATAAAATGGGTATCTAATAAGGGTAAAATAAGTATTGTGGGTATTTTTTGTATTGATTTCAGTTGAAATAATAATTTTCTTAATATGCGTGTAATTGATATAAATGTCTTATATTGTGGACCGGAGGGAGTAATTAATACTCCATCCATTTCTTAGTATAAAGAGCAATTGGAGAAGTTTCTATGTTTCAAAATATAAGGAACACATGAGTTTGTTTGATGTATTTAATAAATTTTTCCAAAAATACCTCTAATTAATATGACAATTTTTCCAACAATTAATAGTACAATTCATTTCTATTAATTGCAGGATATAAAAGTTATTGACATTAAATGAAAGTATTTTTTAAAATTATTTTATATTCTAGACAAATTTATTATTTTTATTGATATATATATGATTTTACCTTTTATCCATTATATTAATGAATAGAGAGAGTATCTGAGAAATAAATGTTATGAAAAGTATAAAAAATAATATAATTAATAAGAGCAAATATAGAAAAAATTGCAATTTCTTAACAAATTTAATGATCTAATTTTTTTAAAATACATAAAATAGTTAAAAATACCTTTTATTTAGTATGGCAAGCAATGTTGTTAGAATTGGATTGAACATTGAACCAGCGGGCAAAGCACTGGTTCAAGGTTTAATGGTTGAATCGGGGTTGGACCGATAGTAATTAAAATAATATATTTAAAATAAATAATATAATTTTAAATAAATTTTATAACTTAATTAAAGTCTCAAACTAAATAATGTTGAATTATCAATCTATTATTTACCACAAACAAACTATTAATAAGTTTCATAATTCAATATTTAAATCTAAATAAACTAATATTCATCTATAATCATATTTTGAGTTCAAAATAATAAATTAATAATCTATTATTATATATTTATTAAGTAAATATATAATTTTTAATAGTTATATATCATAATAATGCATGTATAATATTATAATATATAAAAAATATATTTTGTACTAAAAATGATATTATTTTATCTTTAAAATTAAAAAAATAAAAAAAAATAAAAAAAAATAAAAACAAAATATAGAACTGGTTCTATCAGTTTAAGACCGATTTCATCAGTTCTTGACTGGTTTTGAATAGTACTGGTTCCCGATCAGGCCAGTCCAATCCGATTTTTACAATAATGATGACAAGGTTACAAGGTTTGGTGGATATGAATATAATATATCAAAATCAACTGTGTATTGCCTATAAAAAAAAAATCAACTCTGTATTTTGCTACAGTGAGTTTTAAGAGGGGCAGGCGCGTCAAAAGTCCAATGAACCCCAGTCCAGTCCATACGAATGTGCTAAAACTCGGCGAGTCTCGCCGACCAAGGTACGATGAGAGAACGGAGCACGTGTCACTATCTTGTATGGGAAATGGAAACGGAAGTTCAAAAGCGATTTCCTTTTTCTAAGGTTTCCCGATCAGGGTTATTGGTGACCGTGCCCTTTCCCATTCTGATATGAGAGTATGAAATATTCTACCCTTAAATTGCATTTTAAATTTATACTGCTGTTGACTGTTGCAGTAATTTTCTTTTTCGGGCCTGATGCTGTTGTAAGTTGTAACTTGAATATTTGAATGTAAAAAGATTGATGTACATTTATATGAAAAATTTTACATAAATATTTCTTGTTTGAAATCAATATTTAACTCTTAAATAATTCATATTTCTATTTTTAAAATACTTTGGTCACATATGTATGTATATTTTCATACTGATACGTGTTATGTAATTACTTTAGACTTGATTAAAAATAATATTCCATCTGAACACCATAAATAAAATGTGTTAGAGGATTAGCAGACCGAAAAAATGTGTGTTACAATGAGAAAATAGTTAATATGTCCCATCAATTTCAGCTCACTTCAAACATCATTATGTTTTCTATTATATTCCCTCTGATCCTTAATATAAGACCTTTTTAACTGAATTATGCGGATTAAAAATTAAAATTAAAACTAATTAACTACTTCGATTTCTCCAAAAATCTTAATATTTTTCTAAAACTACCCTTATTTAATCTCTCTCTCTCTTTCTCTTTGAATACATTAAATATGGGCATTTTTTTGAAAATATATAATAAATACTACCTCGTATATTGTAAAAGATATTATATTTAGGATCAGGACAAAAGATCCTATATATAGGACCAGAGGGAGTATATTGTGTTTAATAATATTTATAAAATATAAATTATTGTGTATGTTTTGTCATTGGCGATTAAAGTAAATAAACCATTCGGCAATAATCGTCCTAGTGAAGTCAATTTGACAATTATTAATTACCAAAACTCATGTATACTTAACTTTTTGGTTTAGGCATGCTCTTATTGTTCCACTTTATTCCTCATTTGCGGACACACGCATGCTTGTATGATATATGGGCCCGATATAGTGCAGTTCAATCTTTTATTGTTATTAATGATATATTAATTAATTGCCATTTTTTACGAATTATTTATACTATCAAATAATTCAGATTATTACCACCTCCATTTTTTTATACCTTATTTAAAGTTTTAACATATAGATTAATAAATAAAATTAATATGTTGTAATTTATTTTAAATTTTTAAATATATCCTTCAATAAATAGAAAGAGAAGAAAGAATAATTAATGTTATTTTTTATTTTTAAAAAATAAATAATTATATAAATAAAAAATATCAATTAATGTTGTTTTTAAATTTAAAAGTGACCCACAAATAGAAATAAAATTTTTTTTAAAAAGTATCAAATAAAAAGAAATAGAAATAACATTTGATAAAATGATTTGAACCTGCGTAGCTACTCCCTACTCCCTACATCTATTTAAAATATACAAATAACCATTATTTATAAATGATAAACACTACTCCCTCCGATTCTATATATAGGATCTTTTATATTAATCCTAAATATAAGACTCTTTATAATATATGATATAGTATTTATTATACATTTCCAAAAAATACCCCTATTTAATATATTCAAAGAGAAAGAAATTAAATAAGGGTAGTTTTGAAAAAATATTGAGATTTTTAGAGAAATTGAGATAATAAATTAGTTTTAATTCTGATTATTAACTTACGTAATTCGGTTAAAATGATCTTATATTAAGGAATAAAGGAGTATAATTTATTTGCATATTATTAGAACCATAATTAGCTACCACGTGAAGTCCATGTGAACATTGGCCAATCTAGATATGCCCTCTCACGAGCATGCACTTTTTCTTAATGGATGGTAAAGTACTTACAGGTGTGAAATACAATGCTTTTTAACCAAAATACTATAATGAAATTTTTTTTTTACCAATATACAATAAGTTCAAAATTATTGACCATAATGCTACAACTTCTGCAAATCGGTCCAGCGGACACCGATTTGTGATTTTTTTTTTCATTTTCAGACATTCTGACACGCAGATCCTGGTGTTGCTAAAATCGAGATCAGTGCTAATTTTTTCGGCCTATCTGACGCATACCCCTCTCCCCTTCTTCATCCACCCACTTTCTTCTCTTAAAAAAAGTAAAAAGTAAAACGTACGAATATTCCCTTCCTTTCTTTTCAAACACAAACAAATATTAAATGTTATATATTTAATAAAATATTTAATATGTATATTAGAAAAAAAATTATTATAATGTTTCTTTAATAAAAGTTTATAATTTAATAATTTAACAAGTATATTTTATGATAATTTAATAAAATATTTTTTAAATTATTTAACAATTAAAGTTTATAATAAAAGATGAAAGGGAAAAATAAAAATTTATATTATAATGTTTCTTTAAGGTCAAATATTATTATTATTGTAATGATTAAAATTAGTTGAATGCATCTATGTTACTTTCACCTTTTTTTTATTTGTTACAACTATTTTTTCTCAAAAGCTATTCAAAATAACTTTTTAAAATAAGTAGAAAACTACTATTTTTAAGATTTTGATTTTTTTTATAGAGTTTGAACAAATATCCTAAAAATTTTTAAAAGTACATCTTATATAAAAAACAAATGATTTTTTCATAAAAAAATAAAACAAATGGGCTCTTACCTTTTTTGCATTCATACTGTATAAATGAAAATATACTTGTACTCGATACATATTTCATATAATATACGTAACATATTTTATAATACATATCATAAGTTTTTCTTTTTAGAAAAGTTTTAAAATCACTAAAAACTTATAGAAATAACTATTTTACATTTTTTTGTTATGAATGTTTTATATTACTTTCAAAATACTTGTTTCAACTTCAAAATTTTCACATCCTTTTTTATTTTTGATGCGTTAATTTGTTAAATATATATATGATTTTATATGTATATAGGGGTGGGAATAGGCCGGCCCCTACCAGGGGCCTATGGCCTGGCCTACATGAGGCCTGGCCTGGCCTGTCCTATTTATTTAAATAGTCCAGGCTTAGGCTAATAGCCAGGCCTATTTAGTTAAATAGGTCTGGCCTGTTTATTAGAGGCCTGGCCTGAAGCCTATCAGGCCAAGCCTGTTTATATTTTTTATTTTATATTATGTATAAAATATATAATAAAAATTAAATATTTTATAATGTAATATTTTTTTTTCCAGTCACTTTAAATCTCTATTGCATCTTCTTGTTCCACCTTTATTTTCAATTTCTTCTCATCTCTCTCAAACAGTCAGATTGACAAACTCTAACCTAAACTCAGCTTCCATCAATACCTCCATTCTCTCAAGCCATCGCCCATTAATCTCTATTGCATCTCTCGTTGCAAACATTTATGTTGAATAAGGTTTTAACTACAACTTGAGCATAGATAGTATCATAAGATTAATTTTTGTTATTACTATGTAGAATAATGTACAAGATAAGTCCTTTATTAATTTTTTTTATTTAAACATATATATTTCTTTTGTTGATTTTTTATTGTTATGTAGGCTTTAAACAGGCCAATGGCCTCTTTAAAGCCTTCAAGGCCTAGGCTTTTAAGCCTATTTGAAGGCCTACCAATTGGTAGGCCTTTAAATAGGCTTCAGGTCAGGCCAGGCCTTTTACAGGCTCAGGCCTGAGCCTGAAAAAAAACCTAACATAGGCTAATAGGCCAGACTCAGGCCTAAGGCCTCTATTGCAGGCCTGGCCTATTCCCACCTCTATATGTATATCTCCTATACTTATACCCTAAAATATTAAAATTTATCATATCCAATATATTATATCGTGTTGTAGTTGATACTTATAACCCATATCTAAGCATCATATATTCTTACTAATTAAACTAACATTGACAATTTATTAAAATATGATTTAAAGATGAATATAATATAAATTAAAATTCCATTATTAAATTAAAATTAAAATCTAATACACATTTATAAATTATATAAAAATTATTTATATTTTATGAATTAAATATATTTTCAATCTATTCATATTTTTTGGTGAATAGATTGAAAATATATTTAATTCATAAAATATAAATAATTTTATATAATTTAATTAATTAAAATATATTTAAATACATTTTAAATATTTTATGCAATATATAATAATTCATATTTGTGTGTTTTTGAAAAGAAAGGGAGGGGATATCCGTATGTTTTACTTTTTATTTTTTTTAAGAGAAGAAAGTGGGTGGGTGAAGAAGGGGAGAGGGGTACGCGTCAGATAGACCAAAAAAGTTAAGTACCAATCTTACTTTCAGCAACACCTGGATCTGCGTGTCATAAGTCTAAAAATGAAAAAAAAAATCACAAATTGGTGTCCACTGGACCGATTTGCAGAAGTTGTAGCATTACGGTCAACAGTTTTGAACTTATTATATATTGGTAAAAAAAAATTTTTATTATAGTATTTTGGTTAAAAAGTCGAAATACAACATCCCAGGAAGGCAAAAAAATATATGCAATATCCAGTGGCAAACAGCTTTGGGCACGCACCTCAGATTTGCGAAACCTTCCATAATTGGAAGGCTTCAATCGAAGGAGCTTCTGATAAACAAAATTATTCTACCATTTGTTGTATTTTAAATTTTAAATTCTTTATGAGATTTTGAATTTTGAATGGTCGTTATAATTGATCGATATGGATTTCTTATATTAAATAAATGACTATATTGGGTATTTCAAAAAATTGAATAAACTAGAAAATTAATTACCTGTTTGGATATCACCCATAAGTGATTATGGAAAGAAATAATTACTTATTTAGAGAAGTTGCCAGACATATCCTACTTTTTAATGAAGATTTATATCTTAAATAAGTATTTATGAAAGAAATTGATTTTTTCTATTTATGATAATCAGTTATTTCACTTTTCTTTTTAATTATTCACCCAATAATCATTTAAACTATCAAAATTTAAATACATTTTTTTTTCAAAATTACTTATGGGATACAAATATTTAAATATAAATCATTTTTAACATAATTACTTATTTTCATAATTTATTATAAATAAATGCTTATTCTTATAATCATGATAATGAATCTAAACACACCCTAACAAAAAAAAAACAAAATAAATTTCATATAATATTTGTACCTTTGCTGATATCATTATAGTAAATACATGACGTACTATTACAAAAGAAATCAGTGCTCTGTTGATTCCTTCAATGCTTCTCTTGGTCCTTGTTATTTTCGTAAAATTTGCCCATATGTTATTTTTTATTTGTTATATTATTGTTGTCCGTAGTTCCTTCAGCTTGTTATTTACTCCTTCGTTTTTTTTATTTCACTTTTAAAGAAAAATTTTGCTTTTATTTATCTTGCATTTCCTCCAATTCTAAATATATATAGGAAAATTTTCCTTAATCTTAAATATAGAATCATTTCCATAATATAATGTAGTTTTTATTATATATTGTCAAAAATACCTCTACTTAGTTCATTTTAAAGTGATTCAAAAAATAAAACCTACACATTCTTTTACTGCCCATCATTATATTAATTAGCTTTTAAGAAGGGCATTTTTGGAAAAATATTTTGTTTTAAAAAAATTGGCATTGTTAACTAATTTTGACTCTTCATCTTAATCTATATGATTTGATTAAAAGAATTTTATATTAAAGACATGAGAGAATATTTAAAATTTTAAGACAATATTAATTATTATTTTTTCAATTATATCCTTATATGTTGTTGGGATTTGGAGTCATAAGCACAACTGAAAATAAAATTTTTATACCCAAATCTTTTCAAGGATTCGACGGCATCATTTAAATTGAACTTACAAGAAGAAGATTTATTCCTTACTTTGTAAAGCTACGACTTTTATTGAGTGCGTCTCATAAATGCAACTTACTAGATCATAGGTAGAAAACTCTTCCAAACACCCACCTTTAGGGGTAGGGGAAAAAACCCGACCCAACCCAAATAGACCTAGTCTAGAATAAACCCAGCCCGAACAACCTAAAACAAAAACCTGATGATCGGACTGGGTTGGTCAGCCAGGTCAAACCGGGTTCCGACTAATAAGACCAACCCGATTTGGTGGTACATGTATAGTTTTTTTTTTCCAATCCTCAAACTCAAATGGTGGTCCATATATTGATCCATATGTCTTTGAATAATTTCTATTTTTAAACGTCGGTCCATGTGTTTATTTCCCAAGGCCTAAACCCAATGTTGCAACCCTAATTCCCAACTTGCCTCTCATGCTCTTACTCACTTATTCTTTTTGTGGCATTCCCCCTCTCTCTCACCTCCTTTGTCGCCTCTCAACTTCTTTCACTCCATCAACATCATCCTTCCCTTGCCATCGCTGCGACACTGCCTATCATTCTTGTCCATGGCTTCAAGTCTTCGTTGTCTCTCATTCTCTCCATCTCACTCTGAGTTTGATTACATCTTTCCACCATGGCACTATTCAGAGTCTTCTTCGTTGATATATGGTTGCTTTGCTCACCTATGATGTATGTGCATATCATTCTTCATTGATCTTCGGTGGCATCCTCTTAGTGCTCAGTCTTCATTGATATACTTCACTATCTCTCTTTCGTGGCTCCTTCTCTTCTACTCCATTAACAGCAAAATGAAAAGCCAATTTTTTCCTGTGTGTTTTTGGTGTAAAAGTTTTGATTTATTGCTATAGAATGCTTTTGTTATTATGTTATTATAAAGATCTGTAATTTATATATGTTGTTGATGTGATGTATATTTTTTTGATGAATGTTTAAGTTGATCTAGAATTTCTACCCCTTTCTATTCTTTATGTTTTTTTAAACTCCTTTGTTGTAGTTGAAGAAACCTCATTTCTATAAAAAAATTTTTGATACGTGCGATGGAAAAATTGTTGAATGAGAGGTTGATGGAAACACATTTCTATATATATCTTTTGATGCTATTCGGCCAAAAAAAAAATACATACCAGATCATATTTGGATATAGTTGGGTGGGAAAAAAAAAGTTTGTTAGTCTAAGAACCAGGTGCAGCCCGAGCAATAGTTTGACCCGATCTGGTATTGGGGTAAGACCAGACCACGAGTCCAAAAGTCTAACCCAAGCCTCATACTAGGCCGGGCTTTTGGTCTGCTATATAACCTGGTCCAACCCAGTAATTCCCCACCCACACCCACCCTCTATGGTATCCAGATGAATGGCATGAAACACGAATAGTGTGCTAGCACCTTAATTACAATCATCTTCACGATTTTGTCCTCCAATGGTTCACACGACTTTCACATGATGAAGATTGCCTTTTAATTAATTGACAAAGGTGTTTTAATCTCTCTCTCTCTCTCTTACTCACTTTCACTATACGATGTGAAGTATAGTAGAAAGGGAAATATAAGCTTTTGGTCCCTATAGTTTGACTCAGTTTTGAAATTAGTCCTCGAAGTTTGATTTTTTTTAAAACACTCCCTCAAGTTTTGGCTGTTTATTTCGTTAATCCCCATCTTTTCACATATTGTGCTAGGGACTGAAATGTGGCATAACATCTGCTTAAGTTTGTTGAGGTGGTTGACGGAGCATCATGTGGCAAATGACTTGGCAGCTATCATTTTACACGCTTGACTTATTTTACATAGTGGAGAGAGCTGCGTGAATAATTTAATTTAGGTGAGACAAAGTAGCACAGACCTTTGACGAGAAAACTAAGGAAGCCACTACACATCTTCCCTGAACCCCATATTTTGCAACGTTGAACTCGAGGGTAGGTTGTGTTTGTGAGTTCTGCAACGTCACATAAGATTCCCATTCACATGAATCAATAATTTAGTTAACAAAAATGCCATTTTGCTTAGCACTTGCCATGAAGGAAAACATTAAACCAAGAAAAGGAAAGAACTGGGTCTTTAAAAGATGAAGATCTCTTAGAAATGTTTTTCTTTTTTATTCTTCCATATTTATTTTTATCAAGCATTTCTTTGAAAATGCCAAGGAAAATCATTTACAATATCAAACATAATAAAACATTTCCTAAAATACATAAAATAATGGTGTAGAAAGAAATTTATCCTACTCAACTAATAAGTCAAAAAATAGGTAACACATAAATTATTAACATTCAATTTCTTCTCATATTTTAAACTTACATGATTTAAAAGGTTCTCCTTAATAGTTGTAAAATGTAATACTTTATTGTAAAGCCTATTCAAAAGGAACTCTATTTACTACTATTATTGTAAATCAAGAATCTTGCTTTTGTCGTCCATTTACATGTGTGTGTGTGTGTGTAAATGGGAAGATGAGAACATAAGCATTAGGGAAGAAGGTAATAAAAATGACTAATGGAAGAAGAACATTATATTGATGGTCTAAAGTTTAGAAAATGACTCAAGACAAATGACTCTGTTCTCACATGGCAAAACAGAGGTGAAGCATGTGCGATGTTTACTCCATTTGTGCTCAGTCTACATCATTGCATACAACCCACCATATTTCACTTCCTTCTTTGCCCACAACCACCTTTCATCATCAATCCCCATACCTTGATATGCCCCACCAAATTTCAAGCAAAAATAAGAAGGGAAGATGGATGGAGAAAAGGTAGAAATAGAATCAACCACTTGATTTGACAGAGAAGACAAAGAAAAGATGATAATGCACGCTCCTAATGCTCGATGCTTGCTAACAGCAGAAACCTTAGATCTCGCCGAGCACAAGACGAAGACATGAGGAAGAATTTTGCTTAATAGTGACCCCGGCCCGGTCACAACAGAACAAAATTGAAGTTGTGATTTTTTTTCTTTTTTCTTTTTTTTTTCTTTTTTGGAGTAAAGTATTTACAGTCAACGTGTTGCCTTTGGTCCCAGTTAGTAGCCTAAGTCATGTATCATATGTTGCTCCATTAACCAACTCAACCAATTTGAGACTGTTTGTGCCACATGTCACTCCTTGCTACAACATATGAAAAGATAAGGATTGACGAAATATAGTACTGTCAAATCGGGCAGGCCCGCCTCGAGCCGGGCCCAAATCAGGCTGGGACAAAAAGTCTGATTTGCCAAACGGGCTTGAAAAACCAAGCCCAAGCCTGCGGGATCGGGCCTGCGGGCTTTTTTTAATTTTTTAATATTTTTTATGTTTTTTAATAATTTTTTTATATAATTATTTAAATTAATACAACTAATTATTATCATAATTCATCAAAAACTAACATAATATTTAAATTTTACAATTTATATATCACTAATTAATAAAATAATATGTATTTTTTAATATTTTAAACAAAAAAAAATAAAAAGAAAAAAGTCTCGGTCTTTCGGGCCGGCCCACCAAGGGCTGGGCTAAAAAAGACCATATTATGTATTTACTCCCGAAATTGAGGCCCGAACCCGCTCATTTTTTCGGGCTTTTCGCGTCAGCCCGTCGGGTTTGACCTAGTTTGACGGCTCTAACAGAATAGATAGCCAAAACTTGATGAAGTGTTTAAAAAGAATCAAACCTCAAGGACTGATTCCAAAACTAGATCAAAGTATAGGGATCAAAAGCTTATTTTTCCCTAGAAGAAAAAGAAAAGAGAACTATATCTCTTGAAGAGCCATAGCCTTCTCTTTATATAGAGAAGGATTAGCTTATTCTTCAAGTCAGGATAATAGTTAATTTAAATATATTATTTGAATTAATATATCAAGTATCTTATCACTTAATTTAATATATTTTGAACTAAATCTCATTTAATTTGAATATATTATTTAAGTCAAATTATCCACTAACTTTAATTTAAACAGATATAGTTAAAATTAAATCTTATTTAATTTAAACATACATCCTTTAAATTATTCATTAATTTAAATAAATATATTTTGACATATATCATTTAAATTAATTTCAAGATTTGATCAAATTTAACATTTAAATTTAATCAACATTATCTTCATTTAATTCAAATACACTATTTAAATTAAATGAAAAATGAAATTAAAATGTATAATTGAATTCATAATTAATATAATATAATATTAATTTCTTCTACTACCTATTAAGAGAGAGATAAATTATTCCATTATTTAATAGAATAATTATCATCCTACTTAAATTAGGAACCTTCTAGAATATTCTATATTTTAAATAGGAAATATATTAAAGAGATGCAACAAAATGACATTTCCAAATATAATGGGCATGGATATTATAGTTCGTGTTATGCTCGTTCTTGTGTGTAACTATGTCGGTTTATAAGATTTGGCAGTGAGCTCAAAATCATAAGATGTCTCTAGCAAGATATTATAACTACTCAATTCATATGAAAATCAGTGATTCAATACAACTTATCTTATAGTACATCTCATGTCCTTTTTGTCACACGATATCTGGGTTAAGCATATGACATGAAGTAGTCATCCTCATATTACTTAACCATACTTTCACAATCCTAAGTTTAATTGACTTATACAAGTGGAACAACTTCCATTTGAGTGTGACTACACATTCATCATATGGGCCCACAGAAGTTATAAAGGATATTTTTTTAAAAATGCATATAAATGTTTCACTAATTTTTATAAAGGGTCTTAGTTATGAAAAACCAAAATCTTTTAGAAAGGGTTTTATAATTTGAAAGTTTGTATTGGAGGGAGTGTTATGGTGTCTAAAATGTTTATATTCAGTTGATATTGACAACAAAATTTGTAACTAAAAATCATTGTTATCAAAATCGGACTGGACCGGTCGGTTTGACCGGTAGGACTGGGAATCGGTACCGGATCCGGTCCGGTCATGTTATATAACCGTCACGGTTCAGAATCAGTCAAGAACCGGTGAAACTGATTTTGAACCGGTAGAACCAGTTCTGAACCGGTTTGAACCGATTCTATGTTTTTTTTTTCAAATTTTTTTAAAATATTTTTTTTTAAAATAAAATAACATTATTTTTAGTACAAAATATGTTTTATTTATATATTATAATATTATATAAGCATTATTATGATATATAATTATTAAAAATTATATATTTACTTAATAAATAATATAATATTATATTATTAATTTATTATTTTGAACTCAAAATATGATTTTAGATGAATATTAACTTATTTAAATTTAAATATTGAGTTATGAAATTTATTAATAATTTATTTGTGATAAATAATAGATTGAAAATTCAATATTATTTAATTTGAGACTTTAATTAAGTTATAAAATTTATTTAAATTTATATTATTTATTTTAAATATATTATTTTAATTACTACTGATTCTATCCTGATTGAATTATTAAATTTTAAATCAGTAGCTTATCTAATTTAATGTTTAGTCGGGTTATGATAATATTACTAAAAATATAATGGAATTAATTAAAACCCAACATAAAAATAATAATGCCATGTTGCTACATAACCTGAACATCATACACGGAGTTGCACCTACTTTAATGCAGATGACGAAGTAGAAGTCTTGAAAGATTTTCCTTTTTCGACAATGACAAGAGGGCAACGCGCCGCCCGAGGAAAAAGACTGAAAATTACATGTTGGGATATTAATTGCAGAATCCTTGTTCAGTAAGGGAGGCGCGAAGAGTAATTTCACGCGCCCTGTACGCAGCCACTCCTTTTTTTTTTTTTTTTCAACGTGCATCATCATATTAATAACAATAATACAGTGAATCACCACCATTTCTTTTAAATTGTAACTTATGATGGGCGAAATATTTATATTTTTATAATTTAAAAAATTTTAATTTATACTTAAAAAATTTTAACTGAAATGTGAAATATTTAATAAAAATTAAAAATTTTCGTATAAATTCAAAATTTTCAAATACAAAATTTCATAGGTGAAATTTTATTCTTAATAAATTTTTTTAGATCTTTATTAAATATTTTCATGTCTCACTTAGAATTTTTTAAATTATAAAGACAAAAATATTTTTTCTAGTTGTCATGAAATTGCAATTTTCCCTTTTTCAACATATATATTCAATAAAAATCTGAAAAATTATATTATAAAAAATTAACTAACCTAATTTTTATAAAAAAAATTAAATCAAATACAAAATTTTGTCAAGTAAATATTTTGATAAATAAATGTTATAGCTCAATAAAAATATATATTAGAATTTGATTATAAAAATTTGCTAAATAAATTTATAAGATTAATTTTTTTTAACATGATTGGTTAAGAAGCACCACTGTATAATGCTAAATAAAGTTAATGTGACAAAAAATATATTCAGCAAAAAATGTGATGAAAAATATATAAAAAAAGGAAAATTGCAATTTCATGATAGCTATTGGAAATATTTATGTTTTCATGATCTGAAAAATTTTAACTTAGACCTGAAAAATTTCAAGTTAGACGTGAAAATATCCAATAAAGATCCAAAAAATTTTATTAGAAATAAAATTTTATATTTGAAATTTTAGATTTGAAAATTGAGTTTTTATTGGACATTTTTACGTCCCAATTAAAATTTTTTAGTTTGAAGTTAGAATTTTTCATGTCATGAAAATATAAATATTTCACCCTATCATGAAATTACAATTTTCCAAAAAAAATGGTGGTGAATCATTACAATAATACACTTAATCTAATGATAAAAATAAAAATAAAGGAGTGGCTATGTCAGGACATGCAAAGAGTGCGTGGATTTAATCCACACACCAAAATAGCCCCCTCTGGAGTAAATCTTGAGGCATAAAGGAGCGTGTTAGATCACATAAAGTGTCAGGTTACTGTTTAAGAAGATATAGATTATGTTCTTAGAGACTTTACCTAGAGATAGCAATCCGCGGGCTAGCCTAAATGGGACCGAGCCAAAAAGCTCAAATTGCTATACTGCTCGGCTTTAAGAGCTTGAACTCATATATAGCGGGCCTACGGCCCATACTTTTTTATTATTTTTTAATATTTTTGTATAATTTTTAAATTAATACAACTAATTATTATCATTATTTAATTAAAATTAATATAATATTTAAATTTTATTATTTATACATCATTAATTAATAAAATAATATATATTTTTTATTAATTTAAACAAAAAAAACACGGGGTAAATGGGCAGGACCCGAGAAACCCGAATTATATATATATATATATATATATGCTCATAAAATTAAGGCTCGACCCGTTCTTTTTTTTGAGCTTTTCGAGCGAGCGTTGAAGATCATTTTGCCGACTCTAGTTATACCTTACAATTTCAAGTTGGCAACTATTAATTCCTAACATGTTGCTCCTTGATTTCCTTGCTTAACCGTTTGAAGATTGGCTATTGTCTAACATCCACTACAAGCAGGATTAGAAGTGGCGTATCCCTTTTGGAATTATTTGTTGGCAACTATGGGATGCGAGGAATAGGCGAATATCCTCCCATGAAGCTACCTCAGCCGTAAGACTCATTGGAGAAGATCTTGCTATGTTGAAGCATACTATCAATGCTAGCGTACTCACTCACTTTTTTGTCTCAAAGAACCACGTATTAGCTTTCCTTCTTTTGTATTGCACATAATTCTGCAGCCTTGATTTTTTTGATGACCTGGCTGCATTTGTATTTGGTTCTTTGATGGAATTTTATTCCTCTTTTTTCAATAAAAAAAAGTGTCAAGTTACTTGAAGAAAATCCATCTTTGCTAAGATATATTAATTAGTCAGCCAATATATATGTTCAAGAATCATACCTCATCTAGATTTTAATGTATAACTTTTTAACCGAATCATATGAATTAAGGTGATAGTTAAAATTATTTAACTTGCTTGATTTTCTTTAAAAGTCATAATGTTTTCCGAAAACTACCATTGTTAAAAGTTAATCATTATAATGGTGAGGGATAAAAAAGTCATGGCTTCATTTATGAAGTACTTTGAAATGAATTAAATAAAAATATTTCTGGTAATGTATAATAAATATTATTTTCGTTATTCTTAAATATAAGAGACCTCTTGGTAGGACTTCTTATGGTTAATAACATAATAGATAAATATGGGTTGTTTGTGTATTCAAAGTTTTTTTTTAATAATATCCCTTATTAATGTTGGAAATTTGCGTATTTAAATTTTACATATGAAAGAGATTAATTACATAGGGTATAAGTTTTAGGTATTAAATGGGACATTTTTAGAAAAAAATTCATTTGTGAGAAACATAATGATCCTAACCGCTTTCAATTTTTTTTCTTAATTTGTGCAAATTAGTTATTTACTTCTTATATTTAAAACTGGAGGAATACATTATATTTTAAAAAAATCCCACACTTAAGAACAAGTCTAAAGATTTTATTGGTATTGGACAGAGTAAATCCTTGTGATTGAAATCAGATGATTAGTTAGCAATTTTCTTCTTATTGCAACCCGCAAGAAAGTACTACTTCATATATCCCATTTTATTTGTCAATTTAAGGTTTTTACATAAACCAATAAAATCATTAAATAACCTAAGCTATAATAAAATTTAATGATATTTTACCAAAACATCCTTGAATTAAATTCTTATATTTCACTTACTATTATTTTTAATAAAGAGTAAAACACTAAAAAAGATTATCAATGTTTCATTAGCAATATAAAATAATAGATACATTAGAATATTTAAATTTTTCTAAAATAACAAATAAAATCAGAAAGAGGAGCCATACTCTATCCATTTCCAGACTCTTTCCCATTTCTTTTCCTTGCAATTCCTGTTGCTCCACATGAGGGAGTTGTATGCTAATTTCACTCAGAATGTAGCAATGACGAAGAAGATACTGACCACATCTTGAGACGGTGCAACCTTACCAAGGAACTCTGGAGGCATCTCATACCCCGATGATCTGGACTTTCTATGGCATCTCGATCACTGACTGATTCTTCAATAATCCTAGGCAGCGCGAAGACAAATGGCTTACCCTCTTCGGGATTACTTGTTGGATTATAAGAAACTAGTAACATGATATTGTTTTTTAGTAAGCGTACTGGTATTGATGAAACTATGTGACATACACTTCATGTCTGAGTCCGATCATAATGGAATGTGCGAGACCCCATGCTGCCACGGTGCGTGGCAGTTATGATTTTTTTTGTAATTTTGTTTAAATTAAATGTTATGAATAAAAAGATATGTTTTGTATAGTTATGTAGTTATATGAATGAAGTAAAATTACGAAGTTTCAGCTTTTACTTTATAGCATTAGGAGGATAAAAACGATATAAAAAACATGATTGCATGACTCTAAGGAGGATATAGTTTTATCTATAATATTTAATTTCAAAAAAATTAAAAAAACTAAAATCTACCATGACAACACAGTGTGGCAGACTAGGGTCTCACAAGAGAGACCCTGACCCTTACTACAACACTGTCGCTAATGTAAATATTAACACATGTTAACTAGCTTCTGGCTTTGCTTGTTTTTGGCTCCTTGAACAACCTTCTTTTTTGAGTTGGCTCAGTTGTATATATAGTCATTGTATTTCAAAATAATTGTCACTTTAAAATTATTCACTCATATTAAGAAAACTAAAAAAATATAAAATTAAAAAGTTTTGATTGTATTTTACAATAATATTTTATTAATTATGTAATAACTCCTTAGTGTTTCTTTCTTTCTTAATTATTATTAAGAATAAATATGTCCAAATATGATTAATGCACTCTTCAAAACTGTAAAGTAACAATTATTTTTAAAATAAGAAACAAAATCCTCAAAGTGAGGATTAGTTTTTTTTTTTTGGGTACACAATGGGGTCACGGACCCAAAAGAGAAAACAAAAAAGACAAAAGGAGCACAGTTAGATAACAAATATGTCACAAGGCTGAGTTACTCCTACAAGGTCGTCATGGAGAATTCCTTCAAGCCTTAAAGGGGGCACTTCAAGTGATTGCATGCTCAGCTTCATGGTTATGCTATAATTAGCCAACCAATCGGTACATCTGTTTCCTTCTCTTAAAGTATGTTGGATCTTCATAGTCCAGTCATGTTTGATCAAGTGATGAATTTTATCAAGCATTCTAGAATATCCCTTGATCTCACCTCCATTCCTGTTTAAAGTATCAATTATGACCTTGGAGTCACATTCCAGGATAACTTGTCCAAAGCCTTTGTCCCAACAGAGTTGAAGCCCTCTAATGCATCCCCAAAGTTCAGCCATCAGTGCATTTGACTTGCCAATGAAATGATAAAAACCAAAATTCCAATTTCCTTTATGGTCTTGGATAAGGCCTCCACAGCCAGTTTTCTCGTCCTCTTTCGAAGCTCCATCTATGTTTAACTTCACCCACCCAACATCAAGTTTTTGCCACCTAATCATGATAGTTTCTTTGGGGGTAGCTAAATGTCTATCTTTATTTATCCTGAACTCCTCAATAAATCTCAGAATCATGGAAATTGGTCTAATAGGCATATGGAAACCATAATCAAACAAGGCTTTGTTTCTCCATTTCCCAAAAAACCAACAAGCAATAGTAAAAGTTGTATTCCACCCATCAATTTATGACTGAGGTTTTCAAGAAGCCAGTCTCTTAAAACAGCAGAGAAGAACCTAAATCTATTAGCAGGTTTAACCAAGAGGGTCCAATATTGACTCACATGTGGACAGTCACATATAGCATGTAGAGTGGTCTCATTAGCTTCACCACACCTTTGGCACTTAGCATTTGATCCTTCCCATTTACTTCTGCAACTCTAAGTATACAATCTGCCCCTAGCTGAGATCCATAAAAAAGTTCTAATGTGTTCAGGGACAGCCAACTTCCAGGTTAATTTCCAAATCCGCTCAAGGCTAACTTCATCTTTGTTTATTATGCTTTTATAGGCTGAAGCAATTGAAAACTCTTCACCTTTATTAGGAGCCCATCTCATTTTATCCTGTCCTTCATTGCTAGCAAGAGGAATCATAGCTTGAATTCTTAGGATCATAGTATAAGGTATCCAATTGTTCCAACTAGATAAATCCCATTCACCAAGAGTTGTCACAAGATCAGAAACATGTAGGTTGTAAGCATGTATAGGAACATTATTGACAAGATTTTTAAGATGTTGACCTCCCAAAATCTAGTAGTCTATGACCACTTTGGTAGAATGCCCATCTCTAATGTCATGAGCAAGCAAGTCTTTGAACCTATTCCATAATCTTCCAAGTTCTTTCCAAAGTCTAGAATCTGTGGGTTTAACAGAAAGTTGGTCTCTAAAAGGATTGCCTCTTTCATATTTACCTTTGAGAATCTTGACCCATAATTTATCTTCATTATTAATCAGCCCCCACAACAACTTGTACATGAAAGCCATGTTTATAGCACTCATAGACTTGATTCCTCCACCACCAAGTTCTTTACTAGTGCACATAGTAGACCAACTGACAGCATGCCATTTCCTAACTCCATTCTCCTCATCCCATATTAAGGATCTCTGAGCTTGTTCAACTTCATCTATGACTTTTTTAGGAATTTTGTCATGTTGGAATTGATTCATCGCCATTGAGTTAGTGACCGAACTCACAAGAGTCATTCTACCTGCAAGAGACAGACAATTAGCCTTCCAGCCGCTTAATCTTCCTTTGACTTTGTTGATAAGATGGGTATAGTTTTCCTTCCTCCTCCTATTGTGCATGATCATGGAGCCAAGATATCTTCCACGATCCGGGACTTGGGTAAACCCACTTCTTCTCCATATCTCAAGTTTAGTTTGCCTACGAACATTAGGAGAAAAGTATATTTGAGATTTTTTATTGTTGATCAAATGACCAGACATATCACAAAAAAATCAAGATAGTTAAGAATTATGTCCATTTGCTCCAAAGAGGCTTTTGCAAAAAGAACAAGATCGTTATCAAACATAAGATGTGAAATATAAGGACCATTTCTACTAGCTCTAATAGCTTTCCACTCTTTTCTACTACAACAATCAGTGATAATATGGGTTAATTTTTCCATGCCAATCACAAATAAATAGGGTGAAAGAGAATCTCCCTGTATAATACCACGTGTTAGGTTGAATTCATCAGTTTTCTCTCCGTTCCAAAGTACATTAGTAGAAGAGGTGGATATACAATTTTAAACCAAATCTATGAAATCATGTGGGATTCCAGATTCGTTAAGAGCAGTGAGAATAAAATTCCATTTGACTCTATCATAGGCTTTAGCGAGATCAATCTTTATCACCATGAAACATTTCTTTCCTCTCATCTTCCTCATAGAATAAATAATCTCCCGAGTTATGATGATATTATCTTGTATATTCCTTCCTGGAACAAAGCTCCCTTGTAAAGGAGAAATGATTTTGGGAAGAATGTTCTTGAGCCGGTTAACCATAATCTTGGTGATGCACTTATAGGTAACATTGCATAGAGAAATAGGTCTAAGTTGGTTAACATTCTCAAGTTGCTCAACCTTAGGGATAAGGGAAATAAGAGTTTTGTTGACCTCTTTAATTTTCCCATGATTCCTCCAGATATCTTTCACAAATTTGCACACCGAGTCACCGACAATGTCCCAATTCTTTTGGAAAAAAATAGCGGGAAATCCATCTTCACTAGGAGCCTTTAAGCTGCCTATTTTAAACATGGAGTGACGGATCTCAAAAGAGGTAACATCAGCCATCAAATTATTCATGTCCAGTTGATTCACATTCGACCAAGAGCAAGGAGTAAAAAACCACCCACAGTCTTGTCTATCTTCAAGAAACAAATTTTTAAAGTGGTTTGTCACAAGATCAATCACTTCAACTTTATCTTCAATCCAATTCCCATTGTCATCTCTTAGAGTGGAAACATGGTTTTTTCTTCTTTTGATATTAGTCTTTGTGTGATAGTATTTGGTATTGTGATCCCCCAAGTTCAACCATTCACATCTAGACTTTTGAAGCCAAAGGATCTCTTCTTGATTAAGAACTTGCTCAAGTTCTTCTTGCAAATCAGCTTCCAACTTCACTAAGAAATTATTGTTTGCCATTGTAATTTTCTTTGAATGCCATCAAGTCTATTCAAGATCCTATCTTTCCTTCCTTTAATATGTAACACTGGTGTTATTTACTTTAAATTGGAGGGGCAGTCACCATTAGCTTTCCACAAAGAGTTAAGGAAATTCTTAAAGTCCTCATGCTGTATCCAAGTAGCTTCAAATCTAAACGGACGAGAATTCCTATTGACATTATGTATATACAAATCAATAATGAGAGGATGATGATCAGAATGTAATTTGGGGCCAACTCTGACATGAGCATCCTCAAAAAGATTCCTCCAGGCAACATTGCATTACTCTATCAAGCCTTTTGTAAATTCTCCTATAGTTAGGGGGCTTTGGTCCACACCAAGTAAAGAATGGACCCTCTTGTAAATGACGATTAGTTTTGAAACAAAGGGAGTATTTCTCTACAATAAAATACTTTTTCATCCAAAAAACATTAAGACGATGTGAAACTTATCTGATAATAGTACTCTTTCGATTTGTAAAAAATGTTTATTTTAGGATTTATTACTCAAATCAAGAAAATCATTAAATGATCTAGAATACCAAAATGTCTTTAATTTAATGTTCTCTTAAATAATATATTTGATATTAATGAGGGATGTTGCACTAGAAATTAATGAAGGATGTTGCACCAGAAAATGTAATGCGTATAGCACATGGAAAAGGAAATAGAAAAATCAAGATTCCTTAATGAAAACCGATTTATCAAGAATTGCCACTAAAATTTTAAAGAAAATCTTAAAAAATTAATTTTAAAAAGAAATGTATGGTCTGCGTAAATAAATATGAGTTCGGGAGTCAATTGTTCGTGGGAATGTGTTAGACATCCCACAACACTCGTTTCTAAGAGCAGTTATTTTAACTTAATTGTGCAAATTAATACGGCTTTAACAATATTTTGGTTATCCTTGTATCATTCACATGCAAAAATAAGGATAAAAAAGAAAAGAAATTAAGAAAATTAAAAGAATTAAGAAAACAAAATAGAAAAATATTTATTTATTTATTTATAGGGGTGTATTTGACCTAAAATCAAAGTTTATGGTCTACATACCCTACATTAGAGATCAAAATCCATATAGTTTGGGATAAAAAATGCATATTAATTGGTTGGTTTTATTATTATTTTTTTGTGATACGAGAAAGTTAATTAAAAATAACTTACCATTTTGCAAACAAAATGATTTTTTGAATTTTGGGTTGGTATATTTTAATTTACAAAAGATAATTTAATTTTTCTCTTTCTTAATCTTATTTAATTTTTTAAAAATATTTTTTATTTTTTTTTTACTTTTGAAGATGTATTTCTTTTTCTGGATTTTTGGAAATTTATTTATTTGTTCCTAAAAAAATCGATCTACCTGTTGTAAACTTGTTATTATACCTGATAGACCAATTTCTTAAGTATTTATGTAAACTCCAAAATCTTCATGGTGTAAGAGTTTTATTATGTATTTTAAAGCAACGATTTAGAAAATATTATTATATTTATTTTTTATTCTTTTAAAAGAAATATTATTATTTTCTTAAAATAAAACCACCTTACAAATAATTGTTACATATTTTAATAACTTGACAGATAACTTGACTGATACGTCTATATGGACTCATTGTCTCACACGACAACATAGTTAACTAAGATATCTGTGGAAGTTCAAGAACCTTCGAGGTATAATTATTTTATCCAATTATTATAGACTATATAAAGGTTTTACTATTTAATATTTTTTTACAAAGAATAAAAAAAGTTATTATATCTATTTAAAACCTTTTGAAATCTCTTTTCTCAAATAGTAAAAAAAATTGTATACATCATTGTTATTTATTTTGAGTCACGCAATCAGACTAGTATATGGACTCCTCGTCTCACATGATAACATGGTTAACTTGAATAGCTACGTGGGATCAAAATCCTCATATCACATGGTTATATACTAATTGACTTTAACTCTTTCTTCTTATTATTATTTATTATTTTTTAAAGAGAAATTAAATGAAATTTTAAATAAATAGGCCATTGGAGTCCACCGTTATTAGCAAACCGATCAACACACTTATGTAGTCCATAGACTCATATGGTGTAAATGCCTTAGAAGTATGTAAAAGCTCATAAAGTCTTCGTGACAAACTCTAATTAAAAACGTAGTCACCTTTCATTTATAAATAAATTGTTTTCTTTAAAAAAAATAAAATGTGACAAGTCTAAATGGCAAAATGGAAATGTTACAACAAACAAAAGAACAAGCATTCAAGAAAATACATTGAAGGTTCTAAATTATGTGAGCCACCACGCATTGCTACTATGCCCATAATTTGAATACTGTCCAAACGATGGCAACCTAACTGAAACCAAACCATGATTATCTTCCAACTCTCCTTTAATTATCTTGTTCATTTTATAAAAAACTATAACACTTCTGAACAGTATCATCTAGGCAAATGAAAAAGCTTTGAAAAGTAAACTCATGCTTCAAACATGCTAACCCGAGTAGATCTTGTCATGTGAAGTTTATCAAATGACTAAGTGTAAGACTACTATATATATATATATATATATTTAAGGGGATTAGGCCACGAACTAAGATGTTAATTGGTTTAGAGTCCATTTAAATATCAAAACCAAGAAGCCACAGTTGGAAGAAAAAGATCTAAACATAAGAGCACAATGACCCAAATTTGGTATTAAGCATGATTTTGACATCTAGATTTTATAGAAAGAAGACATATATCTCATTATGCACGACTTGACGAAAAGCAAACAAGCCATTGCAAATGAGATTATCCCAACTACATCAAAATTTGTCAACGAGCTGAATAAAATTTTATTCTAACTTGAATATCAACACAACATCTAACGATCACACAAACAATAGAGGTCGGTAAAGATTTACAAAAAATCACTACCTCTTCCTTTAATAATAAAGAAAAGAGGAAAATACAGACCCATCTCAGACATAAAGTTCTATATCCTCATTTCAAAGCAGAAATTTACAAGTAGGAGGTCTATCATCGAAATCCCAAAGCTCACTTATGAATCCATTGGCTCCTTCTCTTCTCCCTTTGCTTGCACTTGTTCCTGATCTCTTCCTTTGGAGGCTCTCATCACTCCCTCTCTCTCTACTTCTCTCCCATCTAGCCCTTCCCTCTATTTATAGCCCCAAGCCGTTAACCCTTGAGAAGAGCATGATTCAGATTACTCAATATTTTCCTAATTAAAATTTACCTACTTGGTTCTCATGCTTTTGGCTAGTTCTCCATTATTGTGATTAATTGGTCTGATGTCTCTGCTCCTCTGCTTTTTTGCCTTGCTCTGTATCACTTTTCTAGTAGCAATCGATGATAGGAAAGGGACTTGAGGGCGTGGTCATTCAATGGACTTCTGCGATTCCCTCTTTGCTAATGGCTTCCTTTGTGTCTTTCACTTTTCTTCTTCATTGCCCTTCTCCTTGTTGCAACGCTCAAGTGTAAAAAGGGAAAGACAGAGAGAATTAGGCTTTTGTTTGGTCTAGTTGTCTGAGCTATGGCGTTTTGACTCTTCTATTTTTTTTTTTTCATCTTTGCTTTCTTTCTTTCTACCATTCCTCTTCCACTCAGCCGCTCAAACATAAAAAAGGAAGTGGTGATTAGGGCTTTTGAGGGATATGGTGTCTTTGTTGCTCTCAAAAGAGCAGCACCAAGTACCTTTGTTTTGAGAGCAAAATTCTAGTAATAATTTATTCTATAGATATTTTGATATTTGGATTGGAATTGACGAACAACCAATATTAATAATAGTGTTTATTAGCGTAAATGGAAGCAAAAATTAGGCGTGCCCAAGCGGTAAGGCAACGGGTTTTGGTCCCACTATTTGGAGGTTCGAATTCTTTCATCCTAGAGCATATCCATTCATGATATATATCATATTTGAATACAAATTATATATCATAATAAAGATTGCCCTTCTTTAGAAACCTTCTATTTAAGAGTATATAATATTGCATAGAATGGGATTCTTCTTCTTCTTCTTCTTCTTCTTTTTTTTTTGATAATATCACCGGGTATCCTGGGGTATCCTTGGTTCATGGTCCACCCTAAACTAATCCGAACCTCATTCTGTCAGACCTTATGGTGGCAAACGGGTACCAATGAGAAGACCTCTTTGAGACCTTAATTTTTTTAACGGTATTGCACCCTTCAAGAATATAAACCTTGATCCCGTGGAATGCTAGTCAAGTCCCTTACTACTTGATCAGGCGCCGATTGGTTTCTTCTTTTGTTTTAATGACTCACCTCTAAATTGAGTCACTTTGAAAATGTAATTTTAAAAAGAACTTATTCTTTTTTATTTGTGTTATTGTATATTACAATTTTATAATATATATTATTCTAATATAAATAAAAAATTTTAAATTCTTATATTATAATTTAGAATTTATATATTCTAAATAATATATATATATATATAAGATTAGTAATAAGAATGATAAGTATTCGATAATAATTTGAATTATGAATTCTAATTCTATTAAATATAGATGGTCCAGATTTTATTCTATATTTTTATTTTTATTATTCAACATTATTTTCTTAAAATCTTATCGTTAAAATATTATTCTTATTTTATGTTTTACTTCTTTTAAAATTAAAAAATATTTAAATTTAAAAAATTATATGAAAAATCTGGTCTGTCCATATCCTCTATTCTGCTGTTTGAGTAGCAATAGCAGAGAATCTGTTTCCTTTTTTTGAGTCAAGAGCCAAGGGTTTTGATCCCTTTGGTTTTATTATTTATATTATTATTTTTTCTTTTTTGCTTTCCACTTGTCCCCTCTACCTATTTATTATTATATATGTTTTTTATTTACTTATCAGAAGGAGATGATTGAGAAGGTTCGCGGGAGCGTGATCTCCTACTACCATAAAAAAGGATTTTTATTTATTATCGTTATATGTTTATTATTATTATTTTTAAACAAGATTTTACGCAAAATGTATATATTTATTCGGGTATTCTCTATATCTTTCTTGTTTTTTCTTTTTTCTTTTTTACATAAGGTGAAAAGAAGTGATAATCACTAAATTTATTTGAAATTTGAATTAAAAAGAAAAAAGAAAATCTTGCTCTCTCTTTTTTTTCATTTTTTTGGTTTATTATTTTAAAAAAACCCAAACAAAATACAATATTTACAAAGAATAAAACAGTAAAATAAACAATTAATGTTTCACTGAAATTTTAAAGTGATAGATATTGTGAAGAATTTTAAAAACTCTGAAAAACAATTTTTATGAACAGCATACATTTTCATAAAAAAAAAATTAAGATGATGTGAAACTTACTCTCTCCAATCCATTTTATTTCTTATTTTATAAAATTTTAAATTTCTCAATTTATTTATCAATTTACATTATTAATAAAATATTAATTAATTTTTTTCATTTTTTATTAAAAATAATGATGGGTGAAATGAGAGTTTTCTTTTATTTAATTTAAGAATATTTTAATAAAATATTATTAAATTTTATTATAATTTAAATTATTTAATAATTTTATTGATATATATACGTATAATACTAAAATAATAAATAAAATGGGATGGGTATCGGGTTCATAGTGTCAATTTGTGGTTGGGTTTTGATTGGACGAACCCGACTGAACGAAGTTAGGGGAGGAGGAGGGATGCAAACAATGAGATATACAATTGGAATATGAGAGATATCAAGTGATATAGTATCTACTAGTACTACTATAATAGGCGAAATTCAAGGGCATGGGACCATCCGACAAATAAATTATGGCACCTTACAAAGTGAATGACAAGTGTCAATCATAAGCCGAATAGGATGGATTGGTTCAATTGAGAAAATTGGAGGGAAGGAAATTAGAAGAATTTTAATGAAGAGAATTAAAGAAAAAATAATTGAAAAGATTTTAAAATTCTCTTATTTTGTGGGAGGGGATTGGAGAGATTTTAATGAAATTTTATTTGGTTTAGAAAGAAATTGGAGAGAATTGATGGGAAATGACTAATAAATACTTTTTTCCTTCTAAAAAATCTCAATTTAAAAGAAATTTATAAAAGTGTGGAGGAAGAAATTGGAGGAAATTAAATTTCCCCCAATTTTCTCTAATTTTTTGAGCTAAACAAGGGGAGGGGATTAAAACCCCTCCAATCCCCTCCCCTCACCTTAGAAAATCTTAAACTAAACACACATTTAAGGATCACTTGTTGATAAGACTCAAAAGAAGGTGCTAGCTAGTATATGAATAGAAAATAGTTATAAAATTTATATGGAAAAATAAACTTTTAATCTTAATAGTTTCATCCAATTTTGAAATTAATCCCTAAGCTTTAATTTTTTTTAAAGCACTCCATGAAGATTTGGCTGTTAACATGGTTAATCCATTTATTTTGTTATATTGTAATAGGGATTGTCATGTATTATAAACTCTGTCAAAAATGCTGAGGTAGCTAACGGAGTATCATCTAGGCGTTAATTGGGACTCCTCATTTTACAAGCTGGACTCAAAATCAAAACGCCGCACTTCAATTAGAAGCAAGGGTTACATTGCACTTCGAAATTCTTCATCGTCTCTACATTTTTTGTTCAGCGATATCTATGGACATTGCTATCGGCAAACTTCAAGCATCATCGGCGTGCATCATCATCATCTTCTCCTACTCTTCTCCATTGAATCAGGTGGGCTAATTCTACTTTGTCTTAACAAGTTTCCATTCCCAAAATAATTGAACTCTCCATGGGATGCAGAGAGTAGAACATGAGAGAGAAACCATGGAGCTTTGACAAAGCAAAATAGAACTCCCTTTGGGTGAACATAGAGAAGAAGAATACAAGAGGCAGAACTCGTTCCCTTTATACCTTTGACTCTGATGTCGCAGATAAAAGAACGGACTTTGCATAAGGGAATTCCCACACCTTTCATTCAAAGGAGGGAGAAGGGTGTTCATGGAACAAGAACGATGCAGACAATAACTAGAATGCCCTTAACCTTAATGTTGGTGACACGATGGAAGAGACCGAGTTTCAATTATGGGAAGGAGTTATAATGAAAAAGGCTCATGGATGAGTTACAAATACAGTGCCTGTTAGTTCATGTACAAGTTCTGTTCCTTCTAATTCCTGTCTCTCTCATGTTCATTTTTAAACGAATATTTGATATTTATTTTTTTGAAGTAAAAATAAAATTATTTGTTCGTGATGACAAGATCGCTAATTAGCTGCTATTGATTTCCCTCCGTAGAAATTGCGCATCAGCTCTCCATTTCGGTGAGTATTTTCTTCGTGAGAGATTCTTTCTCTTCTGCTATTATTTTAAAATATTTTACAAACATGTATAATGTATTCATATATTTAAAATATGATATAAAAAATATAATTATATTTAATTTTATCTCGGGATGAATAGTAAATTATATAGAAGTCATTTGTAAAAAAAACATTACACTTCCCCACCACAGCTCACAAAATCCATGGACCTAATTAAACTGGGTCTATAATAAGCCCAAGCAAACTGCATTGCTGACCCTTACCTATCTGGTCCAACTTTACAAACAACGTCGGATTCCTCGTCCTATTCTTAATTTTCTTTTTGGCCATTCGTTTTATTCTTATTTATGCGTGGGATAAACAAATGAACGACGATGTGAAAAAAAAAAAAACACGACATTCAACCTACGGTATTTTGTTGTTGACTAAAAAAAAAAACTAATGTATTTTGTTTTGAATCTATTAAGATAGAAAAATGTGAAAAACACGTGATATATATATATAATAGTGACATGACATGGATGGAAAGATAAATATTCAAATTAATTTATTATTATTTAAATGTTTTTCTTTTGCGGAAAAGAAAATACCATTAAACCAAAACAGTCAAAGTACGTCATGACAAGAGTAAAGAAAAAACAATTAGAGGATCAAAACAAGAGATTAACTGAATAAAGAACAAAAGAGATAATTAAGACAATAGGGATTGGGAATATGAAAAGCCAACCAAGAGAGTACAATCCCTTTAGAAACCTCTTAGCTAGATAAAATGCAGCTAAGTTAACGAAGCAAGGTACCCAGCACAAATTCACTTTCAAAGTTTTCACAGAGAGGGACCTTGAAAACAATCCACAAAAGCTGCCGTCAACTGATCCCAGACAATAAGACCCTAACCATTACTGAAAAGCAAAGCAAACACATCAAACCACAGCTGCACCAAGGAACCATGACCAAAACCAAAATTGAAATAAACTCTTCCGGGAGTAACCCATCTCAAACCATCCTTGATCCTTTGACCAGATTGCTTACTTGGATCAGCCAAATTAAACCACCCAACAAACCACCAAAACTCACTCAATGTAGAGTACTTCAAATCCATAGCAGAGTCCACACAATCCATGGCTAATCTAAATGTTGGAAAGTTCTGAAACATGCTAAAAGAAATACTCCCCATCGTATGATCAGAATTAAGTACAATAAAAGGGAAGACTCTATGAATCAGACTCAATAAGCACCAAATAGAATGAACAACATTAATACGAGACCAGAGTAAAAGGAAATAAATTGACAACACCAAAAACATCCAATCATCCTTCCAATCTCTAATCAATAGAGTCATCAGCAATAAGATCTTCAACCATAGCTGGTCCAAAATAAGACTACTTAGATAGAAAGAATCATGGTCACATACCTTAGGGTGTGTTTGGTTCAAATGAGGGAATTGGAGGGATTTGAATGAAGGGGATTGGAGGGGAGGGGATTGGAGAGATTTTAAAATTCCTTTATTTGGTGGAATTCGAAAGGAGGGGATTGGAGGAATTTTAATGAAATCTTATTTAGTTCAGGAAGAAATTGGAGGGGATTGAGTAATAACCCCCCCAAAAAACCCCAAATTGGGGGAATCAATAAAAGGAGGGGGGAGGGGATTGGGGGGAATTAAATCCCCTCCAAATTTATGAACCAAACAAGGGGAGGAGATCCCCTTGCCTCAAAAAAACCCCAACCGAAACAGGGCCTTAATCCCGTGGACAAAAAAGATTAAAAAACACAGATCCTTCAAACAAGCATCATTCATCCATCGCAGATCATGCACCCTTAATGGTCTGTTTGGTTCAAAGGAGGGAAAGGGAGGGAAGAGATTTTAATGGAGAGAAAGGAAAGGGAGGGAAAAGAAGAGATTTTAATTTTATCTCGTTTGGAAAAAAAATGAGGAATTTTAGTGGAAGGATTTTAATTTTACCTCGTTTAAATTAGGAGGAGAAAGGAGGAAAAATAATTATAATTTGACTATTATACCCTTAATTTATTTAAGTTAATATAAGGACAAGACTGACCAGTACATTGTGTGACCGAGTAATGAAAAAAATAAAAGATATTTTGATCATTTTAAACATAATAACACATTTTTTCCCGAAATTACTCCAATTTAAGGAGAAAATATATAAGAGAAGGGGAGAGAAAATTTTAATAATATTTTTCCTCCCTCCTGATTGCCAAACAAGGAGAGGGCCTTTCCCTTCCCCCCATTTTCCTGCTACCAAACAAACCATTAATCTCAACAACACTGATAATTCCCAGCTCCTAAACTTCAGATCCTAAACAAACTAGATCCACACCAACCTTAATCTCAGATCATCAACCCCGCACGAATGTCCTGGAGGCACCTATCTTACGTCACAAGCTATAAGACTCATAATCAAGTTTGAGCAAATGTTGAAACTCACCGTGCTCAAGATTGCCACCGATTCCCAAATTCCTAGGTGAGACATTGCAGCAGAATCAAAAAGATCAGGCCGTCATCTATCTCTATCCTCTAGACCTTGAACATTTCGAACCATCATCTCTAAAATCTTCAATCTTGAACTCAGTTCCACACCATCTCCCTTGATCTGAATCTGAAAAACTCGATAAAATACTCCATCAATCGAAAACCAGAGCGCTTCATCGGATATCTCCAACGACCATTGATCAGGAATCATAACACACAAGTAGATCCTTCCCTTCCCCTTCGGATTGTTGTCATCTTCATCTAAAGCTTCCATCGATGCAGAGAGACCATCCATGGAAACAAGAGGAAAAACAAAACACAAAAAACACAGTCACCACCACCAAGGACGGCCACCACTGGGGATGGGTTTAAGACTCTCACGCTTTCAACGGAGAGGTCTTAAGAGAGAGAGACCCTTCTCTGTGCTCCGGTTTGATTATTATTATTATTATTATTATGTTATATAGATGACTATGAGTCATGATTAATAATATTTCCTCCAATCCAATTTATTTATAAAAATAAAAAAAATTATTTTATAAGTATTAAAATAAATAATTTTAATTAGTTAAAATTAATTAATTTATTTCATATTTTAATTTTTTTAAAATTATTTATATTTAATTTAATATTAATTTAAATTATTAATATATTTAATCTCTCTCACATAATTAATAAAAAATAACTTTTGAAAATAAAAAATTTAATGTACCATTAACTCTTTTTTAGGATCAGAAAGATATTTTTCTTCATAAATAGGATTAGAGGAAATATATTATACAATTTATGATTAATTAGGAACCATTAAATTTGGAATTTATAAGATTGGCTGCTGAATGTTGCTTATGTGCCTAGGGAAGAAAATAGATGTGACTTGAATTTTGATCTTCCCATGGTTACTCATGTTTGAAAGGATCTGGTTGATTGTGTTAGGATGGAGTTTTCGGTTGATAAGTGGGGGGCTAATTATGCAAGGAGTAAGTTCTTCTGGCCAAATAAGAGTTCTGTACTTCAGCTTTTTTTTTCTTCTTTTTTTTACTTCTTTTGGGCTTTAACTCTCATTGTCTTCCCAAAAAAAATTAGAATTTATATTATTGATTAATTTATTATACATACTAAAGCAAAGACACTAAGATGATGTCAAAATTTTACACTACCACATTAACATGGTGATATGAAAAAAAATGAGCCCCACAGTGTCAATTGTAGGTTAATAGTTTATTTGAATTAAATGTTATATCTTTTCTTTTCTGTTTTTCAATTCTTAAGCAATAAAAATCATTTAAGTACGTGGTATTTAATATGTGATTGATGAATTTTCAAATTTGCTTTTAAAATCATTATTAATTTCCCTTATCGATTTAGAATGATTATCATTTAATTCCTTGTGGAATGCTAATTAATTTTTTCCACAGTCATAGGGCTGGTAACTGCTGCCAATGACTCTATAAATGTATAAGTTGTTTGTCAGTGCAACCCTCAATTCCATCCCCTTATTTCGTTTCATCATCTTATATGTGATCGAGATCCTGCAAGTATACATGGTCAATCGTAATAATAAAAAGTCTTTGGAGTATTCCAGAGATCGAACCCAAAGGAGGTAGTAAATTTATCAATCCAAACTCTTAATCCCAAAAGCAAGTAATAATTAAATTGAGAATTCAAATTTAAAAGGAAAGAAATAGAAAATAAAATGAAATCTGAGTTTGATTCAGTTCTAGAAGCATCAAGGGATCAGGATTCACCTTATGAGATAATTAGATTTTATTTCTTAGTTAGACTCTGCATAATTATAGTGACCGTTGTTTCTAAAGCATCCTAATTACCTCTCGGTCAATTAGTTCTCATTTAATTAGGATTCAATTCGCTGTCGCGCAACTAAAGTTCCTAATTAAACCTTGAAAACTACAACTTATATCACCATGAATTCCTAATTATATCTCTAGATTAGTTATTCATGTTTATCTCTCTATATCTAGGTTCACTCTTCACCTCTCAATCCATCAAATTTACCCACTAATTATATTCTATGATGATGAGGCATAAAATCCACATGAACGAATAAAAGAGATAAATATAATAAAAAGATAAATTAAATATAACTTGAAGAACAAATCAAAGAGTCTTAACTAAAGAAACAAATCCAATCCATTCCAGTCAGGCTACATCCCTACCCTCGACTGGAAAATTTAGCTACTCATGGAAATAGAAATTAAATCACAACTAAAATCCCAAATTATAGTGAAAATAATAAGAAAACAGAGTTATATTAGAAAAGAATGAATCTATCGCTAATACTTCCCAAATCTCCTTGCTCTCTCTTTATAAGATACTCCTAGTTACTCCCAGATGCTATTAGAACCGTGTTCTTTGACTTCTAAGTGTGTTTCTGAATCCCCCTTTATGTTTCTATCATGTCTCCTTATATAGGAAAAACTTAAAAGCTCATAAAAGCTCAAAATATCACCAAAACGCGTCAAAAACAAGTTTTTATGGGTTTTTATTGCTTGACCCGGCGCCGGATGTCCATATACTCATCCCATACGGCGCCGAGTGCTTCTAAAAGGCTAGAAAACGTTAAAATCGCATTGACTCGGTGCCGGGTGCTTCTGTTTGTACAGACAATACTTCTTTCAGCTTCATAAAGTTATCAGCTCGTATTGACACTCTAAATTCAATTTTCACCATGATAACATTGGAATTTGGGAAAACTCAAAACATAAAAGTTGTAGATCTATGTCTTAGATTTCTAACTCATCTTAAATCACCTCAATCGGAGTTCATATGTGAAAGTTATGATTAAAATACTAAAAGGTATTAAAACTTTTCAGCATGAACGATTTGTAACATTTTTGCTTCGAATGCTTCCAAATGAGGCTATAACGCCATGAAACACAAAAATATGTCAAATCATGCTAAAATATATCAATGTAATTTAGATGTGAATATTTTATATGTATAAAATGGGTTGTTGAAATTGATTCCATACATCTCTTGGTTCCTTCTTTTTTTTGGCAATTTGCAGTATGATGATGAAGAACTTTGTTTATGATGTAGGATCTAGATTTTTTTTTTCAGTTTGCCTATTTTTTCTGTTTCCTTTCATTCCTTCTTTAATGATGTCTAATTGATTAAAGTTTTTCAGGTTGGTTTTCTTGCAATCTCCATGGATACAGGAGTGGATATTTTGATTGATTTGGCATTTTTCAAGATATCATATGTTAATTCGAGCCAAAGACATAATTCACATTAATAAATTTTCATAATGGTGCAGATAGATCATTGGCAGGATGTAAGCAAAAAGAGGAATGTTTCTATTCTCATCACTGTTCTAATACTAATAATCCATTTATGTTGACCTTAACTAAACTTGAAGAAAAAAACAGCGATGAATGTGAACGAAAACAAAGGCTCAGACCAATAAATCCGCTTGAAAGAGTTAAAGATAATATGAAGGAGTATCCTCCAAAAGAGTTGAGCAGTTGGTATAGACATGAACACTCTTTTGCTGGTCCACAGCACTTAAGTGATTCCATGTGTTGATGTAGGGTTTCTATATCCCGCATTTCTACAAGTAGGGATCTCACCACATTAATATCATCTTCTTGTGGGTGGTAATGATATCAATCTATTATTTTTTTCCATAATCATATATATTCGATTCAAATCATATTTAATGTATTTTTATCTTTTTGATATTCAAATTGTGCAAATCCTACATCTCTAAAAGTTTTTTTTTGTACTTAATTTTCAAATATATAATAGATTTGGTTTATTTCATTTGCATTTTTCAACATCGAGATAAACTTCGATTTATATAAGGGATATTTTAAAGTCTTTCATTGTCTTTAATTAAAAAAATTATATTTGATGTTAAAAATATTTGTATATTACTCACTTTAATATATATAAATTTGAATATTATATGTGTGTATTACAAGAACATAATAATCAATGACATAACTTGTGATTAATGTGATTTCCCTCACATTATAATTAAAAAATATACATATATATTTACACAACTTGCAATATGAGATCCAATCATTTGCAGTACATATTTTTTTTAAATAGGTAAAAGATTTTCTTCGAATAAATTGTGCTTGAATTTGACATCGAAACTAATTAATTTAATTAAATAAATAACTAATGAATTTTGGGTGTTTCAATTTGTTCCCTAATCAAATTTGAATATAAATTAGGTGGCAATAAAGTATTCAATTTGAATTTAATTTATAAAATTTGACTTAATATGTAATTTATTGAAGTTATTAATTAAAATTTATTTTTCTGAATGTATAGAGGAAGATAAAATTAGTTTTTCACAATAATTTTTTGATAAACTTCTACATGGTTAGAGCTAAGGGTGTTCATAACCGATCAAAACCAATTTAACCGAACCAAACAAAACCGACCAAAACTAATCAGAACCGATTATAAAATAGGTCCACTTCAGTTTTTTCAAATATCAAACCGATAGGTTTGGTTTGGTTAAGATTTTTTATAATATTAATTGGTTATAACTGAACCAACTAAATATTTATATATATTTTTGCTATTTTTTCAATTAGTAAATGAATATTAATGATTAAATTGAAGTTCCACTATTACTATATCAATATGACAGAGTTTAAGTTAAGGGATTTGAGAAGTCATAGGACAATTGACAAATATGGATGATAATCAAATGAAAGAAAAATGCAAAGTTGAATAAATACTGTACACTAAATCTCTTAAAATTTATTTTTTTATAAATACTTCTTTTTTCAATTTGAGTTACAACTCTTTAAATTTTTAATCATATACAAATAATTTTCTTAACATGAAGTATTATTCTATGAATAGAATTGCAAACTCAATAGCTATCAGATATGTTCCTTGAACAAATTAAAAGAAATTAAAACATATTATCAATTTTTTTTAAAAAAAAGTTAAAATTCATATCCTTTAATATTAACATGAATTTAATTTTATTAAAAAATTTAGTAATATAAATATAATTGTTCACAATTATTGATAAAGTTTTTTTAGTTATCTAATAAAAAATAAATTTACTAAAAATGTATAAATATCATTTTTACAAAATGATAAAGTTTTATTGTGATTTTATGATTAATTATTTGAAAGTAATCAATTATAATTACCAAAAAATTTATGTAACAAGCAAATTTCTTTAAAAAATTGTGATTTTCACCATATCAATGGTATGAAATAAACTTATTTTCATGAAATCACATAATTCAAAAAATACATTTAATAGCCTGAATTGAACCAATTCTAATCGAACCAACCCGCATAATAATTGAATCAAGCTGATTAAATAGTAAACCGAATAAGTCCTTATAGATGTCAAATCGAGCGGTTTTGTTCGGTTTGATTTTGGTTCAAAACCAAACCAAATCTAGCCTATGAACACTCCTAGTTAGAGTCAATCAAATTATACATGTTATTATATTATCATGTTTGCGGGGAAAAAAAAGAAGGATTAATTTAAATGGATATGTTAGAATCTACCAAATATTAAAGTCGATCAAATTCAAATTTGTTTTAAATATGGCATAACTAGACCATTTGATTTTTAATCAATATATAAATATGATTTATATGGATTTTTCTCTGTTTGTTCTCCACATTCACTTCAAATTCTATATTTCTAATTTTTAAGAAAAATTTTAAATATGTAATATATTTTATTGATTAAATTTAATAGAAAAAATATTTGAAATTAAATGGATATATTAGAACCAAATACAAAAATTAATTTCAATCAACATAATTATTTTTCAAATTATTAATTGATATTAGTGACAATTCACACATCAACATCAATATGCAGTATTAATTGGTTGAATTAAAAAATACATGTCATACATAAACAAAGAATGGCATATTACCCTCAGTTGGATTGAGAATGAGTCCAATCAGTTTACTGGCTTGCGAAAATTGCGATGAATCTCACGACTGATTTACAATGGTTCAGCTTAGCTTCTCTGAAATGTCAAGTGCTCGAGAGGAATGAAAGAGCAAGAGGGTCACCAGTTCTAGTCTCAGGTTTAAGCCCTCCTATGTAATTTTCTGGGCCAATGGCCTTGATGTATTAAAAAAAAAAGCCATTTTCGTTATGTCCATTAAGTTTTCAAGTTTTTTTTAGTTTGTTTCCAATTTGTTTCTTTTGTACTTTGTAAACTTTAGTATTTGATGTTAGTACTTAATTTAAAATTGTTTTTTCATTAACACCTAAATAATTATTAGTAATTTACCTCAATGACTAATAATTTTTTTATGCATCGGTATATCTTTCAACCGAAAATTAATCATTCCAAAGTGTAGAAATCACTGAAGTGAGTTTTATTTTTCTCAACAAAACTTTTTGTATACTCACATTTAGGATTAAACTCACATATTGGAGCTATGCTCCTATGGTGATTTTCTTCCAATAGTGTCATTGTAACATATTTTGATGCTATATGCCTTGTGTACTAGTTACATTTATCTTGTATTATATTTTCTCAACTCCACTTTCTTCACTATATCTTTCATGTCAGCTATGATAAATAATGCCTTCAAATTCTATCATTTCTCAAGTTATGCATCATGTGAAGAGGTTGAAGAAAGGATGATTGAAAAAAATGGAGTTTGGAATATACACAATAGGGAGAACATGATCTTTTGGATTCATGTATATATGTATTGTAGATGATAATATATGCCATCAACTAAGAATATTTATACTATTTGATTCATTTGTTCCGTTTATATACACCATCGATCTACTATTGAATATCTGGTAAATTTTTTAGGCAAATTCGATGCATATTTAATAATCCACTAATTTATTGTATACCAAATCATTTGACATTTTGGCAATCAAATTAAATGGCAAAAATGTTCAATTTGAAATCTATTTAAATGATCCAAAAACTTTAGGCAAAAGCACATTACTTTACACTAAATTTTATTTTGGTCCTTTCAATTTATTTTTTTAATCATTTAATTTTCAAAATATAATAAAAAGTTTCCTTATTACTAATACAGTTAACTATGTTAACAAAAACAGTTAACAAAGCATTATTTAATATTGAGATATCAATTTTTATTGTCAAGTCATTAATATTTCATTAATCTTAGCTCTAAAATATTTTTCAATTAAATTGAAAACTTAATAATAAATAATTACAAATAATAAATTTCTAAATAAAACCTCAATCTTAAATTTTTTTAATCATAAAAAATTAGATGGATAAATATGTAAACATTAAAAAATGTTTTTTTTAGCATTTGAGAATGATTTGTCGATAATTTCTACTAATATAGTTAATGGTATTAGTGATGTAGAAAATTTTGATTGTATTTTGAAATGGAAAGGATTAAAAAGAAATAAAATAAATTTAAAATATCAAATTGAAATCTAATATAAAATTAAGAGATAAAAAATATACTTTAACCAATTTAATGTATTTAAGATGATTCCTCTATCTAATTGGCTTTTTTAAAAAAAATAATTCTTCAATTTAAATATGTTTTGAAATTATGACATAATTAATTAGGAATTCAAAAATTTTGAATTACTTATCTTAAATTTAAAAATATATTAATCAATATAACAATTAATTATCAAATTATGCTAATTAATTAAAAAATTGTCATAATAGGTGTGGTTCCAAAACACCAACTAATTTGGTAAAATATAAAAACTAAACTTATATACTTTTCTTTATATATGTTTTATAATATTCTTCAACTAAAATTTAACATGTAAACCTTTTAAATTATTTTAAATTTAAGAAGTTAACATTTTTAATATATTGTTAATGACTAAATTTATAATATATTAAAAAATAATCAATATGTTAGCTTTTAATTGAAAAACAACACAAAAAGCACATAATGAAAAATATATAAGTATTTTCCAAATATAAATATGAAATATCTCATGAAAAAGACATTGGAATTTTTTTTTGACCACAATTAATATTAATAATTAATAATAAGTTAAAACCTATGAAAAAAATTAGATTTAATAATTCCTCCCCCTTTTCTCTCTCTTATGTTCTTTTTCTTAAAGAATCATGAAATCAGGCCATAGGAAAAAAAAAAGGTAACGTTGATACACATTGATTGATAAATTAGCTAGGTAGTATGTCACATTTCAATGTCAATAAATAATTGTAAAATGCAAATTAAATTTTAATAAACTGTGATCAATTAACTAGAAATATTTTCAACAAAAAAATTGCTTAGTTCATTCATGATAATTAGGATTTAGGTGAAATTTTAATAAATATGGGATTTAATTTTGAAATTTCATAATTAATTTGAAAAATAAAGATTTGAGTCGAATCATAATAAATAATTCACAAATTTAATTTTGAATTTGTCATAAATTACTACCAATCAATTTTATAACTTTTTAATAAAAATATTTAAATAACTTGAAAGTTTTCCTTTTATATTTTTAAATTAAAAATTATTGTCAACAATAACTTTTCATTGACACGCGCAATTTCCTAATTGAAATAATTTAAATTTTATTATTTTTCGATTTTTTAAGGCTTTAAAATTTATTTTGAAAATTAATCATTTGAATTTAACATAGATAGTAATTTTCAAAATAAATTGATTCATTGCAATTTATTTAAATATAAAAATTTAAATTGAATAATTATTTATTCAAATAGAATTTAACTCATAATTTTTGAATTATTATTTTGAATAATTAAATTGTCTATCAATTGGTTCATAATTAAAGGAAATTTAAAGATTTAAACAAAGTGTTATTAATAGCATCCGATTTAAAATTTTAATCTGTAATAAATCACAATTAATCAACATTAAATATTTTTGTTATTCAAATAGTCTAATCAAAACATGTTTGGCATTCATTCTCTATGTCATTCATATTTCATTATATAGTTTTTTTTGGGTGCAAAAAAGAAACTAGTTTTACTGGATATAAGTTTTAATTTAAATAATATGTATGAGTTTGGTCCAATCACTATTTATAAATTGAACTATAAGAAAATTTATTTATATATATTTTTTGGGTGCAAACTTTCATGTCGATTATGTTAGAATATAAGTGTATTTTGTGTATGTGTGTATTAAAAGAAGTCTCACATTGCTTAAATAAAAGAGGGTTTTAGTGTATAAATACTAAGGTGTGATGGTGGGTTAATAAAAGGGTCGAGAGAAGGAGTGGGCTCGCGCAAACAATAACGAGACAACAACAGGCCAATGTAGTTCAAAATCTTCGATTTCCCCCTTTGCGCATGAGTTAAACCTAGGATTGGGTATTTTTTTGTTTAAATATTTTTTGAAAATTTAAAATATTTTTAACTTACCAGAGAACCTTAATTTTAACAGTTTTAGATTTGACGCCTTCAGTTTCTGGAAACGTTGGGATTTAATGCCTGGAACGTTGGAGCCTTGTTTTGCCATTATTTCACTGTTCCTTCAACATTCAGAAACCGATTGCCATTTATGTCTAACTTTTAGAAGCGGATAGGGCTTAATCACTTTGTCTCCCAACGTTCAAAACCGACGGTTTAATTGTCATTAACAACTTTGATTGCTGCCCAATGTTCAAATGCCTTTTGGAGCCTATAAATACCAAGCTCTACCAAAGGGTTCGATGCACTGGGCTCACGAATAACATTCGGAGCTTCTCCTCTCTTCCTCTTTGCTCTCCTGAGCTTTTCATTGTCTTATTTCCATTGTTCTAAAGCCTTGCTTCTGCAAGAAGAATCCATTTAATCCTAGGGAGTTGCCGACTTGTGGCGGAATAACTCTTAAGGACAGTGTCCTTGGGCACAACTTGGATTGATTTATACTGACATTTTGTTTATTGCAGCCAATAATCTTAAGAGTTATTATGGAGTCACACCCTGCTGATCATGTTAATGTTGCAGTTGGTGGTTCTGGAGGCTACATTCCCACTGTTGTTCTTGCCATACTTATGCCCAAGCCATTTTCGGACATATCCAAAATTGAGGTGTTTGATGGGAAGAATTTCAAAAGGTGGCAGGAGTGGATCTTCTCTATCGTGGACATGCATGGAGTTGCAGTGGCGTTGACCCAATCTCAACCTACTCTTGATGCTGACCAAAACCAGAAAACTACTTGGGAACATGCCAATAAGGTTTGTAGACACACCATTATTAGTACTTTATCTAATGATCTGTTCGATGTGTACTATGTCTACAAGGAGACAAACACAATTTGGTACTCACTAGCTGCTAAGTATACTGCTAAGGATGCTGGCAAACAAAAGTTTGCTGTTGGAAACTTTTACAAGTGGGAGATGACCGAGGACCAGGACATCAAGATGAAAATCAATGAGTACCATAAGCTACTGGAAGAGCTGCGTGCTGAAAAAATCAACCTCCCTGATGAGTTCATTGCTTGGATATTGATTAAGAAGCTACCAGAATCATGGAACGACTATAAACAATAATTGAAACACAAATAAAAGCAATTATCTCTATCAGACCTCATCACTTATATCATCATCGAGGATACTAACTGGAGAGAAAGTTAAGCTGTAAAAGGAAAGAAGTTGGTTTCCAAAGCAAATCTGGTGGAGACAAAGCCTCGCAACAAAAGGTATGGTTCTACATCAAAGAATGATTATAAGCAAAAGCTTGATTACAAACCCAAAGATTCTAACCCCAAGTTCAAGAAGAAAGGCAACTATTTTGTCTGTGGAAAACCAAGCCATCATGCTGCTTAGTGCAGGAAGAGAGCTAAAAATAATAATCCTCCCAAGCCAAGTGCAAATTTGGTTCAAGGAGATGACAGTAATGATGATGAGATCATTGTTGCAGTTGTTTCTCAAGTTCTCATTATTTCTGATGTGAAGAAATGGATGATAGACTCTGGGGCTACCAGGCACATTTGTGCTAACAAAAAGATGTTCACCTCCTATAATCCTGCTAAGGAAGGAGAAGATTATGTTTACCTTGCTGATTCTTGAACTGCCAAAGTTCTTGGGAAATGAAAGGTTGAACTCAAGCTCACATCTAGAAAAATCTTGTCTCTGAATGATGTTCTTCATGTGCCAGATGTTAGAGCAAACTTAGTCTCTGTAGCTCTATTGGGAAAAGTTGGGGTTAAAGTGTCATTCAAATATGACAAGATTGTAATGACAAAGAACAATAAATTTGTTGAGAAGGGTTATTGTAATCAGGGACTGTTTGTTCTTTAATGTTAAAATGAATGGAAATGTATCATCTTTTGCTTATTCACATATGTTTATGATTGATTCTTTTGATTTATGGCATACACGTTTAGGACATGTTAGTGAACAATATTTAAAGAAAATGCGCAAACTTGATTTAATCACTGTGACCAAAAATCATTTTTTAAATAAATGTGAAATTTGTGCCAAAGCTAAATTAACCAAAAAGTCTTATTTTTCTACTCAAAGAAACTGAGTTACTTTATTTAATACACATTGATTTGAGTGATCTGAAACAAACTATAACAAGAGGTGGAAAAAGATTTTTTGTAACGTTTATTGATGATTTCTCAAGATACTAAAGTGTATTTGTTGAGAAATCAAATGAAGTTTTTGATAAATTTTTTTTATACAAGGCAGAGGTTGAAAACCAATTAAATAGAAAAATTAAAAGAGTCAAGTCGGATAGAGGAGGAGAATTTGTTTTATTTAATGACTTTTGTGAAAAAGAGGGAATTATTCATGAAGTAACTCCTCCATATTCACATGAATCCAATAGTGTTGCTGAAAGGAAAAATAGAACTTTGAAAGAGATGATGAATGTTTTACTAGTAAGTTTATTTGCACCAGATAACTTGTGGGGTGAAGCTTTATTATCTACTTATTTTTTACAAAATAGGATTTCTTATAGAAAATTAAACAAGACACCGTATGAATTGTGGAAAGGTTTTATACCAAACTTGAATTATTTAAAAATGTGGGGGTGTCTCGCAAAGCTTTTGTTACCTGAACCTAAAAAGAGAAAGATTGGTTCTAAAACCTCTGATTATATATTTATTAGTTATACTAAACAAAGTGCTGCTTACAAATTTTTGGTTTTGAAAAGAGATGTTTTGGATCATAATACTATTATTGAGACTAAAGATGCAGAATTTTTTGAAAATATTTGTCCTTTAAAAATTCAGCATACTTTTCACAGGGTTGAGAATCTACCTTATTTTCATGACAATACCCCAAATGAAAAGTTGGTTGAAAGTTTAAGGAGAAGTAAGAGACAAAGAAAAGAAACTTCATTTGGAAATGATTTTTACACTTATTTAGTTCAAGAAGAACCCTCAAATTTTTATGAAGCTATTTCTTCTCCTGATACTAAGTTTTGGAAAGAGGCAATTAAAGCTGAAATAGATTCTTTTAACCAAAACAAAACATGGGTTTTAGTAGATTTGCCTTTAAGAGTAAAACCTATTGGGTGTAAATGGGTTTTCCGAAAGAAGTACAATCCTAATAGATCTATTGGTAAATATAAAGCAAGACCGGTAGCCAAAGGTTTTGCACAAAAACAAAATATTGATTACTTTGATATTTTTTCTCTTGTTACAAGAATTTCTTCAATAAGAATTTTGATTGCTTTAGCTTTAACTCATAAGCTTTATATTCATCAAATAGATGTTAAAACAGCTTTTCTAAATGGTGATTTAGAGGAAGAGATTTATATGAAACAACCTGAAAGGTGTGTTGTTCCTGGATAAGAAAACAAAGTGTGCAAACTTGTTAAATCTTTGTATGGTTTGAAACAAGTGCCTAAACAATGGCATGAGAAACTTGATCAAGTATTGTTAAGTAACGGTTTTTCTACAATTGAAGTGGAAAGATGTGTTTACACAAAAATAATAAATAGTGATTGTGTAATTATCTGTTTGTATGTGGATGACATGCTTATCTTTGATACTAGCCTGGATGTAGTGGAAGAAACTAAAAGTTTCTTTGCATCAAATTTTGATATGAAAGATATGGGTGAAGCAAAAGTGATTTTAGGTGTTAAAATCATAGGGAGTGAAAATATCATTTCATTATCTCAAGAACATTATGTTGAAAAAATTCTTAAAAAATTTAGATATTTTGATGATACTCATTTGAGCACTCTTTATGATTCTAGCACAAAATTAATAAAACATAAAGGTGATCCAGTGGCTCAATCCGAGTATGCACAGATTATTGAGAATCTGTTGCATTTGATGAATTTTACTAGACCTGATATAGCATATGTTGTTCGTAGATTGAACAGATATATCCACTATCCAGGTAATGACCATTAGTTAGCTCTTATCAGAGTCATGAGATATTTAAGAGGTACCATGAATTATGGTATATTTTATAGTGGATTTCTTGCTGTATTAGAAGGATACAGTGATGTTAACTGGATCTCAGATTCAAACGAGACCAAAGCCACTAGTGGTTACATATTCACTCTTAGTGGTGGTGCAATAACTTGGAGATCAACCAAGCAAAATATCTTAACAAAATCCTTAAGGGATTCTAAGTTTATTGCAATGGAGTTGGTTGGTAATGAAGCTGAGTGATTGAAAAACTTCTAAGCAGATGTTCTGTTAGGTGAAAAACCAACACCTTCGGTATCTTTACATTGCGATAGCCAATCGGCTATAGCTACAGCTAAAAATAAAGTCTTTAATGGCAAGAGTAGACATATTTGATTGAGACATAATATTATAAGGCAGCTGCTGAAAAAAATGGTATAATCTTAATAGATTATGTGAGATCGGAAGTGAATCTAGCGGATCCATTAACAAAACGCTGGGGAAGAAACAAGTTATTGAAACATCGAGGGGAATAGAACTTGAGCCAATTTGAAATTAACAGTGATGGTAACCCAACCTCTATGTTTGGAAATCCCATGAAAGAGATTCATATGGGTAAGAACAAGTCATGTGTTAATTCTGCTAGCACTAAAATTGTTGTTCCTTCCTATGGTTTTGAGAAAGTGCTAGAATGCATTGTTAGAGAGGCTAAGCAAAGTTTTTAATGATTTCATATTCCTTATTGATGGTGTGTTCATTGCAGATGCACTTGATGAAATTACTTAGATGAATGTGAAGTGGGGCCACTTTTTTGAGATTGTGGCGAAGTCTTTAGAGCATTCATTGAACACCAGGCACTCGCATGGCCATTTAAAGTGCAAAACCGCCATTAACAGCAAAAACTATGGGGGGGTATACTCTGACTAATAAGGTCTCTAGTGCACAACAAAGATTTGTTGGTTCATAAAAATGTATGTTTCATTGACATATCTATGTACTAAGAATTATTGGTTTAGTCTGGTTCATAGTCAGTAGACACCAGATTTGAAACGTTTATACTCATGTCAAAGCTTAAATATTAGTGATCATTTTAACACACATGTGAGGGATTGTTAGAATATAAGTGTATTTTGTGTATGTGTGTGTTAAAAGAAGTCCCACATTGTTTAAACAAAAGAGGGCCTTGGTGTATAAATATTAAGGTGTGATGATGGGTTAGTAAAAGGCCCAAGAGAAGGAGTGGACTCGCGCGCACAACAACAGGACAACATAGTTTAAAATCTTCGATTTCCCCCTGTGTGCGAGTTAAATGTAGGACTGTGCATTTTTTTGTTTAAATATTTTTTGAAAATTTAAAATATTTTTAACTTGCCAGAGAACCTTAATTTTTAACAGTTTCAGATTTGAAGCCTTCAGTTTCTAGAAACGTTAGGATTTAATGTCTGGAACGTTGGAGCCTTGATTTACCATCATTTCACTGTTCCTTCAATGTTCAGAAACCGATTGCTATTTATGTCCAACATTTAGAAATGGATACGGCTTAATCACCTTGTTTCCTAACGTTAAAAGCCGATGGTTTAATTGTCATTAACAACTTTGATTACTGACCAATGTTCAAGTACCTTTTAGAGCCTATAAATACCAAGCTCTACCAAAGGGTTCAATGCACTGAGCTCACGGACAACATTCAAAACTTCTCCTCTCTTCCTCTTTGCTCTCTTGAGATTTTCATTGTCTTATTTTTGCTGTTTTGAAGCCTTGCTTTGACAAGAAGAATCCGTTTAATCCTAGGGAGTTGCCGACTTGTGGCGGAATAACTCTTAAGGATAGTGTCCTTGGGCACGACTCGGATTGATTTATACTGGCATTTTGTTTATTGCAGCCAACAGATTAGATGTCATATGCAACTAACTCTCTCATTATAATTAATTATATTGGTGCATTTGTTGACATGCTAGTTGTTTATATTATATTGAATTCGAAATATTCAAAAAAAATTAAAAAATTAGCATTTTCATTTGAGTAGAGATATATTGAATGTCATTTTCTTCATTTTTGTTCAATTTTAAATTTTAATTTGAGTACTCCATGCCACATTCTCAATTATGAAAAATTTGGTAATAGATGATATTCAATATGCAATATAAGATTTGTTAATCACCAAGCTATTTTTTTTACATTCAATGGCGACTTAAGAAAACTCGAAGGAAAAGAAGAATCAAAACATGAGACAGATGGCCACACAAGTAGATCTACACAATGAGGTGGAGTTTCCTCAAGAATGATGCACGAGTTTTCCTCCCCTTGGGTATTTGTTCTAGCTAAAAAATTGGCACACTTAATTGAATCCTGTCAAACTTAGTGGAGTTCAATGTCCCAATTATTGCACATCAAGGATCTCACTTCATGTATTTCATTCCATAGAGGATGACTGGTCCCATCATCCCTCCAAATGAGGTTTAAGGCTTCCATAGAATCAATCTGTATATAGGCGCAGTTTGGTATAGTGTTTATTTTTACATAGCTGGAGTCTGGTGAGGATAGCATGTAACTTCGTTGCAGTATTTGGCCTAAATCCAAGACTGAGTTGGAAACCAAGGATCCAATTATATATCACCTTTTGTATAGGATGAGTTTCCTGGGATGAATATGTTAATTTTGATTTGAATATTTTGATCAAAGCTTAAAAAATGTTCTGAAATAGCATAATCGAGCTTATGTTGATCTTCTTTTCTATCACTCTCAAGAACTAACCTATATTGACATTTCGTATTTTTTATTGTTAGAATACTATTTTATTCTTAGCTACTTTTCCAACAGAACTCCTTACAGGTCAAATTAGGTTTTCTTGCCCTATGAACACCCAACGTCAACTCAATGCTCAGCCAAGTCGGGTTTGGCAAGGTAAGAAGGAAATTTAAAAATTATTAAAATATATAAAACATAATTTCATTTATCAACAAAAAATATATTTACCATCATTCAAAATATATTTATTTGATCAATAATATTGGGATCAAAAGTAACATTTTTTAATATCCATTATTTTTATGTAATATTAAATTAAAAATTAAATCTTAAAAAAATAAAAAAATTTGATATCATAAAAAGTTTTCATAATAATTACAAAACTAATTTGAATGATTAGCCTATATCCTTATCAACATTCACTTAGAAATTAAAATAATTAATTAGCCGTGATTACAAAAACGACCATGCATTACAAGGGTGCATAACTAAGAAAACAAAATACCTAATACAACTTCTAATGTTCACAATTTAGTTTAAGAAACCTTTATGTTATTTTTTGGTAATAAATCAATGATTTTTATTACTTCCAGCAAAATAGGCTTTACATTCAACGAGAAACTTTCATGTTGTTGATAGTATTGTTTGTTATTATTGATGTTTTAAGTTGTTTTTCTTAATATATTATTTGTGTAAGAATATTGGTTGATGATGTGATTTTCTTTCAATGATTTAACAAAATACCAAGTTAAACAAATTTAGAATTGATAAATACTACAAAATTTTTTATATTAAAATTGCATATATATATTTTCATTATGATGATTTGAATAATTCGTATATCGCACGAATGCTATATTAATTTATACTCAAACATTGTCACATTATCCATTCCAAATGTGAGTATCTTTAATTTTATTTTTTCTATATATAGTGTTGAGATTTGAAAACTTATTTAAAGAATATCAAAATCCTTCCATTTAATATGTGCACTCATTAATAGGAAATGGTCAAACTCAATATTTAGTTATCCCTTTTATTTTATTAATACTTTAAATTTAAATATTTTAATTAATTTATTCTACCAGACTTTATGTTTCAACTTTATATAAAAAACATATTTTAAAAAAGTTACCAGCACTTTTAAGGCGGTTCTAAAATGTTACTTTAAAAAATGTAAGAAATTCATACCGAATACAACTTTATGGTTTGTGGTGTGGCTTTGTGCTATTAAAAACACAAAAATAAAACAATATTAATACCAAACAGATTCTCAATAATCAGATAATGAATAATAATTTTTGTTTTTTGTCTGAATTTTTATTTTCTACTTGATGTTTTTATTTTATTACTTTTTTCTCAAGATTTTAATATTTTAAAATAATTTTTAATGAAAAAGAAATTTTATTTACTAATAGAGCAAAGTGCAGAGAAGACACTTAAAACAACCTATCTTTTTTTCAAAAAGACAAAAAATTAAAGACATATTGCAAGTATTTTGTGCTAAGATATTAGTATATTTATTAGCTTGTATATATATATATGAACATATTAAAAATATTTTTTAACTAATATTTTAAAGTAGTTTAAAGATATCATTTTTTGATAAGTTAAAAATAATTTTTTTAAATATTATTTTAAAAATATCAGTTTAAAATAAAAACATTATTATCAAATAAAAAGTAAAACTATAATGCACCGATACTTTAAAAAAGAAAGACGTATTAGATATAATATATGTATCGTACTTCATGATATGTATCATATACATATTTTTAATTTTTTTAATTCTAATATGATTTAAATTTTACAAAAAAAAAGCTTAATTTTTTATTTTTTATATTACTTTTAAAATACTTATTTAAAACTCAATCTTCTCATATTTTTTTATTTTTGGTATATTAATTTATTGAATACATGTGTATATATATATAAATTTTATATGCATATCTTTTATACCTATATTTTAAAATTTATCATATCTTATATATTTTATTATATCATATCTACATCTATCATAAAGTAAAAATAACATTTTTGTAAAGTTTTTTTTCTTTTTAATAATATGATATTATATTTGATAGAAAGAAAGTTGATTTTAAGAAAAGGAAAAGAAAAAAAAATAATTTTAATATATTTAATTTTTAATAAAAAATTTACCATTAACTATAAAAAATACAAGGTTTTGAGTAGAGGAGTTATAATTAATTATAAATATATTAAAATAAATTTTTTATCATTTATTCCCTTTCTTAAAATCTATTACCTTTCTATCCAACCAAACCTAATTGAACAAGTTTTTTCTCTCTATGACAGCACAGCAAAAAAGGCGGTCAGACCGCCAGGAGTAGAGACTCTATTCCTTCCCAATGTAAGTCGTTAACCGAAGCAATCAAACTTTTGTCGCTCCTTTTTTTCTTCTTGACATTCCAGATATTTCGAAATCGGCTAAGTCCATAAGTTTAATTTCTGGTATAATCTGGATCGTCAGTTTTGATAAATTCTGTCTCTTCGTCGTTTTTTTAGCATTCATAAGTGCTTGATTGCCCCTCATTTTTTGGGGGTCTGCTTTCTGAAGATTTGATCGTACATCGACGTTGGGATTTCTCTCTTCCGCCATGGCAGCTGTGTCTGATGAAGCCACTAGTATATGTACTCACTGGTAAACATTAGAATTTACGAAATCTGTTGAGGAATTTCTGATTTGCTCTCTTCTAAATTTTAAGCTGAAATCACTGAATTTGATGTAAAATTGGGATTACTTGTTTCGTAGCTGAATTTGAAGTGCCCTTTAGAATGGTTTTGCATACCTATTAAGACGGTTGCAAAACTGCAATTTGAATTGTAGGATCGTTGGGCGCCGATAAACTGTGCTTATGTGTGTTTATTAGTCTATTTGTGCGATATCATTGTATGATTCTTGAAAAATATTTTTCTTCTCCTAATACGTCATTTATTGCATCGAAGTGTTGTTGTTTGTGTTCTGATGGCCTCTCTCTAGAAATTGTTGATGAATTATATTTTAATGTTTACAGTGGTCGTGCTATCCCTGCTGCAAATATTGCTTTGCATTATGCCCATTGCTCCCGGAACCTTGAAAAATGCACAATTTGTGGTGATATGATTCCAAAAAGAAACGCTGAGGATCACTTTTTGAACACCCATGCACAGGTGTGTGAACTTTTGTCTTTCTTTCTCTTTTCTTTCTGGATTCAAATTCAAAGGAAGTAGTGGGAAGGTCATGTTACTTGGAGATAAAGTAATAAATGGATGTGTTTGCGTGTATGTTCAAACAAATACATGGATGCCTTTCATGTAAGGCTGGGATTTGCTGGTTAAATTATTTGAGTCTTGTGATTTGGCTGCTACCAGGTCAGAAATTGATGTCTTGGTGGCAATTAGTAGCTGATCTAGAACATGACCAAAATTTGTAAAATAGGCTTGACACTTTGAAATATGGATGCAATTAGCCATTAGATACATTGTGCTGAGGGTTTGATGGGTGCATAGGCTTCAAAAAGGTTTATATGTTGTTGATGAGGTAGCTTTTATGAAACATGAATACTTGGGCCTTGAAGTAGTATGATTCTGGATCTACTCTATAAGGGTCTGAATGTGTTCATCTTTTGTCCATGATCACTGCACTTTCATGGTAAAGTCTGTAGCTCCTGAAATAATAGATGCACAACAAACTTCTTTTGAATGTTCTCTTCTAGAAAGACCATCTATTGCTCTGTTCTCTTTCCTCTCCAATGCACGGTCTCAAAGAGAAATCCCTACATCTTGTATACCCGTTTGTGTTGATTTAATGAGAGACTTATGTGCCTATCTTTTGCTCCATTATCTTTCCTCTTCTATATGCAGTCTCACAGGCAAGGCCTCTGTCCTGGTCACCATTAACAGGGGCCATGCCTTTATTTTTCATCCATTTCCCTCTTAGCTGTTTAAGTTGTTTGGTTTTAGAACATGCATTGGAATTGGTAGCAGTTTTGTCAACAGGGATTGGGTCTCATGGGTTGGTGTTATTATCTGGGTTGTCTGATTCTTGGGCTTTTCTTGGGTATTGTATTGGGTTCTTTGGCAGGAACATTGGGATGGAAGAGGGTAATTTGGTGGGTTTCATTTCATTGGGGCTGAGGCCTGTATATGTAACGTAAGGCTTTGATGTATGTTTCATGAAGGCAAGCTAACTGGCTAGGTACATGGTATTGGCTAGACTAGAAGGCTTGAAATGTCATAGGGCTGTTTATATGCCAGAGTGGAGCCACACGATAGAACAACTTATACCTAGCTCTTTTGATAAGTCTACTTTAGTCAAGAGCTCCTCAAACTTCTCTTGGTAGTCAGTGACAGAGTCTTCTTACTTCAAGTTCTTTATCTCCATCATTGCATCCACCTTAGTCATGTCATTGAATCTTGTTGTCATGTTCCTAAAATATTTTCCTCCCAGCTTCCTCTTTTTGAAATTTGAGTGCTTCTGCAATGCTTTCCCTTCAAGATGCACACAAAGCAACCAAATCCTCTGGTCTGCAGGGTATGTCAATGTTGAAGAATTTTTTGGCTTCATAGCAATCTACGGAAACAACTATCATCAAATAGTTGTTGTGGTGGATGGTCCTGTTGAACAATCCAAATTGAGGACAATTGGTTGTCACTGTCTTGTTTGTGATGGATGCAGCTCCTAAACCCTAGCTATAAATGTTTGTTGACATATGGGTAATCTTTGTAGCCATATCAACAATGAAACCTTTGATTCGTAAGACTGACTGGCACATCTTGTTCACCTCAGCTATGTTCTACACGAAATGTGCAGCAATACTCTACATGTGCATGTGTTTTGCTCCAAAAACTGGTTGAGTTAGACCATGAATTCTGGCAATCAAGTCTCCAATGCCACTCCAGACTAAAGATTTGATTTGATACCAGAGTGATACCACATACACAAGTAAACCAAAAACTCATTGATTCATCAGTAACTCCTTAATACAGAGTATATTTATAGGCTTTAGGGAATATGATCAGGTTATTCTCGACTACCTCTGTCAATTATTTCTGTTACAGCTACTTTCTTATGTCATGTGCATTGTTGTTGCCTTGTTGGGCCAGCCTTTGTGATGGCATCATGTAAAATGATATATGGCCATGGATCCTTAACTAAACGATTAGTGCTCTTGGAATGAAGTCGCCTATCATCAAAGGTTTTAAAGAAGAAATAAAGAACTTGGAATGGAAGCTCACTGGATATATCAGTGTTCATGTCATTCCTTTTAACAATAGAATAGATGGAGAGGTGAGCCGCATGTCATCCCCCCATCTCCAGCGCAGGCACCCTTGCTCCCTGTTACACTAAAACAGTTCCTGATGTTAGATATACATTTCACTTTTACATAATAGTTTTTCCACAAGAGGTGTTCACTGTGCAGGTTTCCTGTTCAATGTGCCATAAGATGATGGAGCGTGATATGTTAGAAATCCATAAAGGTGAAAGCTGCCCACAGAGAATTGTCACTTGTGAGTTCTGTGAGTTCCCATTGCCAGTAATTGATCTGGCTGAGCATCAGGTAATGTTCATTTATAATATTCAATTTAGAGGTTGGATTTATCTATGGTCATGCACATTGGCACTTAGTAATTGGTATGTCCTTTATATCTCTTAGGAAGTATGTGGGAACCGGACAGAACTTTGTCAACTTTGTAATAGATATGTTAGACTATGTGAAAGATACAACCACGAAGCCAGGTGCAATGGTATCCCAGATAATATTGCGGGATCTTCAAGGTAGGAAATATTATCATTTAATTTCATTCTCGTTGGGTGAGTTATCAAATTTTGTTTTTAATTGATTTTTAGTGCTTCAGAAAAATCACCAGTACTTCCAAAATTAAATCTGCTGTGTCTTGGTTACTATAATATTACTAGCATTATACTGCATATCAGTAAATATATCTCATTTACATTTTGTGTGTGTAGCATATAGCCTCAGTAAAGTTAATTTGTTAAGGCTTTATGTTAAGATAATCTCATTTTGCACAAGAATCCTTTGACCTCTCTAACCAGTTGGGGCTTGATTACAAGTCTTAACTACATAAACTGCAATTTTTAGAACTTTAGCCTTTTAGTAGTGTTCAGAGCCATTTATGTTTTTAATAGTATGAGCATCTGTTACTGCTTCAGTAACTGTTATTTTAGACCAGTGCTGAGATATATATGTATAAAAGGAGCAAAAATTAAATCATTTAGGACTGATGTCACACTTTTCTGGACAAGCACAGTCCCCAGGGAACGTAAGATTGAGATTCTAAATCTTATTGGGGTAAGACTCGAGAGGTAGGTATTGTTAGAATCCAAGTTTATATGGATGGAGATGGATGAAATAGTAATATTGATGGCACGAACGTGGTATATGAGCGTTGAATTAATTACTATCTATTTGATATCTGATATATCTGCACATAAGTTCATTTTGTGTGAGAATATTTAGCCAAATTTGTTAATTTGATTTCTCAACCAATTAAATGAGTCAGAAAAGGCTTGTTATAAACTCACATAAAGTGAGTGAATATTTTATGCTGGAAATTTATATAACTAGTTAAGAAAGATACTTCCTGTTAGCACTTTACATCCTAGGGCTGTGATGACTTACAATGCATCCTGTTGATATTGGCAAAAGTATTTCTGACTTTCTTGGGATTGAACCATTTGCTTGTTATGTTGTCTGAAGGGATGTGAGGGCACCTGAAAGAAATGAAGGTGCTAGAAGGCGGCGGCAGAATGATTACTCAAAAAGACATCTTCTATTCACTGTAGCGGTTACCGGCTTTGCTGTTTTAGTTGGATCTATTTTGTTCCAGAGGAGGACGGAGCACAGTGATTTGCATTAACCGCTGATTTTGAGCATATTTTTTGGGATTGATAAATCTGCTTCAAATTTGTATAATCTATTCATATTCAGTAGAAGTCATACGAGATGTATACCTGCTTTTTTATTGACGCAACTCGGAGTAAGCATAAACTGATCTAGCATAATTGCGCTTCTCTTCATTCCCTTGTTGCATTAGTAAAAGTGTAACCAATTAACCATTTCACTGGTGACGTGAATTTTTTTATTAGTATTATTGTATAGTATTTCCTTGGAAAAGTTATTGTGTTGGCTTTTATAATTTTGTTTAATTTTTATAATTTATTTAAAAAAATCATACTTGAGTCTTTATAGTTGCCACTGATAACTTTTGATAAATGTAGATAAAATATGAAAAAGGATTTATGAAAGATATTGCCATCTCTTAATGATTTATGATTTATAAATATTTATTGTTATAAATTTTATATTAGTATTGATTGTTACGCTTATCAATGCTGAATATTGAATTGAAATTGACAATATCTTAATATTCTAATAAAATTATGATAGTTAAATAAAATCCTTAATCTAATAATAACAAAAATAATTTCTCTGCCTAAAATGGGATTGCACGAATGCTATGTTTGATACATTGGAATAAATTTTTAAGTAATGGAAAGAGTAATAGAAATGGGAATGAAAGGAATACTATTATTTAAAGTTTCATTTGGTATGTTTTAAATAAGATAGAAATATTTTTTCATCGTTATGTTTGGTAGAGTAGAAATATAGTAGCAGCTAGCCAAACTATGCTTAATGAGCGGATTTCAATAAAGGTTTCTTTTATATGAGTATGGGCAATTTTGACTTTACATACTCATTCCATTTCCCTCCTTTGCATTCCCTCATTTTTTTGTGGACTAACTTGCTTCAACTTTAATGGAAAGGGAATGGAAGAAGCAATTAAAATCATGCAAAGCATACATGGAAGAAAAGCTGTCGTGGTCCTCTTCCCTCTCCCTGCCAATTCGGACAAACCATATGGGAAGATGGCAGTTGTCGATATCAAAAGGGCTTTTGTCCTACATTGGCGAAATTGCAACGACTTCAGATACTTCTCACGATTTGCGAGAGATTTTTGTCTTCCCAATCTTTTACCATTACCTCTATATGTTGGAATTAAAATTTCAGTATGTGGGGTCACATGTAAATATTAAAATGTGTGTCTATTATTTAATTAACCCTAATTAAACTGATTTAACTAAAAATTAAGATTTTATGGCTTAGGGGTATATTTGTTAAGGGAATAAAGTGTAGATATTAAAGGTAGTATTTCTAATTTGATGAGGGGTTAGATTAGAAATATTACATAAAGGAACAGTGATACCGGTTAACTGTAAAAGAGACGTTGATTGATCTCCAAATTAGATTATCATAGGATAAATTTTCTGCCTCCTCTTCTAGAGGATATCTAAGAACATTCTCATATTTGATCTCTCAAAACTATTTCTTGAATCTCTTAAAGTCATATCTTAATTTATGGATTCATCATGTACACTTCCGCTTCATACTTTGTTCTGTCGAATTGATATGATATAAAATAAGGAAATTGGATTAGACATAACCTATAATTGGTATTAGAGCCACCATATTCAATTCTATAGGATGCTTAATTATATGCATGTTAAAATATTTTGAACCCTAGAATCATGAATTTGGGGATTTTGATATCTTCGACTAAATCTGTGAAATTGGTTTATGTAAGTATTTGATTTTATTGTGAATGATGCTTGCGTAGTTTAATTGTATTATTTCACACAAGATGATCATGAATTTTGGATTTCAAAGACATTTCCAAATTTTCGCACTTATGAAACGTTGGAATAGGGAATTCTTGATTTCATATGTAATTCATCAAATTGGCTTTGCTTTCTTGTTTCTTGATGTTATAGGATGTATTCGGAATGTCTAATTTCCTACTGTGCAACGGATTTGAAGTTCTCAATTTGAAATTTTTTTAATATCGTATGGTTATTTGATTCAGTCTTTCGGGTATTTTTGTTGAAATTACATTATGTATATTGCTTCAATGATTAACTTGAATGTTTCTTAAGTAATTAATTGGATTTATAAAGCCAAATTCATAAAAAACTCAAGAAATCCCAATTCAAAATTTTATATAATCGGGTTTACATGTTTTTAGACATAATTTCTTCAATTGATTTTTAATATTAGTATTTGGATGTATTATAACATTTTTCTGGGAAGAAATACATAAAAAAAGAACTCAATTTTCAAAAGGTCCTTGGTGCAACAATGGTGGAAATCCACCATTGTTGAATGATGAAGGTGGGAGGTTGACGATGACCACTCCACACAAAGCCCACTTGCACCTTTGAGAAAGTGAGAGAGAGTGTGATTTTGTTTTCCAGTGGTTTAATCCAGAGATTAGTCTATCCCATTTAATTTTTCATTTTCTAATGATGATGTTTCTGGAATTTTTTGAAGGCCGGAAATATTTTTATGGTATTTATTAAATATTTTATAGTGGAAAATTATACTTTACGGTTGGAATTTCGGCATGAAGATTTTAGTACTTAAAGTGTATATGATTATGACTCATGGTGTTTATCCACTCTCTCTGGTTATGGAGTTTACTATGTCAACAAAATTTAAGAATGTTTTAAGTGATTTATGTATTACATAAAGAAATGCCAAAATTCATTAATATAAATTTTTTTTTTGTCTATTATTTTGAGTGGATTAATGCACACAGCATATTACCAAAGTTACTTCTATTGTAAAGATTTTTTCACATGAAATAATAGATGTTATGTGTATATAATATCATGCGAGTGTTTTAACCCGTCAAAAGGAAGGTTGATGCTTGGCCGAATTATACATGCATCTGCAATAATAAATATGTGACAATAATAAGGTTTTACATGCAAATAATAATTTGATCCAAAGATTATTTTATTATTTGGCAATAATTATTGTTAATGTTTGATCATTGCAACAAGAATTCCATTTACTGTTAATGTTATTGTCCAAAGACTTAGTACTAATGGTGTACTGGGTTATTGAAATGAATATTAATTATTTGAATTTATTGCTTCTATTTTTTTTAGTGTGATAATTGTGCTATAATCTTTTCTTTTAGCTGTTGTTTCTTCAATATCTGCCAACTTGAATTCTATTCCTGTTTTTAATGGCACCAATTTCAAGGAATGGAAAGAAAATATACAAATTATTTTGGGGTGTATGGATCTAGACCTTGTATTAAGGACCGAGCGACTTGCTTCTCTTACGGATGCAAGTTCCTCTGATGAATGGAGGCACTTTGAGAAGTAGGATCGCTCAAATTGCATGAGTCTGATGATCATCAAGCGTGGCATTCCCGAAGCTTTTAGGGGTGCGGTGTCAGATGAGATTACCAATGCTAAGGATATCCTTTCTGAAATTGAGAAACACTTTGTAAAAAGCGATAAGGCATAAACAAGTATGTTTTTGCAACGCTTGATTTCTATAAAGTATAAAGGCAAAGTAAACATCAAGGAATACATCATGGAGATGTCTCACATGGTTGCTAAGTTTAAGGAACTAAAGCTTGAGCTACTCAAGGATTTACTGGTGCATTTGGTACTCATATCTCTTCCTGTGCAATGCAGCCACTTTAAGGTCAGTTATAACTGCTAGAAAGATAAATGGACTCTTAATGAGCTCATTTCTTGTCTTGTGCAAGAGGAAGAAAGGCTGAAGCAAGATAGCACTAAAAGTGTTAATCTAGCAACCACCTCTAAAGGCAAAGGCAAAAAGAGAAAGAGATATAAGGCTGCTAAGGGTCCAAATTAGAAGAAACATGTCTATGACAAGGATAAGTATTTTTTTTTGTAAGAAAACTGGACATCAAAAAAAGGATTGTACCAAGCACCATGCATGGTGTGTAAAGAAAGATATGCCTCTTGCTTTAGTTTGTTCAGAGGTTAATTTAGCTTCAGTACCTAGAAACACATGGTGGTTAGATTTTGGTACTACTATTCACATAAGTGTTTTTATGCAGGGTTGCCTGAGCTACTGAAAGCTAACTAATGCTGAAAAATGCATTTATGTAGGAGATGGTGAGTTAGTAGATATAGAAGCAATCGGTCATTTTAGGTTATTATTAGGAACTGGTCATTATTTGGATTTCATAGACACTTTTGTTGTACCGTCATTTAGACAGAATTTGGTTTCTGTTTCTGAATTGGACAAATCTGGTTACTTTTATACATTTGGAGACAATAAGGTTGTAATATCTATTAATTCAAATGTTGTTGGACATTGTTCTTTGATATTTTATGACAATTTTTATTTACTTGACACGATCGAATCTTATCAAGAAGCCCTGCATGCGTTATCACGCGGTACTGAGTGTAAAATTAACCAAGAAAACTTGGGTCATTAAGGCACAAACGATTATGTTATATTTCTAAACCAAGAATTGAACTTCTTGTGTCTAATGACATTTTGAGCAATATAGACTTTACAGACTTTGATATTTGTATTGAATGTATCAAAGACAAATAAACCAAAGTTAAAATAGTATGTGCCCATAAAAGTTTAGATGTCTTAGAATTGATACATACGGATATTTGTGGACCATTTCCTAAACCTTCGTGAAATGGTCAACATTATTTTGTATCATTCATAGATGACTATTCCAGGTATGAGTATCTATATTTGATTCATGAAAAATCAGAGATCTTGTATATATTCAAAATCTTTAAGGCTGAAGTTGAAAATCAACTCAATAAAAGAATTAAGAGCGTTAAATTTGATCGTGGTGGTGAATATTATAGCAGATATGACGGTTCAGGTGAACAACGACCAGGACCATTTGCTATATTCTTAGAGGAATTGGGAATAGTCCCATAGCACACAATGCTAGGATTGCCTAGCATGAATAGTGTAGCTAAGAGACAAAACTAGACTCTTCAGGATATGATAAGGAGTATAATTAGTTATTCCACCTTGCCAGAATCACTCTGGGGAGAAGCACCTAAGACAACAGCCTACATTTTGAATAGAGTGCCAACTAAATCAACTACTAAAACACTTTATAAGCTTTGGACAGGTCAAAAACCTAGTTTTAAGCACTTTTACATTTGGGGATGCCTAGTTGAAGCATGCCCTTATAGGTCTCAAGAAAAGATGTAAGGCTCGTCTTGTGGCAAATGGCTTTACTCAAAAGAAAGGGATTGGCTATAAAGAGACTTTCTCTCCAGTTTCCACGAAAGATTCTTTTAGGACAATCATGGCCTTAGTTGCATATTTTGATCTCGAGCTTTATCAAATGGATATTAAAATGACATTTTTCAATGGCGACATTGATGAAACAATATATATGGTGCAACCAGAAAACTTTGTGTCGGGAGACCCAAAGAAGATGGTTTGAAAATTGACTAAATCCATCTAGGGACCCAAGCAAGCTTCCCAACAATGGTACCACAAATTTCATCAAGTGATTATCTCATTTGGTTTTGAACTAAACCTTGTTGATAATTGTGTGTATCCAAAATTCAGTGGGAGTAAATTCATATTCTTGGTTCTGTATGTGGATAACATATTACTAGTTACTAATGATGTAGGTGTACTAAATGAAACCAAGAGATTTCTATCAAATAATTTTGAGATGAAAGATCTTGGTGAAGCTTCATTTGTATTAGAAACCCAAATACATCAAGATCGCACTTGAGGTTTCTTAGATTATCACAGAGGAGCTATATAGAGATAGTCCTCAAAAGATTTAGCATGCAAGATTGCAAACTGGGTAATACTCCTATTGCTAAAGGCAACAAGTTCAACCTCAGCCAGTGTCCTAAATCTTACCTTGAAACTATAAAAATGCAAAAGATTCCCTATGCATCAACTGTTGGGAGTCTGATGTATGCTCAGGTTTGTACGCATCCATATATTCCGTGCATTGTTGGTATGTTAGGTAGATATTTGAGTAACCCTGGAATGAATCATTGGAAAGCAACCAAATGAGTTATGCGCTATCTGAAAACAACGAAGGATTACATGCTCACATATCGAAGATTAGATCAGTTGGAGATCGTTGGGTATACTGATTCTAACCTTGCTAGGTGTCAATACAGTAGAAGATCTACATCAGGCTATATTTTTCTGTTGGCCGGTGGAGCCATTTCTTGGAGAAGTGCCAAACAGACACTATTAGCTTCCTCCACCATGGAAGCAGAATTTGTAGCATGTTATGAGGTATCCAGTCATGGAATATGGTTGCGAAAGTTTGTCACTAGGCTGTGTATTTTGGGAAACATAGAAAGAGCATTGAAGTTGTATTGTGACAGTAGGGTGGCAGTTATGTATTCCAATAACAACAAGAGCTCGTCTAAGGCAAAACACATTAATATTAAGTTTTTAGTTATGAAAGAAAGAGTACAGAGTGGACAAATATTCATTGAACATATTGGAACAGACTCCATGATAGCAGATCCTCTTACTAAAGGATTACAACCCATGGTCTTTCATGAGCATACTACTAAAGTGCTAATATGGGTGTTATTGTGTATGAGGATACTTCAGTATAGTAGGAGTATGTATTTTGTGTTTAATGCAAGAAAGATTTGAATTATGATATTTTCTGATCAGAAATAAAGTTATTCAGTATTTTACTATTGTGTTTCACTCTATTACATTATGTTAAAGACTAATCTCACTAAAGTAAAGTAGGATTAGTTGGAAAATAGACATGTAAAGATCACATTGCATGCAATTTTCCATGCTACACTTCCTTAATTGATTTATGTCATTTAATTGTATTAATATATGTGACCATTGTTGGGTTTATTCATACTAAATGTGACAACAACCTCTTTGATCATATATTGATGTAATTAATGGACCAAATTATGTTTATTGTATACATAATGGCAAAATTTTGAGCTCATAAAGATAAATACATTTTTATAAAGTTACATCTATGGCCCAGTGGGAGATTGTTGGAATTAAAATTTTAGTACTTGGGGTCACACATATAAATATTAAAATGTGTGTCTATTATTTAATTAAGCATAATTAAAGTGATCTAATTAAGAATTAAGGCTTTATGGCTTTGAGGTATATTTGTTAAGGGAGTTAAGTGTAGATGCTAAAGGTAGTATTTCTAATTTGATAAAGTGCCAAATTAGAAATATTACATAAAGGAACAATCATATCGGTTGATTGTAAAAGAGACATTGGTTGGTCCCCAGGTTAAATTATCGTAGGATAAATTCTCTGTCTCCCCTTCCAGAGTATATCTAAGAACATCCACACATTCACAATTTATAAGATCAAACCTAGCATTTAATCTCTCAAAATCATTTATTGAATCTCTCAAAGTCATATCTTAATTCATAGATTCATCAGATACGCTTCTACTTCATACTTCATACTTCATACTTCTACACAATATTCTTATAGGGTTTTAATCTATGTTCCTTCTAGATTTCTTGTTAAGTTAAATCCATTGTCTCTTATGCCATTTTACCACCTAGCGTCTATTGTATTGGATATTATCACCTTGTTCTCAACTTTTCATGCAACATCCTTATTTTTACATTAGTATAAGTTTTCTGATTGATAAAAAAAAATTGCGGCAAAGCATACACACCAAATGAAAGTTTTTTTGGAAAAAGTAATAATTAAATAAATAAAATGAGAGGAGAGAGAGAGCAAGCTTTAAACTTGAGCTGATGATGACAATAGATAGACGACGAGAGAGCAGAAGAGTACAAGAGAGAGAGCACCTAAGACACAGACATATTGGAAATGACACAATGCAATACATAGAGTCTGATAAATTTTAAATTTTATAATATGGGTATGAGAGATATTTAATAAATTAATATTTTAAAGATAAAAAAATATTAAAAAATTAAATTTTAAATAAATTTTTTAAAAGTAATATAAAGATATTTAAAATAAAAAATTAAGTTATTTTCTTTAATTTTAAGTCATTTTAAAATATAAAAAAATAAAAATACATAATATATATATATATATCATGAATTACAATATACAAATCATACCTAATAGATATAAATATGAGTACATTTTTTTTAGTAACTATGCATCATAGGAGCGCACTTAACAGACACAGAAGATGAGGACGACAGCACGAGCTAAACAGGCTTTAAAAAACAGGTTTTGTTATGATTATGATTAGAGGCATCTCAGAAATTTCGAAATAACATGAGGATATTTTAGTCACCCTGTAGCAAAAATATATCTTTCCTCTCCAAATCGGCAAATCCCAGGAGGGAGGGTCCTCTGCCTTACCTTTATGAACCAAACCGGAAGAGTCCCCTCAATCTCAAACCAAACAATGAGTTAGTTGAGACTAGGAAACCTAGGGTCTTTTGGGTTTAATGAGGGGATTAGAGAGGTGGATATTAGAGACAATTTTAATGAAAAAGATTAGAAGAAAAGAGATTGAATTGGTTTTAAAATTTTTTTATTTGGTGAGATTAAAGAAAAAAAAATTAGAGAGGTGTTAATAAAATCTTATTTGATTTAGGAGGAAATTGAAAGGGATTGAAGGAAATTGAGTTATAATTACTTAATTTTTGTAAAAAAAACTTTAATTTATAAAAAATTTATAAAAGAGTAAAAAAATATTAAAAAAAATTAAATTTTCTCAATTTTCCCAAATTTTTTAATCAAACCAAGAGAAGAGATTAAATCCCACTCATTCCCTTGCGCTCCTTAAAAATACCCCAATCAATCGTAGCCTCAGAAAATGCGTTCTTTTTTCTCCCCCTCCCTTCTCCCTTTTTGTTAACCTCCCTATTTTAACCTGAAGTCATGACAAGAATTTGAATTTTCTGATCATTTTTCGTAGACTCCGTTATGCGGCAACGTATATACTTTTTCTGTGCAGTGTTCTATGCGTTTTCTGTTAAGCCATTACTGCTGCTTCAGCAAACCCATCACCACACTTTCTGCTGAGCTTTTGTCTCCGTTTTCGTCAACTTTCCTTATCTGCAACAAATCATGAAAGGTATTGATTTCTTGGGGAATTTATTTTGATGTCAAACCTCTCTCCCAGTAAATTCTGGCCATTTTTTTCGTGGTTGGTTGTTGATATCACCTAATTTAATTATAATTTAATCATTGTCAAAGAAATTAAATGGGGATATCAACTATTTATTTCACGTGGCAAGGACAGAATTATCGACCACCATCCTTAGCTTCATGTTTTTGTTGAGAGAGGAAACCGAACTTTATGAAAGATACTGATATAACTGGTAGATGAAGCGTAAATATATATTGAAAATCGTTTTTCTTTTTTCTAGATAGGAAATTGTTATTGCATCACTTTGACATACATTGAAAATTCACGTGGAAGAGAAGTGATTGATCGATTCTGTTCTCTTATTGAAATTTGGTCTCCTTTAAATTCTGCAGGAACTCTGGGCCTAGACTAGAGACTTTTACTGACCCCAGCGAGTTTGTAAACGCAAATAACGACTCAACATGTCGACCCCGCCGGTACGGTTGCACCTTCAAGGTCGTCATGTAAGTTGATCTGTTTATGTTCTTTTGTTTCTTATTCTAATCGTCCATCATAAAATCTAGGTTTAAAATGCAAAAATCTTTTTATTTAATTGTCTGCAACTTCAAAATACCTTTGTACTGAACCGAACACTTGTGAAGATTTGGTTTTATTAGATATTATTTCAGACAAAATGGAACTTCTCATGGGCAACGCCTTGTAGGCTATATTGTTGTTTCGTGTGCATATATTGACTTATTGACACATGCAGGTGGTGATGGATAATGGCATACTCCAAGTTACCTTATCAAACCCCGATGGAATTGTTACTGGGATTCGATATAATGGTGTTGACAATTTGCTTGAGGTTCTTAACAATGAGAGTAATAGAGGGTATGAGGTCTGAGAATTTGATTGATAACAGGATTTTATTTTGCTTGTATAGAACCATTTTTTTGGCCACCTTGTATAGAACAATGATTTCTAACCTTCATGTCATAAAAGGATCTTTTTAATGATTGTGTAAAAATCAAGCGAAGTTGTCATCTATTAAGCTGGAAGCTGATTTTGCTTTCAATTTAATATCTAGGTACTGGGACCTTGTTTGGAGTGCACCTGGAAGCAAAGGAATCTTTGATGTGTATGGCAATGCTCCCCTCTTTTGTCCTGGATCTTTTTTAAAATTGTCAATAAAGTCATATTCTCCAAAAAGATATATCCAAATGCACCCGATTAAAATGGGAATTTTTTTCCCTAATGTCACACCTAGTAGATGTGAAAATTGATTCTCAAACTCATCTATATTAGATTTTGTCGTTTCAAAAATCTTATCAATATCATTTTTCCTCAAATGATCATATGCAAGCTAAATGTAAAACTTTCATTTATGATCCAGGATAAAAGGAACATGTTCTAAAGTTATAGTTCAAAATGAGGAACAGGTGGAGCTTTCATTCACAAGGATGTGGGATCCTTCGCTTGAGGGAAAGTTTGTTCCCTTAAATATTGATAAAAGGTCCTTGCTCAGATTATGTGTATCATTTCCTTTTTATTGAAATGCTGACTGCAGGATTAATATTTGTAAATGGTAAATTTCAGATTTATAATGCTCCGTGGTTCATCAGGCTTCTACTCTTATGCAATATATGAGCACTTAACCGGATGGCCAGATTTTGATATTGGTGAAACGAGGATTACTTTCAAGCTAAGAAAAGACAAGTAAATTAACATTTGCCTTTATATGCTTTACACATCATGCTTAGGGTGTGTTGGCCAACCCAAACCACGCTTTACGCTTGCAAAATGCAAAAGCAGCTTTCTAGCTGCTTCTGCATTTTGCTACGTGGAACAGACTTAGTAATAAAAAACGTGGGTTATAGCAGAGATTGCAGATTTTAGAAAACATCGTGTTTCTTATTTTTTATTTGTTTTTGCTATTTTGTTTGCTTAACTAGACTTTACAGAACTTTCTTTGTTTAAAATGTAACTGCTAAATAATGCTATAACTCCAGGAGATAGTTTTGCAAGAAAAATGACAATTTTATTATACAAATCTAGGGGCAAAATTTATGTTAGCACCTTTTCTCTATAACTTCTGTTCATGATGATGACATTTCAAAGATGAGCAGAGATGGTCACAAAAGACAACAAGCAGTCGGTATTATGAAATTTTAGATGTTCAACCAATTTAACAATTAAGTATTTAGGTTCAATTACATGGCTGTAGAAGACAATAGGCAGAGGATTATGCCTTTTCCAGATGATCGGTTACCAGGAAGATGCCAGCCCTTGGCCTACCCTGAAGCTGTCAAACTTATCAATCCCAAAGATCCACAACTCAAAGGCGAGGTACTTGTTGCAATGATTTCCTCTTGTGTTTCTTTTGTCATTTTAAATCTTGCAATAGTAAATTTTAAGGTTTCATATAGATGTAGCTGTCAGACCTGGCAAATTTTGAGTTCTGAGGGGCCACTAAGATAACCTTCATTTGGCTATTTGAAAAAGAGATATATAGTTTATTTTGCATAGATTGAGTGTCTATAAAGTGATCCATTGTGTTTTTTGATACGACTCCTTGATGCACAGGTGGATGACAAGTATCAGTATTCATGTAATAACATATATAATCGAGTCCATGGGTGGATATCTTTCAACCCGCCAGTGGGATTCTGGCAGATCACACCTAGTGATGAGTTTCGTTCTGGTGGACCCCTTAAACAGAATTTAACCTCACATGTTGGCCCTACCACACTTGCTGTAAGTGAATGATCTTAGACCATTATGACAATTTCCCCACTTGGCTTGCGAACTGACTGCTGCCACAAATTGAGATCATCTGATCTGATCTGATTATAATATTATAACATCATTTACATTGGCATCATCAGATGTTTCATAGTTCACACTATGCTGGACAAGATTTAGTTCCCAGATTTAGGGGTGGTGAACCATGGAAGAAGGTTTTTGGTCCTGTGTTTATTTATCTTAATTCCGGATCAACTGGTGATGACCCACTTTGGCTGTGGGAGGATGCAAAAATACAGGTTTGCCATGGAACTCTTGTACTACTCTTTTTATGGGGTAGATAGCATGGTTTTGAACGGTGAAGTTTTGAGATAGACTGATGGGAATGAATATTCAGATGATGACTGAAGTCCAAAGTTGGCCATATGTTTTCCCAGCTTCAGAGGATTTCTTGAAGTCAGATCAACGGGGCAACATTAGTGGTAGACTACTTGTCTTAGACAGGTACGCATTCAGTATGGACTTAGTTTTCTGTCAAGAAACCTTTTTTTTCCCCTGCTGAGTTTGTGTGGCTGACATACATGCTTGGCTTTAGTGATATCCTTGAAAATTTTCAAACTAAAAGCACTTACCGCTACAATTATTATCTATTCACAACATTCATTATTTTTTAGATAAAAAAATTATCAGTGAGGAATTTTTTTAATGGTTTACTGAATCAAATGATGAATCTGATCAATTGATGAGCTGCAGCATGACTGTGGTTGTTCTTTTATCCTTGAATGAATAATTTGATTGAAGCTATTATAATTTTATCTCTAGGTGCATCAGCACAGACTTGATGCCAGCAAATGGTGCTTATGTTGGTCTGGCCCCACCTGGAGATGCAGGGTCATGGCAAAGAGAATGCAAGGTTTCCTTTACCCCTCTCATTTATTGAACCTAATAGTTTAGTTACATGAACAGTATGTAGGTCACATGCCATTTTATTCTTTTGGGGTGAGGGTGGAGGTATCACACTTTTTTTTTTTTTGAGATTTACTTACTTTTACTTGTAGTATGGGTTTCATCAGATTAAATACTAAATTGAATTAGAGAACAATCTCTTACAGTCTCTTATAGCGCATATTATTTGTTCTTTGGATCAAGCTGCTGAAAAGAGCTATTATTTTGTAGTACTGCTGTGATCTTAAAGAGGTCATGGCAATCTTGCAAACTAGGTGAGACATTTCTTTTGGGAAACATATATCATGTAAATCAGTTCCAAGAGGAATAAAGTTATTTGGGTGTTACCTTTATCCAGGATTTAGGGAAAGTGGACCATGAGAATACTATTTTGGAATGCCCAAAAAAAAAAAAACCCTTTTTTCAGATGATATTCTAACTTCTGCACCCTGCCAGGACTATCAATTCTGGACCAGAGCAGATGAGAATGGATTTTTTACCGTTAGGAATGTTCGTCCAGGGGACTACAACCTTTATGCTTGGGTCCCTGGTTTTGTTGGAGACTACCGATTTGATGATTTGATGAAGATAGATTCAGGTGTTGCATCTTCAACTTGGTTGAAGTTGAGATCATTTATCATCTTATGATCATAAACATGTGCTTATTGTAACTTGTAATGCAGGTTCTTATATAGAATTGGGTGAACTTGTGTATGAGCCCCCAAGGGATGGACCCACCTTGTGGGAAATAGGCATTCCTGATAGATCTGCTGCAGAATTTTACGTTCCTGATCCAAATCCACATCTCATTAATAGGCTTTTTGTCAACCATCCAGACAGGTTAGCTCCCTATTGAAGTTGGGTGATCAATCTATTCTTCTATTTGTTCTTTTATTACTAAAATTTGTTTGCACACTTTTGAAATCATTGCTACATGTAACATGAACATTTTTAATCTTTCTTCTTCCAACTGAGCATTCTTTTAAGGATCGGTGAAAGTGCTTCTGTTTCAGATGCTCTTAGGTCTTATTTCTTTTCTACAACTGGTAGGTTCAGGCAGTATGGATTGTGGGACAGGTATGCAGAACTGTATCCTGATGCTGATTTGATTTACACAGTTGGTGCTAGTGATTATTCCAAGGACTGGTTTTTTGCTCAGGTTCCCAGGTTTGAGTCTCCAAACATTGATTTTTTTATAACATGGCTGAATATCATATAATAACTACTTCTTGCTATCTAGTTGAATTTCTATCAGTTATACAATTACATAGAAAAGGATTAATTTTTCAAGCTTTTACAACTGCAGAAAAAAAGAGGACAACACTCTTCAAGGAACAACTTGGCAAATTAAGTTTGAACTCAATAATGTTGTTAAGGGTGGTACATATAAACTAAGAGTTGCAATTGCATCTGCAACATTAGCTGAATTGCAGGTAATCATCTCTCTTTCTCTCGACACCACACACACACACATTGGGCTTTCTTGTCTGGTTCTGGTGCAGATACTAATAAAATTTTATGTTAACGTAAAGATTCGAATAAATGATCCAAATGCGAAGCGCCCCCTATTTACCACTGGATTAATAGGAAGGGACAACTCAATTGCAAGACATGGAATTCATGGAATCTATCGGCTGTACAATGTGAATGTACCAGGTGCTGCTCTTGTTGATGGCAAAAACACTATATTTTTAACGCAACCAAGACGCAACAGCCCTTTTCAGGGGTTCATGTATGATTATATTCGTTTGGAAGGTCCTCCTTGTTTTTAGAGAGTAACTTTAGTCTCCTTTTAAGCTAAACATTAGGACAGATACAGTTGGTCCAAAATTGTGGTGCGCATACATCACCTTGGAATGTCAGTAATTGGTAGTGTTATATTGTATTATTATTATTTTTTATCATTTTTTGTACTTAGTAAGGCTTGAATTTTAAAGATAGGAATGGTATTATACATTATAAACAGATAATTTATGTATAACCATACTTTTGTACACATCTTCGGTTTTACTTTAGTGATGTGGAATTTCTTTTGTCTTTTTATTTACAATCTCATAACATGCTTATCTCTCTGCAAAAAGGGTGTTATGTGAAAGTGAAACTGTAAGTATGGCATTCTCGTAATGACTTAAATAGCAGAAGATTTCTTAAGTTGTACTTTTTTTTTTTTTTGGGTACATGATGATAGATTTGAACTTACATTTTTTACGATTATATCATATCTAGTTATGGCCCAATTTCTTTTTTTTTTTTTATTTTAAATGCCACACCTAGTTGCTTTCCTTAAGGTATACTTTCATGTAATGAATTGGGGGAAATACTCATATGGCTCTGCTATCATATGCTTAGCTATACTTTAGTTAGTTACAGATGAATACATATGATTGGTTGAAATTCTGATGAAAGGTGTGTGTAAGGAATCTCTTTACGAACCAGAACAATCCGATTTGTTACAACTGCTCTGGGATAAAGCTAACAGTTATATTAACACTGGTTCTATTTTATTTGACAACGCTCGTATTATTAATAATTATTGACTTCACATGATTGATGCTACACAAATAAATAAATCCAACTTCTTCTATATTATGTAAGTTCACCCTCGCCATCAAATCGAGCCCAACTCAAATCTAAAAATATATTAATGCTCTATATATCTGTGTTTCATAGAAGAAAACTTGCGTACTTCACAAACTTATTTGGTGATTAAGGAGCAACTTGGTGAACTTTAAAATTCTAATCTACCTGCCGTCAAAGTTTATAGTTTTCTTGGATTTCAAAAAGAAGTCAATTCCCAGCAGTTCTGTGACCAAGCGAGGTTGCGGCTTAATTCTCTCAATCAACTAAACAAGGGGAAACCAAAACAAGTAAAAAGAAAAAAAGAAAAAGTAAAGCTGTCTCACATTTTTAATCTGCTGCTTCACTTGCACGCCTTTATCTAAACACACCGAACAACTTTGGCGACTAAGTCAAGAGATTAAACAAGAGTGAAATAAAGAATGCTTTCTTGCTAGTTCAAGAAAACTAAACCAATGCTTTAAATTGCTCTAAGACCTCCCCAAAATCTATTGGCAGATTGCTGTGTGTTGTAACACGTAAAGTGCAATCTGTTTTCTCGGAACGACGTGTTTGAACAGGCTCCTCGTTCTAACGAAGGCCACTCACTATTTATTTAGTTCCCATCAACATAAAGTTCTAAGCCATTCTCAGAGTACTTTGAATTTCTGAAGTCTTTCGTCTCTGACTCTGAGAGTACCGCGATGGCGCTAACAGGAGTGCAACTGCTTATTGAAGATAGTCATGTATTTAAAATCTTATTTCTAGCTAGAAAGATGTTCTTTTCGGCTTCATACTATCCTTAACTAGTTTTTGTTCAATACATAATATTCTTGTTATGAATTGAGGGGTCACATTAAACTTCATTTCAAATAGGTTTCTTGCTGAGATACATTTTTCGATTAAAATTAAATTGATGGTGCAGGTGGTGATTGACAGTGGCATGCTAAAAGTCACCTTGTCAAATCCGGAGGGAATAGTCACAGGAATAGAATATAATGGAATCGACAACTTGCTCGAATATCTGAATGAGGAATCTAATAGAGGGTATATCAAATACTTTACTAAGTATTATTTGTTTAATAATTCTCATTTCTGATTCTAAATATAGGTCCTTTTAACTTAGTTTTAAATGTAGGACCCTTTTCAAAAAGACATTAATGGAGCTTTGTCTCTTGACATACTAGGTATTGGGATCTTGTGTGGAGCTCACCGGCGAGTCCCGGAACCAGTGGAACATTTGATGTGTATGTCAAAGTTTTCTCTTTTCCTTTCCCTTCACAAGTCTGAGTTTTCTTGTTTTCACTCTTACCATATATTGTTGAAGAAAGTGACATATACGGAGTTCATTTGCAGGATAAAGGGAACCAGTTTCAGAGTGATAGTGGAAACTGAGGAACAAGTTGAGTTATCCTTCACAAGAACGTGGGATGCCTCCCTTGAAGGCAAGCTGGTTCCTTTAAACATCGATAAAAGGTCATTATCCGCATGAGCGTTGTCTATTATTACATCGTAAATTAAGATCGTATGGTATTAGAATCTAACCAGCCATCATCATTTTGGTGAGTAGGTTCATATTGTGTCGAGGTTGTTCTGGCTTCTACTCCTATGCTATTTACGAGCATCTAGAGAACTGGCCCGCTTTCAATCTCGACGAAACCAGAATTGCTTTCAAGCTCAGCAGAGAAAAGTATAAAAGCATATCTTGTTTTGCCATTCCACGTTTTGCTTCTTTGTTTTTGGGTTTTTCAACTGCCTTTGTTAAATTACCGTCATGTTGATACTTTGGCGAAGATCAATCGCGTACAAGTATGTGTGTAAGTTAATGCGTAATGATGATGGTACTTGAGCAGGTTTCGTTATATGGCAATGGCAGATAATAGACAAAGAAATATGCCTCTTCCGGGTGACCGATTACCACCTAGAGGCCAAGCCCTTGCCTATCCTGAGGCTGTTCTACTTGTTGATCCAATTGAGCCTGAATTGAAAGGAGAGGTACACTTTTTTGTTAAAATGATCATCAATTGATAAATAATGATTTGTCTAGTTTAAGAACTAATATATAAGAAATTCACTTGATTTTAGAAAGAAATTGCAAGCATCTCAATGTGTTGATAATGTATAATTCACTTGATATTTAAACAGTTAATAACAATTACATTGATACACACAGAGAATATTAATTTGCATCGACATTAACAATTGCATCCAAGAATCACTATATTGCTAATGAATTATATTTATTTCTTTCACGTAATCATATTTTTTTATTTCCATTTTTTTAAACTTAAAAGTAATAATTGTAAAAGATAATCTTTAAACAAAAGATCCATAAACATATTGAGTGACCATATATATATAGGTGGATGACAAGTACCAATATTCATGTGACAACAAAGATAGCAAGGTGCATGGATGGATTTCCACGGATCCAGCGGTGGGATTCTGGCTAATAACGCCCAGCAATGAGTTCCGATCCGGTGGACCTCTCAAACAGAACTTAACGTCTCATGTGGGACCTACCACTCTTGCTGTAAGTAGTTCATCAATGTCCCAATTATCATATATACAAATATATATTCAGTAGGAAGAACCAAAAACACGAAGCATTAACCTACCCATTACGCCCATGTTCTTAACTTCCAAGAAGACGATAATTAGAAAAGTTCATTATACGTGATTGTAAACTAATGAGTAGTCTCCAAAAATGAGGAAATCAGGTGTTTCTAAGTGCTCATTATAGCGGAGAAGATTTGGTGCCAAAATTCAAAGCCGGCGAGCCATGGAAGAAAGTTTTTGGTCCAGTTTTCATCTATTTGAATTCTTCCGATAATGGAGACGACCTGCTTACTAGGCTTTGGGAAGACGCTAAACTTCAGGTCTCAACCCATGATTTCTCTGTATCACATATAGCCTTATTTTCTAACATAGTAACACAAACACACAAAATAAACTTGCAGATGCAAATCGAAGTTCAAAGCTGGCCCTACAATTTTCCTGCCTCACAAGATTACCTGAAGTGGGACGAACGTGGCACTGTCAATGGCAGGCTACTCGTCCGAGACAGGTGTGTTCTTTTGGCCTACACCTTCCAGCCCTATATATAAGATCTTTTGTCCTCGTCTTAAATATAAGACTCTTTATAATATACGAGTTAATATTTATTATACATTTCTAAAAAATGTCCCTGTTTAATGTATTTAAAAAGAAAGAAAAGGAGATTAAATAAGGATAGTTTTGAAAAAATGTTGAAATTTTTGGAGAAATCGAGGTAATTAATTAGTTTTAATTTTAATTTTTAATTCATGTAATTTGGTTAAAAGAGGTTTTTATTAAGGATCAGATGAAGTATTATTTAGCTTCTGTACATTGGGGCCTTGAATTGAATCAAAGATGATGATGACCTAAACGTGTTTGTCGAATTGACTGAACCAAGTGGATATGCTGACATCCTGTGCTCTACTATAAATTTTACTTGTTTCACAGATTTCTATTTTCAAGATCTTCAATCAAAGCGTGATAATTGGATATTTCTTCATATCAGTATCACATAATTGAGTTTTGAAAAAGTTATTCTACAAGGCATGTGTTTACTAAAATTTTGTTAAGAGATATATAAAGAACATTACTTAAGTCTGGTCTGATTATTTATTTCCCTCTCGGTAATAACAACGGATAGGTATATTAGAGATGACTATATCTCAGCAAAAGGAGCTTACGTTGGCTTGGCTCCACCTGGAGACGTTGGATCATGGCAAAGAGAATGCAAGGTGATTTAAAAGGGAAACTTTAATTTCCTCTCCTTCAATGTTTTCTTTTTCATTATAACGTACTTTTTTCATTAACCTGTATGTAAAACACCATCTGTCTGCCAATAAGTCAAATATGGCATTTTACTTGTTATCAGAATTATCAGTTTTGGGCTAAAGCAGACGATGATGGATATTTCTCCATCAGCAATATACGCCCTTGTGACTACAACCTTTATGCATGGGTCCCTGGTTTTATTGGTGATTATAGATATGATGTGGTTATGAACATAACTCAAGGTACTATTAAACCCATTTTCCTGTTTTTCTTTTTTCCAATTTCAGACATTTTCATCATAGTCTTCAATATTTGGTTTATGTCGTAACCCAACAAATATGGAAATATGTTAAAACAGGTTGTGACATAGACGTAGGTGATCTTGTGTATGAACCTCCAAGAGATGGTCCAACATTGTGGGAAATAGGCATCCCTGATCGTACAGCTGCTGAGTTTTATGTTCCTGATCCCAATCCCAAATATATCAACAAGCTCTATGTTAATCATCCTGACAAGTTGGTCCCCTTTTTTCGATTTAATGTTTTTCAAATTTTGAATGTGGATTGGCCAAAAGAAAGTTGATGTGGAACTCAAACTTTTTGGTAAAATGAATATGTAATTTATTCCGTAAGACTTTATTATAATTGCAGGTTTAGGCAGTATGGGTTGTGGGAGAGATATGCAGAGTTATACCCTGACAAAGACTTGATTTACACAGTTGGTGTTAGTGATTACACCAAAGATTGGTTCTTTGCTCAAGTTACCAGGTGCAGTTAGTTTTTTTTTTTTTTAGAACATTTAGTTTTAATTATTTTAATAGTTTCTATAATTTTACTCAATTTTCAATGTTATCTTTACAAAAATTAGTACGTAATTCTTTACTATACTTCTATTAGTGTGCCATTCAATTTATTGACGTGGCTAACTGTGTTATATCTTAAGAATATAAATATACAAAATTTATAACCACAAAAGAGATAAAAGTAAACGATGACAGGAAATTCATTTACGATATGGGATGTGGTACTATCTGTATTATATGATTTGAATGAGTTGGAAATGAGCAATGCACACATTTAAAAGATTAAAACTACTAGTTATGCAGTAAAATTTGACGGCTATAGGAATCTAATTATAAACTTATAATTTATTGAGGTTAAATTAAAACTCAAGTGACATTATTAGGACTGCAAATATCATTTATCCAACCTGTTATTATGCATTATAATTTGTTATTTGCCAAAATAAGTTGGAGCCACAAATTTTTTATTTCCTCCCTTTTCTTTTCCAGGAAGAAGGATGATAATACATATCAAGGAACCACATGGCAAATCAAGTTTAAACTGGACAAAGTGAACAAGAGAAGTGCCTATAAACTGCGAGTAGCTTTGGCATCAGCAACATTTTCAGAACTGCAGGTATATTTTTTAAAATTGATTTCACGTCTTGGGAATACTCAATTCCCTCTTATACTTGAACTGATAACTACATGATTTATATGATACTTGTAGGTTCGAGTTAATGATCCAAAAGCAGCTCGTCCTCTATTTTCAACTGGGTTGATAGGGAGGGATAACTCCATTGCAAGGCATGGAATTCATGGGCTGTATTGGCTTTACACTGTAGACATATGGGGTGCTCGTCTAGCGGAAGGAGATAATACCATCTTTTTGACACAGTCAAGAGGCAACAGTCCATTTCAGGGCATTATGTATGATTATATTCGTTTAGAAGGCCCCCCCTTGTCTAGTTCCAATGAGAATATTTGAGATTCAGTTGTTTTTCTAAAAGAATAAATTGAAAATAAGCAAAAATAACAGGCAAATCATTCCCATGGGAAATAGTATGATATGAAGAAGTGAAAGTTCACGAGATTCATTTGTTTAACTCATTCTCTCACTTTTTTTTCTTTTTTTATTATATTATATGCGATCAAGTTATGATTACAAATGATTCAGATTGTTATTTTTACAAGCATCATTTGCATGCATAACACTATTAAGCAATAAAAAAGTATACAAACATGAAAAAGTTTAGGATGGAAAAATTACTTTTGTTTTTTTGCCATAAAGGATGGAAAAATTTGCATTCATTATTTTATTGATAATTGATAATGATAATTTGCATATTTGTCATTATTAATAGCTTATACTTGACTTTGATCATTGATGCACTCTACATTTAAGCGCAATTCTTTGAGGAGGATCCTCAGTTATAGTCATAATTGGATGGCATGATTTCATTATAGAAATAATGATCTTGAGGAAACAAGTAGTAAAGACTGAAGAGCGCTACCGTTAATTTATCACCAAAGAAGAATAAGAGCACCACTATCTTTTCAATAGGAACGTGATTGCAATGATGAAGCACCACCTGCACATTGTTGACACTTCACCTCAAAATCACCAACCAGCTTTCGGAAAAAAACGGAATTCAATAGGCAAGCTTTAGAATATGCTAATATACAAACTCTTTCACTTATTCAAAATATAAGTTATTTTACAATATTTAAGGAGTATTAAATTATTAAATTTTAATTTTATCCTGAACATTTATAATAAAAAGAAGAATTAAAAAAGATATAATTAAAATGGGTAACAATTTAATGAGGATAATATTAAAAAATTATGATAATTTTTTAAAAAATCAAGAAGTTGAATTTATCATTTCTTGATTTATATTATATATATATATATAATAATTAAAAATAACTTATAAATAGGAATAAGGGAGTAGCAGTTTCTTAAACTTATTTTTGCATATGTGATCATTTGGTCATACAAAGCATTGAAACCAAAAAGTGAACTTTTGTTCAGGGTTAACCTCGGGCAAAATTCATTTATCCAAACACTAGGAGAAATCCATATTCTATTCGCCAAAAAAAAAAAGGAAAGAATAGATCCTTATTATTCTTAAATTATAAGGGATCGTTAATTAAAAGGTAAATTACTTGATTGAATTGTGAAAGGTTATTTAATTTTTATATATTTTTAAAAAAGGAAAGTTGTCATTAATGAGTAATTATTCCAGTATCCAAGTCATTTAAAATGGAATCAAATCAAATAAAAAATGGAGATTGAAAATTTGATTGATACCCATAATTCCGCGCATCACATCTCTGATTGTTCCATTGAAACTCCGATAATTATCAGACTCTGCCCTGCGAACATCCTTAAGTGGTTTTGTTCAAGATCGGACACAGGTCGTTAAACAGAACTTCAACCAACACAGTTAAGTAAGTACAAAGACCCTTTTCATTATGTCATTACAGGGCATCTACATGTGATTTCAACTTTCAAGCTCACCCGTGACCAACTGTACCAGGTAGTCACGGCGACGAAGAAAAGGCCAAAACGGATTGGACAGAGAAATAGTTGGTAAATAGATGCTTTCTCTGTAGTTGAAGAAAACTGGTCCACCAACATTCTCACAAAAAGTCTTTCACATGACTCTAGTTTCCTTCCTATTACCTAATTATCTTAACTGAACCTTTAATTTCTCCCTACCTAACAAAATACGTTTTTTTTTATTCCTTGTAAGTCTCACTCTCATTTGATATCTAACTGCAACATGCTCTCGTTCAACTCACAAGTCACAACGTTATCATATCAAGAAACCGCCCTCCCAATGACAAAGTCAAGTCAAATAAAACGTTATTTTGTTGATCTCTCACCTAAATCTCCTGCTCCCAATGAAGATTTTCAGAGTAAGACATTCTTGTCAAGTCTGCTGATGAGGATATGTGGGCCTTGCGTAGGAAGCCTACAAGAACTAGGAAACTGAATATTACTTGCCCCAATCAAAATCCACAGAAAGGGAGAGCCAAGAAGAGGACGATCGATAATGATGACCCTCACCAACGTTTTCCCGTTCTTCATGATGCTGTTGGTTTTGGTTCAGGGTTATGTTCCTTATCCAGGTTTCTTAACTTCATCTTCTATAATCCTTTGTTCTATAATTTCTGCATGCTTTGCAAAATAATAAAGCTGCAGAAGAATCCAATTTATGAGAATATTGGATGAAGATGTGGGACATTTCAACAGAGACTAATATGTATCGTGTCATCTTCAGGAGTGCGATTGGACATTCAAGATAAGCATGTAAAACCACCTCTGCAATTGCTTCATATTTAAGGATGGCAAATTTACACTCAATCTGTTATTTTCACTATGATTAACCTTTTCTTAACAGCTTATATCAGTTTTATTAATAATACACTTGTATTTTTTCTTCCCAGATCGTGATGGATAATGGCATAGTCCAAGTCACCTTATCAAATCCTGGGGGATCTGTCACCGGAATCGAATACAATGGGATTGACAATTTGCTTGAAGCTCTAAACCAGGAATTTGATAGGGGGTATATCAATTTTTTAATCTATATATAATTTTTACTGCTGGTTAGAAATCATATCGTTACGAAGCTCTCACCTCGGCAATTTCACAAACACTTATCATGCATGAGATAGCTACCAAATAACTTACCAGATCTGAAATCTGAAATCTTTTTTTCTCACTTTACATTCTTCTTTGGTGTGAGAATAGTTACTGGGATGTTGTATGGGACGAGGCTGGTAAAAAAGGAACGAAAGGTACATTAGATAGGTAAAATGCTTAAACCATTCCACTTTTATGCTTGAATATTGAATCCAATTAATGGCGAGGGTTATACAGGCTGGAAGCCACAAATTTTACAGTGATAGTTGAAAATGAAGAACAATTAGAGTTATCATTCACCAGAACGTGGCTGCCTTCCCTCGAGGGAAAGATTCCGCCCCTCAATATTGATAAAAGGTGCTTAGCTTCCAAAGACCTGTCACACGCTCAGCATTTTCTTTTTTTTGCTGTGTTTGAAGAGTCAAATATCTTGTTTTTGGTAGATTTATAATGCTTCGTGGTTCATCGGGCTTCTACACCTATGCCATCTACGAGCATTTGAAGGAATGGCCTGCCTTCAACCTTGACAATACCAGGATTGCATTCAAGCTTCGGAAAGACAAGTAGGTTTGGATCCTCAGACCTGGGGAAAAAAAACATTAGCTCAATCAATGATTCTGATGTGTTTGGTGTGTATAAATTGTAAAGGTTCCATTACATGGTTGTAGCAGACAATAGGCAAAGATTCATGCCTCTGCCTGATGACCGGTTAGAAGGAAGAGGAAAAGTTCTCGCCTACCCTGAGGCTGTTCTGCTTGTCAATCCTGTGGAGCCTGGGTTCAAAGGAGAGGTACGTTTGCTTGTTTGTTTTTTTTTTCAAATAGCAAGAGGAATGTTCATTTTATACCATTGATAAGCTTTTCTTTTCTTAAAAAAGGAAAAAAATAGTCCCTCCGGACCCAGACAATTTACGATTCTTTAAAATGTCAGGGTTAGTTTAGTGTAACTAAGGGATTTGAGAGAAAGAGATTAAAAGATTTTTATTGAAGGTGATTAAAGGGGGGTGCAATTGAAAAGATTTTAAAATTTTTTTATTTGGTGAAATTAGAGATGAGAGTATTAAAGAATTTTTAATGAAATTTTATTTTGTTCATAAGGGAATGGGAGGAATTTGAGTAATAAATATTTTCTTTTCTAAAAAAATCTTAATTTGAATGAAATTTATGGAGAAATTTGGAAGAAAATTCTCCTCAATTCCTTCCAATTTTTTCAGTCAAAATCCCATTTCCTCTCTTTAAAAAACCCCAATATCTTCAAACCAAACACATATTTAGTTTTTCATTGATCTTCTAAAAAATGATTTATATTTTCAGTTTAACCCTTAATTACAACTAATGTCCAAAATTATATTAATTAGTTTTAAATAATCTTTTATGAAATTCTCAAAAACTAATTAATAAGTAGTCAATCTCTCTTTAGGTTAAAAACCATATAGATGAAAGTTTAATTAATAAAATCCGATTTTTTATAATGCACTACTCAACCCATATTAATTAATATAAGGATAGAGTTGAAAAAAATAATTAATTTTATAATATGTTCTATATTTTGTATCAAAAATTTTTTCAAGAAGCTGTCCTATAATTAGCACCACTGAGAGTAGTTTAATTTTCCATTTTCCATTCACTAAAAGTATATGTACTCTTTTATTTAGCTCAATAACAAAATTCTTGGTAAAACAAGTGGGGAATGCGTAACAGAGGCCAAAACTAAGCTAGAAGCTGGATAGTTTTTTTATCTATTTATTTCTTTTTTGGTGATGAAAGTCTCGTGAAATTGTGTGACTAGGTGGATGACAAGTATCAGTACTCGTGCGAGAGCCACAACAACAGGGTTCATGGGTGGGTGTGCATGGATCCGTCCATAGGGTTCTGGCAAATCACACCAAGCTATGAGTTCCGATCTGCCGGGCCCCTCAAGCAATTCCTTACTTCTCACGTGGGCCCCACTACACTTTCTGTGAGTTACTTTTTTACAGATAAATTAATAATTGCTTACCAAAAAAGAAATAATATTAAGTTATAAAAACTGTCTTTTAAATTCAGGTAAAAAAAATTATTACATGATCTCCAATATTAAAATCTTTATTATTTTCTTCTATCCTTAATACAATATTCTTTTATAAGAATAAGAGTTAAAGTTAATTAACTATCATAATTTTTTTAAAAATTATTTTTTTAAAATTACCTTTGTTTAATATTTTTCTCTTTCTTTAGAATACATTAAATATGAACTTTTTTTTTATAAATATATAATAAATACTACCTCATATATTATAAATGGTCATATATTTATGGCTCGTTTGGTATAAAGGAAATGAAAAAGGGAAGTTAAACTTCCTGAGAAGTAGACTGAATGATGTTACTTGATTCAAAAAAGATCTAGAAATTCCCGGGAAATTAAGCTTAACTCGAGAAGTAAAACTTCCAGAGTAAAACCTAAGGAAGTTCTACTTCCCAAGTATTTAATGATATCTTTCTAAAAAAACCTTTAATTTCTTAATTAATTTTTTAAATAGATAAAATATTTATGTCTTTAAAATTAAAATATCATATATTTATTTAAAAAATTATTTAAAATTTCCGAGAAATAGAAAATAAATAAGCAGATTATATGTGAACTTCCCATAAAGTTAAATTCCCAGGAAATACACTTTCTGGGAAGCTACTTCCCAGGAATTATACCAAGGGAGCCCTTAGGATTAAGGTAAAATGTTCAATATTTAGGACCAAATGTAGTAATGTTTTATTAAAATATCCTTAGTTTAAATAATATCTTAAATGATATATTTTATATTAATAAAAAATAAATTAATAAAAAAATAATTAATAAAAATTTTAAAGAGATAGATATTGTGAAAATTTTCAAAATCCCTGAAGTGATAGGGGGGGAAACTTTTTATGTTTTGTGTTTTTTCTTTTTTGATAAGCAATTTACGTTTTCTGTTTTTATTCTGGATCTCATTCGATTAGCGTTTTGTTTTTGCTATGATTCGATCGATTAGGTATTTCATAGCACGCATTATTCCGGAGAAGATCTAGTAATGAAATTTGGGCCCGATGAGCCTTGGAAGAAAGTCTATGGGCCCATTTTTATATACCTTAACTCTTTGTCCAATGGAGAAAGCCCGCTTATGCTCTGGGAGGACGCTAAACAGCAGGTTCTCCTGTTCCTTCATTTCCATTTTCCTCCCCCACATGGTAAATTAAACACTTTAACTCCAATGAATTCCGAAATTTAAAAAAAAAAATTGAAACTGCAGATGGTCAATGAAATTGAAAGCTGGCCCTATGAATTTCCAACTTCAGAAGACTTTCCCTCTTCTGACCAACGGGGCAAGGTCACAGGTAGATTACTTGTCCAAGACAGGTATGTTTCCAATCCCTTCCTTAGCTTATCTTTCCAGCTCCTTCTTACATGCCAATTTTTTTATTACAAAAAAAAAAAGAAAATGGAGAATGGAGAATGACTAAGCATAAAATGGATCTCTTCATAATAGTTTTTTTTTTTTGCTGCCTCTTTTATTCTTAGTATTGACACTTGCTTTATTGTCTTTGTTCCAGTAATTACATCTACTTACTTCATTCTATATATGTGATGGATGTAAATATGCCAGCTCATATTTAGTTAACTTCGTTATAACTTAGTTTCATAAGATAGTTAGATCAGAACTATGCCATTTGTATCAATCTAACTCAACTGATATTGTGAGTGCAAGTCTTTCTTTTTCTCTATTCTCTCAATTTTGTCAATATGTATGTATTTGTGTAAAATGTTCAGCTTAATGAATAAACTAACCATGCATAGGTATATCACTGATGGGTGCATCCCAGCAAGCGGTGCTTATGTGGGACTAGCGGCCACAGGAGATGCTGGATCTTGGCAGAGAGAATCCAAGGTGATTTTTCAGTTGCTTCGTTTTTCCCTTCTAAAGTGAAGAACTGAAATCTTGAGCCACACAGATGGAAACTGATACGATTTGGGCATGTGTTAGCAGGGTTATCAATTTTGGACCATTACTGATGATAAAGGCTATTTCTTAATAACTGACATACGGGCTTCGCACTATAATCTCTACTCCTGGGTCACTGGATTTATTGGCGATTATCGATATGACAATGTCATTAACATAACCTCAGGTCTTATTATTTTTCTCTGTACCATGATTCATGAGGCCATGAAGAGTCTGTTTTGGGGAAGGGAAAAGTGAACTCTGTGTTGCTCTCCCTTTTCCCTTAACTGACATAGACCTTAAGATTCCCAAATCTAGCGTGTTGTCATACAAAAATCATTGACGGGAACAAATATGTAAAGCAGGTTGTGAAGTTGATGTGGGAGAACTTGTTTATGAGCCTCCAAGAGCTGGCCCTACATTGTGGGAAATAGGCATCCCTGACCGCTCTGCAGCTGAATTCTATATCCCAGATCCAAATCCGAAGTACATTAACAAGCTTTATGTCAATCATCCAGATAGGTTAGTTTCATTGCCAATTTAAATGATTTAATAATAGTTATAATAAACAGAAAGCATATCTCACTTATTTTACCGTACAATGATTTCTCTCTCTGGAGGTTATGAACTGTTGGTTCATGATTATCACTTGAACCATCTTTTGACCTTGGTGAAAGAGACAAATATGTAACAGTTCCTGAAGTTGGCAGGTTTAGGCAATATGGATTGTGGGAGAGATATGCAGAATTGTATCCAAATGAAGACTTGGTCTACACCATAGGCATCAGTGACTACAGAAAAGATTGGTTTTTTGCTCAAGTTAATAGGTAATTCCCCTCCACTCCATCTTCCATTTTCTCAATGAAGAATTGTAAAATGCGACTAAAGACACATTTTGCCAGGAGGAAAATTCTGTATTTCTTTTTTTTTTTTTGTGCTTTAATTTTCTATGTGAAGCACAAATATTGCCCATTGGTAGTATACCACTGTTACTGTGCAGGAAGAAAGATAACATCACATACCAAGAAACCACATGGCGAATCAATTTCAAACTTGATAATGTAAATACGAATGGAACCTATAAATTGCGATTGGCTCTGGCATCTGTGCACTCTGCTGAGCTACAAGTATGTTACTTCATACTAGCTTTCTCCACTGTGGTTTGTGTATATCTCTTTAAGCTCACAAGGTCACAGTATTTTGTTGGTTTCATTTTCCTTGTCAGGTTAGGGTAAATAACTCAGAAACAAGCCCGCCTTTTTTCTCAAGTGGAGTGATTGGAAAGGAGAACACAATAGCTAGACATGGAATTCATGGGCTATACTGGCTATTCAACGTCGATGTTCAAGGCACTCTTCTTGTGCAGGGGGATAATACCTTCTTTCTAAAGCAAGCAAAAAACACGAGTCCTTTTCAAGGGATTATGTTTGATTATATTCGCTTAGAAGGGCCTTCTTCATTAACTAGTAGTGATCGTAATTAATGATATATTGGTCAAGAATATTCGATAAATCGTACATGTATTTAAATAATTTTTTTCAAAAAAAAAAAACAATCCAATCATTCAATGATCCTATGCTTGAAAGTCCTTGAGAATTGCAATCCTATGCTTGAAAGCCCTAGAGAATTGCAAGTTCTGCCTTTTTTTTTTGACAAACATAAAATTTATTCTCATTGGTATTTAATTTAAATTTTTATTTATTCATCTTCTGAAGTCTATAATACTAATGAGTTTCAACAGAAAGTCACACTCAAATGCCAAACAGCTGAACATAAATATTTAGGAGAACAAGTCTTATATCACGCCGAGAGTCCACAAGCCTCTTGTCAAACTCATGAAATTTCGAGTTTTGTATACTTGATTTGTATGATTGACTTAATCCATGTATGGCTTTGCCCATTTGGTCGATTAATTTTTTTAAGCTATTTAAATTTCAATACTATTATGCCAAATATATGAATCAAGATTGACTTGTAAGTCCATCAAACTCCCAAAGTTCAGCTTATTCTAACCTCTATTTTTTAAGTTAAGTTCACGCTCTCCCTGCATTTCTTGTCCAGTTTTTCTTTTTCTTTGTATATTGTTTATATCTTCACTCCTGCCCCAATTAAAGATGAAGTTTTGACTTCTAAGTTTAAAAGAGAGAGAATTTAATACTTAGTTTCATAGGAAGGACAAAAACTTCTTGAATTAAATTGAATAAATCAATTACCAAAGAAACGTTGGTCCTAGTAAAAAGTACTAAGATTGTTTTAATCTGATATCTCAAATTCAATACTAATGCTTAAAATATTTTTTAGTGAGCTCTCCCTAAATAGGGTTTGACCATAAGATCCCGAGTGGCATTATTACAAAAAAAAAACAGTTAAGGAGCCAATTTGGTTCCCGCTGAGTTGATTAAAATAAAGTATATAAGTTTATGTACTGAGTTTTATCCTTATATATTTTTAGAAAAAAAAAAGGAGTTAAAAATGTGATGCTAAGTTGGACAAAAAGTAGCATAGTATTATATTTTTCTTTAAAGACTTGATAATAAATAATTGAAAATTACATAAAGTTTTGCTGATAAAGACTTATGCAAATGTATTTGTCAGAATGCGACAGTGACATTTGTGGAATTTTAACGGGAGCACATACCCAACAGACAAATTTGATCTTGACTATCATGGTTTCTAGATTTCATTTCTTCTTTTGTTTTGCGATTCACTGTCGTCAGGCGTATTTTTTATGCCGTTTGTTTCCCCGGAACACCGAAACACACCCGGCTTCATTAGCGACAGAGTAAAGAAATGACCATGAAAACCCGAATAAAGGGTACAATACTTGGCCGTTAGTTTAAGAAAGCCAAACCAAACAGAAGCTTAAATAAAAGGAAACCTCAAAACGTGACATTTAAAGCCGTGTTAACGAGGAGGTCTCTTAGAAACTGAGTGTAGTTTGCATCGAGCAAAGATCGATCCTTCACCATGTCAACACAAGCAGTACAGCTGCATAAAGGAGACAGTCATGCAAGAAACTGCTTTCTTCTTACAACTTTTTGATATTTATGGCTAATCAAATTGCTTGAGACGTTGATATATTGTTCGAATTTCAGGTGGTTATGGACAATGGCATAGTGAAAGTGTATTTATCCAAACCGGGAGGATTTGTCACTAGAATACAATACAATGGCATTGATAATCTGCTTGAGGTTCTTGACCAAAGAGATAACAGAGGGTACACAGTACACAGAGCTTTATACCAGCTTTTCTTTTCTTTTTTTCCTTTTTTTTATTTCCCATCAATATTTACGCAACTGAACACTATTTTACTCGAAATAATGAAGATATTGGGACGTCGTTTGGAGTGAAGCAGGCAGTACAGGAACCACTGGAACATTCGAGCGGTATGTAAAATTTATCCTCTTTGATTCTGCATCTTCCCATTTCCACACTCCTCAACCCCCATAAAGTCAGAAAAATGTAGAAGCTAAGTGGAAACAGGAAAAATAATAATTCGGTTCCTTCTTTTCTTTATTCCAAATGTCCATGTATATAGTTATATTTTGTGGTCGGTCTTTCTTTACTGTTGTTATGAGCTAGTTTGCATTTAGCACTGACGCATATGGCTATGCTACTAGGGTTGTTGGTACAAGTTTTAGGGTCATAGTCGAAAATGAGGAACAGGTGGAGATCTCATTTACGAGAATGTGGGATCCATCTCTGAAGGGAAAGCTTTCGCCATTGAATATAGACAAAAGGTACGCGCTGGATTAAGTTTATTGCTCAATAACTATGAATACAGTGAAATGATGATAATCACATTAAAGTCTCTGAGGCACTGCAGATATGTGATGCTTCGTAATTCCTCAGGCTTCTACTCATACGCCATTTTTGAACACCTTGAAGAGTGGCCCGCTTTCAACATACCCCAGATCAGGATCGTCTTCAAACTGAGAAAAGACAAGTATTATATTTGTCTTGTTACCTTTTGCATTTACCTTGACCTTTCTCACTATTATCCAACATGTTAAATATATCTGTGCAAAGAGTGAAGCACAATTTTCCTTATTTAGGTATCATTATATGGCCGTAGCGGATAACAGGCAAAGATTCATGCCACTTCCAGATGATAGATTACCTGGAAGAGGAAAAGAACTAGCCACCCCAGAAGCAGTTTTACTAGTGGATCCCGTGGAGCCAGAGTTCAAGGGGGAGGTTGTACTCAGTCTGATATGTTTCTTTATTTGTTGACTGACTAATACAAATAAAATAACTATTATATTCACTGTGGTTAATAGACTTTGTTAATTGAGTGATTTAGGTGGATGACAAGTACCAATACTCGAGTGACAACAATGATCTGAAGGTGCATGGGTGGATAAGCACCGAACAGGAAACTGAACCACCCATGGGGTTCTGGGTAATCATACCTAGCAATGAATTCCGATCAGGAGGACTTCTTAAACAGAACCTTACCTCTCATGTGGGCCCAATCAGCCTCGCTGTAAGTCTTCATAATTGATATCAGTTAATGAGCATTTAATTTCTGCAGTTATTATTATTATCGAGATTGCAAACAAAATGCCTTGCTCTGTTTTTTTTCTCTCTTTCTTTTGTTTTTTTTTTTGGGTTGGGTGTGTCAGATGTTTCTAAGTGCCCATTACGCTGGCGAGGATCTAGTTCTAAAACTCAAACCGTGTGAGCCATGGAAGAAAGTATTGGGACCAATCTTTGTGTATCTTAACAATATGTTAAATGGTCAAGACACCCTATGGCTCTGGGAGGATGCCAAAGATCAGGTTTCTTTTTCGCAGATGAACGTTATGGCGCTTTTTAGTTTCCTGCCTTCTCTCAAGGAGATAATTATAATAAACAAAATCCCACTAACTGAGACACCCCAAAATGTCCTTTTAGATGACGAAGCAGGTCCAAAGCTGGCCATATGATTTTCCAGCTTCAGAGGATTATCAGAAGTCTGACAAACGTGGCAGTGTTTGTGGCACACTCAGAGTCCGAGACAGGTAAATATCAAACAGCCAGATTATCATTGCCACGTTGAAACTCTAGTTTTGTTGTTCAGTTATTTCAACTATTTTATGTAAATTAAGTGTTCTTAAAATTTTAAAAAATAAATATTTTTTATTTTTATTTAATATAATAATTCAATTTATATTAAATATTATTTTATCAAATATTTTTTTATTTAAAAAATCTAATAACTATTTATAAGAAGTTAAGAAGTAAGGATAAAATAAGAAAAATTTTATAAAACTTACAAGATTTCTTATAAAAAGAATAAAAAAAATTTCTGAATGGTCCTCTATAAAAAAAAACCGAAGGGAGCACATAGTTACTGAAGCGGCTAAAAATATCCGTTTTCAGGTGCCGAAGTGACGATGACATATTGGCACAAGATGCATACATGGGACTTGCACCACCTGGAGACACCGGATCATGGCAAAGAGAATGCAAGGTGACAAGATTATACCCATTAGTTCATAGTATTGATAGTATAATCAAACGCAAAGTTGTATGGTTTTTTAGGTCATATAATCGAACACGTCGATTACATATACAAGTAGTGATCAAGTTGCAATATTTACGATCAGGGATACCAATTCTGGACAAGAACAAACAAGGAAGGCTACTTCTCTATTAACAACATACGTAGTGGGGATTATAATCTCTACGCATGGGTTCCTGGTTTCATCGGAGAATATTGGAACAATGTTGTCCTCACCATCACCCCAGGTTCTTTAATTTACTCTTTTCCTGGATGAGTTATTTCTACCAGTCTATATGATCCGCTAATACTATGTACTTTGAGCACAACGCAGGTTGTGAAATAAATGTTGGTGACATTGTTTATGAGCCCCCAAGAGATGGCCCGACATTGTGGGAGATAGGAATTCCTGATCGCTCTGCTGCTGAATTCTATGTTCCTGATCCAAATCCAATGTACATAAACAAGCTTTATGTCAACCATCCAGACAAGTCAGTCCCTCATCATGACATGGATTGAATACCAGAGTCTAACTAAACATTCTCTGAGCTTTTGTTAACAACATTTGCAGGTTTAGGCAGTATGGCTTGTGGGAAAGATATACAGATCTATACCCAAACGAAGATTTGGTTTATACAGTCGGTGCTAGTGACTACAGGAAAGATTGGTTCTTTGCACAAGTCACCAGGTCTAGCTCCTCAAGACTACATAGGGTGCTTTCTGTATAAAACATATATAGCTCAAAATACCACATTTTTTAAATGAAAGTTGGTGTAATGAATGAAATACAGGAAGAAAGATGATGGAACTTACCAAGGAACTACATGGCAAATTAAGTTCAAGCTTGATAACGTGGTGGCAGGGGGAGCGTATAAGTTACGATTGGCACTTGCAACGGCAAATGCAGCCGAATTACAGGTTTTTAATCTTACCAAAAAATGTTTGTTAGCTTTCAAATTTACCCTGAATTTGATGAGTGATTTCTGCTTCTATTATTATCACTTGTGCGGTGTTGTCTCCTTGATAACTTTAAAGGTTAGAATGAATGATCCAAAGCAAGACCCTCCCCTATTCACGAGTGGCTTGATTGGAAAGGACAACACAATTGCTAGGCATGGAATCCATGGACTCTACCGGCTATATAGCATCGATGTATCAGGTCTTCTTCTGATAAAAGGCCATAACACTTTGTACCTCACGCAGACTAGGGCTACTGGTCCTTTTGAAGGGATCATGTACGACTACATACGTTTTGAAAGCCCTCAATCCTCTAGCTCCATTTCATAAGAGAAAATCAAGAGTAAAAAAACCGTAAGTGTTCTTCGAGTAGTACGACCAAATTCAAGCGAACTTCAGTGTTATTGATCTATTTCATTCATTCGTTTCTTGTAGAAACCAAACACCCCCCCCCCACCCCCCAAAAAAAAAAATCAGAAAGTCGCCACCAGAAAAAAGAAATACTTTTCACAATGAAAATTAACTATTTATATTTAATACTTAGTAAATTATTCTTATTAAATATATTAAATATGAAATTTTTTAATAATAAATAAATATTTTAACCTATTAATCAGGTTTGAAAAGAAAAAAAAAATCATAAAATACACTATATTATCAGACATAAATTTCTTAGAAACGTGCTCCACATCGCAAACCCGACCTAGTATTTACAATGAGAATCCAAAACAAAAATAAAAGACGCATAGTAGTTTTTCTTAATAACGACAAAGAAAAAGGACGGAGATTTTCTAGTATGAAAAATTACGAGGATTTATTGAGTTTGGTTTTGGTCTCTTCAGCAACGTCAGCAGCCTCTACCTGTATCTTGGCAGTCTGAAGCTCAGCTGCGGTTGCTTCCTTCTCATTTCTCGCCTTGATCTTCTTTGTCTGCTTTTTTCAGCACAAAGACGGCAATTTTGTTATTCGAAACGGTGTTGTCTTGTATGTTATTTTTTTATAAGTGTAAAACAAAAGAAAATAAATAACATCCGAAGGAGGGAGGCTTTACGACCTGACCGATGAAGAAGGCTTTTACATACCCAAGGCCCTCCCGTAAAGAAGCTGCGGAGAATAAGCAGTTTTTCTTCAGGCGAGATGCGTACGACGACGTCTTGTGCTTTCGCTCGGAGTCCATTCTCGACGCTGGGTCTAAAGAACCGATCCCTTTCAGGGATTACTGGTTTTATGCTTGCAGCTCCAGAAAGTAGTGGAAGCATAAGTAACTTTGGTAGAAGGATGGGGCAGCCACGTCTCAGGGCTATTTCATTACGTGGCAGCTGTATATTCTATCCTCGTCCTTTTATAGATATAAAATAATATTATTTCAATTTAGAAAAATCCAACTAAATACCAAAAAAAAAAAAAATTCCAAAAAGATACTGGAAACTTGTGAAATTTTTAAACCTATCATAGTATTAAGTCAAAATTAAATTTTTTTGTTAAAAGATGCTTTTACCCCTCCCTCCCTTTTTTCCTTCTTGGTAGTGACTTTTTCGTCGACAACTATGACATTCAAAGGGACAATTTTCTAATGGTCAATCATTGCGGATTTGTACCAATGCATCTATACGCTTGTTCGTGGGTGGAAATTCTTGATTATTGATTGAAAATGATGAGAATAAAATATATAATTAATGTCTCATTTCCAATTGAAAATTTAATTAAAAATAAAAGGTCGCTTTCATCCTTCATGGAAATCACAAGACTAACAAGAGAATCAAATCTATGAAAAATACAGAGTCCCAGCTGTTGTTCTTCATCCTGAGCTGAAGAAGAAGACTTGGATAAGGACTCTGGGGGTCGAAGCTTGGGTCCACTTCATTCCTCCTCCGACGATAACACTCCCTCTTCCTTCGTCAAGTTCCTCCTACATAAATGCAAGGCTTTAATCCGCTCTTTCACAACCGAGACTGGATTTGTGGCGGAAGGTGAGCCCCAACAAGGTGCTACGTGTCAACCAAAATGCGTTGCCGAGGGAGATCAAGTCGGTTTACCGGAGTTTGGCTAAGATCTACCACCCTGATTCAACACTACACTAATTGAAGAACAACAATGACAAGGACTTCATCGAGATTCACAACACCTATGCCACGCTTTTGGATTCGTCAACAAGAGCAATCTACAATCTTTCTTTGATGGCAGTCCATGAGAGTGGGTACACAGAATGAGGAATGAGGCAGAGGCGGTGATGGGTAGGAAATTTTGGGGTTCTGAGGGTTGAAATTTGTTTAAATTGAGTTAGGGTTAGTTTGGTCATTTCATCCCATATTTTAATTTTATTTTAGTGCATTGGCAGTTATTGGAGTTTCTCAAATTTTTAGTATAATTTTAGAATTTTATTTCTTCCCATATATCTTCAATTTCAATGTATTTTTTTAGGGAACATTATGTTTAAGGACAAGATAGGGTAATATTTATTTTAAAATCTCATAAAAATTTTAATTATTTATGAAGACCTAGGAAAATAAATCAAATTTGAAAAGTTTATAATACCATTTGAAAACAAAATAGCCCAAATCAGAAATCACATCCCCTATAATTTTGACAACTGTTAATTGCATAGTTGCAAATGCATTTATACCATTATTTTTAAAATTAGACCGAACCTATCAATTCAATTGGTTAAATTGGGGATCGGTGCCTGATTCAGTCTAATTAAACTAGAGGACTAGGAGGATTTAGAACTGGTCAAAAAATGGTGAAACTGGTTATGAACTGATTTAAACTGATTTGATATTATTTTTTTGAAAAAAAAATTAAAATATTTTTTTTATTTTTAAGATAAAATGACATCATTTTTAGTATAAAATATTTTTTCTTTATATATTATAAAATTATATATGTATTATTATGATATATAATTATTAAAAAGTATATATTTACTTAATAAATAATATAATAATGGATTATTAATTTATTATTTTAAACTTAAAATATGATTATGGATGAATATTAACTTATTTATATCTAAATATTAAATTATAAAACTTATTAATAATTTGTTTGTGATGAATAATATATTAATAATTCAATATTATTTAGTTTGATATTTTAGTTAAGTTATAAAATTTTTTAAAACTTGTATTATTTATTTTAAATATATTATTTTAATCACTACGGGTTCGACTCCAATTAGATCACGGTTGAACTATTGAATCTTAAATCAATGTCTTGTTTAATTTAATGTCCAATCCGATTTTGATAACAAAATTATGCTAGTACAAGAAACTTACAGTTTATGACTTATCGTTTTAATGACATTTGTCGTTTGCAAGAGAATGCTTAAATATATGTTGAAGACTTTTGGTTTTTTCTTTTTTAACAACTATATATTTTCTATAAACTTCGATATATCATACTTAAATAATAATAACCCCTTTCACTAGAATCAATATTTATTGATAGAGCTTTTTGGCTTTAATCTTCATGACTTGCAGCTTCATGAAGCTTATATTATGATTGTACTAATATAATCAATCTATATTTTTTCCATAATCATTCTATGTATATCTACAACATTTTTATATTATGTATATGGCCATTTGCAGCCCTACGATGATGGTTATGGCCAATACGTGCAATATGATTTTCGATCTGGTTCTTTGGTTTTCAAAAGTATCAGTCTTTTAAAATGTAACTTCTTTTCTAGGTCCTTCTAAATATAGGATTTTTTATGGAATTTTAAAATAAATATTACTCTATTTTAGTCCTTCAACATAATTTTTTTCCATTTTTATATGATTATCTAGTATTGATATTATTAGGTTAAATTTAAACATTATTTTAGGATAACTCTTTCAATGTGATTTTTTTAATCTACAAAATTTGAACCATCAACTTCATTTAAGGAAAATAATATCTTTTCACTTAATCCAACTATCATTGATGAGTTTCAATGTATTCTTAGATTCCTTCTTCCCTCTCTCTCTCCCATATCACCCAAACTAAATAATTTAAAACAACTCACGAGAAATTAGGCAAAAACTGAAACAAAATTTCAATAGAAAAACACTCCAAAAATCCACAAATAATATTCTAACACTTGGCATGGCCCAAAAAAATCTAACTGGGAATTTCACTATAAATGTAGCGGAAAAACTATAAGAATTTATCTCCAGTGCGTCCCTCAGTGTTTTTTTTGTTTCATCGGACCTCAAGAACTAACACGATTGGTCAACTCCCTCTATCGGTATCCACACGAACAGTAAGTCCAACTCGAATGGCGTGCTAGCACCTTTAGTTGTGATGTCCGTACAAGTCCAAACGCCTTCGCTATTCGTCATTCGTCAGTATAGTGTCGTTCATCCTTATAGTTTTCTTTCTGAGTATACGGCCGCTCTCTCTTTAGGGTAATTTGAATTCTGTTGATTCTGTATCCTAATCTATATCAATATATAGATAGGATTCGGTATTTGTTTAATTTAAATTAATAATTTAAACTAAATTAAATATTAATTAAATAGATTAGTTTGAATTTAAATCTATCTAATAGATTAAATTTAAATTAATTATCTAGTATATATCCAAAATCAAATCTAGATTTAATTTATCATATAAATCAAATTTAGATTATTAGTCTAAATTTAAATTTATAATCAAATCTAAATCAAATTTAGATTATGATATTAGTTTAAATTTAAATCTATCATATAGAATTAAATTTAAAATTAATTAATTTAAATTAATTTGAGCAATATATATATATTTTTAGAAATGCATATCAAATATATAACATATCAAACATATATATATTTCGAATTTTAATATATATATATATATATAATTCTATCACTCTAAATTGAATATTAAATTCATTGAATCTAAACACATTTTAGATTCAATGAATTTGGATATTTTAGCTCGAGTTGGTCCATTCTTGTATGTGACTCTATAGGCCCATATGATGTTGCAGGGCTAATAATACTATTGGACTCACAAGTCACAAGTGACCTCTAACAAGATATTGCGACTACCCAAATCATATGAGATTGGTGATCCGATACAACATATCATATAACTCGATCACATCTCTTTTGTCTCATGATATATAGGTTAAGTATGAGATATGGAAACGTCATCCTCATTTTATTCGATCATCACTTTCTCGATCTCTGAGCAGACTGACAAAACAAATGAAAACTCTTCCATTCGAGCACGGCCATACATTTTCTCAGTCTCACTCATCGAGAGACCCAGATATATCTCTCCATTAATTAGAAGGACAAATTTCATATTGATCATTCATCTTCCTCCACACGAGTTTCACTATGCCTAATCATAGTCTTTATGATCTCCTAATTAAAGGTGGTTTTTGACTATGCCAAAATATAGTGTTCCCCATGTTCCCAACCATGGTGATCTCAGGTTTGAGAGCTTAATGAGACGGTTATATATGAGATATGCTTATGGCTTGATCCATATAGCTATCTCATGACGAATCAATCCAGTGCCTATTCTCTAACAGGAGCTTATGATTTTGATTTGTATCTTCATATATAATTATCACATAATTATCAATCAAAATCATATTAGTCTTAATTTATCATTGTTCCCACAAAGATGATTGACTAGGGATACTTAGGATAAAATAATTTATCTAAGGATATTATTATAAAGAAAAACATGCAAATAATATAATAATGTAAGAAAAAAAAATCTTATTTTCTTTATAATAAAATACAATGTTCATAATATAATGATTGGTTTAAGGCACAATCTCCAACAAATACTTCATATTTAACTTTTTTGTCAATAGAAAATACTTAAGATTCAAGTAAATACCCAAAAAACAAAAGCACAACCAAACACATTTCCTCTCCCCACGATTAAATGACTAACAACGTGTTTGAATGGATTACACAATAGGGGCATGTGAAGGGTTGAGCTTCACATTGCACCATTTGTAGCATTTGGTTGCTACTAACATATGGGAAGACCATTACTTCATGTGAACTACCTCACCCTAATTAATGTAAAGGGCTTCACACTCGATATGCAATGTAAAGGCCTTCACCTCTTGTAAATGAGATGTGATATGACCATATTACCTTTATGAAAAAAAAATTACAACTTCACCAAAATCAACTCGTCTCTTCCTCCTTTCCCTTCTTCATCCCTTTGTCCTCCTCTAGTGACTTCAACACCGGCGTCTCCTCCTCTTGTCCAATCTTTCTCATCTCATTCCATCTGAAATCCTACCACGCCTATACCTCCCATGCCCACACCAACACCACTAGAGAGAGAAATGTGATAGGAAATTGAAATCGCAGAGGTGAAAGCCTAAAGTTGCAATCCCTAGTTCAATGAATTATTGGTGTATGGAGAGGGGATTTTGGTAATTGACACTCCTCCCACCATCTTCCTTATCTCCATTTTCAAATTTGATCAGCGTTCTAGAGTAGTGATGTATTTTCCATTCATCCTTCATCTCCATTTTTAGATCGACTTGACCTACCCCTTCCCCAGTTTTCAAACCTATAACTCGACATTCATAAAGCGGAGATAGATCTGTTTCTTTTTTAATTGATGTATTTTTCCAGTGTTTATTGTTGATGTTGATCAGCAAGGATCTATAGCCACTGGGAAAGGAGATCTGGATGAGGAGGGATTTTTTTTTTGGTTTTTTTTCATTATGAGCAAAAAAGTCATTTTACATGTATTTTTATTTTCTCACAAATAAAAATTGATATCATCCTATCATTTCTTGATATCATATCAAAAACATATATATTTATCATCTCATTACATCCCTTCACACCTTTCTCATTACATTACCTAATCCGCTTTGAAGTCAAATCAAGTAGGTTGTAATGGTTTGTTTAGTTTGAGGTGATGAGAGAGGATTTGCTCCCCTTTCACCTGTATTTTGGTTGAACCAAATAACGAGAGGGGATTTGCTTTCCTCCCATTATTTACTTTTAAAAAAAAATAAGAAGAGGAAGAGTTCATCTCCCCATATTTGGTTTATGAGGAAAAAAGAGCAAATCCCCTCCTTTTCCTCTAAAATCCCCCAAAAACTTTACCCGCAAATTGGGGATTTTGCATAGGGAAAATCCCTCCCATGTATAAAATCTCTCCCTTTCTTCCTCTTCATTCCCTTCCCTTCCTTTCCCCTTCATTAATTCCTCTAATCCCCTTCTCTTCTTTTCTCTCTAATAAAATCCCTCCCTTCCTCTCCTCTCCTCTCCCCTCTCCCCCCCCCCCCCCCAAAACAACCAAATTGGCCATGCACTTATAGGCAAACTTAGCACCAGGCATCTGACTCAATGCCCAAACACTCTAGCTCATCAAATATGGAGGGCTCATAATATCCTCTTTTCTTGATCCAGCCTTGAATTAGGCATGATAACCATTCCCTTAAATCTTATTCAATGTCATTTTTCACCCATTTCTCTCATAATATGAGGTGTCTTCCTCCACTAGTTGAAGGTAACGAGTTCCCTGTGCGCAAGAAAGACACTTCTCATGGAGAAACTCCTTCATGAACTAAAGGACTGAAACATGAGAAGGGAATTCACTTTCTTATTTTACTTTCTAGAATTCAGTAAACCAAATACACCCTAAGTAATATATATATATATATAGAGTTTCAAAAATAAACTTCAACTTATAAATAATAGAACTTATGATAAATTTTATTATATAATCCTATATAGTATATTGATATATTGATTTTTGGGGGAATTATAGTTTACGATTAGTTTCCAAAATTAATAAAAAATAAAAACTTTAACTTATAAAAAGTAGTAAAAACTAAGAATGAAGTAGTAAAACTAAAAAAAATGAGTAGTAATAGAGTCTTATTAATTATTAATTTTTAAAATTAGTCCTAATTAAGTTGTAATTCCCCTTAAATTTTTTTCCTTATAAAAAAATATTGATAATTGATTAATATGTTAATGAAAAATTGACATATGAATACTTTAGAGATCACTTATTTAAAAAAAAAACATATCATAAACTTCTCTAATTACTTACATATATCAAAGTAATGTAGTGGAATTAATTTACGATGAGAAGTGTCCATTTCACCCACCCAATTAAAGTTGAAAACCGAAATTCCCATTCTTTCTTCCCCGTCTATGTCCTTCCCTCTTACATCATCTTTCCTTCTTACTATGACCTTCTTCCTCTCCAAAATGTCCTTCCCTCTTACACCATCTTTCCTTCTTACTATGACCTTCTTCCTCTCCAAATTGGTGTCGGCTACGTCATCACCCTCACCTTCCTCTTCCTTCTATTCACCCTTCTCCTCTCCTCCTACCTCTACTCCCCTCCCCCATTTCCTCTCCTCCAACCCTTTGTCCTCCTTCAAGACCCAACAAATCCCTAACTTGCCAAGAGGTTCTTGGTCGTGAGTGTTCAAATGGCACTGGATCAAGTTCTCGTAGAGTGTATACGACCATTGCAAGCTAGAACTTTATGGGTTGAAGTAGTGGATTAAGTTCTAGCTCGTCTTCTTCTTCCACTTCAGGCTTGCTGGCAAGCTTGAGCCCCAAAAGATTGCTACCAAAATCACCGGAAGCCATAATTGGGCATCGACTTGAACATGTGAGTGATTCTTCATTTCTTCTACTTCATCCCTTTGTATCTTAGATTTTCTTTGTTTGCTTGCTGTTTATGAGATAATTACCTAGAAAATTGTGATTTTCTTCATTTATAGAATATGTGCCAATTTTCTTTCAGTTCTTTGTAGGTTATTCATGAAACTTTAGGGGCTAAGTTCGTATATTCCATAAAAAACATTAGGGCCTGATCAGTTTTGTAAACTTTCTACAAAACTGTTGAAAATTCTCTGAACTGAAAGCATCCTTAAGGTTTGTTGCTTATTTCCAGCAATTTAGAGAAACAATTTGAATTAAAAAAGTTATGATCAGTTAGCATTGAAAGTTAATATTTATCCTGAATTACTATTTTGCAATTTATGCTATAGTGGAAACTAAATTTTCCAGGGTGTTTTGAAGATAATGCTTTATAGTTCTTGGATTGCCCTCTAATGGCAATGCAAACTAAAAGAAACTGTGGGTTTTCTCATCAACAGTTATCAAGATCGATGGATTTTTTTCCATTTTATTAAAATATTATATATACAATAAAAAAAATATTAATTTAATTACTACAAATATGATTATGAACTAGTGATTTTGAACTAATGTCTTGATTGGTTTTATGATCGGTTTGATTTTAGAAACATTGACCTGGATTTCCATCTTTAAAGTTAAACTTCACTTTAGCATAGCCAAATCCTTAAATATAATTGGTCATGTATAATGATTTATTGGATTTACTTTAATAAAATCATGGACTTTTATTCATGACATTTTAGTGTCTTAGGGATTTTGCTTCTAATTGACGCGCGCGTGCACATATACATAGAACTGTCAATTCGGGCCGGGCCCAATTCGAGCCGGGCCAAAAAGCCCTAATTGGAAAATGGGGGATCGGGCCTATGGGCCGGCCCGCGGGCTTTTTTTAATTTTTTAATATTTTTTTTAATATTTTTTAATAAATTTTTTATACAATTATTTAAATTAATATACCTAATTATCATCATAATTTAAATTAATACAATTAATTATCATCATAATTCATCAAAAACTAACATAATATTTAAATTTTACAATTTATATATCACTAATGAATAAAATAATATGTATTTTTTAATATTTTAAACTAAAAACAAAAGAAAAAGAAAAAATCTAGGGCTTTCGGGCCGGCCCACCACGGGCCGGCCCAAATGGGCCGGGCTCAAAAAGCCCGGATTATGTATTTACTCCCGAAATTGAGGCCCGAGCCCGCTCATTTTTTCGGGCTTTTGGGCCGGCCCGTCGGGCTTGACCCATTTTGACGGCTCTACATATACACACATACACACTTGAGCCGATACTTTGGGCAAGGCTTTGGAAAGTGGCCTGGTAACCCAAAAAGCACGAGCTTATGTTCATATTCTACCTGAGCTTCTATGCACTCTTGATGTTCGAGGAGATGTGTTAAAGTTACTTTACCTACTCCCATTTTTTATGCACGACATTGAATCTTTTATGTTAGCTAGTCAACTTAGACAAGAGATAGCTGGCCAAAATTCGATGGTCCAGCAATGAGAAGAACTGCCTTGCTCTCTGGATGCTCTTGTGGTGACAGTATTATATTTTGTTATTGTTTTCCTTTTTTTTTTCTTTTCCTATATTCCTTTTGGTCATAGAAACCACATTGAAATATTAGGAAAGTATATGGCGGGTTTCATCTTTTCAAAAGAAAATAGCTATTTTGGTTCTCACTGTCAAGCAAATAAAGTAGAAGCCTTGTTGAACTATTTTGTAATGAAGTCTTGGTTTTACTTCCTTTAAGTCCTCCTGATAGTATTGCTACCTTAAGGTGGCTCTTGAGATTAATTAATAGCCTTGAGGTAACAGTTTGCTATTTTTGCCTGATTTTTTTTTCTCATATTTCTGCTTGTGTGCTTATCTTCAACAACTGGGTATGGTTGACCCAAAGAGGTTCCATGTATAGAAGAGTCCCCTCTCTCAGCATTGAACCCATATCAACGTAGCTCTTGGAGTGTGAATTATTGGTTGTTATGCTTAAAATGCAAGAAATTGTATAAATTTGCTTTAAGTAGTAGAAGAGATGTTGCAAGCATATGATAGAGTTTATTAGATTTTTTTATCCATGGTTATTTTGGGTTTTTAAATAAAATGGATTTACTTTTGGTTAATATGTATTTATAAATGTCTTGATTTTTATTTTCAACTTATCATCGCTTATTTAGAGTTGACCCACGCTCATTCACAAGTGACAAACCATAATATATATCTTTGTTAATGTATAACACGTTCATCAACTAGTTTCGGCTATTTACACTTGGTCCTTGTCAATTTGCAATTGGTCACCATGGATTCATAATTGATTATTGCTTATTTACAATTGATCCTCACTTAGTTACAATATGTTCATTTACAACTAATTCCTGGTCCTTTAGAACTAATCCCTGTTAATTTGCAATTGATCCTTGTTGGTTCACAATTGATCATCACTTATTTACAATGGATCCTTGCTTTGTTATAATATGTTCATTTGTAATTAATTTTCATGCATTTACAACTAATCAATGCTAATTTGCAACTGATTCTTATGAATATATAATGGATCCTTGCTTATTTTCATATTCATTTGCAGTTGATTTTTTTGCATTTACAACTAATATTCACTAATTTGCAATTGATCCTCGTGGATTTTGGTTTTTCTTTGAGATTAGTCAATGTATTTTGGTCTTTTTTTTTAAAAAAAAAAGGACTTGCTTTTGGTCAATATGTATAAATGTCTTGATTTTCATTTTCAATTGATCATGCTCATTCATATGAGACAAATGGTGATATGCATTTTTGTTAATATACACAAATGTCTACATTCACTTAAACGTAACGTAATGGGTTTTTTCATTTGTCAATGATTTTTATGCATTAACTACTGATCTCACTAATTTACAACTAATTTGCATGCATTAATATTTGATTTCTTGCTAATTTGCAATTGATCCCCATAGATTTATAATGGATCATCACTTATTTATAATATGTTCATTCGCAACTGATTTTCGTACATTAACAATTGATCCGTACTAATTTACAACTAATTATTATGAATTTATAATGGATCATTATTTATTTATAATATAGTATTTATTTGTAACTGATTTCCATGCATTAATAACTTTTTCTTGCTAATTTGCAATTGATTCAAATGGATTTATAATAGATCATCACTTATTCATGACATGTTCTTTTATAATTGATTTTAGTGCATTAATAACTGATTCTCACTAATTTGTAACTAATTCCATTGAATTTATAATGGACCATAACTTATTTATAACATGTTCATTTACATTTGATTTCCGAGCATTTATAATTGATCCTCGAGGTCATGGCTTAGTTACAATATGTTTATTTACAACTAATTTTTGGTCATTTGCAATTGATTCTCATTAATTTATGGTTGATCCTCATGGAATCACAATTGATTATCACTTATTTAAAATGGATTCTCGCTTAGTTATAATATGTTCATTTACAATTGATTTTCGCGTATTTACAATTGATCCACACTAATTAGCAACTGATCTTTATAGATTTATAATGGATCTTCACTTATTTTCATGTTCATTTGCAACTAATTTTTGTACATTTATAACTAATCTTTATTAATTTGTAACTAATTCTCATGGATTTCCCACCACTCTTGTTACTTATCCCACCACATAATTTCCAATCATTTCTTCAAATAAGAAGCAAGTCTTACATATTAAAGTTTAATCAAATCAAAGTTGTACATATCATAAATAGCTCTGAGTATTGACCAAAATCAATCAAATCCATTTTATTAAAAAAATACACCACCTAGTCTTGAAGAAAAAAAGCAAAAATACAATAACCGGTTTTGAGAAAAGAAAAAAAAAACTAAAAAACCACATACAAACAAACAAATTGATTATCCAACACCCTCCTCTTCAACATCTTCATCCACCTTTAACTTGTACTTAACCAAAAAATAGTCCCATCAAGAGCCATTGCATTGCTAGCTTCCTCAATAGATCTCATTTCCACAAAAAAGCAAACTGATAAAAGCACTTGCATATATGAGTATAAGCTACCTATGTGTACAATTGAACATTCTGCCAGTATGAGCTATCATTATTTTTTTCATCAAGAACACAATATAAATACTAGCCAATGCAAAGAGACAAGCACATAAAACTCCTAACATGTATCCTTGAATTGGTGCTGATAAAAGGGAGTCACATGAAGCCTCTCCACAGCCCCTGACCTATGTCAATAAAAAATAGTAGAGCTCCTATGTTAAGAATATTCTATAATAAGGCAACATTTTGAACCTACTGAAATCAGCAAGTGTGTTTCTCTGTATGAAAGAAAGTGAAAGAGAAAGAGAGACCGAAATAAAGAGAAAGCTTCATATATAGTGATGAAGGGATTTGTAAGTAAATATTTTTTAAAAAATTATAGAACCAGATGCCTCCCTTAATTCTAGTATTTAATCCTGAATTTGCAATTTATACTACACTCTTATTGCAAATTGAACATTGTTGTGAATTAGATATATAATAGAAGGGACAAGGTAAAAAGCTGTCTCTTCCACTACATAGTCATTTTTAGCGTAGGTAACTTGCAGAATTCCTTTTGCAGTAACAAACTTGATACTATAAGCTTCATGTTAGCAGAAAAAAAAATCAGAGCTAAAGTACCGCAATAATGTTACCAAATAGATTTGATAATGGTTTTCATTGTGATTTTACCGTGAAAACCTCGGCAAAAAATGGGACGGTTGCATAATCATACTTATACAAGAGTGTTGTTAATATTCCTTGCCATGCAAGATGACCAAATCAAGATAAGTCAGTGAATTTTTGGGATGCCACCAAAAACTCATAGATTTACAATAATTTTTCAATCAGGATATGGATGAGAATGGAAGAAGTTTACCACAGTAAAAGGAATGAGGAAAATTGTAGGCTCTGAATTCAAATGTTAATTAGTGAAAATATTTGATGTGCACTTGAAATTTACTACTATCAACTATACTTATTTTCTTTTAAAACTACGGAGTTCTGATGGGATCCATTTGATTCAATTCCTGATGTGCACTTGATATAATTATCTTAATACAAGCACTCAAACACTTAATCCCTTTCTCCAAGTACACAAAAACATGAATGAAATTCCATCAATCCTTCGTAACAATAGCTTTACCAAACACATAACAAAAAAATCCCAATTTTCAATTCAAGGTGGTTTATAAACGAAGAGCAAAGGAAGGCTTTAGGTCCATTTATACATATAGAAACCAACCACAAAATTAAGAATGAAAAACCTATTAAATTAATCTTGCTTGCTCCAAATTTCAGTCATTAACCTCTCCAAGCTTTTCCCCTGTTTCTAGTAATGAGAATAGCAAAAACTTAGATGGAAGATCTCTTCGGCTATGGCTATTGCAAACGGGAAGAGGATTGCTAAGTAACAAGGAGAGAGTGTCTGCCTTACATAAATCTGAGCTTGGCCAAAGAACACAGTGCATAAAGGCTAGGCAATGAAGATTTGAGGACTAGCTGAGGAGAATGTTGAACTTGAAGAAGGCTTGAATAACGACGAGAAAGCAAAAGTGAGTGAATATGACAGACACATACTCAACTTCAGGATCACAACAAGGCCAGTGGCATGGTAGTGGAAGATGGAGAGGAAATGGTCATCTAATGTTTTGGCAGCGGAGGAGGAGTTTGAAGAAAAATCCAGAGTTTTGGGTTTGTTTCAAGTGACTAGGGGTATTGTGGACATTATATTTTGGATTTTAATTTCATTTCAGTATTTGGTATTTCTTGGAATTTTAGTAAGTTTAAAGTAGGTTTTTAGAAATAATTTAGGGGAAATCACTATTAAATCCCACAACCTTAAAATTATTATAATCAACTCCCACATCCCTAAATTACCATGATGAAGTCTCATTGGGACTTATTTGAAAAGCAAAATCGGTGGAAGTTACTCATTTACCCTGGCTCATTCTCATTCCAGTTAATGGCACAAAACCTAAATTGTTCGAAATCATCCCCTACAAGCATCAGTCATTGTCCAAAGTCATCTCTGTCACCAATCATGCCATTCACCATTTTCTAATTTGTTTCTTCATCTTTCTCCGAAATCATCATTCATTCCGTTCCCCCATTGACAGAAGCCCAAAGCCTTAATTTCGTTATTTTTGTGCAAAAAGAGTATGTGGAATTTTGTTGTGACCTAGTGTGGTGGTTAGTCAATCATCTCCAGAATGAGGTTCATGATGAAGTCAATGCGCTTATAGCATAACCCCTTAGGAACCGTCTCCCCTTTTCCCCTTCAAGTTAAATAAAGATATCAACCCCACAATATAGTTAAAGTGACACTAGTGAAATGAGAGTCAATACTTTTGTTAGATATTCTAACACAATAATTAGGGAATGAATCTTATTAGTGATGTTAGTTGATGATGTAAAGATTTTACAAGGACCACTTGTAGTGATGATATTAACAATCTGAAATGGCATTCATGTGATATGATCAGATGATGTAAAGTATTTATTCAGTTAATAAAATCCTACTGTAAAGTATTTATTCACCACATGCACAAGTTCAAAATTCATGTGTCACCTCCAGTTTTTTATATCCTTATTCTGTGATTTTCCACTCAGTTGTCAATAATTTTATACTGGTTCTCCTAGATTTTACACAGACAACCTTCATGTCACTTACCATATTTTATACCCGTCCTCGGGTTTTTTACATTGAGTGGCTAGTAATTTTTCACTCGTCCTCCAGTATTTTATATAATTTTGAATTTACACCTATTAGGGATTTGACATGAATCACGAGCACAAGTTCAAAATTCATGTGTCACCTCCAGTTTTTTATATCCTCTCTGATACCAATTGTAAGGTTTAGTATAATATAAGTTTTGATGATGACAAATATAGAGTAATAAGGAACAAATGCATTATATGTATCTGACATATATAATGTTCCTTAAAGAAGTAAAATACATATTAGCATGTATTTAATTATGATTATAATACATATATCATGCTATGTGTAAATATATCAACTATACTTTTACAATGAATAATATAAGTTGGATATATAAACTGGACTAACTACTTGGTTTGTAAGTGTAATATATTAAATATAGGTTGGTCCAAGTAAGAAGAGTGAGCATTCACTCAAGAAAGAAGAAAAGAAAGGATGCTCCAAAAATGGAAGATCAGAAGGGAGCATGCCAAGAAGGAAATGTCCAAGTGAAAGTGGAACTCAACATTTGAAGACCTAGTCACTAGGTATATTTTATTTTTACTTGGGTCTTACTTGGGTCTTAAGGTGGGATTAATCTTTGAAAATCACTTAATCTTCTTACCATATGCTTTAAATGAGCTAGATTAAGTAAATATGATGTTAGCATAAGTTAGATTTGAAAAACTCTGATGACAGACGAATTTTGAGAAGTTAAACTTCATATACTTTGTGAAAATACAAACTTTGCTGACTGAAACTTGAAGTTCCAGAGATCTTACCTCTGACAGACGAATTTCAGGTGTTGAAATTCGAATTTCGAGTCAAGCACAGTTAGTGAAATCTGGTTTTCAAAAATTCAGAGTTTGACCTTTGATCAGTATTTTTGATATATCTCTCAAAATACATATGGCTTTGATGTAAAAATTATTTCATATGAAACTAGACTTAATAAGCTTTTCAAAGAAGGTTATTTCACTCAAAATAAAGATCATATGAAAAAGCTATGGTTATTTAAAGTTGAGTAGTGAGATATGAATTTTCAGTTTTGATCTCTTATCACTATTTCGATCATATCTCACAAAACACGTTTGTTTTTGAAGTAAAAATTGTTTCATTTGAAAGTAGACATTCAGAGCTTTCCAACCATAGGTCATTTGCTTAATTTGGAGTTAAAATGAGAGAGTTATAGCTTCTGTAAAATTGTTTACAGTGCAAAATTCGAAGTTACGTAGGTTCCGTTGCGACAGACGAATTTCGGGCCTCCGAAATTCGAATTTCGAAGAGAACCTTCGTGCAGAATTGAGCTTGCCACTGACAGACGAATTTTAACTTACAAAATTCGAACTTCAGGTCCAACAGACGAATTTCCACTTTGAAAATTCGAATTTCTCGATTGCAGAAACGTGAAAACACTTCTGAAACAACCAACAGACGAATTTCCACTTTGAAAATTCGAATTTCGCGATTGCAGAAACATGGAAATACTTCTGAAACAACCAACAAACAACTTTCCACTTTCAAAATTCGAATTCCACAATTCCAGAAACAAGAAAACACTTCTGGAACAATGTTAAAGTTCATCTGAGATCAAGAATAATTTAAGTTTCAAAACTACTCACTGACAGACGAACTTTGAACATTAAAATTCAAATTTCAGAAGCTATGTTTTGAGTCTGTTGAAATGAAACATTGACATACGAATGACAAGTCTTGTAACATTCGAATGTTGAAGCTAGTCTGAAAAGAGTCTCTCTGACAGACGAACTTCACCCTTTCAAAATTCGAATTTCGAAGAAAGTGATATACTGTGCCTCTTTGAACGTTCAGTGGACAGACGAATTTTGGGCTTCCAAAATTCGAATTTCGAGGGCACTGTAGCAAATTGAAAGCACTGTTCACACTTAACAGAAAAACTTTCTTCTTGAAAATTCGTATGTCACAACGTGGAAATGTTTTCTAAGTTTCAAAATTCGAATTTCACTTTATGAACAGACGAACTTCGCTATTTCAACGTTAAAAGCTTTAACCTTCGGTTCCTTCGAAATTCGTCTGTTAACATCCAAAATTCGAATTTCAGTATGTCAGCAACATTAAATAAAGTTGGTAACGGCTAGTTTTGCAGAGTAAACCGTTGGGTAACATCTCTAACGGCTAGATCTTGTATCTAACGTCTAATTACACTACAAAACTATAAATATAACTTCATTTGAACTCATGGGTAATAATATTAAGAGAGTTTATGCGAAAATGCTGCTACAACTTGTAAAATCCTTTTATCTCAGCATTGTTTGAAAAACCCACCTCAATAGAGTGAACTTTCAATGTATTATCTACTCTTCAAGAGAGTTTTCATTCTGTAAACATTTCTTTCTACATATTCTGGGTAGAATCTTAGTGTGGGGAAACACTAAGGGATTTACACATCTTGTAAGGGTGTGAGGAGAGTGGCTTCACAAGTACCTACTGAAACTTGTGGGAATGTACTGAGGCTTCACAGGTGCCCGGATCAAACCTGTGAGATATAGTGGAGAATCTCAAGTGGTGGCTTGGGGACTGGATGTAGGCCAAGTGGTTGGGCTGAACCAGTATAAATCATTGTGTATTGTTCTTTATCTTCTTTACTCAGCTGCTGCACACAACCACCTCTGTTTATCCCTGTTTTGCTGCACTCTTAGTGAAATTGGGTTGTGATCCAAAAGAGTGAAAATCTTGCATCACCCAATTCACCCCCCCTCTTGGGTGACCAGTCTACCTAACAATTGGTATCAGAGCTAGGACTCCCAGCAAAGGATCTAATCATCCGGGAGCAAAATGACTGGTTTTGGAGAGAACATTCTGCCACAGGGGAACAATGTTAATAGACCTCCAGGCTTCAATGGTGAACACTATGGATACTGGAAGATGAGGATGCAGATTTATCTTCAATCCATAGACCTAGATATCTGGTCTGTTATACAGGAAGGTGACTTTGTGCCAAAGAAAATGCAAAATGATGGCACATACAGAAAGAAGCCAGAAGCAGAGTGGGATGGTGTGGATAAACGAAGAGTCCTGATAAACTTCATGGCAAAGCATTCCTTGGTCAGTGCACTTTCACAAGACGAATTCTTCAGAGTGTCAGATTGCAACACAGCAAAGGAAATGTGGGATGCTCTGGAGATTGCTCATGAAGGAACCAAGGGAGTCAAGGAGAACAGGCTCAACTCTCTCACAGCTGAATATGAAGCCTTCAAGATGAACAATGGTGAGTCCGTTAAAGAATTTCAAATTCGTTTTACTCACATTGTTAATCATCTTTCAGCTTTGGGAAAGAGCTATACACAAAGAGAGCAAGTATGTAAAATACTCAGAGCTCTACCCAAAGAATGGCAACCAAAAGTGACAGCTATTGAAGAAACAAGAGGAGAATCATATCAATCTGTCACTACATTGTTTGGAAGCCTTGCTGAATATGAAGGAAGACTAGACCTTCTATGGGAGCAGCAAAACAAAGGAAAAATGCTGATATTCAAAGCTACTACATCACAGAGCTCAGAAGATGATAATACTGATGATGAAAGTGATGATAGCAGCAGTGATGATGATGATGATGATGAGGAAGAGCTAAAAGAGTTGATCATCAGATTTGGAAAATTCCTCAAAATCAAAAGGAAGGAGCTTCAGGAACAAAGGCACTCTTGCCATGCAAATAAGTTGAAGTATCAGTCAAAGAGGCAAGGAGGAAGATATGCAGAAAGGAAAAGTGAAAAAGCTAAAGTGGCATATACCTCTGCAATCTGGGGCAATAGTTCAGATGAAGACGATGAGGATACCTATCCATGCTTGATGGCACTATCCAATGATGAGGTATCAAATTCTGACTCTGAATCTGATTCTGATTTCTCTGTTGATGAGTTGCAAGTTGCTTACAATGAAATGCATGATGAATTAATTAGATTAGCTAAAGAACTTGCACTCAATAAAAAGAAAGTGATTTCCTTAGAAAATGATTTGCAATTGGAAAAGACTGAAAAGGAGTCATATAAACATAAAATAAATGATCTCGAAAATATCTGTGAAACTCACACATACACTTCCTCTTGTTTTACATGTGATATATTAAACAAAGAAAAAGAGGAATTGACTAGAGTAATAGCCAATCTCACCCAAGAAAAGGATAAGTTGAATATTTCACTTGGCAAACAGAATTCTGAGTTTGACAAGTTTGGTGCTGGCTATAGGAGTGAGTCCAAAGGGAAAAATAAATCCTGTTCGAAATTCTTGGTGCCTAATATAATGCCTAACTCACCATCATGCACATATTGTGGTAAAAATGGTCATATTGCTTATCTGTGCAGCATAAGAAAAAATGGTTTGAGTAAAAGCATGAAATGGGTTCCAAAGAATACCATTAACCCTTCTGGACCCAAAAACAAGTGGGTACCAAAATTTTCCTCTTGTGTTTCATATATACAGAACCAATCCAAGAAGAAAGAATACATTGGTACAAGAAAGAGGACGCTGAAAAGGAAAGCTTCTCAGAACTCCAAAACTGCAACTGCAAATCACATCGAGAAGCACTGGAAGCAATTATCTCTCTCATCTCAAGGAATCAACTCAAATGGAAACCATACTACTGACCTTGAGAAGAGAAAGAGCAGAAATTCAAGAGGCATTGGCATGTATGCAAAAAGAAGACATGAGGAATACTACACTGCATACAAGCCAAGAATAATAAGGAAATAATCTTTGACCCTTACCCCTTTTCAATTATTGCGTCATATATATATAACTGGGTAAGATTGAACTCTGGTCCCATATATACTTGAAAAATGTTCAAACTGACCCTTAGTGGACCCAAGTCAGAAAGGGTACCAAAGAAAGAAAAAGATATTTTCTTTGTTCTTGCAGATACTCCTTGAGCTAAATGGTGAAAACCTCACAAAGATGAAGTATCTGATGCACTCAATTGGAATCATACTGAAAAGGGAAGAAATTAGCTATTAACCAAGCTGGTTTGTAAGTGTTCAACAAATTTTCATATATATGCTTGGTTGGTGCTATTATTTGAGGTTATTGAAATAAAGTATAGTCCTTGTTCAAATGATGAAATTATTTAAATATGATGATGCTTACTGTGAAGTTCAATATTTGCATAAGTCCATTTTTTTTTTTTGTGCTTTTCAAAAATTCCCCTTGTATACTGATTTTGATTTAAGCCATGATTTGAAAAGCATACATATTTGAATAAATGCTCATGCTTAGGGGGAGCCTATAAATTTGCGTGTAAAGGCTTTTAAAAGGATCTTTTTGATTTTAAAAGAAAAACTTGAATCATAATGCCTACATCATGTATTGATTGAATAAACATGCTCCTTTGATGCATTATGCTTTCTTGGTTTTATCTTTATAAAATGCATAGATTGAGGGGGAGCATTTTCTGAAATTAAGTTGTTTATGCTTTAGCTCACCTCATTTTATTCTAAAGAGTTCTGTTGCTTGATCTTAACTTGCTAAAAGGAGAAAATGATGCCTCAACATCTCTCCTTGATCCTAAAGGAAGAAGGCAACAACTCTATAACACTGAGATACCTCTTGTGATGCTTGAATATCATGATCATCTTGACAAGAAGCATCATAACATTTGGTATCATAATACTTTTCAAGCAACAACTGATATTAGTTTGAATATCACTATCCATTGGTATCAATTTTGAAAATGATTGGTAACAATTGATATTAATTTTGATATCAGTAAAAATTAGACACAGTCTGAACATACAGTGCATAATAAGTTTTGATGATAATTTATATTTCAGTTTGTGTTTTTATATGTGCTTGAAACAACTCAGACATCTATACTTACTGGTATAATCTTACAAATAAGGGGAGAAGAAATACTTGTTACTTTTCAAACCTTTTTGTTGATGTCAAATAGGGGGAGAAGTTGGGTGAAAAATATGCATATGCTTAATCTGGAATTATCTGACTTAAACTGCATTATATGTGTTAATCATTTATTAAGCATACTTTTCACTAGTGATTTGTCATCATCAAAAAGGGGGAGATTGTAAGGTTTAGTATAATATAAGTTTTGATGATGACAAATATAGAGTAATAAGGAACAAATGCATTATATGTATCTGACATATATAATGTTCCTTAAAGAAGTAAAATACATATTAGCATGTATTTAATTATGATTATAATACATATATCATGCTATGTGTAAATATATCAACTGTACTTTTACAATGAATAATATAAGTTGGATATATAAACTGGACTAACTACTTGGTTTGTAAGTGTAATATATTAAATATAGGTTGGTCCAAGTAAGAAGAGTGAGCATTCACTCAAGAAAGAAGAAAAGAAAGGATGCTCCAAAAATGGAAGATCAGAAGGGAGCATGCCAAGAAGGAAATGTCCAAGTGAAAGTGGAACTCAACATTTGAAGACCTAGTCACTAGGTATATTTTATTTTCACTTGGGTCTTACTTGGGTCTTGAGGTGGGATTAATCTTTGAAAATCACTTAATCTTCTTACCATATGCTTTAAATGAGCTAGATTAAGTAAATATGATGTTAGCATAAGTTAGATTTGAAAAACTCTGATGACAGACGAATTTTGAGAAGTTAAACTTCATATACTTTGTGAAAATACAAACTTTGCTGACTGAAACTTGAAGTTCCAGAGATCTTACCTCTGACAGACGAATTTCAGGTGTTGAAATTCGAATTTCGAGTCAAGCACAGTTAGTGAAATCTGGTTTTCAAAAATTCAGAGTTTGACCTTTGATCAGTATTTTTGATATATCTCTCAAAATACATATGGCTTTGATGTAAAAATTATTTCATATGAAACTAGACTTAATAAGCTTTTCAAAGAAGGTTATTTCACTCAAAATAAAGATCATATGAAAAAGCTATGGTTATTTAAAGTTGAGTAGTGAGATATGAATTTTCAGTTTTGATCTCTTATCACTATTTCGATCATATCTCACAAAACACGTTTGTTTTTGAAGTAAAAATTGTTTCATTTGAAAGTAGACATTCAGAGATTTCCAACCATAGGTCATTTGCTTAATTTGGAGTTAAAATGAGAGAGTTATAGCTTCTGTAAAATTGTCTACAGTGCAAAATTCGAAGTTACGTAGGTTCCGTTGCGACAGACGAATTTCGGGCCTCCGAAATTCGAATTTTGAAGAGAACCTTCGTGCAGAATTGAGCTTGCCACTGACAGACGAATTTTAACTTGCAAAATTCGAACTTCAGGTCCAACAGACGAATTTCCACTTTGAAAATTCGAATTTCTCGATTGCAGAAACGTGAAAACACTTCTGAAACAACCAACAGACGAATTTCCACTTTGAAAATTTGAATTTCGCGATTGCAGAAACATGGAAATACTTCTGAAACAACCAACAAACAACTTTCCACTTTCAAAATTCGAATTCCACAATTCCAGAAACAAGAAAACACTTCTGGAACAATGTTAAAGTTCATCTGAGATCAAGAATAATTTAAGTTTCAAAACTACTCACTGACAGACGAACTTTGAACATTAAAATTCAAATTTCAGAAGCTATGTTTTGAGTCTGTTGAAATGAAACATTGACATACGAATGACAAGTCTTGTAACATTCGAATGTTGAAGCTAGTCTGAAAAGAGTCTCTCTGACAGACGAACTTCACCCTTTCAAAATTCGAATTTCGAAGAAAGTGATCTACTGTGCCTCTTTGAATGTTCAGTGGACAGACGAATTTTGGGCTTCCAAAATTCGAATTTCGAGGGCACTGTAGCAAATTGAAAGCACTGTTCACACTTAACAGAAAAACTTTCTTCTTGAAAATTCGTATGTCACAACGTGGAAATGTTTTCTAAGTTTCAAAATTCGAATTTCACTTTATGAACAGACGAACTTCGCTATTTCAACGTTAAAAGCTTTAACCTTCGGTTCCTTCGAAATTCGTCTGTTAACATCCAAAATTCGAATTTCAGTATGTCAGCAACATTAAATAAAGTTGGTAACGGCTAGTTTTGCAGAGTAAACCGTTGGGTAACATCTCTAACGGCTAGATCTTGTATCTAACGTCTAATTACACTACAAAACTATAAATATAACTTCATTTGAACTCATGGGTAATAATATTAAGAGAGTTTATGCGAAAATGCTGCTACAACTTGTAAAATCCTTTTATCTCAGCATTGTTTGAAAAACCCACCTCAATAGAGTGAACTTTCAATGTATTATCTACTCTTCAAGAGAGTTTTCATTCTGTAAATATTTCTTTCTACATATTCTGGGTAGAATCTTAGTGTGGGGAAACACTAAGGGATTTACACATCTTGTAAGGGTGTGAGGAGAGTGGCTTCACAAGTGCCTACTGAAACTTGTGGGAATGTACTGAGGCTTCACAGGTGCCCGGATCAAACCTGTGAGATATAGTGGAGAATCTCAAGTGGTGGCTTGGGGACTGGATGTAGGCCAAGTGGTTGGGCTGAACCAGTATAAATCATTGTGTATTGTTCTTTATCTTCTTTACTCAGCTGCTGCACACAACCACCTCTGTTTATCCCTGTTTTGCTGCACTCTTAGTGAAATTGGGTTGTGATCCAAAAGAGTGAAAATCTTGCATCACCCAATTCACCCCCCTCTTGGGTGACCAGTCTACCTAACAACCTCCAGTTTTTTATATCCTTATTCTGTGATTTTCCACTCAGTTGTCAATAATTTTATACTGGTTCTCCTAGATTTTACACAGACAACCTTCATGTCACTTACCATATTTTATACCCGTCCTCGGGTTTTTTACATTGAGTGGCTAGTAATTTTTCACTCGTCCTCCAGTATTTTATATAATTTTGAATTTACACCTATTAGGGATTTGACATGAATCACGAGCACAAGTTCAAAATTCATGTGTCACCTCCAGTTTTTTATATCCTCGCTTTGTGATTTTACACTTAGTTGTCAATAATTTTATACTAGTTCTCCTGGATTTTACACAGACAACCTTCATGTCACTTATCACATTTTATACCCATCCTCGGGTTTTTTATACTGAGTGGCTAGTAATTTTTTGCTAGTCCTTTAGTATTTTATACAGTTTTGAATTTATACCTATTAGGAATTCAACAGGAACCATGGGCACAAGTTCAAAATTCTTGTGTCACCTCCAGCTTTTTATATTCTTGCTCTGTGATTTTCCACTTAGTTGTTAATAATTTTATACTGGTTCTTCTGGATTTTACACAGACAACCTTTATGTCACTTACCACGTTTTATACCTGTCCTCGGGTTTTTTACATTGAGTAGCTAGTAATTTTTTACTCGTCCTACAGTATTTTATACATTTTTAAATTTACACTCATAAGGGATTCGACAAGAACCACGAGCACAAGTTCAAAATTCATGTGTCACCTCCAGTTTTTTATATTCTCGCTCCGTGATTTTCCACTTAATTGTCAATAATTTTATACTGGTTCTCCTGAATTTTACACAGACAACCTTCATGTCACTTACCACGTTTTATACCCGTCCTCGAGTTTTTTACACCAAGTGACTAGTAATTTTTCACTCGTCCTCCAATATTTTATACAGTTTTGAATTTACACCCATCAAGGATTCGACAGGAACCACGGGCACAAGTTCAAAATTCATGTGTCACCTCTAGTTTTTAATATCCTCGCTTCGTGATTTTCCACTTAGTTATGAAGAATCTTATACTGGTTCTCCGGGATTTTACACAAACAACCTTTAACTGCATTTTCATGTTTACACTGAGTGACGAATAATTTTACACCAATCTTCCTGGATTTCATATTGTTATGAATATGACACTATAAAATGTTGAAGTTGCATATTTTAGATATCTAGCATTAACAACACTCAACTTGTAAATACACTTGCATATTCATTCATTCATGAGTTCCCTGTTCCAAAAAAGCTTAGGGGTGTAGCAGCTACACATACCAACTATACAACATATACAAAAAGATTCTTGCACCAACACAAAATAACCTAGTATCAATACTAGTTGCATATACAAAAAAAAAAAAACTAAAGCCCTTCGAGCAAAATAGATACACATACCCACCAAAAGATATCCACCAAGAATGTTCACATCATATAGAAAAAATAAGTTATTGTCCACATCATATGTTGAAACTGCCAACAATGTTCCTTTGTAGGGACCTTTGAGGTGGCATTCATCCACATAGAGTATATGTCTGACACCAAGCAAGAATCCCTTCACATAACACTCATATACAATGAACAATCTTACAAATTTATTGTTATTGCCAGCCACCCATTTCGCTATAGTGCTTGGGTCTGTTTTAGTCACTCTATTGCATAACCAAGGAATTAGATAATATGACTACTCTGGAGGACCATGTATTTCCTCCAAGGCTCTCTCTTTAGCCCTCCAAGCTTAACTATAAGTTAGGATTAATCCATGTTCTCTAAATAGGTTAGCTATGATTTGGTTGAGAGTTTTGTCTCCATTATACCTCAGCTCTTCATTAATGATAGATGCTATTAGTGTGCAACTTGGTTTGTGAGAAACTATTAGGTTATCTTGGGTTGAATGAATGTGCTGATTGTGAAATCTAGTCACTCTCATGAACGATGTCGACTTCCCCATTGCATAAGTTGTAAGCTTCCATTTGCATCTTTATATTGTACAATTCACAATGATTTTTTCACAACATTTCTTTGAAAATGAATAGTCAAACTTATGTGCAATGCTATACTTGTATATTGCTCTTCTTAAGGCAGTAGCAGAAGGAAAAATCTGTCCTGATCCCACCAACATATCATTACATTTTACTACATTTAGTGGAGACATCATTAATGGTGCACTTGATATTGCACAAGGTAGAGGATCAAGCTCAAAGATATTTAGAGAGTCTAATTGTGAATTTCCAGCAATATGTTCTGTCCTGCATTTTCATTCAATTCAAATTCATTACTTCTCAATATAACAACATAATTATTAAATTTAAGTATGTGTCAAAACTTACGCTTGATATAAGTCTATTGTTCTCTCCATATTTTGGTGCCCCTTCCCAATTATGCATACATGATCAATGTTGTCATTAAACTTGATTAGTTGTTCTACCCCTTTATCACTCCAAGATCTAAAAATGTAGTGCCATTAGATTTTAATGTGTACTTCAACTCTACTCCATTAATATCACAATTTATGCATAATGATATCATTCTTATAAGCTCTTCTAATGACATTCCTTCTTTAATTAGTCTTCCATTTCATCTCCCTCCATCATAATGCATCATTCCATTTAAGTCCTTAACAATTTCTCTGCCATAATGAAAGTAACAAAAAGTTTCTTTAAATGAATTACTTGCCATCCTATAGACATCAAATAGAGTGAAATATATTAAAATTTCAACACTTATAATCAAATCATTCTCAAATAATAGTCAAATACGAGTTAACAATTATAATTCCGTTATTTACTACTATAGTTTCCAAGTTTTAACACTCAAACTTTTTTTACAATTCTTAAACAATATTATACTATTTACTACCACAGTTTCCAATTTTTAACACTCCAACTCCTTCCACAATTTTCAACTGATATTCTACCATTTAATAATAACTCTTCCATAATTTAATGGTAACTTTCCAATTTTTCACATGAGGCAGTGATGTCAAACATTAAATATGTAGACCATGAATTCACAATCTAACATTCGAACAACGTTGGACAATAATATTGCCCAAACATGTTCAATACCCATTACCCAATATGTTTTTCCACTATTAATAGCTTTACCCATTATCTAATACAAAATACCCCAACACCCAATATCGTTTTCCAACGTTATTGATAGAAAAACTACCATTTTTGCTTCGTGGTTCACAGAGAGATAGTGAGAGAAAGAATAGCTAGTTTAGAGTGAGAGAATGATAGGGCAAAGTATGAAGATAACTCAAATTTATACATTTACCTCACTAAAGTTGAAAGAATGTAGAGGAATGCTTAATCTTTGTTCTCTAGTTCCATGGTAAATGTGGGAAACTTGGAGGGGAGAGGGAGGCAATGATTTTCTTGTGTCAACGGGGGAAACGGAATGAACGATGGTTTCAGAGAAAGATGGAGAAACAAATTAGAAAATGGCGAATGGCGTGACTGGTGATAGGGATAACTTCGGACAATGACTAATGCCTCATCGTTCATTAAGGTTTTGTGCCGTTAACTGAAATGAGAAATGAGGCAAGGTAAATGAGTAACTTCTACCAATTTTACTTTTCAAATAAGTCCCAATGAAATTTCATAATAGTAATTTAGGGATATGAGAGTTAATTATAATTATTTTAAAATTTTAGAATTTAACAGTAATTTTTTCAATAATTTATTATTCAGATATTTAAGTGTCATTTTTTCAATATTAATGATATGCCAAAAATGGTCGTTTCTGGATTGTCACGTGTGGCCCGATGGGAGAAAAAAACCCATGCGCAGGGAGATAAACGTCATTGCATCTCATTCTCCAACCTCGCACTATATATACCTCAGCTCCAAATTCTAGGGTATAAATATCCCCAAATTTGTTCGCTGACTTTGCTCCCAAACGTTATCGAGCCAAACGTTAACGAGAAAAGCAGCAAGCAGAAGAGAGGGAAGAGCTACTCGCAACGTCGCCACCCGATTCGTAATATGAATTTCCATCCTAGATCTTCGTTTTTTTTTTCCGTTTCTTGTTGATCCTTTTGCTTCTTCTTGCTTTACTGCAATTTAATCAATTATTGGACGTGAGCTTATTCGTATTTTGTTTATATTATCTTATTCAGTGCTTACTATTGACATAGATCGCACTTAGCAAGCAAGAATGGCGACGTTCGAACTGTACCGGAGGTCAACGATCGGAATGTGCCTCACCGAGACTTTGGATGAGATGGTTCAGAATGGTACTCTTAGCCCGGAAATTGCCATTCAGGTCCTTGTCCAGTTCGATAAGGTACTTTTAGACGGTGTCCAGTTTAATTGTCTATCTTTCTCTTTTGAGTTTGTTTTGACAATTATTCTTTTGTATTGTGGATTGCTAGTCTATGACAGAAGCTTTGGAAACTAATGTTAAGAGCAAGGTCTCAATCAAGGTAACAATGTTTTTCCTCCGTTCTCTTTTTGAAGCTTGTAATTCTATGTAAGAAGTTAAACTTTGTGTCAGACAACAAGATACAGGGGCAAAGTAGTCGTTAATCGTTTGTAGGAATTTGCTACTAGCGTGTTACTTGCCTCATAGGTTTATGCAAAATTTCATATTACTTATTTGTTGTTTTAATTTTCACTTTCTGGAATTGATTCCTGTTATATACCTGTAACGACAGTGGAACAAGTTGATAATATCTTCTAGAATTTACGTGCGGATTATTAGTGGAGTTGAGGCAACGAGCAAAGCATACTGCTAATCCTCTTATCTTTTATTAAGAAACTCTTGATTTGATGGTTTAAATCGATAGATTTGCTTAGAAATAATGTAACTGCCTTTAAAAGTGAATTTTTACTTGTTTTAAGCTAGGCACTCTGGACTAAAGGGGTGTTGGAAGGACTATAAAGGCCTGTGAACGTTAGCACAGAGAGTTTCATTTCATTTAGAGTTGTTAAGAATTGAATATGTAAAAATCATGCTAATCAACAGCATCAGTCGCAATTAAAATTGGAAGTACTTTGATGGAGTTGGATTGCAGTGACACCATTTGATGATGATTTCTATTCAAACTTAGTTTAATTTCAGTTATTGGAGTCCAATAGTTTAATTTCAGTTATTGGAGTCCAATTGCAGGAAAGTCTGATCATTATATTCAGCACCGATAAAGAACTAATTTACTTTGATATTAGTGTTTGAAATTCATTCATCTTCTTCTTCTTTTTTTCCCCTTTTTAATTTTCTTCATTTTTTCTTTGGTATTCTTTGCCTGGTTCACTAATCCACCCAATTTTTTTTTTTTCTGTTGGCTGATTTATATTCTTTTAATAGTTGACAATAATCATCCAATAACATTATAAGTTTTATTGTCCATTGTCAAATGCCTTTTCACGGCACTTTTTTGGGGTATCTAGTAAGCATGGAAACACAAAGCATTTACAATGTTGATGATAGAAGTGTCAACACTTGATTTGTAGAATTTTATGAAAGTCAATGAGGGGGGAGATTCATACTTTTTTAATCCATTTGAGGATGGACTTTTTTTTTTTTTGTTTCTGCGTATATTTTCCCTTGCATGAACACATAGTTGCTTTTTGAGTGTAGGCTAATGTGGTCTTAAAAGTTGGCACAAGGCTGAGTTACGTGTTCAATCATTTTCTGAACTCAATAGTCAGAAAATGAAATACAATTTTCTGATATTATATATCATATAAATATATATCACTTTGATGCACGGGAGTAAAGTCTAGTTTGCAAAACACTAAAAAAGGACTATACTTTCAAGAATTAGTTTTGACAGAATAACTGAAATACAATTAGAGGGAAAAATGTCTAACCATTTAAGTGTCTAGTTTTTTGTTTTAATGTGAGTTTGGCCGTTTTATTTGTAGTATGGTACTTGTGTTTATGTATATAATCTGCTTATTGCAGACATCTGAAAATAAGCTTTATCAGCCACAGGACCTATCTTTATCATGGTTTACTTATTGAGTGCTTTCTCTTTAATATTTTTTTTCTTTTCTAGTATAGCAAGGATAATAAAATAATTTATAACATGTCCATTTTCTTCTAGTTGATTCAATTTCCTTCTCTATTGCTCTCTTTTGAGCCCTTTTAAAATAATAATAATAATAAATGGAAGAATCGTATGCTTTCGCTTGCTCCACAACAGTTCACAAAGAGGTTGATCATGTTACATGGAACCTTGTGATTTCTAGTATAGAATTAGAAGTAGCTGGTATCATGGGCGTATCCTTTCACCTTGAGGCTATTTCCTATGATATGTTTTAAAGGTTTTGACAGGCACCAGGAGGTTAAGATTTTGAGTGTGTGATTTATGCAATTCTCTGGTGTATATGAAATTATGAATGAAGAGGAATGCCTATATTATTTCTTTGCCCTTGGATATGTTATGGGTTCATTATGCAACATATTTATTTTAAAAAATGATTGGGTAGCTTTGCTTTCAATACGAGATTGGGAGTTGTCAAACAATTGATGGGAAGTCAAATCTACCTCTTTTCTTTCTGTGTTCAACAACAAGAAAAAAAAAAAATGATACTGGTGGCTATGGCAGAAGTTCTGCATATATGATTATATTTTGCAATTCAATAATTCGGTCATCTAAAGGTAATGACTGTGAGTAATTAACTCTGATATTATTGTTGCCTTCGGGCATAGCAAAATCTGAGCTGGGTTCTCTTTGTAAACGCAGGGTCATCTACATACGTACAGATTCTGCGACAATGTTTGGACCTTCATTTTACAAGATGCTTTGTTCAAGCATGAAGATTGCCATGAGAATGTGGAACGGGTTAAAATAGTGGCATGTGACTCAAAGTTGCTCTCACAGTAATATGTCGAACGTCCGCCTCCGTGTCAACAAGGAGATCTTCTGTCAACCGCTGGGCTATTCATGGGAATGATGGAAAAATCCAAGTGGCGGATGGTCTAAATTGTATCGAAACTTGCAATTATGAGATATGTTAGATTTTATAGCCGTCAACCTTGACATCTTTAGGTATTTGATGTTACAATGAGAATACTCCATGGGTTTTAGATAAATCTACTTTTTTCATTGTATTTTGTTATCTGAGCATCAATACTGAATCCATTTATCTGTCGACTTTGTGGTTTAAGAGCATCTCCGAGTTGCCACAAATAAGATCAAACTTTCACGGTCTGATTGGTTTACCTTTTGATAAATCAAATCATGAATTTTGATTATTATTTTTTTTATCTAAATAGATTTGTGGTAAACTTCTCTACGTTTATATAAATTTTATTTTTATAAATTATGATTATTTTAATAAATTTTTTATAAAAAATAGTATTTCAAACGGGTACTAAGTATTTTTAAGCTAAATGAGAAGCAGGTTGCGCAATTGGGATGATTTGCAGTATTGAGGGTTGCGCAATTGGGATGATTTGCACTTTTGAGGGTTGATAAGTATTTGGTTTATTATACCCACACACACACTAATTGATAGTAAGACGTGAGAAGAAGTTGAATAGGCAAGGAAATATGAGCCAAAGAAGATATATGCATTCTGTTTACATTCCTCACATATTTTGAGGTAACTGAAGGAAGTATAATTGCGTTCCCAAAAGGTTTAACAAGTAATGTCACACTTTCTGAGCTTAGCCACCAAATTTGAATTAAAATCTTATGCTCAAATATTAGTTAGAAAAGTGATCTGATAAGTCAATTTTATGATACAAACTGACAAGGTTATAGGTTAGGTTGGGTTGACAGGGAAGAGTGTGGAGGAGCATCTACCGAAGAGCATATCAAGACAGAGCACAGATGTGGGCGAGCATTACTGATTACTTTGTGCCCATCTTCATCACTGATGCTTAATATCTGTCATTGCTTCGTGTCCTTAACTCCTGAATTTCTAAATACTGGGTATTGGTGTTTGATGAATGTTCTCATGGACTACCGTAATCAATGGATCTCTATAAAGCTGCTTAAAACATTTTCCTCTAGTTAAGTGAGTTATTATTTTGAAACATGATTTATCCATACCCAATCGCAAGCGCTTTGGAGGGGTTTCTTGACTTTCAAGAGCTTATGAGACCCTGCTCCTACTATATTTGCCAGTTTCTCCTCTCTTTCATCTTTCTCTTATACTAACAGCTAAACAGGTTTGGATTGATAAGCTTGACGTGAGGAACACGCCAATGAAGAGGGCCGGAATAATTGAATGTTGCAACTTGTAAAGTTTAGGGTATATATGCACATTTAGAGTCCAGTGGTACTTGCCTACCGTTGTGAGCAACAGAAGAATCGAAAACTTTCTACGTGACGATCGATTTTACTCATGCCCTGATCGCTCTAAGATTCTTATAAGAAGAAGGCTTAGTGGAATTTGAAGAATCCGATTCTTTACCATGATTTGACAAGTTACAGAAATGTACATCCTCCTTTTTCTATGGAGGTGTTCCATATCTAGGGTTTTATGACGATAACTTCATTTTGACAGTCACTATCAGAAGAGCATCGCTTGTTGGATTTTACTTTTGTGAAGATGCTACTCTTTGTGAATAAATTCGATAAGTCATTTGTTTCATATAAATGGCATCGTTGGTCTTTGACACTTAGGAAACCATTAGGTTCATTTTGTCGTAAAAAGGGTTGCAATGGCCTCGTCTAGCGCTGGAAGCAATACCCAGGTCCCTCGAGTTCTTCATTTTGATCTAATAGAAGGAATGCAACTCGAGGTAAAGGCCTCCGTTATTTATGAATGATAATTTTGGCGCATCTGAAACCAAAAGGCTAATTTTCGTTTGTTCGTCCTCTAGATTAATATATCTGGCTCTTCGACGAGACATAATGTGAGAATTGAATTTAAGCTCACAAATTGTACGAGGACTTGGATCCTTCACTGGGGTTTTGTCTTCGACGGGAATAAGTATGGCAAATATCAGTACGCTTTTTCTTTTTTTTCCTTTTTCCGCATCGGAACGAGTAAATTTTTTGGCAGTAGAAGGATTAGAATGACATTAATTCAGTCATCGAAAGTTTTTTTTTTCTTTTCAAAACCAGTCTGAAGGTTTATTTACATCTATATAAAGCATAAATGACATTATTTTTGGAACATGACTTGATAGCTAAAATTAATCCTTCAAAGATTTTTTATGGCCAATTTTTCCTTTTTTTTTTTGGGAGTATCCTTCAAATATTTTGTTTATGTCAATTTAGGCCATATAAGGACTTGATTGAGTTCAATTTATAGACTGATTTAAAAATGATATATCAATATTTAGTGCACGCAACATAAGTTTTTGGAGACCGGGACGTTAATTCAATTTACTGTAATTTGAGTGCACAAACTTTTTTTCTTACTTAATAATATGGCTTCTCCAGGAACTGGTTCATTCCAGCTGATAATTCTTCAGGAGGGAAGTTATACAAGTATGGTGCTCTGCAGTCACAATTTATGAAGGTTTTGTCTTTCTAAAATTTGATTTCCTAACAAAGCTGGTTATAATTTATCCTCCTCATATTGTTAGCTTGCAAAAAATTTTCACATATAATTGCAGCATGGTCAGATATATCTCGTGATCATTGAGTTGCGGGATCCTAACATACATGCCTTTGAGTTTGTTCTGAAAGATGGCCCTCACGACAGATGGTTTGCTTCAAATTCTTTTTCTTTCGTTCTTTTTTTTGTGGTTTTTAATTTCTGTCTCGACTAGCTTCTCCTGTGTTGCTTAATTTCTTTCTGGTTTCCTAGGTTGAAATTGAACCATGGAAATTTTAGAATAGAGATACCAACAAGTGATGTTCCTATACATCATTCTAGCGCACCAGTGGATCTAGCGGAACACAAGGCGGACTCACCATGGGAGAGTAAGGGCAGGCCTGCTGTCTCACCTCAACAGCAGAAGGTAGTTTAGAGTATTGCAGTTGGAAACATGCCCCTTTTATTGTTATAAAATGTCATCCGTTTCTCCTTGTCATCCACTGATTTTTTTTTTAAATATTTGGTATTCAATTGCGTTGAGACAGTTGTAATTAAGAAAATCGTCAATAAATAACTTATTCATTTTTTCTGTGTCATAATTAGTGGGGTCAAGTCTGCCTTCTGGTGAGAGTTCTGTTGCTGCCTAGAATTGGCATATCATAGGAATAACAGGAATAGCAAAGTAATTACTTGTCTAGCTGAACATGCTTGTAATATTTCTCACACTTATCCCTTACATCCGCATGTGGAAGGGATTAGAGTAGAAAGAACATAAAGATAGAGAGCAGAGAAAGACAATAAAGGGCAATGAGAAAGAAGAGGAAAGATAGCACAAGCCGAGTTAATCAATTCTGTAAACTAAAATCCTAATTATATGATACCGCCTTTGTAAAGGTAACTCCCAACTAACCCTCATTTTATAGAAAAAGTACCAACCCCTAATTCCATTAAGAATACCCATATTAGCTTCTATGGTAAAAAATCTAATATTCTTTGGAAACTATTTATGCTAAAACTTGACTTTAGGTATAACCTAGACAACTAGCCTTAATAATTGAAGTCAAATAAACTAATTTGACACACCTCAGCTATGGTCAGGGTGCAAATTCTTTTGGCATGAATATTATCGGGAACTCGTAACATTCATTCTGCAAACCCCACCATTTCTACTTAGTAAGCCCGCACTTCTGCAATCCCAAATCACAGCTCACACAATAAATGCCATTTAACTTATGATGCACCTTTCACCATTTAAGCTGAAATCATTTTAGCATGCTACTTAAAAAAGCATTACCTTCTTGTCAGTGCATTACCAATGTATATTTAACTGAACTCAAAGGTAAATATTAGAGATGGAAGACTTAAGGTTTAAAGGCCATGTATCACTTGGTTTTATGCATCTCTATTGTTTTTCAGGGAGTCTTTTATTTAATTGTCCCGATGGAGTGATCATTTCTTCATGTTTCATTAAGTATGGTCACCATGTTCCATATCATATAAGGCATTGCTTGGTATAATTGATCATGCAATATTTGTGGATAGAATAATCAATTAAAATTTATATAATTTATCTAAAAAATTTCTGTCATGCTGGATTTTTTTTTTCATGCAGCAAGGTCATAATACATTGAGAGAGATCCTAAACCGTTTGTCAAAAGGAATATCCCTGAATGAGTCCGGAAATAGTTATCTGACTAGAAGTACAAAAACTGTAAATGGTAATGGAGACCAAGTCAGGAGTGGCATGCTATACTCTTACAAAAGGAAATATAATGTTGAAGAGTGGTTGCAAAAGCATTCTGGAGAGCATTCCAAAAGATCCCATGAGTCAACATCAGCTCTGGTGGATCTTATAGAGAAATTCATGGGTGGAACAGATTTAATCTCATGGCAAAGATATTGTGTTCACAAATATGAAATTGTGGTTAGTTTTCTAGCATTTGTTCTTGATATGTTGAATGAATTTCTTATTTTCTTGTTGAGCTCACTAGTTTCGTGTCTACTCTACCCTTGTTTGTTTCCAAGTATGCCTTTCATTGGTTGATTATTAAGTAAATGATTTATAAACAAATATAGTGTTTCCTACCCCATTTTTATGGGTTCAATTTTTAATATAGTTTCAGTTAACATCTTGATATACTTAAGCGTTGGATATATGTTACTCTGCTTTTGAAAAGGACCTTTTGTCTATTAGAATGGAATTACTTAATCCATCAAGTTTTTATAGTTTAAATACTTCAAAAAATATCTAATTTCATTATAGAGGGAAGCATCTGTTTTTTCTGTTTCGCGGTGTAAAAATCCATTGATCAAAGATTAATACTAAAACCCAAACAACTACAACATTAGCCTTATTTCACTATGTGAGGTCGGTTACATGGATCATACGATGCCAATGTACTCTACCAAACACAATTTCTTCAGATAAATCATTTTTCAAAAGGTCATTCTTTATAATTTCTCTTAGTGTCCTTTTTTGTTTTCCTCTACGCCTTTTGATAGGGCTCCAAACCATTTGATCAATTCTCTTCATTGGCTCTTCTTGCCCTCTTTTTTGTACATACCCAAACCACCTTAAACGATTTTCCACCATGTTTTTCTCGATAGGTGCTACTCCAACTTTCCTTTATATAGAGTCATTTCATATCTTATCCAATTTTGTATGACCACACATCCATTTCAATATTCTTATCTCTGCTACTCCCATCTTATGCTTTTGTTGTTCTTTCAAAGCCCAATATTTACTGCCATATAACATCACCGGCCTTATAGCTGTTTGATAAAACTTTCCTTTAAGCTTAGTAGGTATCTTGTGGTCATAAATAACTCCCAATGCTTTTCTTTACTTTAACCACCCAGCTTGTATCCTATGCATAACATCCCCATCAATTTCATCATTACTCTGTAAAATCGACCCCAAATATCTGAACTTTGACACTGCTCTCCAATTTTTATCTCTAAATCATTTCTCATTGACCTCTTATTAAATTTGCAATGCATATATTCCGTCTTACTTCTACTCAAGTAAAAACCTTTTCATTCCAAAGTATCTCTATAACTCAAGTTTAGAGTTACCTTTTCTCTTGAGTTCTCAATTAAAACTATATCATCCGTGAAAAGTATACACTTTGAAATTTCCTCCTGTATATGTTCTGTTAGAACATCCAAAACTAAATCAAATAGGTATGGACTCAAGGAAGATCCTTGATGTAAGTCTATCCTTATAGGAAAGTCCTTTGTCTCACCTCTAGAGATTCTCACACTTGTTGTTGCCCCCTTATACATATTCTTTATGACTCGAATATAAGCCATAGGAACACTTTTCTTCTCCATTACTTTCCACAACATATCTCTTGGTACTCTATTATAGGCTTTTTTCAAATCAATAAAAACCATATGCAAGTCTCTCTCTTTACTCCAGTATCTTTCAATCAAACACCTTAATAAATAAATAGCCTCTGTTATAGACCGTCTTGGCGTAAATCCAAATTGGTTTCCCAAAATATGAGACTCTTTTCTGAGTCTATGTTAAATCACTCTTTCCCAAAGTTTCATGGTGTGACTCATAAGTTTTATCCCCCGATAATTTGTACAATTCTAAATATCCCCTTGTTCTTGTATATAGGCACTGGAGTGTTCTTTCTCCATTCTTCTAGCATTTTCTTGGACCTTAAAATCTCGTTAAATAACTTGGTGAGCCATAAAACCCCCTTTTCTCCTAAGCACTTCCAAACTTCGATAGGAATACCATTGGGACCAATAGCTTTACCATTATCCATTCTCTTAAGAGTTTCTTTTACCTCTCCAACCTGAACCCAACGATAGAAGTTTAAATTGAGATCATCTTCATGAGTTGTTAATTCTTCGGTATCAATAGTCATACTCAATCCATCATTGAAAAGTTTATAGAAATAGCTCTCCCATCTTTCTAAGCAAATAAAACTCAAAATTCTAAGCAAATAGTTTTTCTTAAAATATCCTTCAGAGTGGATTTTGAAGTAATTTTATTGAATAATAAGATTTTATTTCCTAAAAGGACTAAACTATGTAGTTACAGTTTCGGCTTGCATTGTATTACTGAAATGGTATAAGTTGGTTGAACAATTCTAATGACTTTCAAAGGGACAATATTTATTTTTTGACTGTTTCTGTAACTAGACACAGGGCCCAAAAAAAGTGATTGTGTGAACAGCTGCATTGTTCACATGGCTTAGAAACAGCATGACTTTCAAGAATTTTTAATACATATATGTATATTGATATATTGATTATTGTGTACGTACAGGTATTTTCAAAGATCATTAGTGGTGACTATCACATTTTTGTTGCTGCAAACACGATAGGTACTACGATACTTCACTGGGGTGTATCTAAGTTTTCTCCTTGTGAATGGTTGGTAAGTCATACGATTTCAGATTCCTAAAGATTTAAAATATGGATGTGCACGTTAATTTTTGACTGCTGTAATTACAAATATTCACCGCCTTGTCTGGTTTTGCTACCAACTGAAGGTGCCGCCAACAGATATTTGGCCTGAAAACTCAAAACTGGTTTCTGGAGCATGTCAAAGTTATTTTATAGATAAGTTTGCAGGAAATGGTTCCTTTCAGGTAATTTATGTAATGGCATTGTTTCATGGTCTAATCTGCACTTGCTTGTACTTGTTATTCAGATGAGAGTACATACTCACCTTAACCCTTTTTCTTTTGATTTTAAAAAGGTTATAGATGTTAATTTGCAGAAAAGGAATTTTTCTGGCATTCAGTTTGTCATCTGGACAGGTGGGTTTTGGATCAAAAATAATGGAGCAAACTTCTTTGCTGAACTTAAACGAAATAATCCTACTGAAAGGGTAATTTTCCATTTCACCCCTTATTTTACTACATTTTCCCATTGAATTTATGCGTCAATGTACAGGGCTATAATTCTATATTTTTTTCATGTAGCTGCGTGTTGATATCAATTGCGCATCCTCCTGGAAAACTAGGATTTTTCAGATAATTTGGATTTAGAACATAACACAAGTAACTAGAGTCATCAATCATATTACTGACATTGTAATGCTGCTTATTGCATCTCATTTCATTGAATTCTATAAAATGAAAAAAGAAAAATCGTCATGTGAATACACTATGGAATATGACAAACATGTGGATAATTCAAAACCGATTATTAGGATGTGACTCATTCTAATTTGTGGGATTTGTATTTTCTTGAAACTACAAGATTCTAGATTCTGATAAATAGCTTGCTTCTATTGGATGTATCACATGTAAAAATCACAAAATACATGATGTTGCTATGACAGGTCAAGGATATATATATATATATATATATATACACATGGTCATTATGTCTTAAAGTAGTAATAATGGAAGCTTAAATATAATCTTTCCTCTTTTGCTCTAAATGCCCAGACTGTACATATTGGTTCTATATCATTTCCCACTAGTATTGTGAAACCTTATATTTTGATTTTAGCAGTGGATTCAATTATGTAAATTAATTTTATTTGCATATTTTGATCTAAAACACATTGCATACAGTTTAGTAAAGATGCAAAAGAGCTTGTCATATGGTTGCTACATGAAATTGCTCAAAGAGAGAAAGAGGCTGAGAGATCTTTGATGCACAGGTGAGACTATGATACTTATTTCAGATTTTTTTTATGAAATATAATTATTCTTGTTGTGGTTCATTTCATTCTTTGTTCAGTGACATATAAAGGCAGGAAAACAAAGTAATATGACAAAATTCTGCAAGAAATTTAAAATTGTCTTTCATTATCTACTGTAGTTTTACACCAAATTATACTCTTTAATACATTTTTGTTATGAAATATGATTATTCTCATTATAGTTCTTCTTAGCTTCTTTTTTGTTCAGTAACACATAAAGGCAAGAGAAGATTGTAATATAACAAAATTCTGCGTGAACATGAAAAATTGTCTTCCATTATCTACTGTGGTTTTTACTAAATTATACTCTTTTGTTTGTTTAATTTTACTCAGGTTCAACATTGCCACAGAACTGACCGAGCGCTGTAAATCTGAAGGGGGACTGGGGCTGATAGGAATATTAGTCTGGTTAAAATTCATGGCATGCAGGCATCTCACTTGGAATAAGAATTATAATGTGAAACCACGGTAAAATATAATAATGAAGACTTTAATTTTAAAGAGAATTTGTCTATACATAGAAAGGCTATATTTGATAAATTTTTCTGATTTTTTCTTTCAAATGGTATAAAGTGGCTACAGGAGCCTTGAAAAACATCATACTAAATTAATAATGCACTTGAATCTGATTACATATTGACAAACTTTGAGTTGAGCATATGACTTAGGTTTGTGTTTTGAATAGTTGCAGCTTTTGTTGGTCTAATCAATAATGCACTTCACCCTAATTGCTTAATATATTTGCTCATCCATCAAACTTGTTCCAGTATACCTTCCATGCAGCTATTGGATTGAATGAATAGTCATAGTTTTGGTACCACAAGGCTTAGTATTTCTTGTCAAAATAATGAATTGCATGTCATATCCAGTGAAATAAGTGAAGCTCAAGTCAGATTTACTTACTTGATGCAAAAAATATACCTAAACCAGCCAAGTGATAGGGAGATAGTGAGACTGATAATGACTTGTGTTGGACGTGGAGGGCCGGGTGATACTGGTCAGAGAATCCGTGATGAAATACTTCTTATTCAGGTATATGCAAATATAACTGTTTACAGACTTAAATTATCCTTTGCTTAACAAAGGCACACTAAGCTCTCTTTTTCTTTTCAGAGAAATTATGACTGCAGGACAGGCATGATGGAGGAGTGGCATCAAAAGTTGCACAACAATAGTAGCCCTGATGATGTAATAATATGTGAGGTAACCTGTGTGAGCTGGACATTTTCTTCGTTTTTGATCCTCTGTTTTCAGGTCTATGCCTAATGTAAGTCAGGTAGCTGGTTATGTACTTTCTTTAAAATGAAATATATCATTTTCAACGGTATCTACACATTCATTATTCTGAAAATTTATGTTGAGTAGGGAAAGGCATGATGATAAATGGATTTTAATTATTAAAGTGTAACTGTTATGACTCATGAGTGTGGATATTTGTGTTGAGAAATTATAGTAAGTATGACATTTATGATTAAAAGCATCTTAGTTTACTTGAATATTGTAATAATTGATTACAATGCCTTTTTTCCTTGGGAAAGGAAAAAGGTTACTTGACCTCCAAGTTAGTTATTTATAATGACTATTAAGGTGTTTGGCTATTAAAGAATTCCATGATACTTGGAGTTCTTAGGCTGTGATTTGGAATTAAGACATCTATTGAATTGTTTATGTTCTCCCTCTTGTCCCTTTTGCCTCATTTCTCTCTTTTGCTTCCTCTCCTTTTTCTCTTCTCATTTATAATTTTCACTTTAAAGACCCCATGTCAGTTTGTTTTCAAACTGTTTTCATTTAGTGTAGTTGACCCTGAAGTGATAATTAGTACTCCTATCAGAGATCCCGTTCTTATTGAGTAGCATGGTACTGCTATACTGACAATAGTGACCTGTTCTGATAATCATGTGAGAATACTTATTACATTATTTTATTATTGCAAATTTGCAATAGGCACTCATAAATTATGTAAGGTGCGGTTTCAGAATCAATGTTTATTGGGAAACATTAAATGCAAATGGTCTCACAAGAGAGAAACTTGCAAGCTATGACCGCCCAATTGTTTCAGAACCACATTTAAAATCTGATTTGAGGGATGGTCTTATCCGTGATCTCACTGCTTACTTGAAGACCTTAAAGGTATGCGTTAGACTTTGGACAAGTAGTACATAATTTTTAATTTGGATATCTGTCTGTGTAAGTTTCATCGGACATGTTGTAAGTTGTGACCATAATCTCTGAGTGACCCTCATTCACCTGTGAACTGCTTTGTACAGATTCATTTATGTTTTGGAATGAATGGAATTTTATATCAAAACTGGAACTAAAAATGATTGTACGTATGAAGCACTAGTACCATTAGAAATTCTTTTATGAAAACAATCATTTTAGATATCCTTTGATATAATTTATATTTAGTTAAATCTTCTCCACTATTATCTCTTTATTGTCATAGGGGCAGATACAAATATAGTGTTAGGGGTGCTGTGGCCCCTCCCAAAATTTTTTTTTCTTTTTAAATTTCTTTATGCTTATAAGATAAAACAAAAAATTTATGTAGTTTAGCCCCCCTAAGAGTTGAACCCACAACCAAGATGACATAAGCTAGCATTGAAACCACACACCCAAACCATCAAATATGAGTGCATGTTATAGAAATTTTTATAAATTTTTCTCATTATCTAACTTGGCCCCCCAAACCTTTTTCCCTGGGTCTGCCCCTGATTGTCACGGTGCCATAAGTAATTGAATTAGATGTTGATACTGAACTAACGTTGATGAAAATTGTAGCACTGAAATAATTTGTGCTCACTGAAATAATCTGTGACACAGGCTGTTCATGCAGGCGTTGACCTTGAATCTGCTATTGATATTTGCTTGGGTTCTTCTTTCAAGGTGATAGTTGCAGATGTTGGTTTTATAAACTGGTCACTTTGCTCTTGTTTTGATTCATGTCATGTCCAGCATTATATTTGTTAGACTTAAAATCTTGATTTCAATCTTGATCTTTCAGGATGGAAACGCTGAAAATGCAACCAAACATAGCTCTGCTTCTGGTTTGCCATTGAACCTGCTGGTAGTTGTATTTTCTTGGCATTTCAAGTCAACTCGTGAATAAAAAATTTTCTTCACATGCATACCAGTTTTGTGGCTGCAGAATTAGCAGTAGATGATATAATATATGTTAGTTTGCACAATTATAACCTTATCTAGTCTGTGGTCTTCATTATTCAAACTGGGACAATGGAGGTTATTTTTCCCATGCTTTCTACTTGTAGGAAAGTCTGAATTTTGTCAAAGCACATTTTGGTGATATCAATATTGGCCCACTAATGGAGGTCAGTTTACATTGAATTTGTGACATCGTAGAGCTTTTATCAGTGACTGTCTTTGTAAAGGTCAAAAATTGTTTTTCTCAGAAGTTACTGGAATCACGCATTGTGCTTCGCCCTATTCTGCTGACATCCCATGGAAGATTAAAAGACCTACTTTTCCTTGATATTTCTTTGGATTCAGCAGTTAGAACAACAATGGAAAGGGGACTAAAAAATTTGAACTTTGTAAACATACCGGTATTTGCATTTTGTGCTCAAATGATTACATATTTGGTCAGGACTATATTTTATTCAAGCAGTACAACTAAGCTTCTTCTTTGTAATTGCCAACAGGAAGCCTTGTTTTTCTTCTCCTTGTTGCTTGAGAATCTATGCTTGTCAACCGTCAATAATGAAGATTTCATTTACTGCACAAAGGTATATGTTTTGACACTTGAATTTCTTTAAATCTCTATGTTGAACATTGTGTTCAGAAAAGACTTACCTATGGTTTTACTTCCCATCCTTTGTGCACTGACTGGTTAACATAATTCCTCCTTGTATTTGCTGGCGCTATGCTGCACACTAAAGGACTGGTATCGAATTTGTGAATCATTCAAATCTGGCGATAGTCAGTGGGCATTACAGACCAAGGCTATACTTGACCGGTTGCAGCTAGTGCTTGCTGAAAGGTCTCAGCATTACCAGAAAATTATCCAGCCAAGTGCCCAGTATCTTGGTAAATTGCTTGGTGTTCAGAAATGGGCGGTATGTTACTCAGATTATGTTGGACTGTGTAAACTAATGCAGAACTACAGTTTTGTGGTCCTAGGTCTTCTGAAATTCTTATATTCATTCTTCTTTTTTATGGCTTTCAGATTGATAGTTTTACGGAGGAACTGATAAGGTCGGGATGTTCTGCAATTTTGTCAATTCTAATTAACCGTTTTGATCCTATTCTAAGGAAAGTTTCAAATTTAGGCAGGTAAGGATGTTATGTATTTATTTATTTTTATTACATATGAAGGGTTTGAACCTTTGACTTTTATCCACATCCCATCCTCCCCTTATCACTTGAGTTACTGTAAGGTGGCGTTTTGTATATTTTTTTGTGTGCTTAATTTAGTAGCTTTATTCTAAGCTAAGCTGAGTTATTCATTTTTCAACTAGTACCATCATAATGGTATGTTCTTTTTTTTGCCAACATGTTGTTTCTGTTATATACAGATAAATATAAAAATGACTTTTTTTATAAACTCTCCTATTTCTTGTTTGTTGGGTTTATTCTCTTACAATTTTTTTTTTACATGCAGCTGGCAGGTTATTAGCCCTGTGGAAGCTTCTGGCTTTGTGGCCTTTGTCCATGCATTGGCGGCAATTCAAAATAAAGTTTACAAAAGACCAACCGTTATTGTCGCTTCAAGAATAACTGGAGAGGAAGAAATTCCAGATGGGGCAGTAGCTGTGCTAACGACTGATACACCAGATGTTCTGTCCCATATTTCTATCAGAGCAAGAAATAACAAGGCATGTATTATAATTTCATGATATAGTGTATCTAATGATGGTTTGTCCCATGATCACACACATTTGTTATGATTTGATATTAGAGGAATGTGGAACTGAATTTTTTTGACGTAGAAGTTTTTAGCCTAACTTACTGATTTGCAGGTATGTTTTGCTACATGCTTTGACAAGAATACATTCCAGGATCTCAAGTCAAAGGAGGGGAAAGCAATATCGATAAAATTTAAGTCAACTAATCTGGTTATCAGGTAGCATATCCAAAAGTCACTTGATTGATTATTTGTGGTTGTTAAATGATTTTACTGGGCTATCATTATTTATTTTTGTAGTGACATTGTTAGCTACAGTCTATCACATAAATCCATCGGTTCTTCCTCCATTCCTCGAGGAGTGACCATAAAAAAAAAGACATTTTGTGGTAATTATGCTGCTTCGGTTGAAGAGTTTACTGGTGAAAAGGTATGCCTTTGCATATCAGAATTTGAATGTTATTTCATTCCATATCAGGAAGAAAAACGCAGCAGGCATCATCCTGTATCCTAAGCACTAATATGTTCCTAATATTCTGTTACATGGCGAATTAGTTGTTGGGTTAGTTGGTGAATAACAGAAGGAAGGTTAGAAATAACTACCCAAGATTTACACCACTCCTATAGTTATAAATAGGAGTAGGATTCTGTCAATGTATTGAATACTCTTCTCCCTCTCGTTCCTTCCTCTCTCTCTCTCTAGTGCAAACTGCACCATTCTGGTATCAAATCTGACTTTCAGGATCAGCATTGGTGCCAGAAACACGTCAGCAGGATTCGATGGCCTAATTTGAACAGTGCTTGCACAGATACTCTATTGACAGAACTGAGGCAATTGATATCCCATATTAAAAGCCTAACGCCAGACATGGCAACTAAGGTCAATCAGATCGCAGCAAACCAGGATGGCGATTCATTTGGAAGGATGTCTAGCTCAAATGGAAATCAAATAGCTGTTAGTTGTCTGCTGTTTGGATCTTTCAACAAAATGCACGCTAGCAATTTTTCATTTCTGACAAAGGTGATTGAGTTTCCAAGATTTGATGGGACCAATTTCAGATGATCGGTTTATCATATTGCTCTAAATTTTTTGAGATTGATGGAATTCCTGAAATCCCTGGATTCACTTAGAGGGCAAAGCTCTCCAATGGAACCTGGGTTTCTTGTAAACCAAAAAGCCGGGGGATGATACCAAGGCAAGTAGAAGGAAGACAAAGATATCTTTTACTATGAATTAGTAGTAGGGGTATTTTTATAATTTCCTTGTAACTGAAGTTAGTTGATTTCAGTTGGTGGAGTTCGGTTTATAGTGTCCAAGCGTGTGGTGGATGAGGCATGCAAGTTGTGATTCAATCTTCATTTCCTTCCTCTCTATTCTTTTCCTTCTCTCTCTTCTCTTCTTCCCTCTCCTTTCACTTTTCTTCTCTTCTGTGATTAGTGGGTTTATCAGGGAAACTTAGTTGGGAGGAGTATATGAAGACATGACTATCAGATTTGACGATGTAGTAAAGATTAATGTCATGGCTAAGACCAAGAATTTCAAGCAAGATGATTTGGTCAATGAGATCAAGAATCTAGCTATAAGCTGCTTTTTAGGAGGACTTAAACCTGACATCCAAACAGCCACTTAGATTGTTTAATCCCAACACCTTAGCCACCACAATGTACCTAGCTCGCCTTCATGAAAAAAACATATACAGCCTTCTTACAAAGGGTGAATAAGGAATCTGAATAGACCATAGGGGGGAAGAAGGAGCACAAACTTTCTTAATAGATTGGATGGACCTGTACCCTGTTTTTATTGATGAATTGAATTGAACATTTTTCTCCCTCGGGCCAAAAAGAAAATGAAAGAAAAGAAAAGAATACTCTTCTCCCTGACTCTCTCCCTCTCAATATATTCAGTCAAATAAATAGCATGTTTCTTTACACCTTTCAAGTTCAAACTTTTCATTTATGATGGGAACTTAAGTAGTATGTGGTGCCTAGATCTCACATTGAGTAATATAAGATGCTTTATTGGAGTATTTAAGTGGATTAGTTTTCTTATCTTAATAACTAGCTTTTGGGAAGGGTTTTTCATCCCACTTGAGTACTCATCAATTTGCAAACAAAAAACGCAAGAAATAACTCTTGTGATCTCATCAAGATGCAATTTCTAGTTTCTCATTCTATCCCGCCCCTTCTTCTCTTCCCTTTTGGTGCTAGCTATGCCCAATCTGTGTCCTAGCTATGTTTGACTTGTGCCCAAGGCATTAGAAAACACATTTTCTATTCTAACACTCACAAATGTGTGTCAAACACATGTTTGTACCAAGGTAGCATCCAAAGTTTAGCTTAACCAGTGGTTTTGAGTTCGAGCCCTGGGTGCGCAGTGATATTAAATACTCATTGGAAGAGCTTTACCACCCTTATGGTCCTACCTGGCTTGACTCAAATTGATCATAATTTAAAGTGACTACTGGATACTAGGTGGTTTAATAAAAAAAAAGAAAGGGGTGTCTTTGCTTCATAACCAATGATGCTAGCACCTTTTTAGTGCACTGCACCTAACGTATTAAAAAATATAATTTCAAGTAAAAACAAAAATAGTAAAATTTAGACTGTTTAAATTTGATGTGCACAATATTCAAATGTCACTATTTTCAGGCGATTGTAGCTTCTGCTAAAATCACCCACCTACCATCATAGTTTCTAAGCATCATTATACCTCTAATTGTTCTGAATTCTGAGAACCAAAAATATTTCCTGTCGTAAAGTAATCACAAGACAGATATAGAAATGCTTCAACACTGCACATAATTGATGCAGCACCATGTTGGGTAAGGGGAGAGGCAGGAGAGAGAGAGAGAGGAAATTGAGAGAGAGATGAGGGGACGAGAGAACAGAAACAGAGGGAGCGAAAGGAAGAGACGAGAGGAAGAGACACATCTCAAAACAATTATCATTCATTCATAAGCTGTCTTTTCATACATGAGCAACGCACATATATATAGAAGGAAGATTTCCTTCTCATGAAGAAAGCTCAAGTTGCTCAAGTTGTTCTGCTGCTCTGACTACCTCTGACGTGATGATAAAATGCAAACAGAAATATACAAGTTGCTACAAACCTAAATGTTAAGGAAACATAATAAAATAATCATTTAAAACATAAAACTAATTCTTTTTCTTGAATAATATTTTCCATATCTTCTATCAATAATTCTGTACTTTAAAAAGACTGAGGCAGGAAAATGCTGTGTGCTTGGTTGCAAGTTTTCATCCAAGCCTAGGTGGTAGAAACAAAACTTTATACGCTAATGAATTTCATGAACTTGTGTAGGTTGGCACAAAATCTTGCAACATTAAATTTTTAAGTGCAAGGATACCATCATGGATTAAGATCCCAGTGTCCCTTGCCCTATCATTTGGAGCCTTTGAGACTGTTTTACAAGACAAAGTTAATAAGGTAGTGTAACTGCTGTTCCCTAACTTATAGAAATTGTGAGTACTGTTTCAATCCTTAGTTCTATATCTGATATTGTGTATTTTTCACCAAAAATGAATGTCAATAGCAGATTATTTGAGATTATGTCACAAACCTGCTGCATGTACATAGATTAGTTTTGGCTAGTCTGAAATCCTGGAAATAGTAATGCCTGTATGGCCACAGTTTAAAAGACCATGGATTTACTTTATATGACCACCTTTTTCCCAAGTAAGTATCTTTCTTCTAATCCTGTCGTCCTCATGAAAAGAGCTGACTTCAACCTGTGATGGCAATGATCTCAATTTTTATATAAAAATTGATTGAACTTCATCTGTCAAATGACACGCTGGTCTTTTAGGAATTCATGAATTATGACATGATGTACAGTAATCAATCCTTAATATCATTGGTGTGATTTATATTTTTAGTGTCTCCTCCCTGTGAATCCTGAAATACTAAGATGCTACACTAGATTGTGGTTAGTGAGAGTAACGTATCACTTACGTTAGTGTGAGAGACAGTTCCCAAGGGGAACTACCAAGCACCGAGGAATTGAAATGCATAAATAGTATAACTGAAGGAACTTCTTTCACGTCATACAAGGTCTATAATCATGAGCAAACCTGAAAATATTTTCCCTGTTTGTTAATAGAACACGGAACACTTTTTCTTTTCTTATCATGATTATGAAAATATTCTCCAAGCATGTGCGTGTTAGTTATTTCATACTTGATACTTCTGGCCAAGGAGGTTTTCCAAAAGCTGAGTTTGAAATTCTCCATTCTCTTACAGGATATATCAGATAGGATCCATTCTCTATGCCAATTAGTACATCATGGTGACTATTCAAAACTTACAGCAATACAAGAAGCCATCCTAAAAATGCACGCTCCACCTTATCTGGTATTTTAAAAGCATTATGAGGTTCTTGCATTGTGATTTTCTAAACTCTTGTATCTGGAGATGCTACAAAATGGTGTCTTTCTTTATCTTTGCATTTTCCAATATGACAAATTGCTTAGTAATATTTAATCCTGTATATCTGTTACGAATAATGACAAAAAAAGTTTTGGTCATTCATGACAAGCTTTTTGAATCAGGTCAGAAACTCACCTCAATATCTTCATATATTTTATCATTCTTTGATTGATAATATTGTGAATGCCATAATTATTCTCTGCAAGTAACATTTTTGGCTTTAGGCAGATAATGCATCGCATTGTTCCGTGATATTGGAATGTTTTACATGACAGCTTTGTCTCTGCTGCATATTAATGTTAAATTCTGCTATGTGCATCCAAGATCACAATAAATTTTTATTATATTGACATTGTACATTCTCCTCTCCAACCCCCCCCCCCCTCTCCCTTTTTCAAAAACACAAAAAATCAAAATTTTGGTAGACAGATGCACTTAAGCACAAAATGAGAAGTTCAAGGTTAACATGGCCTAGTGATGAAGGTGAAGAGAGGTGGAGTCGTGCATGGCAAGCAATTAAAAAGGTAAGAATTTGTCATCATAAATATGATCTATTATTTCTTAAATTTTGTTTCCACAATGAGAGCTGTGTCTTATCCTTCTTTCATTTATCTTTGTATTGTATTGATGTTTTTGTTTTCCCTTTAATGTATGTGTTACAGGATTTCATTAGAGTTTTTTTTTTAAGACTCTACTGGTGGTATAATTTCCATGTTGATATACAGGCTGGGATGCACATAATTACAACAAGTGCCTAAATATTTGGCTGTGTTATTGCTTTGGTTGTGGGTAGTTGGTCATCAGATGGTTTTCATAAATAAGGAATTTGACTGATTGTCAACAATATGTCATTAGCCCCTTCTGCAAGCACTTAAATGTTCATTTGTAATAGACAAAACCATGTAAAATTTGTTCTCTCTGTTATTTCCAGGTCTGGGCTTCAAGGTGGAATGAACGAGCCTTTCTTAGTTGCCAAAAAGCGAAGCTGAATCATGACGATATATGCATGGCTGTATTAATCCAAGAAGTAATTTGTGGTGATTATGCTTTTGTGATTCATACAAAGAATCCCATATCAGGGGATGCCACTGAGATATACGGAGAGGTAAATATTGCTTCCTCGTTTGTTAACAAATCAAGGAAGATATGTTTCTTCCTGTTTCCTTCCTTGGTGCAAACAGATTGTGAAGGGCTTGGGAGAGAGTTTGGTGGGGGCATATCCAGGACGTGCAATGACTTTCATTGTGAAGAAAACCAACCTAAAGTTTCCTACAGTAATGTCAATTTCTCTTCATTGCCATATGTTGAATAGCACCATTAAGTTGTATCATGCCCAATTACTTTAAACTAGTCTAAAGATGACTGTTCATCAAATTAAAAGGTGGCAGGGCCTTTTCTCTACGACTTAAAGAAGTACTGGATTTTATTGTAGGTTACCGGTTACCCGAGCAAACTGATAGGGTTGTACAGTAAAAAGTCTATTATATTCAGATCGGACTCTAATGCTGAGGACCTTGAAGGATTCTCAGGTGCTGGCATTTTTGACAGGTAAAATACGTGGCTCATTCTTAAAGTTACAGCAAGTGTTACGGTACATTGTGATATAAATGAATTGTGGCTGGACGACTAAGCATTTGAATATTATCACCTATTTTTAAATTTAAATGAAGTCAGATACTCTTTTTCTGTAGAGATGCGAAATTTGAATTGGTGGTTCTGGCTATTTAGACTGGTGTCATTATATTTATAAGTGGTCAGTGCAGTAATGCATAACCGATAATATGTAAAGACTAATTACAGTGATGGTTCGACAAGATCTTGAATACGAAATTTTTAATCATGATGTAATATAGGAGATTCTTGAAAGTTACAAAAAAAGTGCCGAAAACCAAAATTTGAAAAGGTGTTACCGTGTTAATCTTACCACACTAATTCTCTGGGATTGCTAATTTATTGATCCTAGAAATAATTCTCTGGATATCACTTATTGATCCTAGAATTTTTTTTTTTGGTCAAAAGAATCCTGGAAATAATTCTTTGGATATCGCTTTTATCTCGGAACTTGCTAAATCTCTTTCCTTGTGTAACTACTTATTACTACATTTTATGATTACTAGGATTGGATGGTATGCCATGTAAATGCCTGCTTAAACTTTGTGCAGTGTAATCATAGACAAAGTGGAGAAAGTTGTGTTAGACTACTCCAGAGATCCAATTATCGTTAGTAAACCTTTTCAAACATCACTCTTGTCGAGAATTGCAGAGGCAGGAAAAATCATAGAGGGCTTTTATGGTTGCCCTCAGGACATTGAAGGGGTGGTTAAAGACGGCACAATATTTGTGGTTCAGGCAAGGCCTCAAGTTTGATATAAAAAAATATTATTTATTTTCTGAAAATTCCTACTGAAATTGTACTAAATAAATTTTCCGTTATATTACGAAGTCATTCTATCCTTGTATTAGTTTTGCAATCCATAAATGAATTTAACATTAAACATTGCTGATATAATATTTTAAAAAAAAGAAAGAAAAAAGGATGAAGGTTGGGTCCTCAAGTTTTGATTTGCAGCACAGAAAAACGAAATTTCTTGGACCATTTTGTAGTACAAATTTACTTCCTGGAATTGTGATATCCAATTTAGTTGCCGCACAAACTAGTGGGAAAGTTGTATTTAAATATAAAAAAAGATGTTTCTTAAAAAATGCCCTAATTCATGAAATTAAAAAAACTCATTTACAAGTAAAAATAGTATATTTATAAAAAAATAAAAAAAAATTCCAAAAATTTATAAATCATTTACAAATGAAAAAATTTTACTTACAAATATATTATTTTTACTTGCAAAAAGATATCTTTTTTAGAATTACATAAATTAGGGTACTTTTTTAAAAAATATTTTTCCTTGATATTTAAGTGAAATTTCCCTTAACCATTATTCACCCCCATCTCTTCCCCGAACTATAAGTATTTTAATATTCAATTTCAGTACTCATGGCTTGAAGCAGATTGAACCAAGTTTCTTAAAACTGTTTCTTGCTTAAAAGGAAAAATCATTTGAGAGATATAAAATGCGAAGAAACCTTAGGTATTCCTGAAAAAATGATTGAACTGTACAACCCATTAATCAATGCTCATCTAAAATCATTCATTTTGGAACCTCAAAATACAAATATTGACACATACAGATTCTTAATTTTCATAATGACTCAAAAGGATATTGGTTCTTTTAAGAGAATACGAAAATAAGGAAGTAAATAAAGTATAAAAAATGCATATCTCATCCACACCTCTCTCATCTTCCACATACGTCAATTTTCCGAAAGAAACTTTGATCATTTAAATTAATTAAATAATCAAGCTTTAGTGAGTGAACTAATCTACCGAATTAAGGGAACAAAATTTTTAAGTGGGTATAATTAATTAAGTAAATTAAATTTTTAAATGAGTATAACTAATTTACCAAATTGAGTAAACTAAATTTTTAAATGAATAAAATTAATTGAGGGAACTAAATTTCTAAATGAGTATAACTAATATACTAAATTGAGTGAATAAAATTTTCAAATGAATATAACTAATCTACCGAAATTAGAGAACAAAATTTTTAAATGGGTATAATTAATTGAATAAACTAAATTTTTAAATAAGTATAACTAATCCACCGAATTGAGTAAAATTTCTAAGTGGATATAATTAATTGAATGAACTAAATTTTCAAGTAAATATAACTAATTTATAGAATTGAGTAAACTAAATTTCCAAGTAAGTATAACTAATTTATAGAATTGAGTAAACTAAATTTCTAAGTCGATATAACTAATTTATCGAATTGAATGAATTAAATTTCGAAGTGGGTATAACTAATATATTGAATTGAATGAACTAAATTTTCAAGTGATTATAGTTAATTAAGTAAATTAAATTTTCAAATGGGTATAATTAAACTATCAAATTGAGTGAACTAAATTCAAGTGGGTATAGTTATGCTCACTTGGGAAAATAATTGTGTTCACTTGGAAATTTAGTTTTCAACACTAAAGAATTCACTTATACTTAATTGAAAATTTAATTGTAAGCATTTGAAAATTTAGTTTTCAACACTTGAGAATTTAGTTATACTCAATTAGAAAAATAGCTGTCAGTACTTGAAAATCTAGGCGCACTTATTTGGAAATTCAGTTTTCTTCACTTGAGAATATAGCTTTCAACACTTGAGAATTGAGTTATATTCAGTTGAAAATTTAGTTATAAGCACTTGAAAATTTAATTTTCAGCACTTGGAAATTTAGTTATGCTTAGTTGAGAAAATAGCTACTTGAAAATTTAGGTTTGTCCACTTAGAAATTTAATTTTTAACACTTGAAAATTCAGTTATACTCATTTGGAAAAATAGTTGTCAGCACTTGGCAACTATATTCCCAACTGAAGAAAATTGAATTTCCAAGTGGGGGCACCTAAATTTTTAAGTGCTTATAACTATATTTTTAACTGAATATAACTGAATTCCCAAGTATAGAAAACTAAATTTTCAAATGGGCAAACCTAAATTTCCAAATGATCACAACTAATTTCCCAACTAACCATAATTAAATTCCCAATGCTGAAAACTAAACTTCCAAATGTTTAAAACTAAATTCTCAATTGAGTATAACTAAAATGTCAAGTGTTGAAAACTAAATTTTCAAGTGAAAATAACTATTTTTTCAAGTGAGCATAACTATCCCTACTTAAAATTTTAGTTCACTTAATTTGGTAAATTAACTATACCCACTAAGAAATTTAGTTCACTCAATTCGGTAGATTAGTTATACCCACTTAAAAATTTAGTTTACTCAATTAATTATACCCACTTAAAAATTTAGTTCACTCAATTCGGTAGATTAGTTATATTCAATTAAAAATTTAGTTCCCTTAATTTGGTAGATTAATTATAGCCATTTGGAAATTTTGTTCTCTCAACTAATTATACCCACTTAAAAATTTAGTTCACTCAATTTGGTAGATTAGTTATACCCACTTGAAAATTTTGTTTACTGAATTTGGTAAATTAGTTATACCGACTTAGAAATTTAGTTTACTTAATTCGATAGTTTAATTATACCCACTTAAAAATTTAGTTTACTTAATTAATTATATCTATTTAAAAATTTAATTAACTTAATTTGGTAATTAGTTCACTTAGTAAAGCCTGATTATTTAATTAATTTGAATGGTTAAAGTTTATTTTGGAAAATGTACGCACAGATGGAAAATGAGAGAGCGGTGATGAGAGAGACATTTTTTATACTCTATTCAAGGTTATTTTTGCCACTTTGTTATTTGCATATTCTCCTAAAAAGGACTTGCATCCTTTTTTATCATTATAAAAGTTAGGTATACTTGTCAATATATATTAGGAGGTTCAAAGTGCCTTTCTCCTCTTTTTAAGAAAATTTCGGTTGAATAGCAAGAAAACAAGATAATTAAAAAAAAATCCTAATTTACCTAATTTCAGAAAAAACTATCAAAGCTTCTTATTTGAATTAAAATTGAAAAACAAAAATAAAAATGTTCTTCTAGTAAAAATAACCTATTTATAAGTAATAATAATATATTTACAAGTGAAATATGTTCATTTGCAACTAATACTATTATAATATTCATTTATAAATATATTATTATTACTTACAAATATATTATTATCACTTACAAATATACTACTATCACTTGTAAATGGATCATTTACATAAGAAAGGTATTTTTATCTTTTACCTTCCAACTTTAATTTCAATTACAAATATGGATAATTTTCTAGAATTAAAATAAATTGGGGTATTTTTTTAAATTATCTTGTTTTCTTGATATTTAATTAGAATTTTCTCTTTCTTTTTTTTTCTTGGCCAACGACTTTTTTTTTTGCAAAAGGTCAGTGAAAAGTCCTCTGATAAAAAAATTAAGAATTATTGAGGAGTTGATAGTGTGGTTAATTAAAGTAGTAATTACAATAATAATTTCTTCCAGAGTGAAAGTTTCATGTGAGAATATTTGTTTGTTTTTGACTTTCCAATTTTTTCAGCAGACAATGCACGATTCTCCAAAATTTGTCAACACGTTTGCAGTCAAGAATAAGTACGAAGCATTCATCAAAGGGGGTGGCCAACGACTTTTCAATTTACTACAACTACTCTTTTTAAGTTAAGGAAATCTTATTCATACTTATACACGTGACAAATACTCTTTTTGTGATGTCATAAGAAACACGTGAATGCCTCAGCAAATTAATGTTGAAAGTTGTATTTATGTTTATTACTCGCATTTAAAATATGCAGGATCTTTCAGGTGGAGTTTCTAATTTTAAAATCACTGTCAGTAAAATAATGTACCAAGCATTAGGAATGTCAATGAACTTGTCTATTTGAAATTTAAAATTATCATAACAAAAGCAATTTAGCAAGAACAGTTTCTTGATATGAATAATTTAAATCTCTAATCTAATGTATTTTTTCCGGTCCTATATATAGGATCTTTTGCTCTGATCCTAAATATAAGATCCTTTACAATATATGAGATAATATTTATTATACATTTCCAAAAAAATGCCCCTATTTAATGTATCTAAAGAGAAAGAGAAAGAGATTAAATAAGGATAGTTTTAAAAAAATGTTGAGATTTTTAAAAAAATCGAGGTAATTAATTAGTTTTAATTTCAATTCTTAATCCGCGTAATTCGGTTAAAAGGGTATTATATTAAGTACACGAATTGTATCAATTATCAACCTTTCTGTATGACCTACTTAATTCATTATTCAATATGTCGTTTTTATTACTCACTTAAAAAAATAATTAACCGGCCAATTTTTTGTGAAATACGTGGCATTGGAATAGTTTTAATCGTTTCATGACAACTCTTTTAATTTTGTCCATCGTTTCATGACGACTTGACAACTGACGAGAAAAATTGTACTATTAATTATTTTTATGCCAACAATCCTCGCACTTATCTATTTCACTAAGAAAAATAAACGAATTTTACCATATTGTAATTCAATAAACTAATTTCTGTAAGCATCTTTTTGTGCATACCATACTGAGTCAATATGCAGAATGTTATTCAAACTATATTTTCTAACCTGAGCACTGCATGAGCGACATTAATATTTAGGGACATATACGTAGAGTGAAAAATATTATAATATTGTAGCAAGCACAAAATCCCCCAGAAAGAACATATGCTTAAAGTAGAAGGAAAAAAACAAACTGCAAAGCATAATGTAAGCCAAATATATAAAATGAAAATGAAAACAATATTTATAAGTAAAATTCAAAAAATGATTTCCAGTAGAATTTAAATTTATAGATTAGTAAATAATAAATTATAAAGAGCTTACAAGATTGCAGTGATCATAATGGGTTCTTCTAGGTCTTTGCAAATCATAATGGAGGAAATCCAGTATCAATGAGAGACCCATTGAGAGACTTAGTGTTTGTTTAGTTTATATTTTTTCAAATAAAACTATGATTTCTAATCATCATTTTTTTCTTTTTTATCCAAATAGGTTTATAGTAAATTTCTCTACTTTTATCCAAATTTCATTTTTGTAAACTATGATTATTTTAAAAAATTTTTTATAAAAAGATAATTCAAACTCAAAGAAAAACCCCAAGTGGGGGTTTGAATTTTTGAGTGATTATGTGTGGAATTTTATTCCTTGTTCGATTAAAATTAAGCTTTTTTTTGCAACAAAACAAAATTACGAAGTTTTTTTCATCTTTCATCCCCCAGATATTTCCCCATCCTAATATGTAATAATAATGTTTTTATTGCGTCTTCCCACGACCATTCGCCCATTTTTTACTTCATTGTCATCAAAAACATCGTCAATAAGTTGAGCATTTCTGTAAAAAATGCTAGAGTAGTTAGTATGCCAAAAATTTAAGAGATTGGGGTCTCTCTTGCTACATTATACTATTCTACTATTTTGTCAAAATCCTACCTCTTGCAGCCACTAGAATCATGGTTCACTCTTTTCAAAATTTATGTGGTCTCATCCCCACTTAGCAACATACATGTGAGAGGCAGCATTTTGATAAGGGAGCCCCATGTTCAAAATTTAAAGTAGAACTTAAGAGAGATGACAATTGTGAATGATATGTGTTGGCCAAAAAAAAAATTGTGAATGATATAAGCAAGGTATTTCATTTCTTGGTACATCTCAATAAACACATCTATTAATTTTGTTCTTTTTTTTTACCCTAGCATTTTTTCTCTCCTGCCAATTAACATTGTCAAATTTAAGACACCCAAGTTGAAAGTACAAATCATCAATATAAAATATAAAATTGATAATAAATTACATTATTAATAAATTATAAATAATATAATTCATTTTTTAAACTATGTGAAATATATTATATATCTGTCTAATTTAAAAAAGAAAAAATTGTGGATATAACAAGTCATAGAAAAACAATTACAAATTCCCTTCATTTATACATGAAGGAAACCTAATTAAGATCTATCATTTATTCTCGGTGATCTAAAAAATATTAGTCTTTACTCTAAAGGAATTGATAATGGATTCAGGGTTTAACATGTTGGGGGCAAAAAATGAAAACTATAACAAATATGGGGCATAAACTGAATATTAGCAATTTTTACAAATGCAAATAAACAAAATTTTCAAGTAATTTTAGAGTATGGGGAGTGGGCTTTCCTCCTTTAAGTCCGTCACTACTCATAATATTTTGGGTGTTACCAAGAAAAGAATTAACCTTTGAAGCTACCCCAACTTAAACGTCTTTAAATTTTGTCAACTTTTTATCTTATCATGTCACTGTCAATTTTAAGAGGGCCAAAAATATTTTTTATTTTTTTGACCAAATACAGCGGTTTAAGTTTGCATGGACACAAGCATAAATTCCTTTCATGTAATGATTTGTTAATTCTAAAATTATTTGCATCCACATGGCACACGATTTTCGGTTTTGCATCCAACTAATTACCCCACGCAATTTCGTGATACTTCTTGTATACGTTTGTTTGAGTGGTATAATCTCAAGATGCCCTTAGTGATTCCATTTAGGCTGCGTTTGGTACTAGACGATCTGGGTGAGAGAATGGAAATGGGAGAAGTGTTAGGTTTAGTATAATATAAGTTTTAATGATGACAAATATAAAGTAATAAGAAACAAATGCATCATATGTATCTAACATATATAATGTTTCTTAAAGAAGTAAAATGTACATTAGCATGCATTTAATTATGGTTATCATGCATATATCATGCTATGTACAAATTGTTAGTTAGACTGACTTCCTAAGAGGGGGTGAATTGGGAAGATTAAAATTTTCTGCACAAAGTGAGAACAATGAAGAAAGCAAGGTATGACAGACAAACAGAGTATAAAGCAGTAAGATAAAAGAGTAGTGATAGAGAGAAGAAAAACTCTTATATTTATCCTGGTTCGATCTCTTCACTTGACCTACGTCCAGTCCCCAAGACACCACTTGAGATTTTCCACTATTCAGCAAGAATTCAATGGGCTTCTTGCAAATGCCACAGTACAACGTCAGTGCTCTGTTTTCTACAGCTCACTCAATCACTTTCTGCACTTTCACAAAGTGCTTTACAATCTCTTGTGATATCTCCTCACAAGTAAATCTATCTTTCAGATGAAGATTAGATTGTTTACAAAGATGAAACTCTCTTGAATAGAGTGAATATGAAAGTTGATGTACAAGTATTGAAGTAAGAGGGTAAAAGTCTTTGAGTAGAAAATTTGGCAGAATTTCAGTATATACAAAGTTTGATTCGTTACCCACAACTTCAAATGATGTTGTATTTATAGATTTAGGTCCCAACTATTCGTTAGAGACAAAATCTATCCGTTGGGGAAGTTATCCAACGGTTACTCTGAAAAACTATTCATTAACCAACCGCATTTAATGCTTCTGACATACTGAAATTCGAATTTCGGTTGGTCAACAGACGAATTTTGAAGGAACCGAAGGTTAAAGCTTCCAACGTTGAAGTACTGAAGTTCGTCTGTTCATGAAGTGAAATTCGAATTTTGAAACTTAGAAAATGTTTTCATGTTGTGACATACGAATTTTCAAGAAGAAAGTTTTTTTGTTAAGTGTGAACAGTATTTTCAATTTGCTACAGTGCCCTCGAAATTCGAATTTTGAAACCCCAAAATTCGTCTGTCTGTGGTATGCTTCAAGAAGCAAAGTAGTTCATTTACTTCGAAATTCAAATTTTCAAAGAGTGAAGTTCGTCTGTCAGAGAGACCTCTTTTCAGACTTACTTCAACATTTGAATTTGTAAACACTGTCCTTCGTATGTCATCATATCATTTCAACAGACTCACAACTTTAGCTTCTGAAATTCGAATTTCCACGTTCAAAGTTCGTCTGTCAGTGAGCAATTTTGGAACTCGATATAATCTTGATTTCAGATGAACTTTAACATTATTTTAGACGAATTTCTTCAGTTTTCATAAGTTTCATTTTGTTTGAAATTCAAATGTTCAAAACCCAAAGTTCGTCTGTTACTCAACAGCTTCTTTCAGACACTTATGAAAATTTGAATTTTGAAAAATCAAAATTCGTCTGTCAAAGAGGCATCTCTTCAGACTTATTCAGTTTTAACTCGAAATTCGAATTTCCAAAGCCAAAGTTCGAATTTCCAACATGACAGTTCAATGTAAACTTTTCAAAGTTCGCCTGTTGGAGGGTATTTTTCAAATATTTCATAAAATCAAGTTTTTAAAACATCTTTTCATCAAATCAAAGTCTTTTACCCATACTTAAACATAACTAGTGATCCTACAACAAATCTTGCACAGATTACTCCAGAATTTCTTCACTTGAACTCTTTGAGCTCCTTTGATATCTTCATTCCAAACTCTTGAATGTTAGTTTGGAATAATCAAAACTCTAGATTCAACACAAATATATCCATTGTACTTTTACAATGAATAATATAAATTGGATATATAAACTGAACTAACTATTTGGTTTGTAAGTGTAATTTATTAAATGTAGGTTGGTTCAAGTAAGAAGAGTGAACATTGAAATACAGAAATGGAAATCAATATCATGCCTCACTCAAGAAAGAAGAAGAGAAAGGATGCTTCAAAAATAGAAGATCAGAAGGGAGCATGTCAAGAAGGAAATGACCAAGTGAAAGTGGATCTCAACATTCGAAGACCTAGTCACTAGGTATATTTTGTTTTCACTTAGATCTTGAGGTGGGATGAATCTTTGAAACTACTTAATTTTGTTACCATATGTTTTAAATGAGTTAGATCAAGTAAATATGATGTTAGCACACATTAAAGTTGAAAAACACTGACTGACAAATGAATTTTGAAGTTAATGCTTGAGTATTTTGTTGAAAATTTAAACTTCGATAACTGAAATTCAAAGTTACAGAGATATTATATCTGACAGACAAATTTCAGGTGGTTGAAATTCAAATTTTGAGTGAAACATAATTTGTGAAAAATGGAAAATTTGTCTGAAGTCATATCAAAGTTTGTCTGATATTAAAGTGCAAAAAGAGTTCAAAATTAGTCCCTCTGACAGATGAATTTTGATTTCAAAATTTGAAATTTAGAATAAAACTCAATGATTTACAATTACATTTAACTAGCTCAAGAAGTTTTGGTTATCAAAGTACTATATCCTTACTTTTAAACATAGTGAAATCTGGTTTTTAAAAATCTAGAGTTTGACATTTGATTAGTTTTTTTAAGATATTTCTCAAAATACATATGGCTTTGATGTAAAAATTATTTCATATGAAACTAGACTTAGTAAACTTTTCAAATAAGGTTATTTCACTCAAAATAAAGGTCATATGAAAAAGTTATGGTCATTTAAAGTTGAGTAATGAGATATAGATTTTTAGTTTTGACCTCTTATCATTATTTTAATCATATCTCATAAAGTACATTTGTTTTTGAAGTGAAACTTTTTTCATTTGAAAGTAGACATTGAGAGCTTTCCAACCATAGGTCATTTTCTTAATTTGGAGTTAAAATGAGAGAGTTGCAGTTTCTGCAAAATTATTTATAGTGCAAATTTTGAAGTTACAGAGGTTCTGCCACTGATAGACAAATTTTGAGCCTCCAAAATTTGAATTTCAAAGAGAACCTTTGTGTCATCTTGAACTTGTCACTGATAGACGAATTTTGACTTCTAAAATTAGAACTTCAAGTCTAACAGATGAATTTTAGCTTTCAAAATTTGAATTTCGAGCCTCCAGAATGTGAAAATGCTTCTAAAACATCTAATAGACAAATTTTTACATCCAAAATTCAAATTTTGAAAGGAAGAACTCATGCCATTTTGAGTTGAGCTCTGATAGACGAATTTTAGACCTCCAAAATTTGAATTTCGAAAGGAAAAGCTTGTGACATATTGAGTTACTCACTGACAGATGAATTTTGGACACCAAAATTTGAATTTCAGATGCACTGTAGCAATATGAAACAACTATTCACACTTTTAAGAAGAACTTTAAACTTGAAAATTCGTATGTTCCAATATGGAAAATATTTGTCAAGATGAAAATTTGAATTTTACCTTTGAACAGACGAACTTCAAAGTTCAACGTTAAAGTTTTTAACTTATAGTCTATGTGAAATTCGTCTGTTAACACCCCAAAATTCTAACTTTCAATGTCAGACACATTAAATATGGTTGGTGAATGGATAGTTTTGCAGAATAACTGTTGGGTAATGTCTCTAACAGCTAGATCTTGTGTCTAACGTCTAGGTACACCATAAATCTATAAATAGAACATCATTTGAACTTATGGGTAACAATCTCAAGAGATTTTATGCGAAAATACTGCTACAACTTGTAAAATCTTTCTATCTCAATATTGTCTGAAAAACCCACCTCAATAGAATGAACTTTCAATGTATTATCTACTATTCAAGAGAGTTTTCATTCTATAAACATTTCTTTCTACATATTCTGGGTAAAATCTTAGTGTGGGAAAACATTAAGGGATTTACATATCTTGTAGAGGTGTGAGGAGAGTGGCTTCACAAGTACCTACTGAAACTTGTGGGAATGTACTGAGGCTTCACAGGTGCCCGGATCAAACCTATGGGATATAGTGGAAAATCTCAAGTGGTAACTTAGGGATTGGATGTAAGTCAAGTAGTTGGGCTAAACCAGTATAAATTATTGTGTATTTTTCTTCATCTTCTCTATTCAATTGCTGTACTCAATTCTCTCTGTTCATTCTTGTTTTGTTGCATACTTGGTGAAATTGGGTTGTGACCCAAAAAGGGCAAAAATTTTGCATCACCCAATTCACCCCTCCTCTTGGGTGATCAGTCAACCTAACAAGAGGGATTTCCTCACTTAATGCATTTGGTACATAGGCTTTTCTGATCCCTAGGAATGGATGATTCCCATGTTTATGGGAATAATCAATCCTACTGAGGGGATGTGAGATTGAGAAGCAGGACATGGGAATAGGGTTCATTTTGACAAAAATACACACGCTTCCATGAGCTTTTGTCATCGGCATCCCTCCTTCATCTTTAACAATGTGCCTTCATTAGTGACGATGGCAATAGTGTCGTCAATGGCGGCAACAACAGTAACACTAACGGCATCAGCCTTAGCTACAACAATGGTGACATCAACAAGGTATCACAAGCTTCAATCGTCAGGGGAGAAGAGGAAAGGAGGAAGGAGCTTCGACATCACCAATAAGCTGATCGGGTCCGACAAGTATACAAGGTCAATTGTAGTAATAAATAATCCAGAGTATTCCAGGGTCATACCTAAGAGAGATTATGAAATCTATCAATCCACAGATTTTTAATCCCAAAAGTAAATAATGATTGAAATGAGAAAATCAATTTAAAAAGGAAGAAAATAGCAGACAAACACAATATCTAAGTTTAATTCAGTCACTAAAAGTATCAAGGGATCGGGGTTTACCTATCGGGATAACTAAATTCACTTTCTTGATTTGACTCTATGCAATTATAGTAATAGTTGTTTTTATTGTATTCTAATCATCTCTTAGCGTATTAGCCCGTGTTTAATTAGAGTTGAATTTACTTTTATGTAACTCACTCATCTAACCAAACCATTAAACTTGAATCACCATAAATTCCTAGATCTATTTCTGGTTTAATTATCTATGTCTATCTTCCTAAGTCTAGGCTTGCTTTTCTCCTCTCGATTCTTGAAGTTCACCCACAGATTAGATTATATGGTGGCCAATTACAAAATCAATATTAAAATAAGGAAGACAAATATAATTATAAAAATCAAATATATATATATATATATACACACACACATATGTATTTAAAGTTCAAATTCCATAGTCATAATTAAAATTATAGAATTGAGTTAATCCCAATCAGATTACATCCTTACCCTTGACTGGAAATTTAGCAATTCATAAACTCGATCATCTCAACATAAATAAAATCCCAAATCATAAAGCAAAAATTACAAAAAAGAAAGGTGGAAAAGAATAAACTCAAAGGTTATTTCAGAACTCCCTCAATCTCTTGCTCTCTCTGCCTTATGATCTCTCCTAATTGCTTAAAAAGCTTTAGAATCGTGTTCTCTAGCCTTCGAATGCTCAACTGAATGTTTTTTAATGTTTCCCTTGTGTCCCTTTATATAGAGAAAGTCTATAGGCCCATAAAAGCCTGATAAGTCACGCAAATTGGCCCTGAGATACATTGAAATACAAATATATGTAAAATTGAACCAAAATAATCAATTAAACACATACTTTTACATAGTTTAGAGCTTAAATGTAGATATTTTATAAGTATAAAATAGATACATCAAACCCCCCCACACTTGAACCTTTGCTTGTCCTCAAACAAAACTAAAAATATGCTACTCTCAAAATAAGTTCTTCCAAATTATTATCTAAATTCATCAGACTTAATTCCCTTGACTAGTAATAGTCTGCCACCAAATAAGTAAGAGAATACTCAACAAATTAAATTGCAAGTTTAATAGCAACCTACTTATTTTTCCCATTCATCCATGAAACTTTAGTGTATGTGTATACCTAACATGTGACAAATACAGAAAGCCAATCAAGCAAGAAGGAGAAAAATTACAACACTTATTTAAGAATTTAAAATATCTCAACTTAATTTATGTACAATGGAGATCAACAAAGATTTATTTATTTATTTCCCCGCACAATGTGCTTCAATTTTATATGGGGATTTATTTGTTTTTCTTGAGTCGTTATACGCTTTTTTGATGCGAAAATGTCATATTTGTGATGTGTACCCTTGTTACTCAAGCTAACATAACCCGTTGTATTAAGATATATTTGGCACACTCATAACTTATACCATACTGTTTGACATGAAAAACAACACTTTTTTGTGAAGTCCTCTAATTACTAAGTACAACTCAAACTAGCGGAGTGAAATTTTTTTTTCATTTAAACTTCGAATCATATCTACAACTAGATAACCAATTCATACGCAACAATTAAAAATACCAGAGTTCATAAATAAATATATAATCTCTTTTCCTACAAACTCAATCACTTTTCCACATCTACTATATGCTAAGTTATAGTGCTCAATTTTATAATCTCAGGACTCATGTTTTTGACTTGCAAAGTAACTACCTTACCTCATTAAGCACAAAATTGAATATCATAGGGTGACAGACAAAATAACCAGCTTAGAAAAATAAGCCAAATAAGTCCCACTTGCAAAAAAAAAATCAAATTTTAGCACATCAGCGCAATTTTTCAGAACAAGTCAAATAAGAGCAACTAATAAACTTGCCCCCAATACTTAGATCCAACATTGTCCTCAATGTTGTAGGGAATAAAATAAAAGACAAAGGAACTAAGACTCCCCTGATTTGTAGGTGATACTTGAAGTGCTCCTTTGGAGTCCTTTGCATATGTTCCAAGCTTGTTTTCATCATAATCAAATTAATCTTACAACCAATCTTAAGGGAGGGAGTTTAAAGTAACAAGAGTAAGAAAAAAAAATAGAAAACAAAAATAAAAATTAAAAGAAGAAAAACAATTTTAGGTTGTCTCTTAATAAGCGTTAAATTTAACATCAATAGCCAGACGAAGAGTGGCATCTTTAAACTTCTTGCAATGAGATAAAGTAAGCCTTCTCCATAAAATCTCCATCATAATACAACTTCAAGCATTGTCCATTTACTACAAAAGTACTTCCATCATGCCCTTTGATCTTTATAGCCCCATAGGGCCACATATCAGTGACTTCGAATGGCTCAGATCATCTAGACTTCAACTTCCTAAGGAAAAATTTAAGACGTGAGTTAAACAATAACACCTTCTGCCCAACCTTAAATTCCTTATTCAGAATCCTCTTATCATGCCAAGCCTTGGTTCGTTCTTTATAAATGTGAGCATTCTCAAAAGACTCCCTTCCTATCTCATCCAGCTCATTTAATTGGAGTATGCACTTTTTACCTACATCCTTCAAATCATAATTCAAAGCACACACAACCCATTACGCATGATATTCAAGTTCAACAGGGAGAAGACAAGATTTACCATAAACAAGTCTATATGGAGACATGTCTAATGCTGTTTTATATGCAGTGCTATATGCACATAATGCATCATCTAATTTAACGGATCGATCCTTCATAGATGTATTAACAATCTTTTCTAGAATTCCTTTCAATTCCTTATTAGAGACCTTAATAGGTCTACTAGTTTATGGATGATATGTAGTGCTAGCTTTAAGATGACATCCATATTTATGCAATAGAACTTTATATATATTGATGATTTCTAAAATACACCCCATTATCACAAATAATTGCCCTTGGGACCCTAAACCTAACGAACAATTTTTTCACAAATTTAACTACACTAGTAGTAATGTTGTTAGGTAACACAGAAGTCTCAACCCATTTAGTAACATAATTAACAATAACAATAATATGTAAGTTACCATATAAGGAAGGGAAATGGTCCATGAAGTCGAGCCCCCAAACATCAAAGGGTTCAACTTCTAATATACCTTGTTGGGGTATCTCATGTCTCTTACCAATAGAACTTGTGCATTGACATCTATCACAATTAGTTATAAAAGTCCTTGCATCCTTGATTAATGTGGGCCAATAAATGCCACTTTGAAAAACTTGTGTAGCAGTCTTGTCAGGACCATGATGTCACCATAAGGAGACAAATGGTAGTGACCAAGAATATGAACCATTTCTTCTTGTAGTACACATCTATGGACTATGTTGTTAGCACATCTCCTAAAGAGCAACAAGTCATCCCACACATATTGCTTTACCTCAGTTAGAAATCTCTTCCTTTGGTGGGAATTGAGATCCTTGGGAATAATACCTACAGCTAGAAAATTTGCATAGTTAGCAAATCAAGGAATAAATAAAGCAGATACAGTCATCAACCTTTCATTTGGGAACTCTTCATTAATAGAAAATTCATTATTTTTGGGCAAATGTTCAAAATGGGACAAGTGATTAGCAACTAGATTTTCAGTACCCTTTTTATCTCTAATTTCAACATCAAATTCCTACAATAAGAGAACCCATCTTATCAACTTTGGCTTGGCATCCTTCTTATTCATGAGGTACTTCAAAGCTACAAAGTCAGTGTACACAATGATTTTAGACATAGAGAGGTAAGACCTGAGTTTGCCTAAAGTATGAATCACAGATAAAAACTCCTTTTTAGTGGTTATATAATGAATCTACGTATTATCCAAGACCCTGCTGGTATAATAAATGACATGCAAATTTTTACCTTTTTTGTCCAAAAATAGCACCAATTGCAAAATCACTTGCATCACACATAAACTCAAAAGGTAAACTCCAATATGAAGGAACAACAATAGGGGCAGAAATCAAAGTCAAATAATCAAAGGCATTCATGCAATCATCATCAAAATTAAAAGGGACATCCTGGGCAAGCAAATTAGTTCAAGGTTTAGCAGTCTTAGCAAAGTCCTTAATGAACCTTCTATAAAACCCCACATGACCCAGAAAACTTCTTATAGCTTTAACAGAATTAAGAGGAGGTAAATTTTCAATCACTTCAACTTTTGCATTGTCAACCTCAATCCCTTTAATTGAAACTTTATGTTCCAAAACAATCCCCTCAGTTACATAAGATGTCACTTTTCCTAGTTAAGCAACAGATTAGTCTCTCCACATCTCTACAAAACTCGAGCAAGATTAAATGGATAGATATCATAAGAATCACCAAAAACAGAAAATTCATCCATAAAGATCTCAATGATATCTTTTACCATATCAGAAAATATTGTCATCATACATCTTTGAAAAGTGGCAGGCACATTATATAACTCAAAAGGCATTCTATGGTAAGCAAAAGTGCCATATGGGCATGTGAAAGTTGTCTTTTCTTGGTTTGCAGGTGCAATGGGGATTTGGAAGTATCCCGAATAGCCATAAAAAATGTGATTGTCCTTGTTGGAATCAACTCATTCTTTTCATTGGATACCACAGTCATATCTTTCTTCTTTGGAACTACCTACACAGGACTTACCCAAGGAATGTCAAAAATAAGATAAATAATGCCTACATCAATAAGTTTTAATACTTCAGCTCTTACAACTTCCTTCATGTGCGAATTAAGCCTCCGTTGACTTTACATCTTTGGTGTGTGATTTTCTTCCATTAATATCTTGTGCATAAAGATAAAGGGAGTAATATCATTTATGTCAGAGAAAAATCACCCAATGGTTGGCCTATTGTCACACCGGAGATGCGACGCGGACGGCGCGGAGAATGAGATAAAAAAGAAAAAGGGTGAAACCGGCCCACCCAATGGAAGACCGGCTTCGAGGGGAGTCGTCACCAAAATTTTGAGGAAATTTTGGAAAACCGAAACAAAAAAGGAAAAGGACAAGGATGGTCTGCGAATCAGAGTTGGGTTCGGGAGTACGATTGTGAGTGGGGAAGGTGTTAGGCACCCCCACAACACTCGTTCCTAAGAACGGTTACCTTAGGTTGATCATGCAATTTTTATGGCTTTTTACAAATTTATTTTGATTACCCTTTTACCATTCACATGCAAAAATAAAAATAAATATAAGAAAAATGTGAAAATGAAAATAAAGAATAAAATGAAAGTATGAAAAGTTAGAAAAAATAAATTAAAAGGAAAATATTATTTATTTACAAAAGTGGACTTGACCCATAATTAGAGTCTGGGGCCTATGTACCCTGCGATAGGGATCAAAGTCGATGTAGTTCGGGCTAGAAATGCGTGTCACTGGGTTGATATTTTTTTTATTTTTTATTATATATATTCTTTGAAAAGAGAGGTTTATAGAAAATAATTTATCTTTCCACAAAGAAAATAATTTTTTAGAATTGGTTTGTGTGTTTTAATTTGTAAAAGACAGATTAATTTCCATTATTTACTTTTTTCATTTAAGAATACTTTTTTTTGTTTAATCAATTTCTAAAAGAGAATGTATGTTTTTTCTCAATTTGAAAAATATGATTAAAATTATGTGTGATCTCAGACATTTTATTTTGATTTGAAAAGGAAATATTTGAAAACAATCTTATTTTCACAAAATAAAATCAATTGGCTTAATGTGGCGACTTTATCACTCACAATACACCCATTGATACCTAAATATCCACAGTGGTGTCGCTCGAGACAAAAGACATAAGAAGAGTTCGAAAGAAAATAAATAATTATTTGTACAAATGATTTTTTATTTTCTTTTTATAATAAAAATAAAATCGCATAAGATCATATTAACGCATATTTATTTATTTAAAATGAAAACATTAAGAAGAATTCAAAATGTGATCATTACATATATTTTTGAAGAAAAATAATCAGCATATGTGGTGACTTATCACTCACAAGTTACTGATCAGTATTTAAATACCCGCGGTGTTACCACTCGAGACAGATAAGTGAAATGGATAAAAACTTGAATGAAATGAATAATTTTTGTTTAAATGAGTTTTATTTATTTATTTCAAAAAAATGCAATTAGAGAATACCCGCTTTTTTTTTAAGGAGTAATTTTTATTTAAATTATTTTATTTCCTTATTTGAAATTATGAAATGCAGTCACAAAACCTCCTTTTTTATTATTTGTATTCAAAAAGAAAACTTAAGATAAAATTGCTACATCTCATATCCTTCTTCTTTTTTTCTTTTTATTTACAAATTATTTATATATATATTTTTTTTTTACTAAAAAATGGGAAAATGCAATTAAATTCTTTCTTTTTTTTAAGTTGAAATAATTCAAAAAAAAAAAATTTAAGATAGAACTGCTACTTATATTTTTTTTATTTTCCAAAATTAATTTCACAACAAAATCAAACAGCATATATGGTGACTTGATCACTCATAATACAATTTTATTTTTACAAAATAAAACCAATTGGCTCATGTGGTGACTTTATCACTCACATTTACCCATTGATACTTAAGTGTCCACGATAGTGTTACTCGAGACAAAAAGGCACAAAAAGTTTGAAAGAAAATAAATAAATTTTTTTTGTACAAATAATTTTTTTATTATAAAAATCCTTTTAACACCTATTTATTTATTAAAAAAAGGATTAAAAAATGTGATCATCACGTATATTTTGAAAAATAATAATCAGTATATGTGGTGACTTTATCACTCACAAGTTACTGACTTACACTTACATCCTCACAGTGATGCCACTCGAGGCAAATACCAGAAGGAAAATTTTAAATAAAAATCAAACAGCATATATGGTGACTTGATCACTCATAATTTGCTGATTTACGCTTATATGCTCACGGTGATGTCACTCGAGGCGAAAGGCAAAAAAGACTTAAAAGGATAAAACTGAAAAAAATGAAATTATTTTTATATTAAATTATAAAAATAAATACAATTATGGTTGTTTTATAAAAAGAAAAGCGGTAAAAGGAATATGACTTTTATGTATATATTCATATATTATTTATTTTTATTTTTTTATCTGTTTTATATATATATATATATATATATTTTAGAAAAAGAATCAATCAGGATCTGTGGTAACTTTATCACCCACAGCTCGCTAATTAACACCTAAATGCCCACGGTGTTACCACTCAGGACATAAAGGCAAAAATTAAAATTTGAAATAAACGGCTCTCATTGAATCATTTATTTTTACTTTTAATAAATAAAAAAAATCATTGGTATTCATAAATAAAATAAATAATAATAATAATAATAATAATAAATAAGATTTAGCAAACGTTTATACCATGACAACTCCTCACTCATGGTATAATTGACTGACACTTTATAGGCACACGGAGAGTTGGTCCCTCGTGGCAGACTCGAAAGGCAAAAAGATAAAAATCCATGATCAAATAAAAACCAAAATCAAAAACAAAAACCAAACACAATTTATCAATGTGTGTGTGTTAGTGTGCAAATTCAAGTAATAATTTTACTCCACTACAATGAAAACTACATGCAGATAAGAAAGAAGACTAAACTCTTTTGCTTTCTTCCCATCTCTTGCTTTGATGTTCCTCTTTTGCCTTGATGAAGAAAATTCACTCTTTCCAACCTTGATCTCACTCTCCCATATAGCTCAAAAGAAGATAAGAAGACAGGAATTAATTTCCAGCTTAAAACTTTCATCAATAAGCTATCATAAATACCCCAAATCTTTGTTCAAATATGATGGAAAAAAATAACTTTAGCCATGATGCCTAGGAGTCATGCAATCTAATTAGGGTTACCCTTGTTATTTGGACTCAAATAGGCCAACCTCACTTGCACAGCGACTTGATACAAGTCCCACAATCATATTCAAATAAATGTTTCATATGTGTAGTAATTACACCCAACCTTTAAATGGAAAGAACATGGGAAAATAGTTCATTTATAGGCATAAAACAGCGCATGAACATGCAGCACACTAAACAGGTCTTTTTGGTCATGGAGAATAAGAGAGATATGACCCTTTCTCATTCCTATAACTACATATAATCGTGCATCAGCCAAATCAATGCTCAAGTATAGAAACACAAGGTCATATGACCACTTGAGGAACTTAAAACCAAATGGGTAGGTGCCATAGCTAATCCAATCATTGACTGAAAGGAACATGGCATGTGATCATCTTTCTGACACATGAAGCAGAACCAATGAGTTTGTAACAGTGAAGACAAATTTAGAATATCAAAACGAGGTGTAATGAGCAAGACTTAAAACTTGCAACGGAAACAAGATTCAAATTCAGTATTTAATCGAATTCTTCTTATAAGCACAAGTCATGGCAGAGATGAGCCACAGGAATAGAAGCACAGACCAAACCTTAAAACACAACTATGGGGCTAGATTTTTAACACAGAACATTCCCATCTCATAGTCAAATCAATTCTAAATTACAGCACTTCATTCCCAATAGACGAACAAGTTCCAAATGCGTGAAATGTAACATTAACTTCTAACAAAATTGTGTATAAAGGAAAAGCAACCCCCTGTCCACCTCCAATGTCAACGAAAGGTGGGGGCACCATTATTTTCTAAAGAAATTATGACCAAGTGAAGAAAAACAAGACAGCGCCAAAAGGGTATTTAAGTTCATTCACAGTTCCTGTGATGAGCTAATAACACAAGCTTAATCAACACAGCCTAACAACAAATCTCGGTCAACTGGCAGTAAACAGAGCACACAACCGAATCCTTAGAACAACTACTGGTAGTAAAACAGGGCACATGACCAAATCCTTAGGACAACCAACACCTTATCTCTAGATTTAATATAACATTCTTGACCCATTGATCGAAAACTTTAAAATTCGGAGTACATATTACCTGTTGAAGCTTTGTTGATTTCTTCCTATTTCTTCGGTCCCGCTCTCTCGTTCAAAGCTTCATTCTTGTCCTTTGTTCAGATCTGAGTTCCTCTGCTCCTCTTGTCCTTGCTCGGATCTGAGTTCCTCTGCTCTGCCTCTACTTCCTTTGGCCTCACAAATTCCCTCTGTCTCTGGTCTCCCTGCTCTCTCTCACCCGCGAATCCCTCTGTTTTAGATCTCCCTCGGCTTTCATCCCTGGCTCCCTCTGTTTTAGATCTTCCTCGGTTCTCACCCCCTGCCTCTTGCTTCCTCCGTCTCTCAGTCTCACTCACGCCTCCACCCCGCGGCTCCCTGCTCTCTCACTCCAGATCTCACTCCCATGGCCAACTCAGAGCCTCACCGTGGCTCACTCTGTTTGTTTTTTTCCTCTCGCGGCCTCCTCTGGTATGCCTTCGACCGAGCCCTAAGGCTCTCTCTTCCTTTCTCTGATTTTCTCACGCTTGCGGCCTCCCCACTCGGCTCTAGTTCATACTCCCTCGGTCTCCATTTCAGACTCCCTCTGATTTTTCTTTTCTAGCGGCCAGCTCCCCCCTCTCCCTGGTTCAGACTCCCTCGTAGCTCCCTCTCTTTCCTGGTTCAGACTCCCTCGCAGCTCCCTCTCCCTCCTGCCTGCAGCCAGCTTTCCTCTGTTTCTCGTGCTCGACGGCCTCCTCTCTTCCTTGCCTCCGCACCGTGGCTCTCTCCTCCTCGCGGCTGCCTTAGCTCCCTCTGATTTTTCTTTTCTCGCGGCTCTTAGCTCTCTCCTCCTCCTTTTCTTTTTGCGGCTGCCTTCCTCTGATTCACCTTCGACCCTCGCAGCTCCCTCTCTCTTTTCTCTGAACCCTAGCTCCCCCTTCCCTTTCTTTTCTTGCGGCCTCTTCTCTTCCTTCTCTGCCGCCCTCTCCCCCCGAGCTCACTCCTCTTTCACCGTTCCCCCCTGTGTCTCACACCTGAGCCCTCTATTAGGGCTCAGGGTGAGTTTGGACCTGAGCCCCCAAATGGGCTCAGGTCCACCTTGGGCTGAAGCAACTTCAGCCCAAGTTTAAACCCTTCCTTTTTTTTTTGTTTCTTTTTTTTTAATCTTTTCTTTCTTTCTTTCTTTTTTTCTTTTTTTGACATTTTCTATTATTAATTTATTATTATATTTTTACTATTATTTTTTTATTATTATCATTATATTTATATATTTTTAAAATTACCCGGACAAAATACGGTATTCATACCTATGCTCTCTCAAAACTCTCAACATTTTTTCTTCTTGTTCAAAATTCAATTCAGTAACAACTATAACAGGAAAAGTATTAGAATCACCCAAGAAAGCATATTTCAAATGGGAAGGAAGCTGTTTAAGTTCCACTTTAGGTGGTGACTTTTTAGTAGAAGGAGATAATGGGGTACTTTATCCTAGATTTTCAAATTGTTTATTGCGTGATGCATAACCAATACCTTCAAGTCTCATAACAGCATTAACCAAATTTACATTTACTTCCTTTTCATTTAAATTTAGTGCAATGCATGCTTCTAAGAGATCCTTATAAAAATGCTTATCAAAATATTCTTGAGCAAGTGTATCAATGAAATTAATGCTAAAACAAGACTCTTTAAACACAGAAAAATTAATAGCCTTAGCAAATTGGAATTCCTCCCTTTCATTGCTTACTCTAAAAATTAATTTTCCAGCAGGAACATCAATTAAAGCACCAGCAGTCAACAAGAATGATCTCCCAAGAAGGAGACACACATAAATATCATCCTCTATATCAAGTACCACAAAATCAGTGGGAATAATTAATTTACCTACTTTAACAAGTACATCCTCAACTACTTCTCTTAGGTATTTAACTGATCTATCGGTAAAAGTGAGAGTAATATTTGAGAGCTTCATATTAGTTATCCCGAGCATCCTATGAATGGAATAATGGATCAAATTAATACTGCACCCAAATCACATAAACAATTTTTAATAGTTTCAGAACCAATATCACAAGGTATAGAGAAACTCCTTGGATCTTTGAGCTTAGGTGGAGGCTTGTTCTGCAATATTACACTGCATTCCTCATTCAACTTCACAATAGCATACTCCTCGAGCCTCTTTTTGTTAGACACAATCTACTTAAGGAACTTAGCATAAGATGACAGTTTTGCTAAAGTCTCAGTGAAAAGAATATTGATCTGGATCCTCTTGAATATATCTAGAAATCTCTAAAAATTAACATCTTACCCCTTTGTTTGAAGCTTTTGAGAAAAGGGAATAGGGGGCACATGTGGCTTTGCATCGGTGGAAGGAGATCGCTTTTGAATGTTGCTATAAGCTTTTAGAGTCTCCTTACTCTCCTCAGCTTCATCTTTCTCACCACTTTCAATTTTAATTTTATTTGTATTTTTCTTCACCTCTTCATTAACTCTTTGCCACTTCTAAAAGCAATTGCTGCAACTCTTTCTTTTGGATTGACTTCAATGTTGCTAGGAAATTGGCCTTGAACCTTTTTAGGGCCCGTTTGGATTTCAGTTAGTTAAAAATGAGTTTTGGTAGAATTAGTTTTATAACGTAGTTATGATAAAAATTGGTTTTGGATTAATGTGTTTATGTTTGGATAGTTTATTTGAAAATTAGTTTTGACAAAACTCATAATTTTTCTTCAAATTGAGCTTAAACTCTATCTCATGATTAATTTAATTTACTTGAACTAAAATTTAATCTGCATTTATTTAATTAAGAACATAATATATTTGGTGTAATATTTTCTTACAAGTTATAGTCCATGGAGATTAAAGTTTTGAATAGGCATTTTAGTTATTAAATAGAAGAAATTTTACGAAAATTTTATTTTTTAAAATTTTTCATTTTTTCTCATTTTTATTGATCCATTTTTATCTTACTTTAAAATAAATACAGATAAGAATGAAAAATTAAAACGGAAAAGCAGCTTCTCATTTGCTTCTGCTGAGACTACGTTTTGAGAGAAAACTCATTGTTCAACGGAAAAGCAAAAAATCAGCCAAACATCTACAAATTGCTTCAAACTCCATTTTTACCCCAAAACATGGTTTCAGAAGTGATCCCAAACGAGCCCTTAGTCACCATGTTTGCTAGATGATCCATCTGTGTCTCCAAGTTACGAATGACAGCTTGTGTGGCAATATTGGTAGTAGCCTGACTAACCATAAATTGCTCTAGAGTTTTGTTGATTTGCTCAATATTTTTACTGCTAGCCAGCTGACTAGTTGCAAGTTTAGTGACTAAATCTTCCAAGTTAGACTTTTCTCCTTAATGGGCATAGATTGAACATTAGCTGGTAGTACTTTCTATTGAAATCCTGGTGGAAGATTAACCCTCTGTTCGTCTTGATTTTTCCAAGAGAAGTTTAGATGATTTCTGCACCCTGGATTGTAAGTATTAGAAAAATGATTGTTTTTTCCTTTGCAGAATCTACGAATGCTCAGCATTGGAACCCATATAATTGATTTCAGTATCCCCTTCAATCATATGCACACATGTGTTAGCAGTATGACCCAAACCGTCGCATGCAGGGCATAACTCTTTAGGAAGATTAGAAGTATCACTCAGTTATTGGAAAAGGAAGTCAATGCATTGATTTATCTTCTCTAACTGTGCAAACGCATCATGGTGAGAGTTAATTTCATTTATAGGTACTCTACTACCTCGTACTCCCTTTTTCCTAATCTGAGTTATCACTTGGTCATAAATATTCATCATTTCATTAGATGTTAGATTACCATCTCTTATAGCAATATCCACTAAAGACTGGGATGTAAAGCACAAAACATTATAAAACAGTTTGGCAACCATCATATCATTAAACATATTGTGTGGGCACTCATGCAAGTAATCCGTAAATCGATCCCATGCTTCATAAAAAGGCTCTCCCTCCATTTGTGAAAAGAGATATATTTTATCCCTCAAATCTACAGTTCTCTAAGAGGAATAAAACTTAGCAATGAATATATCGTAGATCTCTTTCCATGATGTCAAGGAATTTTCCGATAGATTTAGGATCCATTGTTAAGCATTATCCTTTAAGTAAAAATTGAAGCATCTTATTTTAAGTTCCTCTGAAGTCAGACCATTTGGAGGAAGTTGGTCAATCTTATTAAAGAAGTCCTTGAGAAACCCTAATGTGTCTTCGCCTATTCGCCCATGAAATTGTAACAATGAGATTAAGTGAGTTGTCCTAAACTCGTAATTATTTGCATGTCAAATAACCTGATATAGGATGGACTATTATAAACTACAGGCTTATCAGCATCCCTCCAAAGTAGATTAGTTTAAACTCGAGTAGGCACTACTTCATTAGCCATCTCGAACTTCCATCTATCTCGGTTTTCCTTGCAAGCACATTCAATTTCAGGATTAATAGTAATCAACTCAGAAGTACTATTAAGACATTTGGGTTTTAATAACATAAAGTAAAGAAGTGAAGAAAAAAAAATTTTAAAAAAGGACTAAAAATAAAGGATTAATAAATATGTTGACCTCTTCGGTAACGGAGCCAAAAACTTGATCGAGTCCTATAAGTATATAGGGTCGATCGCAGCAATAAATAACCCAAAGTATTCTGAGGTCGTACTCAAGGAAGGTTATGAAATCTATTAGTCCACAAATTTTAAATCCCAAAAGAAAATAATGATTGAATTAAGAAATCAATTTAAAAAGGAAGAAAATAGCAAACAAATACAATGTATAAGTTTAATTAAGTCACTAGAAGTGTCAAGAGATCAGAGTTAGCCTATCGGGATAACTCAATTCACTTTTTATATTAGACTCTATACAATTATAGTGACAATTATTTTTATTATGTTATAATCATCTCTTAGCATATTAGTCCGTGTTTAATTAAAATTGAATTCGCTTTCACACAACCCACTTATCTAATCAAACCATGAAGTTACAACTTGAGTTACTATAAATTTTTTTATCTATCTTTACTCTAGTCATTTACATCTGTCTTCCTAAGTCTAGATTTACTTTTCTCCTTTCGGTTCTTGAAATTCACCCACAGATTAGATTCTATAGTGATCAATCAAAAAATCAATATTAAAATAAGGAAGAAAAATATAATTATAAAAATCATATATATATATATTTAAAGTTCAAATTTCATAGTCATAATTAAAATAATAGAATTGAGTTAATCCCAATCAGGCTACATCCCTACCTTTGACTGGAAATTTAGCAATTCATAAACTCAATTATCTCAACATAAATAAAATCCCAAATCATAAAGTAAAAACTACAAAAGGAAAAGGTAGAAAAAAAGAAATTCTAAAGTTGTTCTGAAACTCCCTCAATTTTTTGCTCTCTCTGTCTTCTAATCTCTCCTAGTTGCTCAAAAAACTTTAGAATCATGTTCTCTAGCCTCCAAATGCTCAATTGAATGTGTTTTAATGTTTCCTTCGTGTCCCTTTATATAGATAAAGTCCATAAGCCAATAAAAGAATGATAAGTCACGCAAATTGGCCTTGAGACACGTCAAAATACAAATATATATAAAATCCAACCAAAATCATCAATTAAACTCATACTTTTACATTATTTAAAGCTTAAATGTGAGTATTTTATAAATATAAAATAGACACATCATGAGCTTCGGTTCAAATTTGAACAGACTTGAGGCCAATCACCGTTGTTGAGAGATCTGAACAAGAGGAATTGGTGAAGTTTGACAACATTGATAATGATGCCAATGAAGTTCAACGGCATTTATGGAGTTCAATGGCTTTAACAACAGCGTGGGCAGCCATCGCCAAACTCCTTACCACACGTCCACCATCATAGTATCCTTGTCTGGTTTCTTTGCTTCTATGTTAATGGTGGCTAATCGGTGGTGGTATTGGGATGCCAATGAAGAAATGGATCGGCGGGGAAAGAGGGATTTATTTTTTTAGAATTTTTTGGGGGCATTATGGTCTTTTTATAATCCATTCTCAACAAGATTCATTTGCATACCAAACATATTTTTAAAACATTCCCATTCCTATTCCCATTTTCATTCCATAAAAAATTATTCTATGTACCAAACTGAGCCTTAATGTTTACTATTTAGTATGCATTGGATAGCTATTTCAATTTTGTTGGTGAAAAAAAATAGCTATTTCATTTTGTTGTTAATTGTCATGTATAATTTTCTATGAAAATGAAAATAACAATAACAATACTAACCTTATCTAATTAAATGAGGTTGAATATATGAAACATGTGATGTCATTAGAATTTGTAAAAACCATTTATTCAAATAAATTATTTATCAAAAGATGTCACCTTATGACCTATCTAAATATTCCTTTTGATATCCCTCTACGCCTTTTTATAGAAGTAAAGACTATCTAATCAACTATTCTCACTAGCTTCTCTTGTGATCTTCTTTCATTTATATCCAAACCAATTTAATTAATTTTCTAACATTTTTACTTAGATAGGTACAACTTCAACTTTTCTAGTATGTAATCATCTTTATCTTATTATTTTTATATAACTACACATTCATTTTAACATCCCCACCTCTGTTACCCTTATCTTATCGTATGTATCTTATGTTCTTGTTTTCTAAGCCAAACATCTATTTCATTACATCATCACTAGTCTTATGGAGTTTTATCAAAATGAATATACTAATAATAAAAACAGGTTTGACTATTCTAACGCATAACTTTGAATTTGTCATTTTCATTTCTTTTTAAACTTCCCAAAAACCATAAAGTTGTTCCCAATAATTTTCTTTAAAAAAATATGTTGAGGAAATAAATATTCAATAGGTAGTTTGCGTTTTGCACTAGTTAGTTATTTAAACTATTATATATATAAATAAAAATAAGTAGATTTTGGGGAAATTTGGAGTGCCAAATGACCACATCAATAATGATTTCTAATTGTGTGGTAAGATATTTTTTGTTTCAATCAGCCATTTATGTGTGTATTGTAATTCTATTTTCCTTAAATATCGCTGTTAATATATTTAGATGTTAATTAGGCATATAGTGATTGATTTCCCAAGTGGCATATTGATATCGAGTATTTGGTCAATTGAGTAATGTTGGTAAATTGCATATTTAAATTTTGAATCTTTTTGGAAATTATCCAAACTAGATTGTGATATACCATACGATGCAAGGGACATATAAAAGTGAAAAAAATTGATTCTATAGAATATATAAATATATATATATATATATATAACATTAAGTTCATAAAAAGATAATGATACAAAATTTATGAAATTTGAGCAAAAAAATAAGTAAAAATATAATAGAATTAAAATATTTAAAATTTAAATATGAAAATACATTTATGTTATTTGAGAGGGAATGATAGAAGAAAAAATAGTTATAAGTTAAAAGTGTAAAGTGTTTTTTGTTACACATTTCATATAATTTGATATAATCAAATAAGGGAAAAATTAAATTAATAATAAGAGTATAAATAGAAAGAGAATAAAAATATGGGGAAACAACTTAAAAAAATATATATATATATATATATAATAAGGCGATTAGAGGAAAGAGATAATAGAAAATAAAAAATAGAAAAAGGTGAAAATATTTGGAGAAATAGTTTATAATATTTGATAAAATATAGAAAATTTAAATAAATAAAAATTAAAAGTTAAAAGTAAACAAAGTTAAAATAATTTTTTTTTAAAGAGAGAATATTAAAGAGCATGGAAGAGTGGGGGAATTAAAAGTTTAAAATAAAAAATGTTAATATAATTCAAGAAATAAAATATTATAGAAGTGGGGAAAGTAGGGGAGAATACTATTCATAAATACTTATAAAAAGTTTTTTTTTCATTCAAAAATATTAATATATATATATATATAGATTTATGCTCAAAATTTCTAATAAACAAACTGCATTATTATTTGGATCAATATGCAACTGTACATGATTAATTGTTTCACGTGATTGAGGCAACAGAGGTGCAAATGTCATGTTGGGATGATGGGATGAAGCTTTTTGTCGTCCATCATAGAGCCATGTTACCATATGATTTGGGGTTACTTTATAGTAGGTAGAAGATAATTCCCTATTATGTTATCATTGTAAATATATGACTATAAAATATAGTTAGGGTTAAAGTCTATGTGAATGTTGAATTATATCTACCAAAACTTCTATCACGCATAATCAATTATATGTTGTTGTATCCTGTTTATACAAAAGAAATGGTTTGAAAACCTTAATTATTATGTGAATGGGAGGCCAACAGAAACAATTCCCAATGTTGTGTATAAAAAGTTTCAACAATTTAGTTTAATTATGTTTTCTTCTAAATAATACATTTTATATATTTTGATTAGGACCCTAAGATCAAACTAATTTTTTTAACATTCACTTAGAATTTAAATTTCTTGCTAATCATTCTAGAATTGACCCATGCATAAAATGGGTGCATTACTAATTATCAGTAAATGTTATTGCTTTTTTCGTTTCTCTTGCCACTATTATTGTGTTTAATTAGTTTGGTGTAAGGCTGCACAATAATACCTGAGGCCCAGTTGGCCGGATCTAACTCGGCCACATCGAGGTAACTGAGGTCGACCTAATTTTTAAGTCGGGTCGGAGTTCAGGTCAAGTGTTGTTGGTGCTGTCTAACCTTACCTATATGTATTTTTTTTATTTTCAATTATTTTATATATATTAATTAATTTTATAGAAATTTTATTCTTAATGTATCTAATATAATACATTTACTATATAAATATTATAAAAACTTTTTATGATTTTAATGTTTCAATATTTTTAAATTTTGAATTGATTTTTTAACTTAATATTATGTAAAAATAATATATAATGGTTAAGTATTCATAACTTTAAAAATATTATTTTTAAAAAAAAATATTTTTAGATATAAATAAGTATATTTTTATTATTAAATAAAGTTATTTTTTATTTTTTCTAAATTTTTTAAAAAACTACTTAATATAAGACTAGCCCATTACTTAGCTCAATACTTAACTTGGTATAGCCTAAGTGTCACAAAGGGTAAGGGTCAAGTCCCACTCAACTTCACCCATGAACACCTCTAGCTTGGTGTACCAAAATAACATTGAAAAGAGTTACAAATACGGGTTGTCCCTTTGATAAATTGCATTTTCCAACACATACAGTTGTGTTGAACATGGACTATTTTCTTTTATGTTGGGTCATTTAAAATTTAGATTTGTACATTTTTATAAATTGAAAAGATATTTACAAATATCTTTTAATATCGAATTTAATTTTTTAATACTAAAAGTTATTTTCAAAAGATTAATTTTGCCTCTTATCTATATTTCTACACAAGTTCTCAGAAATAAAATTTAAAAATTCAATTTCATAATCTTTAAACTAAAAAACAAAACAACTCATTTCAGAATTTAACAGTCATCATTTAATAGCACTTCTATGGTTCGTCAATTAATAGCACGTATACATCCCTCATACACAATTTTCCATCTATTGCTGAGTCTTTTCTATTTGGAATTTTATAACAACTACAGAAAAATATAACAACATTATGAGAATAATAATCTCAAGTGTTTTCTTTGTTCTTTTGAAAATATTGCAAATATTTACTAATTTCGAGGAGTTGCTTTTCTTTCTTTGTTTGTTTTGCTTTTGTTTTTTTGTTTTTTGCCATCGAGGACCTACTTTTCAACTCCACATGGAATTGATTCATAATGAATTTCTATCACGGATACTACCCATGACCATGATGAGTTATAATTATTAATTATATTGATATTAATATTAATTAATGAGAGAATGGAAGTGCGTGTCAAATAATTTTTTAAAAAATAAAAATAAAAATTACTCTCCCAATTATATTATAAGGCATTTTCAATATTATTGATAGAAAAAATCACATTTGAAAAAATGATCAAATTTAAATTTGATAATACCCAAATTTAATCTAATAATATTAGATATCAAATAAATAATTGTCAAAAAAAAATGAGGAGTGGGTTAGCATAATCATGACCTCACAAGAACAGATATTTTAAACATTATTTCGGTTCATGATAAAAAGTAAGCAAAATAATAATTTTAGTAATTTATACAATATACCTAATTTTTTCCCTTTATTGATGAATAACTAGATGTGAGCTCGATATGAAACTTAAAGGCTTGTAGATAACACTACCTGTAATAAAATTTAAATTTTATACTAATATATTAAGACACTGATCTTGATTTGTTCTCTTAATTCAATAAGCATCAAGTGTTGAAAGTGTATACAAAAGTTTTTTTTTTAGCATCAATGATTAAATATCTTCTTTGAATATTATTAATTATTAATAAAATCAGAAGTGAGTTTTGTATATTACATAAATTTTGAGGTGAACTACACTATCCATAATTAATAAGTAGTGTGATTTTATTGGCAGAAAAAATAGTGCGGTGTTTATAGAAAAAATTATTTAATGAAATGAAAATGCTAAAGAAATAATTTTATAAATAAAAATAACACTTGGTTCTGTTGGATAAAAAATAATCATACAAACATACAGTGTGTGTGTATGCCTGCTTGTGTGTTATAAAAATTAAATGTATTTAGCAAGGATAAAAAAACTGGATGGGGCATTGAATCAATTAAAGCACTGGTTCAAGTTTCAGTGGTTCAACTGTGATTCAACCGAAATTAAATCGGTGGTAATCAATTTAATAATTTTTTAATTTTATACATTATATAAAAAATAAAAAAATATTATTAATAAGTTTCACAACCTAATATTAAAATTTAAATAAGTTAATATTTATTTGTAAATATATTTTAAATTTAAAATAGTCAATTAATATTTTTTCTTATTATTTGTTAAGTAAATTTATCATTATTAATAATTATGTATCATAATAATGCTTATACAATATTATAATATAGAAATAAAAAAATTACACAAAAAATAATGATATTTAGTACTAAAAATAATGTTATTTTATTTTTTAAAAATTAAAAAAATGTAAAAAAATTTAAAAAATTAGAAAATAAACCGGTTTGACTAGTTCAGCACCAGTTTGATCGGTTTTCCTCCGGTTCTCACTGATTCTGTAAAGGGACGATCGAGATCTATGACCGGACTGGACCTGGCATCGGTAACCGGTCAAACTGGCTAGTCCAGACTGATTTTTTTAAAATTGGTATTTAGTATAAAAAATGAAATATATTTCTTGTATGATACCAAACAAACAGTAAAAATATTAATTCAAGTCAAACTAAAGAGTAAGGGCCCGTTTGGTTCTCCATTTTGTAAAATTAAGTTAAGATAAATGAAGTTTGTAAAAATGAAGTTTAGATAAAGTAAGTTTGTTGAAAGTTGTTATGTTTGGATATTCTTTTTGTAAAAGTAAGTTTGACAAAAAATCTGTTTGGATGATAGGGGTTAAAAGTACTTTTAGATATATAATATAGATTAAATTTGTTTCTCCTTTTTCAAAACCCACGTTTTGTTAAAGGAAAAGTAACTTTTCTCCTCCTTTTCCAAAACTACAGTTTAACCTACTTTTCATTTTTCAAAAAGTCAGTTTGTGTTTCATCTGTGTTTGGCCAAACACATCTTTTAGAAAACTATGGTTGAAAACCATGGTTACGTTTTGCAAACATGGAACCAAACAGGCACTAAAAAGTGAAAAATAAGATAGGACATTTTTAGGCGCACATGTTTTTAATAAATTTTTTGAGTGCACATTTTGATCGCATATATATTTTTTATGAATAAAAAAGGTCTAAAACTAAACACAACTACAAAAGATCAAAAGGAAAATAACTCCCAAAAGACAAGATTGAAGCTAAGTCCCCCATATAAGCGGAGATCCCATCAATAAAAACTCTGATGAGCTTATGAGTGGCTCTGAGTGCAAGGTAGCCAGCAATGCCATTAACACATTTTGATCAAATACCGCATAAACACATGTACAAATATAATACTAAAATGACTAATTAACAACAACAAAATATAAAACTTCGCTTGGCTATGGAAACGTGAATGGATGAAAAGGATTAACAAAAGAAAAATGAGAGATTTGACCCCAAAACCATGTCTCTTAAAAATTAAGAAGGAATTATCTTTGAAAAAAAATATTTGTGTAGTTAGTTAGTAAATTTTATATTAAAAATGAAAAAAGGACCAAATTCTAAAAGCACCCCTGTGCTCTAGCCTCCAAGCTTAAAAAGACAGTTGAAGACTATTGTTCGAATGAAGAAGGATTATGCCTTTACTAATTAGGGTTGCCATGATAACACAAATTCAATTTTAAAAAATTATTTCACATATAAATTTTCTTACAAATTATAAGATCAGTAGAAGACTTTATAAATATCTATCACTATACTAAATAATTTGATGCAGACTTCCTCGGAACTGTTCAATCTAAATATTATATTGGAAATCACATAAGAAAATAGTTAGAAAAATATATAAGAAGATAATCTAGGCAGACAATTATTCTAACTAATTATGAAACTTAATAATAAATCTCAAAATTAGTCTCAACTAGTCGAGAAATTGGAACGTATGTTAAACTCAACTCAATCGGCCTCTATTTAATAATTTTGGCCATCATCAGTTATTAAATTTGAATTTGAATTTGAATTCAAACAAAGATAAAGATAAAGATAAAATTGTGACTGAATTTATCCCTTATTCCCTAAAATTACTCAACTAACGATATCTTCTCTTGAAGATAAAAATCACACTCAGTTAAGATATATTTAATTAAATAAATAATATAAATATATAATTTCAATAACTTCAAATACTAAATATTAATTAAATATATCTAACATTCTCTCACTTGATCAAATCTTGATTTATCAGTTGATATATCAAGGAATATTTAAGCAATACTACAATAATCATAGCAGTAGATTCTCATAAATTGTAGGTGTTATCTTTCATGTATCACAAGTAATATCTTTACTTCATGAGAAATTATCTTTATAAATAAATATCTAAGGTTTATTCGATTCCTAAATTAATGTTTATCACTTTTACCAAAATTGTATACAATATATATATTGATAGGGGTGTGCATGGGCCGGGTTGGGCCGAGCTTCACCCCCGCCCGATGCCCGGTCCGTGCACACCCGGGCTAGGCCGGGTTAGGTACCAGGCCCTGCCGAGCCGGCCCGGTACCACATGATTTTTTTTAAAATATTAAAAATAAAATAAAAACTAACTTTATGTATCAATGAAAAAATTTTAATAATTAATATAAAAGTAGATTTTTTTAAAAATATAATGTTATGATAGAAATTAATTTTCTTAAAACTTATAAATATTTACAACTATACATTATTTTCATATAATATTAAATTAAGAAATCAATTTAAAATTTTAAATAAAATTAAAATATCAAAACCTTACAAAGTTTTTCATAGTAATCAAATAATAAATGTATTATATAAGATATATAGAAAAAATCTTATAAAATCAATTAATATATACAAAATAATATATTTTTTTAAAAAATATATATCTATATATAATTTGGGTTGGGCCGGACAAAACGACCTAACCCGAAGCTCGGCCCAACCCGAAATGAAGCCCGACCCGGTTGGCCCAATATGACCGGGTTGGACCGGGCCACGGGTTTTTTGCACAGCCCTATATATTGAGATGATGAACTACAACACAAATTTTGTCTCTTAAGCGTACCTCATTTGGATCACCACAATCTGATCTCACATGACGAGTATAATCCTTTATATTCTTTAATTGCATGCTCTTAATCAAGAATCTTCTCTTTACATGTTATATGATCATTTAACTTTATATGGTCAACACACTTTTTTATGAGTTCAAACAAATCTTCAATTTGAAACCCACAATGAAATTCAACATCCTCATAAACTTGTCTCTAAATAGAGATAAAATACAGCATTCATGGTGAAAGTAAGCAATCATTTATTGCTTAGCAATCTTGCACCTTCCATGACACAACTTGTTCATCTATCATTAGAATGTGACCTACTTTACTAAATTGAACAAATGCAATCATTTCCTAATTATTAATCTTTTATATATAAGCATGAATTTCTAGTATTCTTTGTAATATATCATTTATTATCCAAGCTTAAATTGCTTTTGGAATCTTTATAATATTCCTTTTAGAAAGACTATGTCAATTTATGTACACATTATGCCTCTGACTACTAACATAAAATGAATATTCTTCTCATCTCTTTTCAAATTTCATTAGGGACACATGACAAATATAGGTGTCACATATGGCTAATAGATCTTTATTCATGAATGTTTAAGTGCTTAAAAATACAAATTGCTTCTGATAATTTCAATAATCTTGAGAATTATCCCTTTATGTGTCCTTAAAGACACCTCACCTATATCTTTCATATCAAAACTCTTGAACAAGATTATTCTGCCCTTTATGACACCCCAAATCACCAATCATAAGCAATATATCATCTACTAGTAAAATTAAATAAATAACTCAACTCTCAATCTAGTGGTATAAACAAATATCCATGATGCTTTCAATGTTATCTAAAAAATGTGATCACATCATAACACTTCAACTACCACTACCATGAGACATATTTAAGTATTGTCTAACTAAATTCTCCTTGACATTGATTAAACCCTTCATATTATTTCACATATATATCTATCTTAGAATCATAATGAAAGTAATAATTTCTACAATATTCCAATTTAAATAGGCATACAAAATCATGAAGATATAGGAAGAATTATTTATTAATACTGGAGAAAATCTCACTATTATCAATCTCTTCCTTTATAGAGGAAACATTTCTCAAATAATCTTTAATTTGTTGTATATGATATTGATTAGTGAATCCCTTTTGGTCTTAGAAACCCAATTTTTTTCTTTGCCCTACTACTAATTTTACAAATTTCCAAATATTATTTGCTTTACGATCTCTTATACCTATTATGAGATCATATCTTAATTTGGAACTTATTTCATGATATGTGAGAATAAATGGGCTTATTCCTAATGTTTGTGTTCTAATCAAGTTTCTTAATGTACACTATGTAGTTACTAAGGGTTGCCTTTAATTCTCAATTATAATTAGTCATAATTCAATTTACCGTTAAGACTGAAGTTGCATAAGAGTTCCATACATCACTATTTTGAGATGTCTCTTATTCTTTATGAGATTTTTTTTTCAGTAGTTGGTAGGATTCATAATATTGATACTCTTAATTTCCCGTATGATGAATTAAGATTTCAAAAGTTTATTATGTTTTGCATTCACCTTATAAAAATAAGTTTAATGTAAAACAAGTGTTCCACCATAATTAGTGAATTCATTCATCCATATGTGATCATTCTTGATGAGTTTATCACATATTTGATTACTCCCACTAATTATGACATTTTTCAATGAATTTGGCATTCTTAATTTCTACACATTCTATATGTGATAAACAATATAGCTTTTATCCTTTAAACTTATTTGTCTTTTCATCCAAATATACAATGACAGCCTTGAGCAACAACTTCTATTCACTTTTATCTTTACAAAACAAATCTATGAGAGTGAATTATTTAAATTAAGATTCTAATCTTATAAGTTTCAAAAAGATGTATTCAATTACAAAAAAATGTTGAAACTTTATTTTAAATCTATATTGTTATCTTGAGTGAATTTGTCCATTACTAGTGTATTTATAATGATATCCATTTCTTTAATTAATCTCATCATATTATGTTGTTTATCAAATTAACTATCTACCTTTGCTTTACATTCTCATTAAGACATCAAATGCCTTATCATAAAGCAAGTAGTATATATAAAATGTGAAAAATCAACAATAAAAGAGAATGAATCATTCTAAACGATTAGAACACAAATACAAAGATCATACATTAGTGTGTTAATATCTAGCAATTAAATTCTTCAAAGCATATATGCTTGCTTAATCTTTAATGTAGATCATATATGAATTAGAGTTAATTAGACTTTGTAATAAAATAATCTCATTTTTTATAAGTCTTGTTAACTCTTTTTAATGAAGACATTAATATTCTTCTTAACTACATAATAGGAAAAATTCTTATTCATGATATGCTTTAGCTAGATGAGATTTAAAAATCACTAAAGATAAGAGTATAACTATTATTCTCTAATAAGACCCTTTGATGAGGTAAATACACTTTATATGCCTCATTCTTTATGGTTTATCCTTGTAACTAAATACTCCCTTATTAAAATCTCACTTTTATCCAAATTTGAGCTCAATTTTTCCACATATATATTCCATAAATATTTATTATATATATCTTCTTATGTGTGTCATGAAAAATCTATAATGACTCATAGATATATCTAATTAAGAATCGTTTGCATTAAGATTAATGGAGATATCTTATCTTGAGAGACTTAGGTTAGCAATTATGTCTCTCATTTTTATGGTATGTTGTTACATACTTTCGGTATCTATTTGCTTAATGGAGAATTACTTTATAGTTAGAACACTAGATGGTGACTTATATCATAATTTCATCCATTGCTTATAAATGAATTTTGACATCCTCAAATCAATTATGTACCCAAATATTTAGTTCCGCATTGAGATTTTATTATTATTGTATTGAAATGACTGTATCACTCTCATCATTCATACAATATTATCTCATATTAATATTAATGGGCATCGGAACTTTAAGTCAAAATCTCTCATAATCAAGGATTTTCTCCTTTAGTTTCTATAATTATCCCTAATCAAACAACAATTTAAAAAATGATAATAACACTGCAATTTTAGGATTCAAGTCATGCTTACATCAAGTATATATATAAGGCAATCATCAATCACATTTAAAATGTATGCTTACCAATGTAATACATATAAAACATAAATTATGTATCACTAAAATCTACTTGTGGGTGAAGATTTCAGTATAGCATGAACTTATGTATCATTTATAATGAAATTAGAAAGCATTCATACTTCGTAATACCTGGGGGCTACTTAAAAAATATAAGACAACTTATATTTCATCCTAATTAAGTATATATTTAGAAGTATCTACTTATAGGTAAAGACATGTTATAATTATATACTTAATTAAAATTGATGTTTTTAAGTTCTTATGTGATATTTTTGTTTATTAAAAGAAATAAAAAATGCATATATTCAGTTATGTAAGGATAATGTAACTACTCTCTAACTATATATGCCAGTCACAAGACATCCAAAATTAAAAGAATTATTTAATTAATTAATCAATTAAATCAGATATATGACTTTTTAAATTACAATTCTCCTTGTCTGTTTAAATTATAAATGCGTAATGTTTTGCCCAATTAACTTAATAAAATTATAATGCACTTATATTCTCTAAAATCCATGGGTTATTTAAGAAATATAATATCATTCTATTTAATCATAATTAAATGTACAATTATAATTATTTTCATGTGAGTAAAAATAAATTACAACTACATATATGATTAGAATTAATATTTTAAATTCATATGCGATTTTATTAAATCAATAATGCATGCGACAATTATAAATTATTCATTGACTATTTAATTAAATGCATGCTAATAATAAATATCATAAATTATGTGTAATTAAAATCATATATATGCATCATCATTATGATAATTTACATAATTAATTTAATTAACCATACAAGCATGTGATTAAATAATTAAACAAATTCTCCCACTATTTTATTTATTTAATATGCCCAACAATTGTTTAAAATTAATTTTAAGCTAATAAATAACTCAATTATTTTGCAAAAACTAAAACAAGTGTTATAATTGCTTAAATATAATTTTTGAAATTTTAGACAATTAAATAACACAAAATAATATTGTGCAAAATATTTTATTAGCCCAAAAATTAATTTTCTAAAATCGAAACTATTGAAATAGTACAAAAAATATATGACCAACAACATTTATGATCCAATATTCATATATGGTTCAAAACAAATAAAAACAACCAATTGGATCCAATCCTAAAATTCTGGAAATTCAAACAATATAAATTTTAGCTTAAAATTTAAACACAAAAAAATCCCAAAATAATTTCCAAAAAATATTACTCCCTCCAGTTTTATATATATATATATATATATGATCTTTTGTCCTGGTCCTAAATATAAAATTATTTACAATATACGAAATAATATTTATTATACATTTCCAGAAAAATGCCCCTATTTAATGTATCTAAAGAGAAAGAAAGAGAGATTAAATAAGGGTAATTTTGAAAAAATGTTGAGATTTTCGAAGAAATTGGGGTAGTTAATTAATTTTAATTCTAATTCTTAATCCACGTGATTCGATTAAAATTATTTTATATTAATAACAAGAGGAAATATAAGAAAAGATGGCCCAAAAATATATTTAATGTAAATCTGTAAAATAGAGAAAAATTTTCCAGAAACAAGTTTTTCCGGCCCTCATACACAAGCCGAGTCCAAAAATAGCTTCTGAATTTTTTTTTTTTAATTTCTTGCAATCCAAAAGCCAAAAGATTACTCTAGGGCATAGTATATATCATCGCATATGATCATGGAAACCAATTATCCAAATAAGTTTTCACAAGGCTGCGGCTATTTTCTCAAATCGAAAACAAAATTTTTCCACAGTGATGGTTCTTTCGCATATGAGAACAGCACAATGAATCATTATTTCAATTGGTCAAAACATGTTCTTAATCACCGATCAGAAAAGCAACTAATAGTTGTACTTGATATCAATTCCAATTCCATGGTTCCCAAATTTCATAATTGAAATATTTGCCCATACTCATAAAACCACACCAATCATACAAAAAACTAGAAACGTGCTAACGCACGAGTTATAACGCATGGGATTGAAATCAAATATAGTAAATAGATTTATCATCTTTGGATTATTATTTAGGTTAAAAACAATATAACTTAATGGAATTTGATTTTTTTGCTAGAAATTAATAGAGTTGGATTACAATTTTGCTTACTTTTAGCTTTAATATATATTTCCTACCAATGTAAATTATATGCTATTCGTCATGTTAAAGAAGTTTGATGTGGATGTTTAGAACTTTTTTTCCACAAAAAATACAAATTAGTGATTGCAGATTAAAAGTGTTTATACTAAAAAAGTTTAAGTTGGATGCTTGACAATATACGTAGATGTTTTGTAAGACGATGATTTTAAGATAGAGTATATTAGTTGTAAAATTTATTAGTCATTACATTCGTTGACAAAGAAAGAAGAAAAGAATTATACAATAATTAAAAATGTTAGTTAGAATAATGCTATTGGTGAAAACTAATCTAAAAGAAATTAGAATTAATCAAGAAACTACCATACCTTATTGACTACTTCAAAAGAAATCAGAATCAACAATGCTAAACATCACCATGGAACTAATATTGCATGATTTATATGATTTTAAAGGAAATAGAAAATAATTATATTTGTATTTAAAATAGTTATTTAATTTTTATTCCTTTTTTTCCCCTATCATTTCTATAGACCATACATGTTTTTTTACAAAATAATTAATCATATTTTTTAATCAACAAAAGCACAGCACAGAAGGCATTTATACAAAACTGGAATTTATACAATTTTTTTTGTCTAAAGACAATTTTCAAACCATATATGATATACGCATGAATGTAATTTAATAATCGATAGTTCCATAGAACTTAGGATAAAGCCAAGCAGAGAACGTAATTTGAAGTTTGAGAAAGAGATTTTAATATATCATGGTGTAAATTCCCATCCAACTCCCAAAACTGCAATGAAGAAATCACTTGAAAGAATCCTAATTGCCAAGGTGATATGTTGCAATGTATCTCACAAGTCATTTTAAACAAAATTCCAGAAATACAAAATTTAAGTTTATTCTGTTCAAGTTTCAATTGGAGATATTCTGAACATTAGAGTATAAAATAACTAGTAAAGGAATGATGTCTTCACCACAAAAAATTGATGTCTTCCTTCTAGTATACGAGAAAGAAATTGCCTGAAGCAATATGCAGGTTATGGAACCTTCAGCTTTAGTGTTACTTATATAACCTAAATTAATGCTTTTCTTTCTATATCAAGGCAAGATGAAGGACAATCCAGTAGTTATAGCACCACAAAGCAAAAGAAAGAAGAAAATGAACTGTGAAGGCAAATGAGTCTTATTTGGGAGAGGTAAGGTGCTCTACCAACTACTAACCAGATCCTTACACGAAACTCTCTCCTGGTGACCTCACATCCCTCTTACATGAAACAAAGTTAGTTATATTAGGAATCCCCCTATTTATCCCTGCACTTACTTGATTTCCCAAGACCCTTCCCTTTTTCTATCTGATACAAACCTTCCCTATATTGGGCTGGCCTATGCCTCTTCAGAGTGCAGGTCAGGCCCTCTTTTCTATTACGCTCATAAGTAGTACAATGCTTAAGTACTAGATTACTTGCACCAAAACTAGATAGAGAAGTCAAATTGAGTATGTATGAAGGAAGTTGCATTATGTGAGCAGTAAATCTCTACAACCAAGGTACCAGTCCATGCTTTTGCCCATTTGCAATGTAACTTCAGAAGATGGTGAGTTATCTCTTGTAACTTAAGATATAATTTGTATAGAATTGAGGACAAGAATAGGACCTCAATTTGGTCATCCTCCACTTCTCCATCCCAAGCATCCATGCCGACATAAGGAAATATGAAGGTTTCTGCAATAAATGACATTGTCACAAAGACATGCCTAGAGAATATTGACCAAGTAAAAAATCACAAACCTTGATTGTAGAAATTTCTGAAATCATAAAAGATGGATCAATTTGTACCTGGTTGTGACTCTTGAAATTTCAGTCACATTATGCCATGGATAATGCGACATTAGTATTCCATGCACAGAGGGACACAGTGAGGATCCCAGTTAGTTCTAGAAGTTGCAGAAAAAAATGCAATAAAGATGGATTGGAAGAAAATAACTTAATCTGTAGATAAAATAGACTGTTATTATACGCTGAATAAAAACAATTTTGGCCAAAATCTCGTTCTATAAAGCCCCAAATTACCAATCATTAATAATATTATTATTTATTTTGCTGAATTCAAATCACCAAGTAAGGTGTTGTCTCCCAGAAGTTCAGGTTTAGTTCACTTCTAACTACTAAGCATAAATTTAGCTATTTATGAATTAACTAAATCCATAACCAGATTAGTCCTATGGCAGGCAAAAGTGTGTACTTCTATGTACCTCTGACAACGTGTAGGAGAGGTAAGCCATTAAAACCATCAATGCTATTTCACAAACACTTGAATGTTTGCAGAAACATGTAGATACAAATTTATTAAAGTGTGAAATGGATGAGATTACAATGGAACGACAGGAAAAAGGGCATGTAACATAGCTGGTAGTTATATTTTTCACCTGTATTATGCTATAGTTTTGGTATCAAGAAACCTCTGGGCAACAGGCCAAAGGACCTTTTTGAAGCCAGTACCAGCATTGATGATATACAATCGATGTAAAATCTATAAATATTTAGGAACAAAGTTTATATAAATTGGAAGCAAAGCATTGAAAATCAACTAATTTGAAAAGGGAACAGATAGAAACCTCAAGATAGTAACTGTTATCTATTCTTATCAAAGCGGCCAATAGAATGACAGCAGTAAGGGTGAAATTTTCCATTCCCTACATCACGATATCACCAAAATTGCTAGTTTAATGTAGTGTGAACTACAAAGCATACAATGTGGAAAAAATAACAGAAATATACAAAAACTTAGTCCTGTAACACATTACTTTGCTAAAGTTGTTCCAGTTCAGTGCAACATAGCAATCCTTATACATCCAATTAATACAGAGCTACTTAAGCAGCATAAGTAACTGAATAGTTAAAAAATGTCTTAGCTACATAAAAGGTCAGCGCCATTCAATTTAGAACGTGGTAAACTTGAGCTAATAGCAAAGCAAATGAAGTCAACAAATTGGGTATAAAGAGAAAGTTACCAAAACAGAAGTTGGATTTCATTAACCTAATAGTTTCCAATTTCTACTTAGTTGTTCCATAGATATCCGGTCAAAGCAAATAAAATAGTTATCCAACTTCTGTGAAAATGATGTCACTTGAACTTTTAAAATATACTTGAGTTCTTTACCCATGCTAAAGCAGTACCAAAACCCCCCACAAAAAGTGTAATAACCCTCCTGGGAACATAACAATTTACTAAGAAGCATGTGTGCGCTACCGTATTCGTACAAGGCAAATACAAGATACCAAAATGAATAGGTAATAAATATTAAAGAAATCCAAAATTCACTGTTGCCATTTAAATTTTAAATGGGCCTAATAAATAGATCAAATACATCCAAAACTGCAATAGATTTGATTAACTTCAGAGGAACCAAAATTTATACACCAAAAACATCAATTGAGTGGTAACAGTTACAAAGGAAGCTTTTTATCTGTGATATAACAATCCAAAAGAAACAGTCACCAATTGCACCATAATATTATATATTGCAGCAGGATAGATCACCATCATCATAACTATCTTACTCCCCATAGAAAAACAAAAATTGATTTGAACTATAACAGAAGTCATGGTGTTTGGATTTCATTAATCGGGTAACATGTGAGCATGCATGAATAAAGATTGGCCTTAAAAATAACATTTTTTCTTAAGTGTGTCATGAGAAAATAATATTTCACGACTGATTTTGTTGATTCATCCTCCTTCTCTTCACTCCCTCTATCTTCTAAAACTGATAAGTTGGTAAATTTATTCTAAGGCATTAAAAACTGGATCGATAATTGAATTGATCAAGATAGTGGTTCAAGGTTCAATAGTTCAACGTGATTAAACTATAAATTAAATTGATAGTAATAAAATTAATAATTTTTGCAATTTTTTATGTTATGCATTATTAAAAAATATCATTAATAAGTTTCATAACATAATTTGAAATATAAATAAGTTAATATTCATTTATAATCATATTTTGAATATATAATAGTCAACTAATATTTTATTTTCATATTATTTGTTAAGTAAATTTATTATTATTAATAATTATAAATCATAATAATACTTATACAATATTATATAATGTTAAAAGAAACAATTTATACAAAGATAATGCTATTTAGTATTAAAAACAAATTTTAAACACTAAAAAAATTTGAAAAAAATTAAAAAAACTGATCGGTTCAAACCACTTTTCACCGGTTCAAGCTCGGTTTAACCGGTTCTTGAACAATTCTCACCAGTTCTGTGACCTGCCAATTTTGTTCTTCTTCCAGATCGGACCTAGCATCGGTTCATATTCAAACTGACCGGTTCAATTCAGTTTTTTGTACATAGGTTTATGCATATCAGTGCACATATATAGATTACCATTCGTCTCTCTAAGAACTCTAAAGACAACATTACATACCAAGTGCTAATTTTATATTGTAAGAAGCTAGAGACATCAACAATTTTTTGACAGAAACATAAATAAGTAAACAGGCAAGCCTATACATCAAGCTTAAACTTTTAAAACCCATAGCATTTCAATGGCAATCAGAAAATGTCATTGCATTTCATAAGAACAGGTGTACAATTTACCAACATTTCTGCACATGTGAACCTTTTTGCCTTTTCTTCAATCACCAGTGAAGTGAAACCCGAAGCAATTTTGTTTCTCCACTAATCAACAACTAAGAATTTAACATGATCCAAATCTCCTTAATCTAGCCAAAATGAAGGGCTAATTTCCATTCAGCAAGCAAGGAAGAAAAAAGGAATGCAAAAAATGTGTGGTAAAAGGCAGAAGAAGCAGTTTTAGTGTCTCTTGCTCCAAACAAATACTCTAACCTTCCAGCTTTTGTGTGCACAAATTCCTGATGTATTTCTGCCACACACATCAAATCCTTAGTCAAAAATAATGCTATTTATATGTAAGAAATGAGTTATGAAACATATGAAGCGGAAGTGCCAAGGCTATCCCAGCTCATCTGTGTTTCATTAAGCCATTAGAGCATAAAGTTAAATTCAGCACAAAAAAATAAAAGGAAAAAAATAAAATAATATCTGTTTGCACCACCTTAACATGCTAATCTACTTTTTGCTTTATAATACAATAGACTCATCAAATATGCCAAATATTTCTATTTAGTAATAGTGAACTTAAAACAATACTCAATCAGTAACTTCCTATCCTTCATAGACCAGGCTTGCTCTGTCCTGATTATCATTAGCCATGTCAGCAATTCCACCACATTTGTGCTTTCTGAGTCATTAGAGGCATCACATTTCCTACCCATGCATTAAGTTCTTCCCTTTCATTGTTCATGGGTTTACCAAGGTCCAATACAATTCCAAGCACTAACATGACCGGGAAATAGCAAGTAACATATGAAAGAGTATTAGAACTAATATTGTTGGATGCAATATTTGAAGGGACCTAAACTGTTTATGCCACTGACATCTCCCTCAGTTGTGCTCACCCTTATTTCTGCAGGAAAATACAACTGCAAAAACAATCAACACTCGAAGGTCAAATTTGAAGGGAGCTAAAATGTTTATATGAATGGAAATGTAAATCAAGAAGTTAAATCAAGATGCATTGTAATTTTCAACCTCGGTTTTAATTCAATCAAGGAAAGCGTGTGTTCTAATGAATTTAGAACCAACCAAAAAAAGAGTACACAAAAAAAAGAAGAAGCAAATAATGCAGAGTCTACCCCACACAAAAAAGGAAAATAAAAAACGAAACATCCATATTTCTACAAATTACCCCATCCCAACATTCCACGAGTTTAGAGAGGGAGAGAGAGCGTGTGTGAATATTGCAACAAAGATGGAACCCATGTTTGCATATTTGCCTCTCTTATCAAGAGACATTGCTGGAGCACACCTCTTTTTCTACACAAGAAGACTCTATGTTGCTAATCCCATCCATCGCTCTAAGGAAAGAACCACGTTGAAACAAAGTCGTGCAGGTGAAGGAAAGCGTTCACCTTCTGAGAGTGAGCGTGATGAGCGAGGATGATTAGCACCTCCTTAGAAAGAGAGAAAAGCAACTATGGGAAGGGGAAGTTGTTGTGATTTTGTATCTCGAATAATCTATTTGCTCCTAAAAATCGGTGCATCCGGTGATGATCTCCAGTAGACGGCAGCACCAATTTCTTGGTGACGAATAATAAAAAGCAGAAGTTGAATCGTTCCTCGCTAGTGGGGTTGCACCGATTTGAGAGGAGGGAGTGATGGAAGTTAAAGCGAGAGAGAAAAAAGGAGATGAGGTGGAAGAAGATTCTGGATTGAAGTGAAGGGTCGAACTGGCTTGTCAGACAGGCCAGAATTCGCTTCTTGAGGAATCCTTCCAATCAAAGCTTATAGAAGTTATCAATTCATTATATTCTGATTAACCCATGAAAAAAACCCAAAAGCCCACATCCGCGTCCAGCCCGGACTGTACAGAAATGAATGACTTGGTAACGGATTGTTGGAAAAGTAGCCAAACACCAATTGTGGGCCATCAAACAGAGATTATAACTGGTTCCCAAATAGAATAATAAAAACAGTGCATCGATACTACTTCGTTCTTAATATAAGACCATTTTAATCGAATCACGCGAATTAAGAAAGAGAATTAAAACTAATTAACTACCTCAATTTCTCCGAAAATTTCAACATTTTTCCAAAAGTATCCTTATTTAATCTTTCTCTTTTTCCCTTTGGATACATTAAATAGGGACATTTTTTAGAAATATATAATAAATATCACCTCGTATATTGTAAAGGGTCTTATATTTAGGATCAAGCCAAAATGTCCTATATATAGGACCGGAGGGAGTATCTTTTTTTTTTTTTGGCTAAGAAACCGATAGTATCATTTTAAGGATATATAGATATGAATTATGCAGGTAATTAGGCTATGATGACGACAAATTTAATTTTAAATAATTATTTTATATATGAATTCTCTCATAATTATAATTATAAGGGTAGTGGGAGATTTTATAAATACTTTCACCATACTAAATGATTTGACGTAGACTTCTTAGGAGTTGTTCAATATAAATATTAAATTTAAAATCACATAAAAATATAGTTAGAAAAATATAGTTAGAAGAATAAGCAAGAAGATAATCTAAGTAAATAATTAGTTCAATTAGTTAAAAGACTCAATAAATGATCTGGTAATTAGTTTCAACTAGTTGTGAAATCAAAGCGTGTGTTAAGCTCAATCCAATTTACCTTTATTTAATAATTTTAACCATCATCATCAATTATTAAATTTATATTTGAATTTAAATTTAAATAAAAATAAAAATAAAATTATAACATAGTTTATCCGTTATCCTCTAAAATCACTTAACTAATAATACATTCTCTTAAAGATAAAGATCACACTCAATTAAGATATATTAAATTAAATAAATAATATACACATAATTTGAATAACTTCATATACTAAATATTAATTAAACATACCTATCATCCACGCAAGTGAAATTAGCATCACTGTGCACGGCTACGTTTGATTAAGACTAAGGAGAAGGATTTTTTATTTCATTTATATGATAACTTGAAGTATCAACTATCTAGTATATCTTTGCAATCATTATTCAACAACCATTTTCTCTATTATTAATTCTTATTTTACGATGATATATGACGCTTCATGCTAAAAAAAATCACTTTTTTTCATTTTATTATTTTGTCCGCCCTAGTCTATTATCCATACCAAATGAGGCTGAAGTCCCTTCCACAACAGTGCAAGTTTTTCAGTGTTATTCCACTTTCCTTGCTCAATGACATCTATTATTTCTATAATGTCGAGGATATATCAATATTTTGTCATATCTTTCATTTTCATTCGCACCTCTCCTTAATCCCGAACTTTCCTTTGTAAAATTAATAGACATAAGAAGAAGCTAAGCCCAGACAATTTTTTAATCAAATCAGCCAATATAAAAAATTATATTAAATTTTAACTAATTTGTATCCTGTCAAGCAGTGTTACAAGGCAGCAAAACTTTTTAATGAATTTTTAACACAGCTACATAGTTTAAATGACTTTTTTTAATAAGTAAAAAATTTAGATGAGTTAGATTTTAAGATCTTTATTAGGTTCAAGACATATTTCACAATTCAAAAATAATTTACAAAAGTACTTATAAATTATTTATTAATAATATTGATAATAGAATTTAAATTCAAGTTATTGTAAGATGTGAATCTCTTCCTTATTAATTGGACTAATTTTTATTAGCATAGCCCAAACATCTTTCAATGAAAGAAATTGCGGTCCATTATTTTTTTAACCAATTTTTATCCAATTAGATGGCCTTTAAAAATAATATATCCTTAATATTTGAAAGGAATTAATTTAGTTTAGCTGAATATTTTTTATTTGTGGTGTGATGTGATGTGGATGTTGTAGTAGTGAAGTAAAATTGGTTCAATTGTTCCCATAAAAGATTTTAAAAAAAATTGTTAACAGAACCGTATAACGAGGTCCAGGACTACAAGCGAACGAAGGAGACACGGTAGAATACCACAAAACCTAGGGGCAGCGAAGGTAAAACCGCCTTTCTCAATTCTCGTATACATTGCAGTAGAATAGACTCTGCGCAGTTCTCACTATATAAACACTATCCACCTCGGAAGGGGGCCAAAATTTGTGTAGAAATTACTTAAACTTAATCAAAGAGGCACCGAGGCAGCGATTCTGAACCTCACCTCGCTCTCCTTTCTTTTACAGTTCTCTGGGGTTCCGCTTCGATTCTCTTCTCGCTTTGCGTTCTTTTCTCTTCGAACTTCGGATGTGTATGCACCCAATCCCGTCCTCTCTCATCTCTCAGGTAACCGGTTCTCCGCTTGATGTAGACAAGTATATAGCAATATTGATATGTGCGTGTGAAGAGTATGATCTGTTTCTCAATATATCTTCCGAATTTAACCTTTTGATTCCGGTGTCATCTTTTTCCATCTATGTGCTTTTGATATCGGTTTACTTTATTTATGGATTGCCCTTTTTTTGGTTATTTTGAATTTTATTGTAATTTCTGTTGGACAGTTGTGAAGTTGAGGTGAGATGACGACCCTGAGATCGAGCTGGCCGTCGAGGCTGCGGCAACTTTTGTCCAGCGAGGGTGCCACGGGCCCCTCCGTCAAACTGGACTCTGAGCCGGTGAGTTTTTTGAACCTTATTGATGCATCATTTATACCCGCACTGCCCAGTTTATTAAATTCGCGATTAGTGTCTTAATGGATTAATCTCTGATTAATGAGTTAGTCTGTTAAGGTTTTCCTCACAATCTTAGTCATATGCACTAATAGAAAATGATCGGTTGCATCACTAGCAAGGCAATTATATACAATAAAAGCTTTACGTTCTGTCATTAGTTGTTTTTGTCGGAGTAGCTGTCTTACCATCTGCAATTTTTTGGCATGCTCAATCGGAAATGGCACCTGCCACTCTGAATGTAGATTTGACTTTTTTGAACTAAGTGGAGAAATTAACGGTATAGCTGTGCACTACAAGCATTAAATCTTATTTGCTTTAGATGTGCACTTAGAATATCAAATCGCCTGGAGAACTATTAGTGAAATGGGCTACTTGTTCAATCTGTCTTGAGAATCTTTACATATCCAAGAAAACTAGTACTACATAATAAGATCAAGTGGAATTAAATGGTTGAGGCAAGGCCGGGGTGCCAGAAAGTTTCTTGCCTCTAGTCATCTAGTGACCCTTTTGAGGGAGGCGAGGTGCTTGCCTTTTTCTACCTGAGTGAAGTATTTTTCATTTTGTTTTTTCAATCAACACACACAGACACTTTTTTTTCATTTAGTCACTTTTTAGATATGGTCATTTTATTTTTTAGTAGTCACATGTTACTTTATCTCTGTTCAGCTAAACTGGATGAGACACGTTATCTTCAGTTCAGTCCTTCATTGTCATACTGAGTCTAAAATAGAGCAATAAAGTTAGAGAGAAGGAGTAATGAGGAAGGTTCAAAATAAGTTATCTTCAGCTAAAGGTGAATGCATAAGATGCTTCTTATATGAAATTTGGATCAGACGATCAGTCACATTTCTTTTTACTGTCAACTTGAATCCTTTTCTGACTTATTATCTTTTATTTTTTTTTCTTTAGTTACGTAGTAGTCACAAGGCCTAGGGGTTTGTATTGGGGAAACAGGTGGGGTAGATATTGAACTCAACTTGAGCACTTAAGTCAAGGGAGGTGCCACTTGAGCCTAGGCATTATGATATTTTGGCTTGTTATCCTACTTAGTCTTAAAAATTTACTGTTTTATGTGAATTTTATTCTTGAGCAGTTAATTTATATGATACCAATGCATAATTTTTACTTTTATATAAGTCTGTTTCTCTTTTATCAAATTATGATCCCTTGCTTCTCTCGAGCAAGGGCTTTAGTGCCTCTTACCAGCAGAATGAGCTACTTGAGTTTCTCTGGAGATCGACTTGATTAGGAATTTGAATAATTGTTGAATGGAGAACAATTTGATATTATTAATGAGCTTCTGGTTGCCCTCTTTATTTTCCTGAGCAATTAATCAGTTTTAATTCTAGAAATGCATTTCCTTTGCATTGGCAATGAGCATTTTGGTCAGAAGAAAACACAATTGCAAGTTGTATAGTGATGATACCTTACTTCTTGGTATTCTCTGGTGTTTAGGTCAGATTATTGTAATTGCATTGATTTACTTTAGAGAATCCGTGCAATATGTGGTAAATCCCCTTTTTTTTTTTTGACTTAAACAAAAAGGGAGTGGTATATTCATGGTTCTGATTGTGTGTTTTCATGCATATGTACGTACAAATTCCAGGGGATGAAGTATAGCAGCTTTTGTCTTTAAATTTTTATATTATGTCTTTTTGTTCGTGGACTACTTTTGCTGCCAAGGTCCTTAGGCTGTTATCTCAAATTTTGGGTCCTTGAATATTCATGTTTCTGTATTATTAAATTAAATTCTTTTATTTCCTGTGCCCTTTTCCCCCCTAAATTTTTTGTCAAAATTGATCTGTGAGTGATCTTAATTTCAAATTTATGGTGTGAGGATTGCTTGAATCATGCCCAGTCCAAATTATTAGACTGACATGCATGTATGTTCATGTTTGTGGTTATATGTTTATTTCTGTCTGTATGCATACACTTAATGTTGTGATGGGGGACTGGATAAACTGATACCAAACTTGAAATTTAATCATTGTAATTTGTTTTTGTGCTTTTTGTTATTATTCTGTTCGTGTCTCTTTACCCAGTAAACTTAATGTGAACTTGGTGATTGATTGATTTCAGCCTCCTAAGATCAAAGCCTTCATTGACAAGGTCATACAGTGTCCATTACAAGATATAGGAATACCCCTCTCTGGGTTTCGGTGGGAGTACAGTAAGGTAATACAGTGCTAATTTTCCCACGCCAAGTATTTTATTTTTTTCTCGTCACTTATACATTTCCTATTTTTTGTTCTTTTCGTTTTTTTTTGTCAGGGCAATTTTCATCAATGGAGACCATTGTTTCTTCATTTTGATACATATTTCAAGGTGTATTTGTCATGTAGAAATGATTTGACATTGTCTGATAGGATTCTAGAAGATGAAAGTCCATTCCCAAAACATGCAATTCTGCAAATACTACGGGTGATGCAAATAATTTTAGAGAATTGTCCTAACAAGAGTTCATTCGATGGCTTAGAGGTGAGTTTTTCAGAAAATATTTTCTGTTCTAAGTAGTCTTGATTCAATTTTTACACCATCATTCCTTCCTTTCTTTATTTGAGCCCATCGACTCTTTATTTTAATGTTTAAAAATTTTTCTTTCTAATATTTGTCCTCTCTTTTCAGCATTTCAAGCTTTTATTAGCTTCTACAGATCCTGAGATTCTTATAGCTACATTGGAAACTCTTTCTGCGCTTGTAAAAATAAATCCATCTAAGCTTCATGGAAGTGCAAAGATGGTTGGATGTGGTTCAGTTAACAGCTATCTCTTGTCCCTAGCACAGGGATGGGGAAGCAAGGAGGAGGGCTTGGGATTGTATTCTTGTATTATGGCAAATGAGAAAACCCAAGATGAAGCATTGTGCTTGTTTCCTTCTGATGTAGAGAATGGTTGTGACCAATCTAATTATCGCATTGGTTCTACTCTCTATTTTGAATTGCATGTACCTAGTGCCCAAAGGAAGGAACACTGTGTTGATATGCTTTCCCCAAATCTGAGAGTTATTCATATTCCAGATATGCATTTGCGGAAAGAAGACGATTTGTTCTTGTTGAAACAGTGTATTGAGCAGTATAGTGTTCCTTCTGACCTCCGATTTTCATTGCTCACCAGAATTAGATATGCTCGTTCTTTCCGGTCACCTAAAATGTGCAGGTTTTATAGCAGGATTTGTCTGCTTGCTTTTATTGTGCTTGTACAGTCCAGTGATGCTCATGATGAACTTGTGTCCTTTTTTGCTAATGAACCAGAATTTACAAATGAGTTAATTAGGATTGTTAGATCTGAGGAAACTGTATCTGGATCTATCAGAACATTAGCCATGCTTGCATTAGGAGCTCAATTAGCAGCATATACATCATCACATGAGCGGGCACGGATATTGAGTGGATCTAGTATAAGTTTTGCTGGTGGGAACCGCATGATACTTCTGAATGTGCTCCAGAGGGCTATTTTGTCATTAAAAGGTTCTAATGATCCTTTGTCCCTTGCCTTTGTTGAGGCACTTCTTCAGTTTTATCTGCTCCATGTGGTTTCAACATCAACTTCTGGGAGTAATATTAGGGGTTCTGGCATGGTACCCACATTCTTGCCTTTGCTGGAGGATTCTGATCGGGCACACATTCATCTTGTCTGTTTTGCTGTGAAAACTCTTCAGAAGCTTATGGACTACAGTAGCTCAGCTGTATCCTTGTTTAAAGAGTTAGGGGGTGTTGAGCTTTTAGCTCAGAGGTTACAGATTGAGGTGCACAGAGTTATTGGCTTGGTCGGAGAAAATGATGATGTGATGGTCACTGGTGAAAGCTCAAGACATAATCCTGATCAGCTGTACTCCCAGAAGAGGCTCATAAAGGTCTCGCTCAAGGCACTGGGTTCTGCAACATATGCCCCTGCAAACTCTACCAGATCTCAACATTCACAAGACAGTTCTTTACCTGCAACACTGGTGTTGATATTTGGGAATGTAGATAAGTTTGGAGGTGATATTTATTACTCAGCTGTTACTGTTATGAGTGAAATAATCCACAAAGATCCCACATGTTTTTCTTTTCTGCATGAGGCGGGTCTTCCTGATGCATTTCTATCTTCAGTTGTATGTCGAATATTTCCTTCATCAAGGGCTTTGTCATGTATTCCCAATGGTCTTGGTGCTATTTGTCTCAATGCCAAAGGCTTAGAAGCTGTCAGAGAAACATCATCACTGCGGTTCCTTGTTGACATCTTCACAAGCAAAAAATATGTCTTGGCAATGAATGAAGCTATTGTTCCTCTTGCAAATGCTGTGGAGGAACTTCTGCGTCATGTATCTTCATTACGTAGCACTGGTGTTGATATTATCATTGAAATCATCCATAAGATTGCATCCTTTGGGGATGGTAAGGGTACAGGATCTTCAAGAAAAGCTAATGAGGATAATGCAATGGAAACAGATTCAGAAGACAAAGAAAATGAAGGCAGTTGCTGCCTTGTTAGTACAGAAGATTCAGCTGCAGAAGGCATGAGTGATGATCAATTTGTACAGCTGTGCATTTTTCATTTGATGGTATTGGTTCACAGGACAATGGAAAATTCTGAAACATGTCGGTTATTTGTGGAAAAATCAGGAATTGAAGCTTTGTTGAAGTTGTTATTACGACCCACTATTGCACAATCCTCAGATGGCATGTCTATTGCTTTACATAGCACCATGGTTTTTAAGGGGTTTGCTCAGCATCACTCTGCTCCTCTGGCCCGTGCCTTCTGTTCCTTTCTTAGAGAGCACTTGAAGAAAGCACTGGCGGGGTTTGATGCAGCTTCAGGACATTTATTGCTGGATCCAAGGATGACAACTGATAGTGGCATCTTTTCGTCACTTTTCTTGGTTGAGTTCCTTCTGTTTCTTGCTGCCTCAAAAGACAACCGTTGGGTGACTGCATTGCTGACAGAGTTTGGAAATGGCAGTAAAGATGTTCTGGAAGACATAGGACATGTCCATCGTGAAGTTTTGTGGCAAATTGCTCTACTTGAAGATGCAAAGCCTGATATTGAGGATGATGGGGCTTGTTCGACTGCTGATTCGCAGCAGGCAGAAATGGATGCTAATGAAACTGAAGAGCAAAGGTTCAACTCTTTCAGGCAGTTTCTTGACCCATTACTGAGAAGGAGGACATCAGGGTGGAGCATTGAATCTCAGTTTTTTGACCTTATAAACTTGTATAGAGATTTGGGCCGAGCCACTGGTTCTCGTAATAGATCAAGTTCTGTTGGTCCTTCAAACATGAGGTTAGCTTCCAGTGATCAGTTGCATCATTCTGGGTCTTCAGATGTGTCTGGGGCAAATAGTAAGAAAGAATATGAGAAGCAGAGGTCGTATTATACTTCCTGTTGTGACATGGTCAGATCACTCTCATTTCACATCACCCATTTGTTTCAGGAGTTAGGAAAGGTAATGCTGCTACCTTCTCGTCGACGTGATGATATGGTGAGTGTCAATCCTGCAGCAAAATCAGTGGCTTCAAGTTTTGCATCCCTTTCTCTAGATCACATGAATTTTGACCGTGTAAGTGCTTCAGTAGCAGAGGCATCCATATCAACAAAGTGTCGTTACTATGGTAAAGTGATTGGTTTTTTGGATAGCATTCTATTGGAGAAGCCAGATTCATGCAACCCTGTTTTATTGAATTGCTTGTATGGACTCGGGGTTGTTCATTCTGTATTGACCACATTTGAAGCTACAAGTCAGTTGCTTTTTACAGTTAATCGGGCTCCTGCATCCCCTATGGAAACTGATGATGGAAATTTGAAGCAAGATGACAAGGAAGATGCTGATCACTTATGGATTTATGGTCCTTTAGCTAGTTATGGTAAATTTATGGACCATCTGGTGACCTCCTCTTTTATTTTATCTTCATTTACAAAGCACTTGCTTGCACAACCCCTTACAAGTGGTGATACTCCTTTCCCACGGGATGCGGAGACTTTTGTGAGGGTCCTCCAATCCATGGTGTTGAAGGCTGTACTTCCAGTTTGGACTAATCCCCAGTTTGTTGATTGTAGTTATGAATTTATTTCTACCGTAATCTCTATTATTAAGCATGTTTATTATGGGGTTGAAGTGAAAAATGTAAACAGCAGCAACGGTGCTCGTATTACAGGCCCTCCTCCAAATGAAACAGCTATTTCAACCATTGTAGAGATGGGGTTTTCCAGGTCTCGAGCAGAGGAAGCTCTGAGGCAAGTAGGGTCAAATAGTGTTGAGCTGGCAATGGAGTGGTTGTTCTCCCATCCAGAGGATACTCAAGAAGATGATGAACTTGCCCGTGCACTTGCCATGTCCCTTGGGAGTTCTGAATCAGACACGAAGGATAATGTTGCAAATGATAATGCTCAGCAGATTGAGGAAGAGATTGTTCAACTTCCACCAGTTGATGAGTTATTATCTACTTGCACAAAACTGCTGCTGAAGGAATCTCTTGCTTTTCCTGTCCGAGACTTGCTTGTGATGATATGCTCTCGAGATGATGGTCAATATAGGTCCAATATTATCTCTTTTCTTGCTGACCGGATCAAAGAATGTGGTTTGGTTCCTAGTAATGGAAATAATACTTTGCTGGCTGCTCTTTTCCATGTTTTTGCTTTAATTTTGAATGAGGATGCTGTGGCACGGGAAGCTGCATCTAAGATCGGTTTGATCAAAATTGCCTCGGATTTACTCTACCAGTGGGATTCAAGTCATGATAGTAGGGTGAAACAGCAGGTGCCAAAATGGGTTATGGCTGCTTTTCTTGCATTAGACAGGCTGTTGCAAGTGGATCAAAAACTGAACTCTGAAATTGCAGAGCAGCTGAAGAAGGAAGCAGTGGATAGCCAACAGGCATCAATTACTATTGATGAGGATAAGCAAAACAAACTGCAGTGTGCATTGGGACTTTCTATGAAATATGCTGATATAAATGAGCAGAAGAGACTTGTTGAGATTGCCTGTAGTTGTATGAAGAACCAACTTCCATCAGACACAATGCATGCTGTTCTATTGCTATGTTCCAATCTTACAAGGAATCATGCTGTTGCCCTTTGCTTTCTTGATGCTGGGGGTTTAAATTTGCTCCTTTCTTTGCCAACCAATAGCTTATTCCCTGGGTTTGACAATGTTGCTGCTAGTATTATACGTCAGGTCCTTGAGGATCCACAAACACTCCAGCAAGCAATGGAATCTGAAATAAAACATTGTCTTTTAGTTGCTTCTAACCGGCATCCAAATGGAAGGATCAATCCTCGCAATTTCCTGTCTAATTTAGCTTCTGTGATATCTCGGGATCCAGTAATTTTCATGCAGGCTGCTCAATCTGTGTGCCAAATTGAGATGGTTGGTGACAGGCCTTACATTGTCTTGTTGAAAGATCGGGATAAAGACAAACCTAAGGAGAGAGAAAAGGAGAAGGATAGATCATTAGAGAAAGATAAAACACAGATTAACGATGGGAAGGCTGGTTTAGGAAGTACAAATTCAGGAGCTTCTGGGAATGGCCATGGCAAAAGTCATGATTCAAATTCAAAGAGTGGCAAGAGTCATAGAAAACCCACCCAGAGTTTTATAAACGTGTTAGAACTTCTTCTAGAATCCATATGCACTTTTGTGCCATCTGTGAAGGATGACATGACCTTAAATGCCCAGCCTAGCACCCCAACATCTAGTGACATGGACGTTGATGTCTCTGCAGTTAAGGGAAAAGGAAAAGCTGTTGCGACCATCTCTGAGGAGTATGAAACCAGCATGCAGGAAACTTCTGCATCTCTTGCAAAAGTTGTATTTGTATTGAAGCTTCTTACAGAGATATTATTGATGTATTCATCATCTGTACATGTTCTTCTTCGACGAGATGCTGAAATGAGCAACACCAAGTTCACTCATCAGAAGAGTCCAACTGGTTTAAGCATGGGTGGAGTTTTTCAGCATATTCTTCATAATTTTCTTCCTTATTTTCGAAGTGCCAAAAAGGACAAGAAGCTTGATGGTGATTGGAGGCAGAAACTTGCAACTAGAGCTAATCAGTTTATTGTGGCTGCTTGTGTTCGCTCTACAGAAGCAAGGAGGAGAGTTTTCGGTGAGATTAGTCATATTATAAATGACTTTGTTGATTCTTGTGGCGGTGTTAAGCCTCCAGGCAGTAATATTCAGGTTTTTGTTGATTTACTGAATGATGTTTTGGCTGCCCGTACACCTGCCGGTTCATCAATCTCAGCAGAGGCCTCTGCCACTTTCATGGATGCTGGTCTGGTAAAATCATTCACTCGTACTCTCCAGGTTCTGGACCTGGACCATGCTGACTCATCTAAAGTTGCTACTGGAATTGTTAAAGCTCTTGAGTTGGTTACTAAGGAGCATGTCCATTCAGCTGATTCTAATGCTGGGAAGGGTGATAGTTCGGCAAAGTCCATGGATCTTAGTCAACCTGGAAGAATGGAGAATATTGATGATGCATCCCAGTCCATGGAAATGACAGCCCAAGCCAATCATGATTCCCTTCAATCAGACCATGTTGCACCTTACAATGCAATTCAGTCCTATGGTGAGTCTGAAGCTGTCACTGAAGATATGGAACATGATCAAGATCTTGATGGCAGTTTTGCTCCTGCTAATGAGGATGATTACATGCATGAAACTTCTGAGGACGCAGGTGGTCTTGAGAATGGTATTCAAAATGTGGAGATACGGTTTGAAATCCAGCCTCATGAGCAGGAAAATCTTGATGATGACGATGAGGATGATGATGAAATGTCTGGAGATGATGGTGAAGATGTAGAGGAAGATGATGAAGACGATGAGGAACATAATGATTTGGAAGATGAAGTCCATCACATGCCACATCCTGACACTGATCAAGATGATCGTGAGATTGATGATGATGATTTTGATGATGAAGTGATGGAGGAAGATGATGAGGATGACGAGGATGATGAAGATGGAGTTATCCTGCGGCTAGAGGAGGGCATTAATGGAATAAATGCTTTTGACCATATTGAAGTTTTTGGCAGAGAAAATAGTTTTCCAAATGAAGCTCTTCATGTGATGCCAGTAGAACTTTTTGGGTCTAGACGTCCTGGGAGGACCACATCCATTTACAGTCTTTTGGGCAGATCTGGTGATGCTGCTAATCCTTCTCGCCATCCACTCTTAGCTGGACCTTCTTCATTCCACTCATCTTCTGGGCAATCAGGCTTGTTCCTTTATATATTTCTCTATTTTTGTTGATATATTACTTCAATAAGTTTTTTCTTTTTTAAATAGCTTGGTATCTCTTTTCTTTTTTTTTTTTCTCTTGTAAACAACACTTTTATTTTGTATTTTATTGACTTCCTTTTATTAAAAAATAATTTCAGATAGTATATTGGAGAACAGCTCAACAGGTTTGGATAATATCTTCCGATCACTGAGGAGTGGACGCCATGGGCACCGTTTGAATTTATGGATTGATAACCAACAGAGTGGTGGATCAAACAATGTTGTACCACCTGGTCTTGAGGAACTACTTGTCTCTCAGTTAAGGCAGCCTACCCCTGAAAAGTCATCTGGTCAGGATATAGCAGAAACAGGTCCGCACAGTAAAGTTGAGGCCAGCCAAACACAAGATTCAGGAGGTGCTAGGCCAGAAACCCCAGTTGAAAGTAATGCTAATCAAGCTGGTGGTACAGTGACTCCAGCAACAATTGATAATTCTAGCAATGCTGATACAAGACCTGTAACAACTGGATCTCTGCAGGCCGGTGTATCAAGCACTCATTCACAGGTGATTGAGATGCAGTTCGAGCATAATGATGCAACTGTGCGGGATGTTGAAGCTATAAGCCAAGAGAGTAGTGGAAGTGGGGCAACTTTTGGTGAAAGCCTTCGGAGCCTAGATGTTGAGATTGGTAGTGTTGATGGCCATGATGATGGTGGAGAAAGGCAGGTTTCTGCAGAAAGGATACAGGCTGGTGATTCACAGGCTGCACGTCCAAGAAGAGCAAGTATGGCTTTTGGTCATTCTTCCCATGGGAGTGGGAGAGATGCTTCCCTCCATAGCGTTACTGAAGTTTCTGAAAATTCAAGCCGCGATGCAGATCAAGAAGGTCCATCTGCTGAGCAGCAGGTGAACAGTGACGCTGGTTCAGGGGCAATTGATCCTGCCTTTCTAGATGCGCTTCCTGAGGAGTTGCGTGCTGAAGTCCTCTCAGCTCAACAGGGACAAGTGGCTCAACCATCAAATGCTGAGTCTCAGAACACTGGAGATATTGATCCAGAATTCCTTGCAGCTCTCCCTCCAGATATTCGAGCAGAAGTTTTAGCACAACAGCAAGCACAGAGGCTCCACCAATCCCAGGAGTTGGAAGGTCAGCCTGTTGAAATGGATACAGTCTCAATAATTGCAACATTTCCTTCAGAGTTACGAGAAGAGGCAAGTTTGTTGGCGCAACTTTGTTTAATTAAAGCTGAATTGCATGTATGTACTATTATGTTCATGTTCTTTTCAGGTTCTTTTAACATCATCCGACGCTATCCTTGCCAACCTTACACCTGCTCTTGTTGCTGAGGCAAATATGTTGCGGGAGAGGTTTGCACACCGTTACAGTCGTACCCTATTTGGTATGTACCCCAGAAGTCGTAGAGGTGAGACTTCTAGACGGGGTGAAGGTATTGGTTCAGGCCTGGATGGGGCTGGGGGAAGCATTTCTTCACGCAGATCTATTGGAGCTAAGGTAGTTGAAGCTGATGGAGCACCTCTAGTTGACACAGAAGCTTTGCATGCCATGATTCGTTTATTTCGTGTAGTTCAGGTATCAATTTATGATATAGAGTGGTGCTTTGGAATGCTTTTTATTTTATGGTTTATTTATTGTTCTTTTCTTTTTGCAGCCACTCTATAAGGGTCAATTGCAGAGGCTTCTTTTAAATCTCTGTGCCCATAGTGAAACTAGAACTACTTTGGTGAAAATTCTGATGGACCTACTTATGCTTGATGTAAAAAAGTCTGGAAGCTTTTCTAGTGCAGCTGAGCCACCATATAGACTATATGGTTGTCAGAGCAATGTAATGTACTCACGTCCTCAATCTTTTGATGGTAAGACCAGTTGATCAAACTTATTAATGATTAATCTAGTTTGGGCTTCTATTTGTCTGAGAATCAGTGGTGATGGGATTTATATGCTTTCAGTGATGGATGAAGGTATTGAAAGGTCTATTTTAATTCTTAGTAGTAGCAAGGTGTTCATGGTAATGCGTAGTGGTGCAAGCATTTGTGATGATTTAAATTGTTAATGTTTGGATTCTGACACATCATACCTTGCCCCTTTTCTGAAATTATCCTTCATTTTTTACGTAGCTTGTCAATTTTCTTCATAACTGCTCATAGTTTTAAATTTTCCCAAGGTAGTAAAAATGAGCGTCTGTAGTTGAAAACATTTTTCTTTTCCTTTTCCTCAAGCTTGTTCATGCCGGAGTGGTCATTTATATTATTTGCTGAATCTTTTTCTTTTCCTTTTCCTTTTGGAAGAGGATTTCACTAATACCTTGTATGTTTGTTTGATTACAAAGGAGTTCCTCCCTTGCTCTCCCGTCGTATACTTGAAACTCTCACTTATCTTGCTCGTAATCATCCTTATGTGGCAAAAATATTGCTTGAGTTTAGTCATCCTCGTTATGCACCAAGAGAACCAGATAATGCAAACAACACACATGGCAAAGCTGTGATGGTTGTTGGAGATGAAGTTAACAATAAAAATAATGAATACATATCCCTTGCGATGCTTTTGAGTCTTTTAAACCAGCCGCTCTATTTGAGGAGCATAGCCCATCTTGAGCAGGTGACGTGATTATTATTTGACTTGACTTCTATGTGGTATTTTTGCAGCTTATTTATCTGCTTGCAGACAATGTTGACATGATTATTATTTATCTCTTTCCTGTTATTTACAGCTGCTAAATCTACTTGAGGTTATAATTGATAGTGCTGGAAGCAAGTCTAGTTCATCTGACAAACTTCCAGGTTCTACTTCTGAGCCTTCATCTGGTCCACAAATTTCTGCGATGGAGGCAGATGCAAGTACAGATCCTGGTGTTACGTCTTCTGGGCATGGTATATCAACTAAAGTTGTTGATTCCTCCAAACCCCAAACCTCTGGCAATCTTGAGGAATCTGAGACTCAGAGATTATTGAGTAGCCTACCACAGGCAGAACTCCGGCTTTTGTGCTCATTACTTGCACAAGAAGGGTATGATTTTGGGCTTATGCTTGTTGATTGTGCAAATTGTATTGTCTGGGTTTTGTAAATATGCTGGGTTAGATGTACTTAGTTGCTGTAACTAAGCTGCTGACTAATGTGGGAGGTGTGGAAGTGACACAATTAGTGGAAAATTAATTTATCTTTATATTTATTTTCAGATTATTCTACAAAAAATTTCAGCCATTTAGGTTTAAGCAGTGGCAGATTGTTTCTAGCATAATAATTTTCATTCAGCATTTATCATTATGTTTATGTGGAGCTACCTGGGTCTTGTTTCAGGCAGTTACCTGCTTTTGTTTATAATACTGAACTTTATGGCACTCTCATTCAGACCAGATTTATCCTTTTTTTTTAATAAAGCAAATTGTTTATATTTTGACAATTATGAACTTGATCTGATGTGTAATGTGTTTTTCTCAGTTTGTCGGATAATGCATATGCTCTTGTGGCGGAGGTGATGAAGAAATTGGTGGCCATTGCCCCAACTCATTGTCAGCTCTTTGTCACTGAGCTGGCCGGAGCAGTTCAAAACCTGACTTCATCTGCAATGGATGAATTACGCATTTTCAGTGAAGCAATCAAGGCTCTTCTTAGCACAACATCTTCTGATGGAGCTGCAATTTTGAGAGTTCTGCAAGCCTTGAGTTCCCTTGTTGCCTCTCTGACTGAGAAAGAGAGTGATAGAATTACTACTGCTCTTTCTAAGGTGTGGGAAATCAATTCAGCTTTAGAGCCTTTGTGGCATGAGCTGAGCTGCTGCATCAGCAAGATGGAGTCATGCTCAGAGTCGGCCACTGATTTGTTTGCCCCTTCTCGAACCAGTTTGTCTAAACCATCCAGTGTATTGTCTCCACTTCCACCAGGATCTCAAAATATTTTACCATATATAGAATCTTTCTTTGTGGTTTGCGAGAAGCTGCATACTACTCAGCCTGGTGCTAGTCATGATCTGAATATTTCTGTTATTTCTGATGTTGAAGATGCCAGCACATCTGTTACTCAACAGAAAACATCCGCACCTCCTGTGAAAGCGGAAGAGAAAAATGCTGTTTTTATTAAATTCTCTGAGAAGCACAGGAAGCTATTAAATGCTTTTATCAGGCAAAATCCTGGTTTGCTTGAGAAATCTTTCTCCCTCATGCTGAAGGTTCCAAGATTCATTGATTTTGATAACAAGCGTGCCCACTTTCGATCAAAGATAAAGCATCAGCATGACCATCATCACAGCCCATTAAGAATATCTGTTAGAAGGGCATATGTTCTAGAAGATTCTTATAACCAGCTTCGCATGAGATCTACTCAAGATTTGAAGGGAAGGTTGACTGTTCACTTCCAAGGGGAGGAAGGCATTGATGCAGGTGGTCTTACGAGGGAATGGTATCAATTGTTGTCCAGAGTTATATTTGACAAGGGAGCCCTTCTTTTTACTACAGTGGGAAACGAATCAACATTTCAGCCTAACCCTAACTCTGTTTACCAAACAGAACATCTTTCTTATTTCAAATTTGTTGGAAGAGTGGTAAGTTCCATTTGCAACTGCTCTTGTTGTTCACTTACTGTTTGTCATAGATGCTTCTTTCTTACCCTTTTCTGCATTGTCCAGGTTGGGAAAGCATTATTTGATGGTCAGCTATTGGATGTCCATTTTACTCGCTCATTCTACAAGCACATACTAGGGGCCAAAGTTACATATCATGATATTGAAGCCATTGACCCTGACTACTTCAAAAATTTGAAATGGATGCTTGAGGCATGTGCATTTTTGCACTTTTTCTCCTCTTTCAATACTCTCCATTGTCATCTACTTGTTGATTGTGACAGTATTCTTATGTGTTTCTGATTTCTTTGCAGAATGATATCAGTGATGTTCTGGATCTTACCTTTAGCATTGATGCAGATGAAGAAAAGTTGATCTTATATGAAAGGACTGAAGTAATGACAGCTCTGATACTTGAGATAATACATTAGATTATTTAATTTATTATTGTCTAATTTTGATGAAAATGTCTAGGTAACTGATTATGAGTTGATTCCTGGTGGACGAAATATCAAAGTTACTGAGGAGAATAAGCATCAATATGTTGATTTGGTTGCTGAGCACCGGTTGACCACTGCCATTCGACCTCAAATAAATGCCTTCTTGGAAGGATTCAATGAATTGATTCCCAGGGAATTGATATCCATATTCCATGACAAAGAATTGGAATTATTGATCAGTGGACTTCCTGATATTGATTGTGAGTCTCTTGCATTGTAAAACATATTTTTTTGTGCTCTCTGGCCTGTCCATCTTTTCAAGTTGCCAAATTGTTTGGAATTTGAATTTTAACAAACAGTTTTGTATCATTTCAGTGGATGATTTGAGAGCAAATGCCGAATATTCTGGATACAGTGCTGCATCGCCAGTTATCCAGTGGTTTTGGGAAGTTGTTTATGGTTTCAGCAAAGAAGATAAGGCTCGACTGTTGCAGTTTGTGACAGGCACGTCCAAGGTAAGTTGCTTTTGTAGATTTGTGAACGTTTTTAATCTTTAGATAGTTGTAAATTGAATTTTTTGCCACTCCCCATGTCATGTCTTTTGAATAGCATTACTTCACTGTTTTTGCATTCGTATTTGAAGTGCATTTTCTTTTTCCTTTTCCACTCTATAGCAATTTGTTTGAATTGTAAAAATTCTGTTACATGAAGTGGAATATGTGATTGATTCAACTTTGGGTGATTTGAGGTGTAACCGTAATTTATTGAATAGGCGTAGGATGACACTGATGGGTTTCTTCCTGACAGTTTCTGCCTTAATCTTAGCTTTGCCTGTCTTCCTTAAATCCTGTGCTGTCAGAACACGTAAAGTTTATGAGGGTTCTGATTTTGGCTACTAAATTTCAGGTGCCACTGGAAGGTTTCAGTGCTCTTCAAGGAATTTCAGGTTCTCAGAAGTTTCAGATACACAAGGCATATGGGAGCCCTGATCATTTGCCTTCTGCTCATACTTGGTACTTTCCCGTTTCCTGCTCAGTTCATTATATCTTTAAAGTTCTGGCATATGTTTCATTATCTGACTGATCGTTATCACATGACTTAAAAGGAGTAACCTGATGTAACTTGCATTCTTTGTTGCAGCTTCAACCAGCTTGATCTACCGGAATATCCAACTAGACAACAATTGGAAAAGAGGTTACTGCTTGCAATTCATGAAGCAAATGAGGGGTTTGGATTTGGTTGATAATTGTTGGGGGGGCAATATACTGATGTATTACATATTAGGTCAGAAGCTATCCCGAAGTAGAATGCGTGGTTCAAGGGTTTGGCCATCTTTTTTTAGTTCAAATTCATCGTAAATTCTTAATTGTTAATATGTTGTACAGTCGTTTATTGCAATGGGAAAATGCCCTTGGCAGTTTTTCAATCCGCATTTATGCACCTGTTATAAATCTCATTTATTTTGTCATGTTCACAACTGAGGTTTAGGTTCTCTTTTCGGCCAAATATCTTTTTCGTACCAGCACTTAAACCTACAACCCCAGGATTAAATCCTTAACGAGGGTTCACCACTGAGACCAAATATGCCAGTCAACTGAGGTTTTGTTTTGTTCCTATATATAAGTTAGCAGCTTCCCTGCAAATATTTTGATGTGATAATGATAAATTATACAATTGTGATCCAACACATCCCGTGGCCACTGCCCTAATAGTTTGTTTTTAATGTCATGAATTACTGGTGAAACCAATTGGAGTTAGGGCACTCCCGATAGTCGGGTAAGGTCAGGTGTGAAGAAATTATGCTAAAAAATTTTTTAAGAAAATATACCCCCTTTTTTTCTGGTCTGAAATTATACACCCTTTTTGTTATCACTATTTAATAATTATTTATTATTTTGTAATTGAAAACACAAGTGATATATTTTATATATCTACATTTTGCTTTATTGTATTTTTCTGTCATATTAAATGTGATTTTAGTATATGATATATTAAAATAATTTTATATTTTAAAAATATTCCATGTTGAACATAAAATTGAATTGAAATAATTCATATTTTAACAATACTAACATGCAGGAAACATCATGCCTTACGTCAATGAATTAATCGTTATCAAATAATTTGTTTAAGGTATCTCAAAGCAATATTTTTTTTCAAAAAAAAAAGATTTTTTAGTAGTTTACGAATGACAAATATAAAATTGAAGTCTAACAAGTACTGTACACAGCCCGATTATCTTTGAAATGACCTTGCCGTAGATAAATCTCAATTCATTTGGGGTTATTGATGCAAACGAATCCTGTGGGAGCCGAAACGGTGATTGAATAAACTTGCATCTATCTGTTACCAAATAATAATAATAATAATAATAATTTGCATCTATCTGTTTGAGGGGTCCTTACCCTTCAAAATATGATTCATATACACCGCATTCCCCCATTTCCTAGCCATTGAAAAATCCTACATCAAATACCAGCTTGGGTAAAGGGGATGGAGGTTTTTCAACCCACCCACCATGTCTATCCCCTTTGTCACATTTACAGCTCACAAATTTTCAGCGCCATTCCCTTGGCGAGCAACCAAAGAAAGAGTCACCGTCCTCACAGAATTCTTCAAATACATGATATCTTCCATCGCTCTTTGCACTAATCCACTCTACTCCTTTAGTTCTACAACTCCTCACTATCTGTCTCAATAAAAAGTATCATAACTTCTTTTCTACTACCTTTAATACATGTAATTGGGCCTTTTCCAATGCTATTTGAGCCATAAAATAACCAAATTTTTTAGAAGCCTTTTCCTTCATCGCTTTACTACTCATTGATCATTATTTATTGTTGGTAGTTTTTTTACTGGATTTTAAAAAATCATAATTAAATATACAAAAATTTTTTAATTTGGTTCTTGACTCATTTTAAAACTTGAAATGTCCTCTATTTAAAAAAAATATTCATTTATAAAATCAACAGCCCACTTGGTACAATTTATTAATTTTTGAAAACTGCTCACAAAATTCCAGAAATTTTCAGTTTTATGACCATAATAATGATACACTTAGCTTGGATTATTTTTCCTTGTCAATTGGACATTGTAATACCAACTTATAAGCTTCAATTCAGTCTCATTCATAAACCGTTGCAGTCTAAATCTTATCATACACACTTGAGTGCACATGTACTTCCATGAATAAGGATTATACACATTGCATCATAAATTCTTCCAACACTTACATGAGACTATTACTAAACAACTTCACATACATACATACATACATACATACATATACATCCCTCAAAACTGACACCCATCTCTAACGCCCTTCTCATTCCAAATGATTCTGCCATAAATGCTAAAGCTGCAGATATTTTCTCAGCCACCCCCTCCAAAACGTGCCCCTTCTCATCCCTGAAAATAGCCCCAATTCCGGTTCTCCGCACCTTCCGTTATGAGATCCATCTGCCCCTTCACTAACATTCTTCCACACCATTCCTCAAATTTCCATATTCCCTCCTTCATAACCAAGGTTAGGACATTAATACCAAGAGTTTTTTTTTTTTAAATAAACGTAAATCAAGAAGAGGAGAGTAAGGTAAATTAGGAAGCGAGCGATACAACACATTGTCTTCAGTTACAAATATTAAAGAATCAAGTTAGCTTTGCTATTTGAAAAGACCAAGAGTTGTTCATAAACAAGATCAGCAACACTGCTGATTCCAAATGGCAGATATAAATAAGCTTCCAATTATGGTCTTAAACTCATTTACTCTCTCTCAACCCCTTTCAGGTGATCTGAAGGTAGCCTTGATAGAAATCGCCATCTAGGATATTTCTTTCCCTTGGCATCATCTTCAATAATATTGCAAAGCCTATCTGGAAAATCATTCGGCCAAAGAACCACATCATTTCCACAAAGAACCATCTTTGCAAGATGATCTGCCGCTCTATTTGTTTCACGCCATGAGTGAGTAACCTGATACTTGTCAAACTTACTGAGAAGTTTCCATATGCGTCTCAAACAGCTACTGGCTTTAAGACATGAAGGCTGTTCTTTATTGACGGTTTTCACAACACTCATTGAATCAGACTCCACCCATATTACCTTAATCCCAAGACCCAAAGCAAGAACAAGACCTCTCCATATAGCCCATAGTTCAACCAAGAAAATGTCTCCTTGTGGAACTTTAGACACAAAAGCACATAATGGTTCACCCTTGTAATCACGAAGCAATCCACCAAAACCAGCATTTTCTTTATGTATAGAACCATCAGTATTCAATTTTGTCCATCCAAACTCTGGCTTTATCCATCCACACCATCTAATGGTTTTGGAAACCGGACTCAGAAGATTTGCAATTTGGTTAAGGTTCTTTAGTAGGACCATCCCTTTGGTTCTCTTGCAAGTAGCCCCAGATGGTAACATGTACATGCTCTTTGTTGCACATAAATCTACACTCAAATCATTTTCTTTGGCTTTATGTTTCTTTCCTTGAAGATGTGCCCCAAGACAAATTTCGCTGGAAGTACTTATCTGACATAAAGCACAACTCCATTCTTTCTGGGTTTTTTTCTTACCAGTTGATCTATTGTAATTCCTTTCTGTTAAGTCACAACCAGGATCATAACTCCCCTGATGCAGAGAATCATTAAGCAGTCAGTTTTTATTAGTACACATCATGATAGTGACTCAATTAATTGTTGCATTAAATGAAAATTTGACTACAAATTGGTATTGGTAGCAAGCAACTGTCTCCTAGTGAGTGGTGGGTTCCATGTTAATGTTACATTTAAACATATAAAAATTGCAATTGGTTGCTCATCATTTATTGCACCAAATAAGTTTGTAACATTTAACATATCAAATTGCAACTTTGGATTTAGAGACAATTTGAGAAATGAACATTTTAACATCCTCAATCAAGGCTCCAAATGTTCAATGAATATACCTGATTTATTACAGGTTTCCTCTCTTGCATTTGAGTTTTAATAATTGCACTGTTAGAAACATCAACGAGTGTGCTGTGCTCATCCAATATTAAACTTGTGCTCCTTTGACTGAAGATATTCCATGATCTCTTCCAAATGTTGCCAGTACAATATTGCTTATGGAAGTACTTATAGATGTATGAGGCACCACCAAAACAAGGTAACACCAGCAAGATGGTTGCCATCCCTTTCATATGAGACCACCATGGAAGCCTGTAACAACAAACAAAGTCAAACTGAGGAGAAACTGGTAGCTGAGAACATGATATTCAAACCAAAACAGAAAAAAAGGTAATTGATGCCAAACTGCAGAACATGATAATAGTGTAAATGGTCAGATGGTGTGAAACTTTGTCATCCCTTCTTTTAACCCAAAACCACTCCGATTTCCTTGTAACTTTGTTCTATTCTAACTCATACTGATTCTCCAGTCTTGTAATTTATTTCATACATATGGTTTTTGAAGTTAATAGTTGAACACATAATTTGAACATAGCATGCTGGACAGTGAAAACAAAACAAGCCAACTTGTAAGTGATCCTCAATTTTGAAATGTCAGTAACATCTCAAAAGAACTTCAACTAAATGGGAACTACTAGCAATGTTTGAACGGCAATGAGCTAAAAATCATCATAATGATAAGCTTTACTTAAGCTGGGCAGCCAAAATATGTCTAATGAAAGGAACTGGAAAATCCTGCATTATCAAAGTGTCATCACATCAGTGACCATAAAAATGGTCACAAATGCATGTATAAAGCAACCAATACTTATATATCGGTTTTACAGTTACAGATGCAACTTTTCATTGTTTGGTTTACGATCAAAACACAGCACAACAGTTTGATATTAGTCCGATGTGACACACCCTACTGAAATTAAGAAAATAATAATGACAATAAATAAACTACTTCTGCTAAATGCACCAACAAATCCCGAAATTACCAGTCAAACAGCCCTGCAAGTTCCCTTTCCATGATCTTAAACAAGGAAAATATAACCCAGAATGTAAGGCATCGACGATTGCTGGAGCGAGAACCACTCTCCAAGGCCCGAATAGACACAAACCTACAGCAAACACACTGAATCAGAGATCAAATCCACTATTCTCTGACACTCGTAAGAGGAATTCTAAAAACTGAAGAAATAGAAGTACCCAGAAGGTAACTAGCGACTTACAAGGGACAAAGCAAATTCAGTGGAGGCCTGCATGTCAGGGGAAAAAAAGATAAAAATGAGATATATACGCAAATGACAACTACTAAATAGTATTTGCAAAAAGAAGCAAGCTGTAGGGATCATCAATCCACCATATGGCAAAATTTTCAAATGACTGGAAGACTCGTGAAGGAAAAGAAATTTAGCTTTACCAGGCAAGCAAGACGAGTGATTTTGTTAACAGAACCGCCATAATAGCTTCACGATCCATTTTTTCAATCTATTCCTTCTCCTTCCGTCCGAACAACGCCATTTTATATGAAGATATTCGCATCCATGTAGCAAGACAGAGAGACCGAAGACCAAGAGAGTCAACCTATATGTTGTTTTTTTGGCCTGAACCTATATGTTGGCTAAAAAACAAAAGTGTGTGTGTGTGTATATATATATATATATATATAGACACACACACACGCACAAACATATGAAGTTTGGGAAAGTGATAAAAAGTAAGTTTTATTATTCTCCTAAAGTAAGTTTAATAAATGGATTGTAAGATATGTTGAAAAAAAAAATTGTAAGGTAAAATTAATTTTGTAAACACAAAAGTATCTTTTCCAATATCAAATTTTAATTTAGAAATGAAAGTAAGTTTACAGAAAGATATTTAAAAATATGTTCAATAATATTTTTCTTCTAACCTCACAAATCCACATTTAGAGCTATTTATGAAAATTTAAACAAACATGTCAGAGGTGGTTCAATTCGCTTCTGTCCAAAACCAAATCAATTTAGGTCAATTTTCAAAAGTCTAGGACTATTTGATTTTATTAAGAGTCAAAGGTCATTTTGTTTCGATTTTTTGTCAATGTCAATCTAAAAATGATTTTTTAATTTTTTAATTGTTAATATTTTTCTTATATATAGTTTTTTTTCTTTTGAAAGATTTTTACAAAAGAGTAAAAGTAAGTTTGTATAATTTCAACAAAATATATTTACAAAATAATTTATAAAAAATAAAATAATAATAATGATATTGATTCCTTAAACATGTTATTCTCGATTTGATCCTTAGCTATATATATAAAAAAAAATTTATTGAGATATAAAATTTACTTTATTGATTTTTACGCCTTGAGTAAATTAATTTTCAATTTTTGACTTTTAATTAGAGTATATTATTGATACTCATAAAAAAAAGTAATAATGACATTTAAAGATTTTATAAATTTATTTTTTAAAGAATAAAAAATGATTTTGTTATTTTTTTAAGTTATTATCAATTATTAATTTTTTTTCCAAAGTTATAATCTCATTTTTTAGAATTTAGATGTTACCAAAATATTACATACTTGTTTCATAAAAAAAAATTACATAGCAGTAATTTAAAAACATAAATATTCTTTGAAAATATTCATAATAATTTTGGAAAATATAAATAATAATTGATAATCTTAATTTTCTTTTAAAAAATGTATCTTTTTAAAAATAATTATCATTTCATATAAATTCTTATATAACTACAAGTATATCGCATCAGCAGTATTACTTGTCCCGAAATTCTAATTGTCATTACAATAATACAGTGTAAGTTTATTCCATATAAGTTCTTATATAGCTATACTAATCTTAATTTTCTTTTCACAAGCCTCGTGCCTTCATTTGAAAAGACCTGGAGATTGAAGTCAAGTAGAGGCAAAGAGGGAAAAAAAAACAAAAGAGAGAGAGATTGGGGTTGGGCTCATGTTATGGGCTGACTTAGTAAAATAGTAAATGAGTATAAGGTAATAAGAAAATGTATTAAATTAGTAGTTGTATTTAAAAAAAAACGTATATAAAATTTGGTTTATGATCCATTCGGGTTTTGAAGGTGTGAGACTATACCTAAACTAAATCAAATCAGTTTCAAAACTGCAAAAACCAAACTAGGACCTATTTAAAAAATTATCAAAATTTTCTAACATTATTCTCTTTAAATTGTAATCTATAATAATTATATCTCTCTATTATAAATATTTTAAGTAAAATTAAAAAAAATTAATTCTCTTTGAACATTATAAAATGACCTATGTTTTAAATAATAAAAAAGCTTTTAAAATATGTCCAATGAATAAGAATTGAGGAGATAATATAACATATAAAAATGGAGGGAGCAACAATGTTACTTTTGAAGTTGAATACAAATATATGGTTCCATTTTAATTAGCACGGCTCATCATTTTAAATTATTATTTTTAAGATGATATAAAAAATAATTCTAAATGGAATTATTATTTTTTTTATTTTATTGTATATTATTGATTTATAATATTTTAAAAAAAATTAAGATGATATACAAAATATTTTTTAAATCAATTAAATATCAATATATAAGATAAAATTTAGGAAAAAAAATACTAAAACTTTCTAACACTGCCCTTATTAAATTGTAAGTCCATAATAATTATATCTCTCTTTCCATCATAAATATTTTTGGTAAAATTAAAAAAACAATTTAATACTCTTTAAATATTATAAAATAATTTATATTTTTAATAATAAAACATTATAGGATATGTCCTATAAATAAAAATATAGTATAAAGTTAACCCTTGTACTTTTAATATATATATATATGTATGTATGTATGTATTTTTAACAAGTTAAATTTTGAGATTTAGTAGATTTACAAATTATTCATTGACAAATTGGTAATAAAATTCGAACTCACACAGGCATGAGTAGCATTCTTCCCTTAAAAAAGCATGAGTAACATTCATGCCAAAGAAAGCGTGAGTAGTATTCTTGTCAATTACACCTTTACTTGCAATCATTTATTTATCAATCCCTCATATAGTAAAACGAAGGTAACAGAATTGCTGTGGGTGATGGTGAGCTTATGTATAGCAGTATAGCACTAACATGGACAAAATTAACACGAGACAGAGACAAATATTATAATCTGTTGTTACGAACTGAGAACTTCAAACTTTTTATTGTTAATATAATAATCTGTTGTTACATACAAAACATTATTATATCCAAGTTCTTCATGTTATAGCTTAAAACACTTAAATCTACTTTTCCCCTGTTCTTCCGTTACACAACAGAGCAATGAATTTCAAGGTTGCTTTTGCTCGAAATTTGGTTCATAAAGTGTACCTTGTCTTTATCATTTTCATAACACTCACTCTTAATGTATTCAAAATTGACCTAAATTAATTCAACTAAATCAAACCAAACCAATTTGAAATATATATATATATATATTTCAAACCAATCTCAATTAATGTTTGCTCGTCTTCAACCTTGGTAAGCCAATTGTTTTGACTTGGGTTTTGGTCTATATCCTCATATCCTTTGGAATCTAAATCAATTCGAACCAAGCTTATTTTAATCCAATATTTATATATTTTTTAAATTATTATTCAATTTCATTCTATCAATACAATAGTTATATATTTTTTAAATTATTATTCAATTTCATTCTAAGTCCATAATTAATTTAATAGCCTTGTAAGCTCACAACGGCCTTGACCTTTAGATCACAGTTTCTGTTTTTTTTTGGTAAACTGTAAAGATATATTACCAACAAAGAAACATTTACAAAAAGAGAAATATTTGGTTGAAGGAGATGCTATCTTGGAGCTACCTTCTAGAAAGGGCTCCCCAGAAGCATACATCAACCAAAAGCCAGAGGACACAGGACATCCCCTGTGTGTACAAAGAAACACCAAGAGGAGAACCTACAGACATAAAGATAAGAAACCAAACATTCAGGACATGACTGCCTATAGCCCACACCCAAACAGATTAAGAACAATAATTACATTACAATAAGGATCGAATAAATTGGTCTTCACTTGGTCTCGTCCTCCGTGGTAAGTAAGTTTGAATTCTAACTTTTAAGATTTGTTGAATCTCCACAAAGATATCAATAGTATCCTTTTTAATTCCTCTGAAGATACGGGCATTTCTTTCGATCCATATAGCATAAATAGCAGCAGTAATGCAAGCAAACAAGACAGATCTCTTGACTCTGCTATATTTAAGAACAACACAGACGCGAAACCCAGTTTCCAGAAGAAAACCTGATGGTGGCCAATCCAGCCCAAGACAGCAACCTACCTATTAAGTCCTTGGACCATGGACACTTGAAGAACAAATAAGAGTGATCTTCATTCAGTGCATCATAGAGAATACAATAAGGATTATCAACCTGCATTTGAAATTTAATTAGTCGGTCCTTCGTCAATAATCTATTTCTGAAGGCAATCCATGAGATAAAAGCAAGTTTAGGAACATTAAGTTTGCTCCAAGCAAATTTTGGACCATATGACGCTCTCCTGATTACCTTTCAACCATGTGTAACCAGATTTTATATTATACACGCCATTTGCAGCAGGCACCCATGTGCAATTATTATATCCCGTCGCTAGTTTATCCTTGATTTTAATGATTTTCTTCCAATACTAGCTTGTATCAAGAGGTAGAGTGTAGTTCCAGAACTCCTTGTTCTTCAAGTAAATTCCACTCATCTACTTGACCCATAAATTACCTGCTTTAGAGGCCAGGTCCCAACAATACTTGCCTATAGATGCTTGGTTCCAAATTTTTACAACTTTTCAATCCTAATCCACCATTACTCTTACTACTACAAACATCCTCCCAGCTAACTTAAGCACTAGCATGAGCATTACCCTTCCTTCCCCATAAGAAATCACAACAAATTTGCTCCACTTTCTTAATAACTGACTGGGGGAGAATGAAGATACTAGACCAGTAGGTATGCATAGACAACAAAACAGAGTTAATAAGTTGAGTTCTCCCTGCATAAGAGAGGTGTCTAGTAGCCCAAAGTCTAACTTTAGCACTAATTTTTTCTACCAGGGATTGACAGTCACTTTTTGTCCATTTGGTGGATGAGAGAGGAACCCCCAAATATCCGAAAGGGAAGGTTCCAAGAGAGATACCTGTTCTAAGTTGGATCTGCTACTTGATAGGATCTGAAGTACCACCAATAAACAGCTGTGATTTCTGTAAATTTGCTTTGAGCCCCGTGCCCTGAGAGAAACATTCGAATGTTTGCATCATTATGCAACAGATTCAATATTGCCTTTGCTGAAGAGTAAGAGGTCATCAGCAGAGCATAAATTACTAAGCTGCAATGATCTACAAATGGGATGAAAAGAGAAAGTTTGCTGCTTGCTACAAAATTTCAAACATCTAGTGAGGTAACCCATGATCAAAGTAAATATCAATGGTGATATAGGATCACTCTGTCTTAAGCCTCTTTTCCCCGTAAAGAAACCCTAACCCTCACCATTAATAGATATAGAAAAAGAGGAAGTAGTGATGCATTGCATGAGCCAAGTTATAAATAGGGGGGGGGGGGACTTTAAGTGTTGGAGAATCTCCTGAACACACTCCGATTCCATTGTATTATAGGTCTTTTTAAGATCAATTTTAAGAAGGCACCGTGGAGAAACATTTTGCCCGTTATAAAGTCTCACTAGGTCTTGACAAATTAAAATGTCATGAGCAATTGATCTTCCTTTAATAAAAGCTCTTTGGTTCATGTCAACAAGAGGAGGTAATACCATAAACAGTCTGTCACTAAGGAGTTTAGATATACACTCATACAAAGTGTTACAAGAAGCTGTAATCTCTAGGGGTATTGGGTTTTGCAATCTTGGGTATAAAAGTGATAAGAGTGCAGTTCAGTTGTTTAGGGAATTTATTATGATGAAAAAATTCAAGGATAGCATCAACCACATCATCACCAATTACGTTCCAAGTAGATTTAAAAAAATTAGTACCATACCCAACAGGACCAGGAGATTTATCCACTCCTATAGAGAGTAAGGCTTATTTAATTTCTTCTTTAGAGAAAGGTTTAAGAAGACAAACCTGTTGCTCCCATGTTAAAGTGTTACCTTCTTGGATTATATCAACATTAATTTCATCCCTGATGCCCTTTGAACCTAGCAACCACTCATAGAGTTGGATGAAGACTCTTGAAACATTTTCAGCATCGTGTTGCCAAACACCAGTATCTTGGATAGCATGGATATAATTTCTGTGAGCTTTTTCCTTCAAGAAACTATGGAAGAATTTAGTATTAGAGTCACCGTAGTTAATCGAATCAATTTTTGCTTTTTGCCTAAGGAAGCTATTCACACGTGAGGAGAGATGGGTGTATTGCTTATTGGCCTATCTTTCTACTTCTTGTAACTGATGCTTGAATGGGTCTTCTTGAAGAGCAATTTGGCTGTCCAATAAACGCTTTTTAGCCTCTGCATGCTGGATTTGTACATGTGAAAAGTGGTTTTTATTGAGTTTTATCAAGTCAGTTTTAAGGGACTTCAACTTTTTAAGAACCTGGCACATCTTTCATCCATACACAGGAGTACTCCAATTTCTCTAAACGGTAGGAATAAATTCAGGCGAAAGACTCCACATGTTGAAGAATCTAAATTGTCTCTTCTCCCCCTTTCTTCAGCCTTTAACGTGACAAGGATAGGGGAATGATCAGAAATGGATTTTGGTAAAAATAAAGCTTCAGAAGTTGTGCATCCAGGCCTCATTGCATAAGGCTCTGTCAATTTTTGAGAAAACTCTATAATCATCCATTTGTTTATTATTCCAGGTATATTTACAGCCACGATTATGCATATCCTGTAGCTCATAGAAATTAACACATTCAGCAAAGTCTTTTGTTTCAGAAAAAGTATTAAGATTACATCCAAGTCTATCTTCTTGACCGAGAATGCTATTAAAATCCCTCAAAATCAACCAAGGAAGCTTGTTGCTCAAAGCAATATTCTTCAAATTATCCCACAAAGGGAGTCTATCAATTATAGAGTGGAGACCATATACGAATGTAGTCTCAAAATTAGAATTACTTTCCTTCCAATTGACAGGGCAATGGACTATGAACAACAGTTAAGTTCACCAAGACAGGATTCCAAAGAACAATGATTCTACCTTTGCCACCATGAATGGAGTTCATGAAAAGACCACATGAAGACCAAAATTTTCTGTGCATGTCCAAGCAAGCATTATCCGTCAGTTTAGTTTCAACAAGACCAAAAAGAGTGATGTTATTAGCTTTACAAAAAAGAAATATCTCCTTCTGCTTACGGGGACTATTGAGGCCCCTAATGCTCCACACAGAAATTCTAGGGATAATTTAAATCCTGATCTAGCTCAGGACTTATACCACCGATCTCATTTTTATCATCTACAACATGATAACAAATTTCTAAACCCTTTTTCGGAGACCTCTGAGAAACTAATTTAGATTACAGTTCATATAATTAGTGATGAGTATAATTGAAAAATATAATCTACACAAAATTTAAATAAGTAACGTACTAAAATAGTAAAAATATAAATTTAATAAAAATTTAACTTCATCTCAAGGAGATTTTAAGAAAAGAAATTAGTTTTTATAACAAAAAGAGAAGTATAAATTTAAATATTACTCATTAAAAATTTCAATTTTGTTCACAGCAAATATTTATTTTAGCATGATTTAGACTAAACCAAACTAATTAAAAATAAAATAAAATCAATTATGTCCTAGCTTTTATCAGTCCCCTTAGTTTGATCTTTACCTAAAATCAAATCAACCCGAAGCCCTGAACACCCATGCTCATACTCCAGCTCAACGACTTGTACCTTTCATCCATGTATATTATATTCTTCCACCTAATACCTCTCCATTTTTTACTTTGTATATTTGTTGTAGTAAATAAGAAATTCTACTTGGGGTGAGAATTAAACACATTGCTATGTTTCTTGAATTCTCTGAATATATGTGTGTGAATGAACTTGCTTATTTCTCACGCTGGAGCATAAACACATTCAGCCATAACAAATACCCATTAACATCCACAAATCTTAGGTTCTATATCTATTAAAAACTGGATTTACAGTGGATGGAAAGTTTATTACCTGATCAGCAACAGCTACCAACAAAATATCACCAACTTGTTGACACTTTAATTAACAGACCAACTCTTCACAGCTCTTTCTATGTTCCTCTCTTGACATTTTCAGGGCTGGTATTATGGCTGGCGTATGGTGTGCTGTACCACGTCCCTTCAGTTCACGTATTTTAAGAACTTTTTGGTTATTAATTAGGATTTTCTTCGGTTATCAGCATTTCCAATGAAATATAGAAAGAAGAGGCAATGGAATCGCAAAATACAAAACATGTGGCACCAATGTGGCTTTATCGTTTTTACCTTTAGCTCTTATTAGCCATGTAAGATAGAAGCAAACAGAAATGCAACGTAAACAAATGGCAGTGATTATTTGTTAAACTTTTGGAAAGTATAACTACAGGGATGGATTTACAAAAAGATTAAAGTATAAAGACCAAATTGAAAATTCAGATACATTCTAAGAATCAAAAGATTAATTTTTCCTAAAATTTTTATCGGTCCGCATTGTTTAATTTTTTTTTATAAACAGTATTGATTAATTTTTCATTCTATGTGAAATGTGCTCATCTAACTTCAACTAGTCCAAGTCATCTAACCCCTTTTTTAGTTTAGAAAAAAATTATAATTTTAAGTAAACAACGGACAATACTCATATCAATATATATATTATATTCACATCAATATAGTTTTTTTTTTTTTACAGAAGAAAAAGGTCATCCATGCTACCTCGTGTCCCTGCGCGCCCTTAATTTCCCGCCCGTCACTAGTTTCTGCCATGCCGCCAGTGCTGCTTCTCTCTCCATGTCCTTGAGTTTTGACTTTTGATGACTGAGCACCTCACGGAGCGGATCTAAGTGTAAGACAATCAAAGTTTCCGACCATGGCGCCCTTGAAGACCAAGTCTGATTCGCCTTACACCATTATCATTTCCAAAAATATTCGGGGACTTTCAGGCCAAAAAAAAAAAATATTCGGGGACTTAATTTTAGGATTTGTATTATTTCGCCATTAATGTCTGCGTTGCATTCTGCCACGAAGCTATGCGAGACAAGCCTGTTGATATTTCATATGTTGGAATTTCGAGAACAAGATTGATACCATCCCCTTTCCGGAGAGAAATTACTTTTCTCATTGAAAATGACAGCGTCTCTCTTCTTTGGGCTTTTGATACTTTTTATTGTCCTCTGGCTCATCTACACGTAGGTCCCCGATACACTCCCCTCCCTTTTTTCTGTCTGTATTTTATCATATTCAACGATTTTCAATCATTATTATTGTTCTTTAAACCTGCAATTTGATTTGATGCACTTGTTTGAAGGACGTAGGACTTTTTTTTTTTGTCCTAAACAAATTTAATTTCAAAATCTCGTGGTATATTTATGTCTGGTTGGCTGGTACTGAAAAATTGAAAGCCTTGTCTGCCCGGGGAAAAATGTTCCTCTTTCCAATTTTGTACTGGGAGCGGAAGCAGCGGAGTTGAGTTAATTAATGATAGGAAAGGGGCGACCATTTAGGTATATTATATAGTTAAACTAAACATTTAGTCATGGAAAGAGACATTGCAGAGTGTATGAGCCTTCTATGTCACATTTTAAGTTCATTCCACTAAATGCTGCTGAGCGAATGAGTTTGTAAAACATTTAAGGAAGGTGCCTTTTGTTTTACCGTCTCACTTGCTTTTACAGAGTCTTCAGCTCGTTGTGTTTATATTGCCCCTTGGAATGGTTGGTTAATTCTAGCAGCAGTAGCACCACCACCACCACCTCCACCACCATGCCTAGTTTCTGTTATCCTAAGAAGAGACTAGTCATTTGCTGGTCAAAATTTTGAAAACTGTAAATTATTCTTGTTCTAGTATTTGTTAAGTTTGAGAAAAGGAAGTTATTGAGACTTCTAATGTATTAACAATACCAGGAAAAATGTTCAAGGTTCTGTTTTTGGCACTGCAGAAAGGTAATATGGGTACTATAGAAGTACTATAAATGATTTAAGATTGAAAACTTAATGTTCCACTTTCAACATCCAATTTTAGGCATGATGAGTGATTGTTATTGTACTGTTGAACAAGCAGCTACTGTGTTTGTGAAGGAATATAAAACCCAGGATTGAACCCAATAATGAAAACACCCTAATAAATGACGTGTTGGAAAGGGTCTTATCTCTGGCATCCCTTTCATGTTCTGCTCTTGGTTTGTCTGCGAGAGTTTCTTTGTGGGATTTGAAAAGAGATTGGACGACATTGTTATTTGTTTGAACTGGAGTGTTATTTTTCCATTCTTTTGCTTTGTTCTCTGTCTGGAGGCTTTCTCATCCCCTGTCTGGGTAATTCTATCTCTCTAGTAATAAAGCTTCCTTTTCTATTAAAAAAATAATGAATGTACCCTAAGAAATGCAGAAAGAACAAATGTAACTTAAGTGAATTTACCCTAATAATTAATCTACATGTCTTTCTAGCTACTAAGAATATTGGTTTTGGAAGGAAAAAGGAGCACAAGCGCTTTTGTAATGTTCTGTTATTGCAGCACCGTGGGGTCTTTGGTTAGCATGAAATGCTAGGATCTTTAATAAGCTTCTTGTGTGTCATCTTATGCGGAGATAATTTTTTTTATGATCACTGTGGGTTTCTGCCAGGACATTAAGAGAAGTTATAAGGCCTGACTTCTTAATAAATGATTTATCTAAAGAGATGATGTTTGATAGAATCCATTGATTTCGTATGATCCATGTAGCCGACTCTATTTAGTGAGGTAAGGCTAATATTATTGTTGTACTGTGGGTTTCTGCCACTATGATTTTTTTTTTTGCAAGGTGTGCACTGTGTATTTACAATAGGACTACAAAGCTCTTTTAAGCTGAAGACTTTATAGTTTCCTTGTTGGTTTGGGATTTTTTTTCTTCTCACTTATCTTTAAAAGTTTTATTAGAAAGAGAAGAATTTACACCTATCTGGAGGATGAGAAATCCTCCAACCATAAAACAAGAAAAGCTCAAGACAGAACATGGTAATAAAATCCTAGAAAACCTAATAATGTGAAGGAGCTGACAAATTGCTTTGCGTATCATATAATGAGGTCCCTCAAAAAAACCCTCTGCTGAGAACTGAAGGGAAGTGACATAGATGATTCTAGCAATTATTGGGGAAGATACACCTTTGAAGATGCTTGCATTCCTCTCTAATCATACCAGCTGTAGAATCCCATTAATTTCTAATTGCCACAGAGCTTTTTCATAGTACTTCATTTTAGCAGGTTAAGATTTGCCTTTGAAGATGAATGTGTTCCTCTCCATTCATACAAGCCACAGAACCCTCAAACTGTTAATTGTGACACAGTTTTTCTTGTTCATACCACTTCTTTTGAGAAGGTCGAAAATTCCCTTTACAGTTAAAGCTTCTGCCTGAGCTATGGTAACATTAATGTCCTGATTTAAATATATAGGTCAGGTGGGGTCTTTTCTTCTTATGTGTGTACTATATGTTATCAAAATTTATAAACTTCTGATTATTGTTTCTTTCACTATCATGCTGCGAATCAGATTTAATAAAATAATCTGTTTAGCATTTGTGAAGAGCTGCCAATGTCTTGATACCCCTGAGCACTCTATCTATTCATTTTCAAGGTCTTGTGCTGAGGATGGAGTGTAAAGTCCTGTGAAAGTGTGTTATGTTTTGTACCTTCTGCTGCATTTGGTTTGAATGTAAATTCTCTAGAATCTAGATTTCTAGCTGGATATTTATTTGAATAGGATTGATTTACTAGTCTCATTATGGATTTTTCTATAAGGCCCTGTTTGGTACACGGAATGATTTTTTATGGAATGGAAATGAGAATAAGTTTTAAATTTATGTTTGGTATGTCAGGAAATATGATAGGAATAATAAAAAAAAGAGAAAAAAAATTAGGAAATGACTCAAATGCCCCCATATTTAATAAAAAAAAAAAATCTCTCCACTGTCCTCCTTTCTTATTCTCATGGACCACCCTCTTTCCTCCTTTCTTCTTCCCTCGCTCCACTACCACCACCATCATCTTCTTCACTAGCCACTCCTCCTTCCTCCATTTACATCTCTCAAGAACAAACACAGACAAAGCCAATTTCCGGAAAAAAAAATCCATCTCAGATCGCCGATTTAGGTAAGCCGTGGAGAATGATATCTCAAACTCACAGCGTCTTGCCTTAGAGGTGGAGGAGGAGCAGTGGAGGAAGTCACCAAACGACCAAATCCACACCAAGTTCCCTTTCTTTGTTCACAAGTACGATGGTGTGAAGAAGCTCGAACTGGTGAAGAAGCTCGAACTGCTGAAGAAGCTCTTTGTCAAGTGGTGTGGTATTTTGTCATAGACATTGGAGGTCTCTGAGTTTGAAACAGAGGTGCGTGAAGAACAATTCCATGGGATTCTCAAATCCGAGCAAGATGAAAGTGAGAGGGAGGGAAAGAAGAAGAGGGAGACACCACCGGTGACGGTGGACTGTGGACTGTGGACTGTGGACTGTGGAAGAGGTTTGTCAGTGGTGGTGACTGTGGAGGAGGTTTGTCGGTGGTGGTGACCATGGTTGAGGTTCACCAATGGTGGTGGACTGCGGAGGTTCACCAATGGTGGTGGGTTACGAAAGTTCACCGGTCACTATAGGTATTTTGTTCCCAAAAATTTCATTCCCAAGCTTGACCCTCCATTCCCATGGGTCCCTATGGGTTTGAGGATTCCCACATATGGGGGAGTTCTTCATTCCCATCCATCATTACTTCCTCATACCAAACACTAGTCACCCTCCATTCCCTCACCCTCATTCCCTCCTACCAAACGGTACCTAAGAGTTTGTTTTCCTGATTTGTGAAGTGATTTGAGGGATTTTAAGCTATTTATTGTCCTCTTTATTGTACTAGGCTTCCTCATCAATAACATTTTTCTTATAATAAAAAAACTTTTCATTTCATGTAAATTACATGTGGAGCTTGAAATGAAACTCAGTCCTTTTACATTTGCATAGGCCCCATAAGGCTGTGTCTCCAATGTTTGTGTGTTTTTGGAGTTAAGAGAATAGCAACTATCTTTCTTTACGTTATGAAGTTGCGTAGGGCATTTGGGACAATGTTTTCTCTATGATGGGAATTGGCTTTGCCCAAATAACTTGGATCAGGTTATTCTCATTTGCTTTCATGGCTTTGGAGTTATGAAGGATAACAAATCATTGTTAAAGTCTCCCATCCCAGCAAGAATGTGATGCATTTGGTTGAAGTGTAGTGCCATTATTTTTGGCGTTAGAATTACCCCTTTGCATTGTCTTGGGGACTAAATTACTTTCTTAGCTTCACTACTGTGGATATCTTCCAGTTTTTTTTTGCGCTTAAAGTGCCATAATTTTTAGCAATAGAATTGCCCCTAGCATGGTCTTTGGGACTAAATTACTTTCTTATCTTCACTGTGGATTTTTACTTAAGGTTTTTATGATAAAGTGTAGTGCCATAATTTTTAGCAATAGAATTGCCCTGCATTGTCTTCGGGACAAGTTTTCTTTCTTAGCTTCACTGTGAATTTCTACCAATGCTTTTTTGTTTTTTTTGAAGTGTCTTGACATATATGGGATAACACATTTAAGCTCTGAAATTACCTAGCGGAAATTCTCCAGGTCCGCTGGACAGATTCAACATTTAATGTAAATGTTAGTAGTCAACAGCACAAATAGTTAGCAGTTAGGCAAAATAGATGTCCACGAGCCTTCGAATTAGAAAAGCACATGGTGCAAACATGGAGAAAAATATCCTTTGAACTTGCATTGAATCATTTCTTCATTCCTTTTGTCAAACTGGTCACTAGTTTCGCTTTTCGTGTCAACAAAAATCATTCTCAGCTTTTTAGGTTTTAAAAACATTTTGTTTTATAGATTCTGATGATGAATCTTCTTACAGATTTTCTTCTACACTTCTGACTTTGATCTTGAGCTGGACCTTGGGAGCATCTGTTGGATTTCATATGGGAGGATGGAAATGTTTAAGAGATGTAGTGTTGAAGTTTAAAAAGGTTTGCCTTCATTTATTGCCTTATTTCATAATTGAAGTTTAGAAAGACATGCAGGTTTTTATCTAATTATGACATGCATTTTGTCAGGCTACTAAACAAGGAGTGGGGTTCACTTTTTTTTTTAATTATTGAAGGACAATTTTTTTTCAACAACAGAAAACAGTACAAGGATAATGACAAATGGAGACAATAGTAACACATCTTTTCACCTCTATATCCTCAATACTGCCAATGTTAAATGAGGAGTGAGGTTCACTTTTGTTAGACATCATTATAATGCATGAAATAAAATTGGGTGGTTGAATTAAATTCTCCTGCAGAATTTCTAATGGAAAATAAAAAAAATATGCTAGGTGTAAAAAGAATTAGTTTAGTTTATCTTTGATTTAATTAAGTTTATTTTGAATTTATTTATTAGGATTTAGTTTATTTTTAAATTAAGGTTTATCCTTTTGTTTAGATTTAAAATAATTTCAAAAGAGTTTTCTCCTTTTAGGACTCTAGCTAGGATTAGGATTTGGGTTCTATAGATAAGAGCCATGACTTCTTAATTGTACTCAGACTTTGATTATTGATTTGAATAAAATTTTGAGAATTTTCAGTGTTATCTCTCTCAAATTCTTCTACTTTTCCCTCCCTTTTTCCTTCTCTCTCCCTTACTCTTTCCTAGTGTCCTGCATCAATTTCTGCATGTTTTGATTATATTTTTTATTTTGGTGTATCAAATACCTGTTCCGCCCCCTGCCCTGGAAATGGTATGGCTATCATGATTACAATTCCCTATTTGGTCAAAAGTCAAAATTATCCTGTGTTTTGAACAAATTTTCATTTCCAAGAAGATGTTCACAGAACTCAGTGAACTCCTTAGGGTGAAAAACAATTTTTTTCTTAATTATAACCATCAATATACATATAAAAGTAGAATGAGGAGTAACTTGACTTTTGCCATTCACCCTGATTTCTGTATTTTTTTGGAGAAAGTTTGACTCTCCATTGCAGGCTTTAATTTCTGTATTTTTCTTTTAAAAAGTTTGATTATCCACATGCAGTGCATAGGTGCCGTGCTAATTTTCAGATAAAATTAAGATGTTATCTCAAAACTATGTTTTGTTATTTGTTGGTGCATCTTTCATATTGCTTGTGGATTGGGTTGCCCTCGGTCCCCTCGCTCTTTCCTTTGTTTCTTCTCCGTGTTGCACGAGTTTTTGCGTTTGAGTTGTTCAGTGTTTATTTGAAAACAGTCCTTGTTATAGCTTCTGCCATTGTGCCATGTAGTTGTAGTGTATTGTCTCTGTCTTAGATATTACTAAATGGATCTTTGTCTATCCTTGGATTTTTTCTCATCAAGTTTTCCATTGGCTTTAGAAATCTATGAGCAACATGGTTCTGTTGATCTGGGTTTTTATTATGTATTTATTGATTATTAATATGAATATGAATTAATTCTTAATGTTTATTTTAATTCTTTCAATACAGCCCCAATATGTGTGATCCTAGTTAAAATCCTGTTTTATTCTATCTGGATGTGATGTTTGTTTTGTTGGTAGACTTCTTTTTTAGGGTTTCATAGCAGTATAACTATTTGATTTATAACATGTACAGGGTGCTGTTGAATCTGTATACGTTGGTGAAATTAAACTTAGCTTATGCCTTGCGGCTGTTCTTTCTCGAGGTCCAAACCTGCAAATATTAGTATGTGACTTAAAAGTTGTTTTGAGGTCTTCAAACAAAAGCCATGGAAAAACAAAAAGAAGAAAACCCCGTACTTCTTCCTGTTCTTCAGGCAAGAGAAAATGGATCATGGTTGTAGCCAATATTGCAAGATATCTGTCTGTTTGTGTGAGAGATGTGGTTCTGAAGGTACGCATCTCATAATATGTTCTGCTTATTCCCATTGTTTCTTCAAGGTAATCTCTATTTCTGATATGCAAATAGACTGGACACCTATTCTAAAATAACTTCCAGGAGTGTTTGTTACATTGTTCTGTATTTTTTGTGTTTCGCTTTATTAAATATTCTGATTCTGATTTGAGGATTTCTTATCTTCACCAATTTGTACTTTCTTCTTGTTCCAATTCAACTTCTTTCTTTTTCCCCCCAAAAAAAATAGTGCCAGCAAATTTATCACATGCATTCCACGTGTTAGTGGCATTTCATGCTATAAATTGCATTGTTAGAATAATTAAAAAATAATATGTTGTGATTAGTGGCGGAGCCAGGAGTTGGGGGTAGTTGGCAAATTTTTAGAATATTTTTTTATATTTTATTTTTAAAATTACAATTTTCTACCAAATCATTTTAATAAAATGCTTCTCTTCAGATTTTGGATTAAACTAAATAATTTTATATCATGATTTTTTTCTCTTAAATCTATAAACAAATTTGAATTTAACTGAGTAATTTACCAAAAATTATGGTTCATATTAAAATTAACAATTTCTCTACCAACAAATGAAGGAAATAATTTTATATCTTTTCAACATATATACATGAGAAGAATACACTGCAAAAGAATACATTATCACTAACATCATCCTAATAATTTCGTGTCCAACTCAGGATAACATTTTGGAAAAAAATCTAATGAAGTGTGTACAAATTTATTACTGTGAATTTGGAAAACATATATTCAGAAGGCACAAAAAATTATTTTACTCAACAATATTTCAAAAATTTTTGCATTACCTTAAAGTGAGTTTAATTGAAAGTAATATATTGACATTTATACTTGGTTTGGTTCTACTCTATTATCATAGAACTACTGATTACAAACTGTAGATTTTTGTGAGAAAAAGGGTGAGTCCTCCTTGCACCTCCACTTGTCGTATTGAGTATTATTTATAATTACATAATAAAACAATTTGTTACATATAATCAGGAAGAGAATAAATTTAAAACTATTTGAACCAGTTGAGGATAAAAAGCCCATAAGACTCAGTCAAATAGATAAGAGATTTAATCATATCTAATAAGTAACTAATGGATAAAAAAATAAATATCGACCATCATTCCCCCTTAAAATGGTGAATGGATATTCAACATTCCTAGCTTGCTCCCTAATGCTTCATGCTTAACTCTGGCTAGAGCTTTAGTAAGAATGTCAGCAGCTTGTCCAGCAGATGAAACATGTTTGAGATCAATGATGTTATCATCAACTTTCTCTTTGATAAAGTTTCTATCTAACTCGACATGTTTGGTCTGATCATGATGAACTGGGTTGTTGACAATACTAGTAGTTGCCATATTGTCACACAACACATCCATAGGTCCTGAGATAGGAACTTTGAGTTCTTCTAGTAGCCTTTTAAGCCACAAACCTTCGCAGATGTCCATACTAAGTGCCTTGTACTTGACTTTAGCACTACTCCGAGCTACCACAGATTGCTTCTTACTTCTCCAAGTAACTAAGTTACCCCAAAGATAGGTACAGTACCCGATGCTTGACCTTCTATCTATGACTGATCCAACCTAGTCTGCGTTAGTATAAACAGTAATTCTTCTAGAATAATTCTTCTTGAATTATATTCCATTCCCAGGTGTCATCTTTAAATACCTTAGGATTCTATAAACAGCAGTCATATGTTTTTCTGTGGGGCTATTCATAAATTGGCTAACAACACTGACAGGAAAACTAATATCTGGTCTAGTATGGGAAAGATAAATAAGTTTTCCTACCATATTGTAGTGTCCACGGGTGCATCATCCATGGGTGCACTATCTTCCATCAAATCACTCTTATAGAAAGTTTCCATTGGAGTGTCTGCTGGCTTACGTCCAAGCATTCCTGTTTCCTTAAGTAGATCCAATGTATACTTTCATTGCGAAACTACAATGTCGTTCTTTGACCAAGCAACCTCCATTTCAAGGAAATATTTTAATTCACTTAGAGTTTTGATCTCAAATTCTCGAGCAAGATCTGATTTCAACTTGTTTATTTTAGCATTGTCATTACCTGTCATGACTATGTCATCTATATATACAATCAATATAGTGATAAAACCATTCTTTGAAGATTTCACAAAGAGAGTATGATCAGCCTGTCTTGGAGTATAGCCATATTTTTTCATAATTGATGAAAATCTTTCAAATCAAGCTCTAGGTGACTATTTAAGACCATAGAGTGATTTTCTTAGTTTGCATACCTTATTAGGTTCTGTAGGTACGCCAAGTGGAATGTCCATATAAACTTCCTCAGTAAGATCACCATTAAGGAATACATTTTTTACATCAAACTGAAGTAAAGGCCAATCAAGATTTGCAGCGATTGATAAGATCACCTTGATGATATTGAACTTGGCCACTGGAGCAAAGGTCTCTTGGTAGTCCACTCCATGTTTGACTAAATCCTTTTGCCACTAATCTTGTTTTGTGTCTGTTGATGCTACCATTAGAATTATATTTGATGGTGAAAATCCATTTGCATCCTACTGGTTTCTTTCCTGCACGCAGATCAGTCATTATCCAAGTCCCATTTTTATTAAGAGCATCTAATTCATCTTGCATAGCTTTCTTCCATTTCGGTTGCATCATTGCCTCATCTACATGTTGTGGAACTTTTTCACACGAGAGATTAGTAATAAGACATTTAAATCTGGGAGATAATTTATCATAAGAAATGAAATTCCCAATAGGATGAAGAGTGCATTGTCTTACCCCTTTCAGAAGTGCTATAGGAAGATCATCCACAACCACCAACTCTAGACTAGGAGATCTAGAATAGGTCAACCATTTCTGCTTTGCTGGTATACTTTGTTCGCATATCTCCAGCACGTTTTGCTCTTCAATCTGTTCTGGATTTTCTACAACAGTTTCTGCAACTACCTGTCCAGATTTTCCAGAACTTTCAGAATTTTCTGCGACTATAGAATCAGAATTAGTAGCCTGAACCTGAACCTCCTCTGAATTAATTCCAGCAGCAGGAGAGCTAGAGCTAGGTACAGACGCAATAGAAAACGGATCAAGTTCTCCAAATTCACATTCCTCACTCCTCTCCCCCTGAATGGGCAATTTGGGATAGAATGGGGTAGTTAAAAAAAAAGTGACATCCTGGAGACAAAAAACTTTTTAGATGTTGGGGAATAACATTTATAACCCTTCTTTCTAGAAGCATAGCCTAAGAAAATACATTTTTTGGACTGCCTTTCTATCTTACCCCCTTTATACATATGAACAAATGCATTGTGATGTAGGACAGGGTAGGGGAAGGGTAGAGGATAGATGAGAAGAGGAGAAATTTAAGGAGAAGAGGAAATTTACTGAACAACTCTCAATATTCAATCAATAAGGAAATAGTTTAGCTACAATGAGGGGTTCTAAGGTTTATTTATAGAGTCTTAAATCTTAATCTAATTAGGATCCTAAAAAGATAAAATAATTTAAATCTAAACAAAAGATAAATATTAACTAAACTATATCCTAAAATATAAGATAAAGATAAATCTAAAATAGTCCAATTCTAAAAGATAAAATAAATTCAAAATAAATTAAATCTAAATAACCTAATATCCTAATTATTTTTTGATAATCTAATTATCTCTTTTGTATCACAGTGCATCCAAAAATATGAAATGGTAATGTTTGGATGAAGGTAGCAGCTGTAGGAAATGTTTTTAGAAGCACATTATAGGGAGTTTGAAAATTAAGTACATGTGAAGGCATATGATTAATCAAGTAAGTAGCTGTCAAGATAGCTTCTCCCCAATAACACTTAGGTGTATTAGCTCTAATTAATAAAGACCGAGCAACAGTAACCAAATGTCTATTTTTTCTTTTTGAAACATCGTTTTGCTGTGGTGAGTAAATATAGGCAGTTTGATGCACAATCCCTTTGTCAAATACAAATTCACTCATAGTAGAGTTACAAAATTCTGTACCATTATTTGTTCGCAAGACTTTGATGGATGCATGAAATTGATTTTGTATCAGGTGATAAAAATTTTTCAACAGTTAAGGCACTTCAGACTTTTCTTTAAGCAAGTAGATCCATGTTGTGCGCGTATGATCATCCACAAAAATTAGAAACCACTTAGCACCACATAAATTCTTGGTCCTAGAGGGACCCCAAACATCACTATGGATCAAATGAAAGGGTTTGGTAGAAATATGAGGGTGTTGAGGATAAGAGGATTTAACATGCTTAGAAAATTGGCAAACTTTACATTCAAATGTAACTTGTTTATTAGGAACATGATGAGGAAACAATTTTTTGATGTAATCCAAATTAGGATGTCTTCACCTAAAGTGCCACAATTCTAGATCATTGGCTGCAAACAAAACAGTTTTATTCATATATTTATTTGTTGCAAAACCATTCTTATCATTCAACAAGTAGAGCCCAGCTTGCACCTCAGTATTGCCAATTGTCACCCATGTCTCCAAGTCCTGAAATAAGATAACACGTTGTCTTTGAGTCGGAATCACAATATAATCATAATCTCTTGTTAGTTTGTTGATTGATAAAAGATTGTAAGATAACCGAGAAACAAGTAACACATCATTCAAGATTAATTTTTCTGAAAGTTTTACATTGCCAATCCCTTCCACATTAGCTTGGCTACCATCAGCCACTGTTACAAAATATTCTCCCTCATAACGTCGTATTTCAGAAAAACAAGAAGAATTACCTGTCATATGATCATTAGCACCTAAGTCTATTACCCAGGAATTACCGCTTTTTGTATTGGTAGTCAATGCCATGGACTGGTTGTTGGTGCTAGCAATGAGTCCCGTGCCCTTATCCTTCACTTGAATACTTTTACCAAACATTTTCTGCAACACCTGCAATTATTCTGGTGGGAATGGCATAGGACTTTCACCATTATTGGCAACAAATCCGCTGCTTCCCTTGCATTTGAGATTTGCTGGTTTGCCATGAAGTGAGCAGCATGTATCTTTAGTTTGTCCCACCTTACTACAGTGCTCACAGGTTGGGCTACTTCCTTTCTTTTGCTGAGAGTCAAAGGTATTTCCCTTGACTGCAAAGGCTACTGACTCAATACTTTGTATAAAACTTGAATTTCCAAGCAATTTCTTTTTACTTTCCTCTTGCTTGGCTACAAAAAATACTTCTTTCAGACTTGGAAGTTTTTTGAGACTTATGATTCTTCCTTTGAAGTCATTGAAAGTTGAATTGATCCTGAGAATAAATTTGAATAGGCATCTCTCCTCTTTGATTTGTCGATACTATACACCATCTCTAGTTTATAACCAAGTGTAATCCTCGTACAAATCTAGCTGTTGCCGGTGCTTCATTAGAGTATTATAGTATTTAATTACTCTAAATGAATTTTGGCGAAAATAATGGAGGAAGGATTCAATATCAAGAATCGAAGCTTTGTTCTTTCATGAGGAGTATGTCTCCTTAGCAGCCACCCATACTTCATGGGTTGACTGGTAGAGCATAAAGTTTGAACCAATATTTGATGTCATTGAATTGATGAGTTAGGCTTGAACCATACTATCATCTGCTTCCCATTCTTTGTATTTGGGATCATCTAAATTAGGTGGAACAGTTGAACCAGTGAGAAAACCAAGTTTCCCTTTGCCAATAACGAACAACTTCACGCTGGCACTCTATTGCAAGTAGTTCTGCCCATTCAATCGGTGAGTAGTAATGATGATTGGACTCAATTCTGGCACTTGGGAAGTCGAAGCTTGTTGTTTTATCGGAGGTTGAGAGTGAATTTCCGATGAAGAGTTGTCTTCCCTATGACCTTCGGTGTTCAAAGCTAGCAAACCAAACTGAACCATCGTGGATCAGGATGCACCTCTGATACCATGTAGATTTTTGTGAGAAAAAGGGTAAGTGCTCCTTGCACCCCCACCCTTGGTATTGAGTATTATTTATAATTACATAATAATGCAGTTTGTTTCACATAATTAGAAAGAGAATAGATTTAAAACTATTTGAACCGGTTGAGGATAGAAAGCCCATAAGACTCGGTCAAATAGATAAGAGATTTAATCATATCTAATAAGTAACTAACAAATAAAAAAAAAATATCAATCAATGCAAACATATATCAAATGCATGCATTGATTAAATGTAGATTGAAAAATAGAAGAAACATATTGAAGGGCCAATGGGAGGTGAGAGAAAAACCCCTGTGTAAAGTCTATTTAGGACAAGTTGAAAAAATAAAGAGAAAAATGAGGGGGAAATGGGAGAAAAGAAAAAAGAAATGAAGGTATGAGAAAGATGTAAAAAAGAGAAAGACATGAGATGAAATGAAAGAAAAAAAAAAAAGAAATACGTGTAGATTTAGTGGGTTCAATTTAAAATGTAAAATAATAATAAAAAGATGAATGCATGTGTGCAATAAACTTTGTTAGTACAACAGATGCAAACTTTTAAGAGACAGGGGAATAATATCAAAATTTAATACTTTAGATATATGTAATTCGCAAAATTAAGAAGGTGCATATGCCCTATCCTCTCTATTTGGCCTCGCTACTGTTTTTGATATCCTCAAATGTAATGATTATTTTGAGAAGCAACCACTTATTTATTACATTAAACTAACTTGCATTTTGTTTTCTTTTTATTTTTCTTTTTTTATTTGGGTTGTGTTAGAATATTTTCTTAGGTGTTTGGGATTCTCTATTGAATGTTGCAGACACCAAAAGCTACTGTGGAAATCAAGGAATTGAATGTGGATATAACAAAAGATTGCAGATCCCAGTCAAATTTGATTTTTAGGATAATTTTATTGCCGATTCGTGTTCACCAGTGCATCGGTGGCGACCAATTATCTAATGCTAGCGTAGGAGGATGCAGTTCATCTGGCCAATCATCCATTGCCACAACAGAAATGTCTTCTGCTCCTTTTATCTGCGAAAAATTCTCTATCTTGTGTGAATTTGGTTGTGATAGGTATTTTTCCGCCCTAGACATATGTTTTTAATATTAATTTTGCTCTTGTTAGAGTAATGGTTGAATAAAAGGAAGTTAATTGTGCATAGAGGTGGCAAATGGTTGTGTTTGGGTGGGTTTGCAATTGGGTATGGATGGGTTAATAACAGTCTTATCTTACTAAATGGGGTCAGTTACATGGATCACACGATACTATTGGGCTTTATTAAAGACCATTATTTCGGATATATCATTTATTAAGATATTTTACTTTATAACCTCCTTAAGTATCCTTTTTTTTTCTCCCCCTACATCTTTTTATAAGGCTAAAGACCATCTGATTAATTCTCTTTACTAGTTTCTCACGCGATTTTCTTTGTATATGTTTAAATCACCTCAATTGATTTTTTTACCATTTTCTTCTCTGTAGTTGCCTTTCTGGTATGACCACATGTTTATTTTAATATTCTCATCTCTGCTATCGACATCTTTTACTCTTTTTGTCCTGTCAAAGCCCAATATTCACTACCATATAGCATGGTCTTCAAAACCTAACTTACGTACATAAATGCATACATACATATCAATTTGTTAATCATTTATTGCAATCTTTAGTTTTTTTTAATTTCCTTATAATTAATCATTAGTATAATTTTCCTTTTGAATTCATTCAATCAATTAAATAAAATTTGCAACACTTCTTTTTAACTCACCTCACCAATGTTTGGCACATAATGGTCCTTGATTATATCTTGTCCCCTATTAATATTTTGTTATGCTATAAATTTATTTGTGCTGTTGATAAAGATTATCTTAAGAAGAGAGGATGAGAGTGTGTAGATAAAAAATTATGAAATGTAAGAGTGGTTTAATGGTTACTCATGGGTTGATGCCTAAAACCCACACTTAAACTTTATTTAATGACCCAACTCATTTAACTTTTAATGTAAATGGTTGGGATTGGTTGGGTCATAATAGAGTTGGAAAAAAGGAGTTTTCAAGGGGTAAACTTCAACCAGTGGGATAGATTCTTGCATAAATGTTGCACATCACCAATTGTGTGCTAAACTAATAGAAGTAGTTAATTAGTTTGATAATATCCAATGGGGTAGTGAAATTTGAAGAAGCCAGTCAATTATCAGTTTCTATTGGTTTGGTGTGTAACTCTGCATACCATGTGCGCCTAGGACTTTTCCCATCTATGGGAGCTGTCAAATGGGACTTCCTTCTTAATTTTCTTAACTGGACATCTGTTTTAACATTAGGGCCAAGGATTTCCAGTGTAGAACTTCTAGCATTGATTTCCAAGTGTTAGCTTTCTTCCTTAATAAAAATGTTATTAGAGGTTATAATAAACATATTTGTGCCCTTTACTTAATAGCTTAAGGTTCAACAATGACCTTTAACATGATATCAAAGTGTCTATGAACAAGTGGTCATGAGTTTGATTCTTGATGCCCTCAATCTTCTTGATTAAATGAAATTTCAGCACATGGTAGGTGGGCCTGTGCTTTTTCCATGCTACAGGCACAAAGAGCTTTCACATGAGAGGGTTTGTTAAACACTATAATAAATTTATTTTTGGACTTTCACCTATTAGGTTAAACTTTTGATTTGAAAGGGGCTTTGACACAAAAAATATTCATTCATTTATTTTTGTTTTTTCTTGAAAGAGGGCTATTCTTCATATACTTTATGGATTTGTTTGGTACACAAAATGGAATGGAATGGAATGAAAAAGGAAATGGATTTTTTTTATTGTGAAATATGGGTGTCCCTTGATAAAAATTAATAATAGCAAAATAGTTGTTGTTTAGTAATCATTACAAGGATATAATAGATATTACACATCCCGGTTTTCATGTAACGGAAAAGGATTCCTTCTCCTTAGTAGATACCACATGGGGCCTATGTTTTCTTATTTTATCCTTGGCAGTTTCTATATATGTTTTGCTGATTGCAACATGAAAAAAAGGTTGTCATAGTTCATACTATTGTAATTGGATTTGCTTGACTTAAGTTTGGATACTAAGTTGTTGTTTCTGGACATAGGGAAGCGGGTATTACTATTAAGAATGTGGGCATTTCCATAGGAGAAGTTGCTGTGAATTTGAATGAGGGTATTTTCTTGAAAAGAAAGAGTTTAGTGGAGTCTCCTTCAGGCTCTGATGATATTACACGGTCAAGTGATGATTCTATGCCCACAAATAAACTGTCGAAGAATCAGAAAGTGTTAGCAGCATTTTCCAAATATACTACGATGTTTCCTGAAAAGGTAATGAATTTTGATACACTTCCTGTCTTTAATCATTACATTATTTTTATTGATAAGAGGGACAGGGACTACAAAGGTGGAAGATATATATATATCCTCCTCAAACAATTAAGAAGCAGAGGAAGCACATCTGTACAAAGCTTGAAATATATTTTACTTCAAATGTATAAATCTGTTGAACCTAGTTTAATCAATTTTGCTCACAATAGTTATATTTTATTTTTCGTTGTCACCAATGACAAACATCAATTTTTGTATTTTGCTCAAATCTATGACTTGCCTCTCAGTTTTATCTGCTAACTATTTTTCTTTTGTGAAAAAAAGAAAAAAAATCTGACCTGCATATAATTAAGTCTTAGGGTTGCTCTTAATAAACTTGAGAAAAGGAATGAATTCGTGATTCATTAGGATCAACACATTATTTCAAGCTTGCCTTTACACACTCACATATCACTTTTCTAATACCTATGTTTTTGTTTGTGAAGAAGATTGGTCTACATAATCAACAAAGTGCATTATATCATCATTTAACTTCTTGGGAGGTTTTGATGTTTCTTTGTGCATTGTTTCCTCACCTTAGTCAATGATATTCTTTATGTGGTACTCCTATTTTTCTTTGTTGTGGATGGCCCTAGTTTATCCTGGGGCTCAATTTTTTTTTCCCTCTCAGAAATTAATAGGACAGATAAACTCTATAACTTAATCTGTTGCCTTGAAGTCTCAATTCTCTTATTGTTTTTGGACACTTGAAGTTTAAATTTTTTGCAAGACTGATTCGTTGCCTTGTCAATATCTTCTGACTGTTGTGTTCATGCTTTTCGTGCTTTTGAGTAATTACATGATTCTATGCTAATTACAAGACATATAGAATATTCTCCAACACTTCTCCTCAAGTTGGAGCATGGATGTTCCAACTTGTTACAAACATATTCCACTGGAGATCCATTCAAAGCCTTTGGAAAATACCCCAAGTTGATCTCTAGTCTTGACATATACTATAGAAATGACTTTCTCTTGAATCTTCTCATGAACAAAATGATAATCAATCTTGATATGCTTGGTTCATTCATAGAATATGTGATTGGAGACAATATGTAGAGCAGCTTAGTTGTCACACCATAGCTTTGCAGGTAATGAGGATTTCAGATCGACCTTGTTCAATTGCTGATATATGCACACAACCTCATATACTTATTGTACCATACCTTTGTACTCCTGTAGTGGACCTTTGGGCATTCATCTCTCAAAATAGTGTCACCATGATTCACATGCAGTAGGCCATGTCTTGGAGTTTTTTCACGTAACAAAGGATTTGTTTTAAAGCCGCCCAATGAGTAATTGTTGGGGAGGACATGAACTGGCTAACAATGCTAACATAGTATGCAATGTTAGGATGAGTCACTGTGAGGTAATTTAGTTTCCTGACAAGTTTTCTATATTTCTCTGGATCTTTAAATGGTTCACCTTCGTCCTTACCAAAAGTTAGGGGTCATTGGTGCACTACCTGGTTCAGCTTCCATTTTTCCCGTATCTGTTTAAAAGTCTAGACCATACTTTTTTCAAGTTAGACCGATGCCTTTCTTGCTTCTGACAACTTTAACTCCCGAGAAATATGAAGCTTTGATTGGAGAATTAGGGTGCGAATCTCCTTGCACCTCAACCCTAGGTTTTTATACTCATATATTTATAATATTTACATCTATATGGTTACATAAGATAAGTGAGATAAGATAATATCCCACAAAATAAGGATAAGAAGAATTCAAAATTTAAATAACTATAAGACTTAGTCCTCCTATCCTAACAAACAAACAAACATATTAATTAATTAAATAATGATATCTAACGATACTCTCCCTCAAGTTGGTGAATGTATATCCAATATTCCAAGCTTGCTTCGTAGATCTTTATACTTGACTCTCAATAGCGCCTTTGTAAGTATGTCTGCAGTTTGTTTGTTTGTTTGTTGAGATGTACTGTAGGTTCACAATATTAGCCTCCGTCTTCTCTTTGATGAAATTCATGTCTAGTTTCACGGGCTTAGTTCTATCATGATGAACAGGATTATTAACAGTACTGATGGTTGCTTTATTGTTGCAAACACATCTATAGGACCATTAAGAAGAAATTTAATCTCTTCAAGAAGTCTCTTGAGCCCCAATCCTTCACAAATTCCCATAGATAAAGCTCTATACTCAGCTTTTGCACTACTTGTAGGAACTACTGACTATTTCTTACTCCTTCAAGTGACTAGATTTCCCCATAGGCATGTACAATACGCAGTAGTTGGTCTTCTATTGGTGATTGATCCTGCCTAGTTAGCATCAGTGTAAACCACTGCATTTCTTGCACTGTTTTTCTTAAAGTAAATTCCATGTCCAGGTGCCATCTTTAAATATCTCAAAATCCTATAAATAGCAGCCAATGTTTCTTAGTAGGCTCATTCATGAATTGACTGACAACACTTGCTAGAAAACAGATGTCAGGTCTAGTATGAGAGAGATAGATGAGTTTACCTACCAACTTGTAGTACCTTGTGGTGTCAACTTGCGTGCTTTCCTCAATCAAATCCTTCTTGTAGGAAGTCTCCATTGGTTTATTTGCTGGTTTATAGCCAAGTATCCCTGTCTCCTTTAGCAAATCAAGGGTGTATTTTCGTTGAGACACCACTATACCCTTTTTTTATCTTGCAACCTTCATTCCAAGAAAGTATCTTAACTCTCTTAGAGACTTAATCTCGAATTCTCGGGCTAACTTAGCCTTTAATTCATCAATTTCAGCAACATCACTACCTGTTACCACTATATTATCCACATAAACAATCAATATAGTGATAAATCCAGGTTTAGATGATTTCACAAACAGAGTATGATCAGCTTGTCCTTGTTTATAACCATATTTCACCATAACAGATGCAAATCTGTCAAACTAAGCTCTAGGTGACTGTTTGAGTCTATAAAGTGATTTTTTAAGTCTACATACCTTGTTAGGTTCATATGACACATGGTGGAATTTCCGTATAGACTTCTTCATTGAGATCTCCATTCAGGAAAGCATTCTTTACATTAAATTGGTGCAAAGGCCAATTCAAATTTATTGCAATAGATAGAATCACCTTAGTAGTATTGAACTTGGCAACCGGTGCAAAAGTTTCTTGATAATCCACCCCATATGTCTAAGTGAATCCCTTAGCTACTAATCTAGCTATGTGTCTATTGATACTGCCATCAACATTATATTTTATGGTGAAAATCCACTTGCAACCAACCGGCTTTTTCCCAGTAGGTAAATCAGTAATTGTCTAGGGTCCATTCTTATCTAATGCTTCCAGTTCATCTTGAACAGCTCTTCTCCATTCAAGTTAATTGAGTGCTTCATTAACATGTTGTGGAACTTCTCATTTGAAACATTAGTAACAAAGCACTTAGGAGATAACTTTTTATGGGAAATAAAATTCCCAATTGGATGAAGAGTGCATTTTCTTAACCGTTTCCGTAGAGTTATAGGAAGATCATCTTTTGTAACTTCTACTGGTTTTGGACTAGGAGAGGGTGTTTTGGCATATGCATCACTGGAGCATAACTAGCTGGCTCATTATTAACCTGTTTACAACCCTTCTTTTTCCTTGAGTATGTCAGCCATTCCTTCTCGTCATTTGCTTCTACATGATCATCAATTTTTCTGGATATAGAAAGCAATGAATCTAACTCGGTTCTGTTTGCATCATTGGCTATCTCAGTGCTGTCAATCTCGTCAGTTTGCTTAGATTTTTGTGCTGAACCTGTTGTTTCTGTTGCTTCTAAATATGCATGTGGCACAGTTTCTAAACCTGTATGTTGCACAGTAATAAGTACACCCATATTTGATCTGTTTACATCTAGGCCATCCAGACAAAAATCCCATTCTCTCTTACTCTCCTTCTGAATGGGAGTTTTGGGGAAAAATGGAGTGGTTTAAAAAAATGAGACATCTATGGTCACAAAAAATTTCTGAGTTGCAGGAGAGTAACTCTTATAACCCTTTTTACTAGAGATTCCTAGAAAAGTATTCCTTATGGATTGCTTCTTAAGTTTGTCGCCCTTATATAAATAAGCAAAGGCAGTGCAACCAAAGACATTGAAAGGTAGTGTTTGGATGAATGTTTGTGCAGCTAGGAATTCTTGTAAAAGAAGGTTATAGGGTGTTTGAAAATTGAGAACTCTAGAAGGCATACAATTGATTAGGGAAGTAGCAGTTATGATAGCTTCTCCCCATTAGTGTTCGGGAGCATTAGAACCTATTAGTAAAGACCTAGCCACATTGACAAGATATCTAATTTTTCTTTCGGAGACTTAATTTGCTGTGGAGAATTAACACAAGTGCTCTGATGGACAATCCTATGTTTAGAAATAAATTGACTCATAGTAGAATTCATATATTTTGTACCATTATCAGTTTGTAGAACCTGAATGGAAGTTTGAAGTTGGGTTTGTATGAGGTAGAAAATTTTTTTTTTGAAAATCTGTGGCACCTCAGATTTTTCTTTAAGAAGATAAGTCCAAGTCATCCGTGTGTGATCATCGACAAAGATTAAAACCATTTTTCTCCACACAAATTTGAGACTCTAGCGGGATCCCATGCATCACTATGAATCAATTGGAAAGGCTGAGTAGGAACAGGAACACGTTTTAGGATAAGAAGTTCGAACATGTTTTGAATACTGACAAACTTCACATTCAAAAACAATGTTTTCATTGGTAAATAGATGTGGATACATCTTTTTCATATAATTAAAATTGGGGTGTCCTAGTCTATAATGCCATGACAATAAATCACTGGTTGCAGCTATACCAGTTTTATTCCTATATTGAATCTTATCAATACCATAACTACTACCTGCCTAAGAAGCACCGATACGGGTGCGTGTATTGGGTGCGATACGATGCGATACGCTTGATACGGTAATTTTTAAAATTTTAGGATACGGGTGCGAGAATATATATAATTATATATTTTAATATATTTGCATATTTATATATGTAGTAAAAAAGTTATCAAATAAAATTGCACAATAATTTAAAAATGCCATAAATGATAAAAGAAATAAATGTTATAAATTCCAATTTAAATTAATCATCATTTCCATCAACATTGCTAGAATTTCCTACGAGTTCTTGCTCCAAATTTGGTTCATCTAGAGATAAATTTGCAACTTCAAGGTTTTCAGCACCATCAAGTGGCTCCCAACTATCTCCATTAAGATCCCACATTTTACTTTGTCCACTAGAATATTTTTCACTCTTTCTTGATATAAGACGAAGATTTGTATGAACATAAACTAGATCTTCTGCTCTTTTTGGAGTTATCTTGTTCCTTTTCATAGAGTGAATAAAAGAATAGGTGCTCCAATTTCTTTCACAACAAGATGATGAGCATGGTTGACCAAGAAGCTTCAACGCGATTCCTTGAAGAATAGGGGTGAAAGAACCATAATTTAGCCACCACTCTTTAGGCTCTAGATTCCACCTATCTTGTAAAGAATCAAATGACGAATATAACTCCGAAGATCCACAAAACTTTGAAAACTCTTGAAGAACCAACTTTCTCTCTTCAGGATCATTGAAGTACCTCTTAAGACACTTTGTTCTCTCATTTGATATTTCAACATCTTTATGTGGAGGAACTCTATTTGTTGTACCATTAATCCATTGAGAAGTATAATACCTATATAATATGAAAATAATAATAATAATAATAACATTAATGAGACTTGTTTGTTGGAAATTAAAATATATTACTTTTAATGAATAACTTACATGAGTAGTTTTGCTTACCTAGGATTCAATGAATGAGCAAGACAATGAAGGGGTGTGCAACTCCTTGTCCATCGATCAATAATGATTCCATAAACAACTTCATAAAACTTTGAATACTCAGAAAGCAATTTCTTCTCATGTTTGTAAATTGATTCTTTCACTTCTACTATCATTGAGTCCCATCTCTCATAAATCAAATGAAGTGTAGGTTTATCTGTATCAGCAAACCTAAGCATATCATAAATTGGTCTAGTGAAAGAGAGTATGTAATCAATCTTGTCCCACCAATAGTCATCAAGAATTAAGTCTTTAACTGTAATTGCCTTTCCAACATCATCTTCTTTATAAGTATTCCATATTTCACTAATGACCATTGTACGAAGAGAAGTTTTGATGAGTCTAAGTCTCTTGAGCATCACAATTGTAGAAGCAAATCTAGTTTCAGCTATGGCAAGTAATTTTAATGGCACAAATTCATTAAAAATAGCTAATCTCATAGAATGATTCATGATAAAAGTTCTAATAAACATTGCATCATCCCTGACTTTAGTAATCCAATGACATTCTTCATAAACAATTTCATTTGCCTCCGTATGTTTTGCTGCACATATATTCTTCAAGGCTAGATTAAGTGTATGCACAATACATGGTGTCCAAAAAATGTGAGGATAGTCAACTTCAATAAGTTTACCTGCAGCTTTACAAACAGGTGCATTATCAGTGATTATTTGAACCACATTTTGAGGCTTGACTTCTTCTATTACTTGACGCATCAAGTTAGCTATATAAAATTTGTCTTTATATTCTTTAGACCCATCAATTGCCTTCAAAAATATAGGACCCGCATCAGATACAGCCATAAAATTAATTAATGGCCTTCGTTGTACATCTGTCCAACCATCTGTAACTATACTTACCCCTTTCTCAGTCCAAGTCCCTTTTATGGGCTCCAATAACCTCTCAACATTGGCTCTTTCTATTTGCAATAAAGGGCCTCGCAGTGCATTATAACCAGGAGGTTTATATCCAGGTATTACATTATTTGCAGCAAATTGAAATGCGCTAATAAAATATGGATTGCGTGCCAAATGAAAAGACAAACCTCCAGTATAAAACATTCTAGCAATTTCAGCATGCAAATTCTCTCTAGCTCCTTGATTAATGGCTCTTTCCAATGCACTTGATGCTCTTCTCTTTCCTTGATTATATTCATTTTCAATAGGAATTGGGTCTCTTTGATTTAAAGGAGACATGCCTTCAGCTGGGGATGGTAGTGGCACTTGTTTGGATTTTGTTCTAATGTCAGCCTTTTCTTGCATTTTTAGCATTTCATTTAAACAATCAATATCAACCTTTGAGCATATAGCAATTCCTTTACCAGATATCCTTAACAAATGCCATTTAACTCTAGAATAAGAGCCAATAAATTCACGATTGCAATAATTACACTTCCAATATTTATTTCCACCTAGATTTAAATTTTCTCCCTCTTTGTTTCTATTTACTAGAGTAACATAAGCCCATAAAGGAGTTCCCTCCTTTTGTTGTTCATTAGTAGAAGAATATCGAGCAGAATTGTTACTACTTGAACCACCTCCTGAACTAATATTACCATAATCCATGTGCATTATTTAAATTGGACAACTCTAACCAATATCCTGCAATAACCATGTAAATCAATTTTTAAATAATATTATATATATACAAATTCAGTATCAGGCATTTAAAGGAGTGCATACAAATGTAGTTATTCACTTTGAACAAATATGAGCACAAGCCTAGAGGTAGACGTAGACTGCACACAAAAAAAGATGAAGTAATAATAAACTATTCAATAGCTACTTTTCCAAAAAAGACAAAAAGAAAAAGTGGTTGACAAGATGAAGCACAATAAAATATTCGGTGGTTGCTTTTCCAAAAAAAGGCAAAAGGAAAAGGCATTTGACAACTGTGATTACTGATGCAAATATGTACGATATGGAGCAGAGAAAAGATGGTTTACAGCTTTCACACCGCAGGAAGGCATAAAAAACATTGTTTATAATATATTATATTATATAGAAACTCATCTTTTCAATATTCATCAATTCCGTTCGACAGAAAAGTAACATACACAAACCCAAAAGTATTTTAATAAAAAAGGCATCAATTACCAAAGAGAGAGAGACGAGAGGCTGAGTCGATGAAGGAGAAGGCAAACAGTGAACAGTGAAGCAAAACCACCGGAATCGTGAACTGAACTGACGGTAGAAAGTTGCAACGTAGATATGGCAACGCCGCACACCAAAGAGAGATTTGAAGGTAATTTTCGTGACTCTCTCCTATTCTCAATAGGGAGTAATATTGGGAAGGGGGGGGGGGGAGGGGAAAACGATGTGTTCCGTATCTTTTGTGTTTCGGTACGTATCGGAGTCGTTCAGATGCATATCTTTGTGTTTTACTATGTATCCTTGCGTATTTGTATATTTGGTGCGAATATATCCGTACAGTACGCGTGTCCGTACCAAATACGTATCAGGTGCGGGTGCGTTTTCCATTTTGCCGTATCCGTGCTTCCTAGCTATCTGCCAACAAATAGAGCCCAGCTTGCTCCTTAGCATTGCCAATCACCACCCACGTCTCCAAGTCCTAAAACGGAATCACACATTGTCTTCAAGTGAGAACCACAATATATTCATAATCCCTTGTTAATTTACTAACTGATGATAGTAAATTATATGATAGATGAGGAACATGTAAGACATCATGTAAAATTAATTTATCAGAGATTTTTATAGTGCTAATTCATTCAACCTTATCTTGATTACCATCAGCCACAGTTACAAAATATGCACCTTTATAAGATTTCAAGTGACTGAAGCAAGAAGAATCACCTGTCATATGCTCATTAGCTTGAGTCTACTACCCAGGTATTACCTCTATTGGAATTGGTAGTAAAAGCAGTAGGAGAAGTACTCGAACTTGCAATTAATCCAGATCCTTTTTCCTTCACCTGTATGTCCTTACCAAACATTTTCTGGAGCATTTGCCGCTGCTTTGTTGTAAATGGAAGAGGGGAGTTGTCATCATTCTGAGCCACAAGACCACTGGCTCCCTTTCGTTTGAGATTTGTTGGTTTACTGTGAAGTGTCCAGCATGTGTCTTTAGAGTGTCCCACCTTGCCACAATGTTCATAGGTGGGTCTGGTCCCTTTCCTTGTCTTGGAATCTGAATTCTTTATCACAAGAGCAGTAGAATCAGGATTCTGAGTAGGAATAGAGTTTTCAGAGTTAATTCTTTTCTTGCTTTCCTCATGTTTAGCAGCAAAGAAGACCTTTTTCAGAGTTGGAAATTTATCAAGACTCATAACTCTCCCTTTGTAGTCATCAAAGTTTGAGTTAAGGCCAAGAAGAAACTTGAACATTCTCCTTTCTTCCTTGATCTTTCGATACATTGCAACATCCTTTGAGCAGGTCCATGTGTAGTCTTCATATAGATCCAGCTGCTGCCAATTCTTCATCAAAGTGTTAAAATACTCAATAACACTTAGAGAATTCTGTCTGAAGTCATGAAGGAAGGACTCAATGCTCAAAATTGCGGCTTTACTTTTCAGAGATGAGTAGGTTTCCTGTGCAGCTTCCTACACATCATGTGCTGACTGGTACAACATGAAATTAGTCACGAATAGTCGAACATTTGCACTCCATTACAAGTAATTTTGTCCGTTTAGGCGATGTGTTGTGATGATGATAGGCAATGATTCACGCTATGGAGCATTCATGGTTTGATGTTTCACCGAAGTTGATGTGATTTCCGATGAAGAAACATGATTCTCCGTGCTTTCTGTGTTCAGTGCAAAAGAACCGAACTGAACCATGGTGGATCTGAGGCTGTGTTCTGATGCCATGAAGCTTTGATTGGAGAATTAGGGTGAGAATCTCCTTGCGCCTCAATCCTTGGTTTCTATATTCATATATTTATAATATTTACATCTATATGGTTACATAGGATAAGTGAGATAAGATAATATCCCACAAAATAAGGATAAGAAGAATTCAAAATTTAAATAACTATAAGACTTGGTCCTTCTATCCTAACAAACAAACAAACATATTAATTAATTAAATAATGATATCTAACGATAAAATATTTTAATTGCCCTAAATCCTTTGTCTAAAATTGAGAGTGAATAAAGGTTTTGAGAGATGAATTGCCTGTAATGTCACTCCCTATAATCACAATGTCATCAACATATGCATCATGTAGAATTATGCAAGCACTCATTTGTATATAAAACTCTAAGTGATCACATTGACTTTTCTTCATCTCATACTGCATAACTACTTCAATGAATTTTCCAAACCAAGCATAAGGACTTGGTTTCAACACATATAGTGATTTGTGAAGATGATAAACTTTCCCATACTCCCCTTGAGCAACAAATCTAGGTGGTTGCTCCATATAAACCTCCTTGTGAAGATCACCATGTGTGAATTTTCAGTGCTAGGTTCTTGTTATACTATTCAATCATAAGAGACGATTACACATAGGGAGAGATTAGCCAATCATTTTCGATAAACAGGAAGAATAATAAAAAACAGAGTAAATCTACCCTGATTCTAATAACTATACAGATATGAAGTGAATAACAAATTAAATAAGAAATAACAAGATGGGCTAAGGCAAGTTTGGCCCATTCTAACACCATGTAGAAAGGCATTCTTGATATCCAGCTGATATAAAAGCCTATCATAAGTTGTCACTATAGAAATAAAGAGTCAAACATAGGAGAATTTGGTTAGCGGTGAGGTGTCAGAGTAGTCAACACCATCAGTGTCAAGTAAACATGAATAGTGGGAGGTCGAATAGATTCTGCAATAGGTGGAGGATCACTGAGAGGACAAGTGGACTTTGCTGCAGTGTATATCAGCAGATTATTGTCTTCCCCCTGTCTGAGACAGAGAAGGCAAGGGAAATAGGGTGTACTTTTGTTTGATGTGATATCGCTATACATAAGATAGCGATTAAGGGAAGAAGAAAAACATTGATAGTCCTAGGATGAGAGTACTCGAGAAAGACACATGTAAGAGATATGAGATCTAATTTGGTGACTTGGGGCTGAACATCCTGAATAATGCAAGTGCTACTAAAAATCCTATGTTCAATAAGAAACAAAGACTTAGAAGGAAATTGAGCAGTGAAGGGACTGTCAACATTAAGTAATGAGGATGGCATTCGGTTAATCAAGAAGCAAGATGTGGAGATAGCATTGGCCTAGAATGGCTTAGGAGCTTGCATGTGAGAGAAGTGCTTATGATAATTTCGAGTAAATATCTATTCTTTTGCTTGACAACCCTGTTTTGAGATAGAGTAACACAATAAAATTCATGGAGAAAACTATTTTTAGTCATATAAGTTTGGAATGAATCTAAAAATATTATTTGGCATTATCACTTCGTAAACTGTGAACCAAGACATTGAATTGTGTTTTTATTTTAGTGTAAAAGGAACAAAAATGAGAAAACAACTCAGCGATTTTTCATGAAATATTACTGAATAACCTGAGAGTAAGCATCAAGAAATGTAACAAAATATTTAAAACCAAACTTAGTTGTAATAGGACAAGGACCCCAGACTTTAGAATGAACTAACTTAAATGGGGATACAATTTGCTTATTGACTCTAGAAATAGAAGGAAGCCGATGATGTTTGGCAAATTGACGTGACTCACCATCTTAAGATGATAAATGTTGAAACTGTGGGTAGAGTTTGTTGAGAGAGGACTGAGAAGGATGGTCTAATCAACAATATGTCTCAAAAGTGTTCAAAGCACTGAGACAAGCAACTGATTTTGCCATTGTACATCCAAATGTAGAGACCACTAGACTCATGAACTTCACCAATGATCTGCTTCGTTTAATCATAAAAAATGAGACAATTATTCAGAATTAGTGTAATTTTATTAACAGAGATGAGATTAAAAGAAAAGTCAGGTAAATTCAATGTTGAGGATAAAGAAAGTAATGAAGTTGGATTAACAATTCCAGAACTAAGAGTACAAGAGGTTGACCTATAAGTTAAAATAGCATGAGAGGTGGTGGTGTGTGATTGAAAGGTGGGAAAGGGACTTGGATCGCCTGTCATGTGATCTTTGGTACCAGAATCAATGGCCTATTTGGATGATAAAGATATAAGGCACATAGTGGTTACCTGATTCTGCATTAGTAGTGACTGCAAGAGCAGTGGATTTTAATGATTCCTAATACTTAGAAAATTGAGGAGACCACAAAGGTTGATTTACTATTTGCCATACCTATGCCAATAAAGAAACTCCAAATGTATCTAAAGCAAATAACCAATTGGCATATTCATGAAAACGTATCCAAAGCAACCATGAATAGCATCAACTTCAATGTTTAGTCACAGAACAGGGTCAGCAACACGTACTATATACAAACTCCCGATTAGAGGCCAAACAAGTGCTCAGCTAGTATCCAAGTAGCCCTGCAGAAATTATTAAATTTAGCCACAATCAGTGCACAAACACACCAAACAACTCCCACACCCCAAAATAGAGTAAATGGAGCCCAAAAAACCACCAAATAGAGGCTATTATAACTTAACAGTGGCCAAAAGTGCCTGAACAGAGGCAATTATAACTGAACAATAGCCAAAAAATGCTAAAACTGACAATAGCCAATCAAGAAAAGAGGTAACATGCACTAAGTAGTAGCCTCATGCACAGCAAACACCCCAGAATAGAGGTGAACCAGCAGCCTGCATACCAAAACACGGACAAGGATTTAAAAAATCAGCCTAGAGATGGCAAAGAATGAATATCCAGACCTGGAAAGCAAGTGAATATGGCTGGAAAAGGTGCGTCGTCGCCAGCATAGTGGAAACAAAAGCCAAATGCTCTCCCACTTGCCGTCATATGGATTGTTTGTGATATTGTAAGGCGGCATGTGTGCCTTACGTGCATCAACAGTTGTCAGATTTTGGGGAATGACTGATTGGAAGGTTCTGAACCTGGTGACACCAGTAAATTCCATTTATATTGATCCAGATTCACCCCTCACCAATGTATCCTCACTAAAAAACACAAGTCAAAGAATGTAAGCTAGCTTCAATTAAATGGTTGCTTGAAGGCTCTGATACCACGTAAACACTGCACAAAGAATGGAAAAATGAATTGTATATTATTCATAATATGTCTATACACATACAAGGTAGAAGCTCCTAGGTAAAAATGCTAATAATAAGACATCAGTATAATCATGCCAAGAGACATTCTTATAGTAATCGCATGATTCTATGCTAATTGCAAGATGTACAGACTATTCTCCAACAAGATAAATAGTTTTTCCTTTTTAACCATTGATGTATCATCAGGCATTTTTCTTGATTCATATTGGGTCTATATGTTGCTTATTAGCTTTCAAAACAGTGAAAATTTTTTTAAGATAGTTGTAATGTTTTTCATCTGTGTAAAGACATTTAATGTTCTATTTATGAAAGGGATTGTAAAATAGTTTTAACGTCAACTACTATACTTTTCATTGATAGGTCAGCTTCAATTTACCAAAGCTGGATGTGAAATTTGAACATCGTGAACATGGTCTTTGTGTTGAGAATAACATCATTGGCTTCCAATTGAAAACCACTAAATTACGATCCACCATTAATGCTGGAGATTGCACATGCCTTGATTTTCAACTGGAGTTGAGTGAAATTCATGTATGATTTTGACTTCTGATTTTGGCAAGACTTTTGAGATATTTTTTCTTGTTTCCTGCTGATAAGGTTTCCTGTGCCTCATTGATACTACAGCTTCTTAGAGAAGCTGGTTCTTCCATCCTGGAGTTATTGAAGCTGGATGTGGTCCTCTTTGCATATGTCCCACTACAGGTAAGTTATCTGCAAGCCACATAGGGCATCTTTGTGTTACTCTATTTGTGGTCTACCTTTGCATTTACACTAAGGATAAATTTGCTTAACAATTAGAGTTCTGTTGAAATAAAACTGGCTATTGAGGTCTTATAATATTTTCTAATCACCTGAGGATTTTGTGGTTTTCACATTTCTTTGTTCATGAGATTGTATACTATCGCATCATCTGGCAATTATCTTTGAAAGTTTAACTTTATAATTTACAGATTAACTTCTTTGTGGGTTTCAGCTAGTGGTCTTTTAAATGGAGTTTCTTTGTGGATTTACAAAGGGACTGCAAAGCTTTTTGAGCTGATGCATTTATGATTTTTATTTCTTTTTTTTTTTTTTACTTAGAACAACTACAATATACACGCTCACACATTTAAGATAGTATCACACCATGATTTTTTATTTCTTTGTTTTGGGAGGACTTATCCTTTGTTTTGTTTTGCTTTTGTTAAATTATTTTTTCTTCCTATTAAAATACTTCGAATTTTTGAAGAAAATTGTTTTTTTTTTTTGCCTGAGAAATTTCTTATAGGGTCAGGAAAAATACAGGGACAGAGGATAACATTCCTCTCAAAGAGATACAAAATCAAACTAAGGCACCGTAAAGGAAAGGAAAGGAGCTAGAAAACTGCAACTTTAAAAGTGCTTTTAACTGATTTTTTCATATGCAGCTGAGTTGTTTAATCTCATTCTTTGTTATAGTCTTTCTTGCATTCTCTGGCCAACTTATTATTTTTGGGTTGCTTCTTTTTCTTCAGCCCATATTGCCTGTTAGAGCTGAAACTGACATTATGCTAGGAGGAACAAAATGCAACATCATAATGAGCAGGTTAAAACCTTGGTTGGTCCTTCATTCATTAAAGAATAAAAAAATGGTACTTGGAGAAGAAGCTTCTAAAGTTGTCAAGCCACAATCATCAAGGGCAGATGAAAAGTCAACAAATCAGGATATCAAGACCATTGTGTGGACATGCAATTTCTCAGCTCCTGATATGACATTGATGCTTTTCAACATGGCTGGTTCACCTGTGTATCATGTAAGTATTTTTTAATATATATATGTAACTGTATGCGTGCATGCATATGTATAAAATGAAGTAACCAAAAACTGGCTCAAACCTGGAAATTTTTTGCCTTAGGATCTAAAGTTCTCAAATTTGTTAGCCTTTAAATGACCAGCTGGATTTTTTGTCTTCTGAAGAGTTCATTAATAACTTCTTAGGGTCCCCTTTTTATGATGGCTGCTTGGAATTTAGATTTGATATTCGAGGAAGAAGGATCATTCTTAATTGTTTTGAGTTTTTTGTTGGGAGGACACCCAAGTGATGATTCCATCAGAAGAAAGCTGTCGATTTAAATTCCTTTGCATTTTGAAGCCATATAATTTCATTTTTAACTGTTGAGTCTCTAGAATTTGGATGCATTTATCTTTATTATACTTTTTTTAGTGCATATCTTTATTGTACTTTTTTGTTTGTGTTAATATATTGCTTGGTTAAAGATATTGATTGTAAAACATCCATCTACTGATAGGGCTGCTTACAATCATTTCACCTGTTTGCAAACAATATAAATGTGGGGACTACAGCACACATTGAACTTGCTGAGCTAAATCTCCACTTGGCTGATGAATATAAAAAATGCATGAAAGGAAGCCTTTTCGATGTGGAATCTAACTCTGACTCCATTATGCACATAGCAAAGATTAGTTTGGATTGGGGTAAAAAGGACACGGAATCCTCTGAAGATGATTCTAAGAGCAGGCTAGGTTTATCTGTTTTTGTGACTCGCATGGCAGTTTACCTAACTTTCAAGCGTATAGAATCATTTGTATCAACAGCAATATCCTTTCAAGCTCTACTTAAAATCCTATCTGGTTCAAAGAAAAAATCTAGTGAGAGCCATGGGCATTTGTCAAAACCTTCAGGAAAGGGGATTCGTATGTTGAAAGTTAATTTTGAATATTGTTCAGTGTATGTTTGTGGTGAGACAGGCTTAGAAAATGCAAGTGTTTCAGATCCCAAGCGTGTTAATTATGGTTCTCATGGTGGTAGAGTTATAATTAGTGTGTCAGCAGATGGTACCCCGCGCAATGCACACATCATGTCCACAATTGCAAGTGAATATCAGAAACTGAAGTTCTCTGTTTCTTTTGAAATCTTTCATTTTAATTTGTTTGTGAACAAGGAGAAACAGTCCAAACAGTTGGAACTTGAAAGAGCCAGATCTATCTATCAGGAATATATGGAGGAAAACAGGCCTGTAACGAAAGTAGCATTGTTTGACGTGCAAAATCCTAAATTTGTGCAACGTTCAGGTGGCCTTAAAGAGATTGCTGTCTGCTCTCTTTTCAGTGCTACTGATATTACAGTGAGGTGGGAGCCTGATTTACATCTATCTCTAATTGAACTTGTTCTGCAGCTGAAGTTACTGATACACAATAGGAGGCTTCAGGAGCTTGGTAATGGACACACGGAAGATGCGTCAAATGTTGGAGATGCTAATTCAAAAAGTGAAACAGCTATGGAGTCAGGACATCTTGAGAAGAAAAAAAAGAAAGAACATATTTTTGCTATTGATGTGGAAATGTTAAATATATCTGCTGAGCTAGGAGATGGAGTTGATGCCAGTTTTCAGATTCAGTCAATTTTCTCTGAGAATGCTCGGATAGGAGTGCTCCTTGAAGGTCTTATGTTCAGTTTCAATGGGGCCAGAATTTTCAAGAGTAGTCGCACACAAATTTCACGAATTCCTAGAGTTTCTACAGGTGCATCTGATGCAAAAGGAGCTGTATTCACAATATGGGACTTTGTAATTCAAGGTCTTGAATTTCATGTTTGCATGCCACACAGATTGGAACTTCGTGCTATCGATGATGCTCTTGAGGATATGTTACGAGGTCTGAAGCTCATAGTTGCTGCTAAAACTAACCTTATTTTCCCTGTGAAAAAAGAAAGTTCTAAAGTTAAAAAACCTAGTTCAAATAAACTTGGATGCATAAAATTTTGCATACGTAAGTTGACTGTTGAGATTGAAGAAGAACCAATTCAGGGATGGCTTGATGAACACTATCAGCTGTTGAAGAAGGAGGCTAGTGAGCTAGCTGTTCGGTTGGACTTTCTGGATGAATATATATCCAAGGCCAAGCAAGGAGCAAAACCTACTGAGACTAATAATGCTTCTCAAGAAAGGAAGATATACTGTAAGGACATTGAGATTGATGTCAAAGATTCTTCAACTATTCAATCCTTGAGAGAAGAAATGTACAAGCGGTCATTTCAATCATATTATAAGGCATGTCAGAACCTAGTGTTATCTGAAGGGTCAGGTGCATGCAGAGAAGGGTTCCAAGCTGGTTTCAAGCCTAGCACTTCCAGGGTCTCTCTTCTTACAATATGTGCATTAGATTTGAATTTAAGCTTGACAGAGATTGATGGTGGAGATGATGGGATGATTGAGCTCCTGAAGAAACTTGATCCTGTCTGTCGTGAAAATAATATTCCATTTTCCCGACTGTATGGGAGGAATATTCTCTTAAATGCAGGTTCTCTTGTGGCACGGCTTCGGGATTACACATTACCTCTTTTTTCTGGAAGCTCTGGTAAATGTGAAGGTTGTCTTGTGATGGCTCAGCAGGTAATATCGAAAGATCTCTTTGCTTCCTTTCTTCTATTTATACCTTCTCATTTACTCAGATTTCAAGTTCCAATTAGGATTAAAAAAGAAGATTCCATTTATATCATAAATAGTGATGAAATTGAAACAGTGGACCTTGTAGACCTTCGAAGGGATTGGAAGGCTTTTTTGAGTTGGAGCCTGGGTAGTTGCATTTTGTATTAGTTTTTGTTATATAACTTTCTTTATTATTCTCTCACCATAGAAATTGACGTAATTGGTTTTTGACTTTGCAATTCATCTTTGATACATTAGCCTCTTCTTTGAAGATCTGGATATTATAATTTCCTTTTTCGCTTTGGCTAGACTAACATGTCTAATAGGCGAACCTCTTGTGGACTAAATGACAGCAAGGCATGAGAGCTTTAGCAAATATTCTTTCATTAGGCATTCATTAATCATCCTCAGTGGTGGTAACTTACTAGGAGGATTCAAAAAGGTTTGATCAATTAAACTATAATTTGACATTGATTTTGTATGGTCATGCACGTGCATGTATGGGTGTGTGATGCAGTTATCTTTATGTTATTAGGAAATTCTGTTTTAATTTAGTTTGTCATTTTTTCCTTATTTTTTGTCATGATAGGATTTGAATTTGGTTTATCTTGGTTCCTATTATCTTAGGATCTGACTTGTTGGATTCTAGTCAGCTTTTCCACTATTTGTTTCTGGCCTTTCTTTGATATCTAACAGGAGGAAAACACAGGCTAAAGCCCTGGTTTGGTTCAAATTTGACTGGTTTAAGGTCTTGCGTGCCTTAGTTTAGGGGAATATAAATTGTATAGAATTAAAAAATCTTCTCTCTCTTCAAGCACACTCCCCTTTGAGGATAACGATGGAGACTTGAGAGTCAGATTGCTTCTGAGTATGTGTGGTGTACTAATAGGAAAAGATTAGAAAATCAATGATCATATGCAATTTTTTTTACTGAGAGTATTTTGATTATGTAACGGGGATTTTTTTTTTCGTTGCAAATATTTTAAAGCAATAAAACTACAGAATCTTACTATTGATTTTTTTATGTACTGTTCAAATTTTCATGTTTGAGGTTTGGTATTTTTTATGAAGCTTGAAAAAGTATTTTGGATTTAAATAAGCACAATTTATTATAAAAGACTTACAATTATATGTAAATATCTGCCAAGGGATATGATTTGGCCTTCAATAGTTGTAGTAAAACTATCTGATAACACTTGAGTTGATAGTTATACATTTTTTTTTATTGTTTTTGCCAATGGTGACAGGTTGGGTAAAAGTCTTTTTCCGCCTGTGTGAGTCGTGGTAAATATAGTTATGGAGATAGTTCTGGTCTATTTTTGTACAAATTTTTTTTTTCAAGGAATCAAATAGATACAAAAAGAGGAGAATAAGAATGCTCCTGAAGCAAACTCACAAAAGAAGAGTAACTTAAAAAAACAAAAAATAGCATTTGAAAACACAAAACATGAAAGCAGCCCAATCTTGTTACAAATCCGTGATAGAAACGCTTGGAAAACACACGAGCAGAACACCAACTTGACTAACTACTATTCTAGTTTCCTGTCCTACAACTTCTGTAGATAGAAAGAAACACGCTTGAATATTCCTTGCCTTATTCTGTTTAATCCCTCAGTGCATTAGCTTCCTCCAAAACACCTTAAATCCTGTCAAAAGGAAAATGTCCAGTGTTTTAAGGCGCACCTGATGTTCCCCAAAAACTGTAAACAACAACAACATTCACCTTATCCCACTATGTGGGGTTGGCTACATGGATCATACGACGCCAATGAGCTCTATCAAATGCCATCTCCTCAGATAAATTATTTCTCAAAAGGTCATTCCTTATAACTTCCCTTAATATCCTTTTTGGTCTTCCTCTACGCCTTTTGATCGGGCTCCAGGCCATTTGATCAACTCTCTTCACTGACTCCTCTTGCTCTCTTCTTTGTACATGCCCAAACCACCTTAAATGATTTTCCACCATTTTCCACCTTAAATGATACAGTCATTTTGTATCTTATCCAATTTTATATGACCACACATCCATCTCAACATTCTCATCTCTGCTACTCCCATCTTATGCTCTTGTTGTCCTTTCAAAGCTCAACATTCACTACCATATAGCATTGCTGGCCTTATAGCTATTATGTAAAATTTTCCTTTAAGTTTAGTAGGTATCTTGCGGTCACTAATAACTCCTGTTGCTTTCCTCCACTTCAACCATCTAGCTTGTATCCTATACATAACATCCCCATCAATTTCGCTATTATTCTGTAAAATCGACCCCAAATATTTAAACTTTGACACCTCAGAGATGATTTACTTTCCAACTTTTACCTCTGAATCATTTCTAATTGGCCTCTTATTAAATTTGTAATGCATATATTCCGTCTTGCTTCTACTCAGACGGAAACCTTTGGATTCTAAAGTATGTCTCCATAATTCAAGTTTAGAGTTGACCTCTTCTCTTAAGTCCTCAATTAAAACTATATCATCCGCGAAGAGCATACACTTTGGGATTTTTTCCTGTGTATATTCTGTAAGAGCATCTAAAACCAGATCAAACAGGTATGGACTCAAAGAAGATCCTTGATGTAAGCCTATTGTTATAGGGAAGTCCTTTGTCACACTTCCAGGGGTTCTCACACTTGTACATATCCTTTATGGCTCGAATATAAGCTACACGGACACCTTTATTCTCCATTGCTTTCCACAATACATCTCTTGGTACTCTATCATAGGCTTTTTCCAAATCAATGAAAATCAATGCAAGTCTCTCTCTTTACTCCGGTATCTTTCAATCAAACCCCTTAATAAATAAATAGCCTCTGTTGTAGACCGTCCTGGCATAAATCCAAATTGGTTTTCTGAAATACGAGACTCCTTTATGAGTCTATGCTCAATCAGTCTTTCCCAAAGTTTCATGGTGTGACTCATGAGTTTTACCCCCCATAAATAGCACAATTTTGAATATCCCCCTTGTTCTTGTATTTGGGCACTAGAGTGCTCTTTCTCCATTCTTTTGGCATTTTCTTGGATCTTAAAATCTCGTTAAATAACTTAGTGAGCCACCAAACCCCCTTTTCTCCTAAGCACTTCCAACCTTCGATAGGAATATCATCGGGACCAATGGCTTTACTATTATCTATTCTCTGAAGAGCTTCTTTCACCTCTCCAACCCGAATCCTACAATAGAAATTCAAATTCAGATCATTTTCATGGATTGTTATTCCGTCAGTATCAATAGTCATATCCAATCCATTATTGAAAAGTTTATAAAAGTAGCTCGCCCATCATTCTTTGATATCATCATCTGCAACTAAAACTTTTCCTTCTTCATCCTTAAAGCATCTTACTTGGTCCAAATCTCTTGACTTTCTTTCCTTTCTCTTGGCAATTTTGTAAATCTTATGTTCACCATTCTTTGTTCCTAAATCCTGGTAGAATTCCTCAGAAGCTTTAGATCTAGCCTCGCTCACTGCTTTCTTAGTCTCCTTTTTTGCCAACCGATAACATTTCCAATGTTCATCGTTATTGCATAGATGCAGGGCTTTGAAACACTCTTTCTTATATTTGACATTCTCCTGCACACTCTCATTCCACCACCAAGATTCTTTATCCTTAGGTCCAAAACCTTTGAATTCACCTAATACTGTTTGAGCGGTATTCCTGATCCTTTTAGCCATCTAATCCCAGAAGATGTTATCACTTTCTTGCAAGTCCCAATTACCTTCCTTCATAATTTTCCTCGTAAAGGTCACTTGTTTCTCACCTTTTAGTTGCCACAACTTAATCCTAGGATTTAAAACTTTTCGACTTTTCAGTTTACGGTTTTTAACTATCACATCAAGGATCAAGACCCTATGTTGTGAAGTTAAACTGTCGCCAGGGATTACTTTGCAGTCTTTACAAGTTCTATCTGAGTTCCTTACCAAAAAGAAGTCAATTTGCAACCTTTGGACTCTACTCTTATATGTACTACATTAAATGCTCCTCCCACTTCTTGAAACAGGTGTTTACAATCGTGAGGTTGTAAGCCATTGAAAAATCTAGAATGGAATGTCTCTCCTCATTTACTTCTCCAAAGCCATAACCGCCATGAGCTCCCATATATTGCCTTGTCTCTTTTCCCACATGACCATTAAGGTCCCCCCTAATGAGGATCTTTTCCTTTTGTGGGATATCTTGAACCAAGCCCTCCAGATCTTCCCAAAACTTTTTCTTAACATGTGCGTCCGACCCTACTTGAGGTGTATAAGCACTAATAACATTAAGTGTATCATGTCCAAGAGTCAATTTTAAGGATAGGATTTTATCTTCAATCCTTCTAACTCCTACCACATTCTTTTTCCAGTCTTTGTCCACAATAATACCAACTCCATTCCTTGCTCTAACCTTCCCTACATACCAAAGTTTATAACTAGTAGTGTCTAACTCCTTAGCCTTTTCCCCCACCCATTTAGTTTCTTGAAGATATAAGATGTTTATTCTCCTTCGAATCATAGCATCCACCACCTCTATAGATTTACCTGTTAACGTACCAATATTTCAAGAACCAAATCTAATCTTGCTTTTCTGGGCTAACTTCTTTACCCACATCTGTCCAGCATAATGTGGGAACCCTTGCTCATTTAACACTACACCCGGGCGCCAATGTAGCAGCTCTAGCTCATTTGACACTGCATTTGAGCTATACAGTGTGTTACTTTTGGGCAACGACCTAGCCTTAGCACATATACGTCTTTGATCCATGTCATTAGATTTGACAGATTTTTACGTTGGCTGTCGAGGGCCTAACACAACCCTCCTCCTTTACCTGGGCTTGGAACCGACTATGACACTACATAGGCGGAGTTTCCCCAAAAACTGTAAACACTTCACTAAAAATATAGCTGCTTGACAGTGTAAGAAAAGGTTTGCAGAAGGTACTATCCAAACACTTTCACAAATTTTGGGAGAAAAAGATTTTATATACATACATGTATGTGTGCGCTTGCTTGTGTTTTTCCCTATTACTTAAACTGAACTTTAATTTCTCTCTTTTACCCTTTTTGTGGAATTAGCTAGATAATGTTCAACCAAATGCTGATATTCCTTCACTATTTTCTTTTACTTTATGTCAATTAGGCAACTTGCTTTCAACCTCAAATTTTTCAAGATGTCTATGTTGGGAGATGGAGAAAGGTTAGTATGCTTCGATCTGCTAGTGGTACCACTCCACCAATGAAGACATACACAGATTTGCCCATACATTTTCAGAAAGGAGAAGCATCATTTGGAGTAGGTCATGAACCAGTTTTAGCTGATGTAAGCTATGCTTTCACTGTAGCTCTTCGGAGGGCTAATCTAAGTGTCAGGAATCCAGGCCCACTTATTTTGCCTCCAAAAAAGGAGAAGAGTTTGCCATGGTGGGATGACATGAGAAATTACATTCATGGAAAAAATTCCTTGCTCTTTTCTGAATTAAGATTGAATGTTTTAGCAAGTACGGATCCTTATGAAGAGCATGACAAACTCCAAGTTGTGAGTGGATCTATTGAAATTCACCAGTCTGATGGTCGTATATTTGTTTCTTCCATGGATTTTAAGGTTTTAGTGAGTAGTTTGGAGAGTTTGGCTACTGGGCTGGGTTTTAAGCTTCCAACAGGTGTCTCTTGTGCATTTTTGGAAGCCCCAGTCTTCACTCTTGAAGTTGCAATGGACTGGGGTTGTGATTCTGGCGATCCCCTGAATCATTATCTTTTTGCACTACCTGTTGAGGGGAAGCCTCGTGACAAAGTATTTGATCCCTTCAGATCCACTTCACTTTCCCTTCGTTTGAACTTCTCTCTTAAAGCCTTGGATCCTTCATCAGAAAATCAATCCCAACCTTCCATTGCTAGAGATGGTATTGAAGGAGATGCTACTGTAAATGATCCTCCACACAAAACTCAGAATGCTTCACTTGCTTCACCAACAGTGAATGGCGGTGCTTATGATTTGGCATGGATTACAAAATTCTGGAATTTGAACTTCATTCCTCCACACAAATTGCGTTTGTTCTCTCGATTTCCTCGTTTTGGAATTCCAAGATTTGTTCGGTCAGGTAATTTGTCACTAGACAGAGTGATGACTGAGTTCATGATATGTTTAGATGCTACACCAACCTGTATAAAGCTCATACCTTTTGATGATGATGATCCAGCCAAAGGACTGACTGTAACAATGACAAAGATGAAGTTTGAGTACTGTAGTGGTAGGGGCAGGCAAAAATATACTTTTGAATGCAAACGTGACATTCTTGAACCAGTTTACCTAGGTATTGATCTTCATATGCCCAAGGTATTTCTAAATAAAGAAGACTGTCCTAGTGTTGCAAAAGCAATTAACATGACACAGAAAAGCTCACATTCAGCATCTGTGGACAAAATCCCCTGTGAAAAAGGTTACATGAGTGGTTGCTTGGAGAAGAACTGTGGTGATGGATTTTTCTTGTCCTGTGATTACTTTACTATCAGAAAACAGTCCCCAAAGGCTGATCCTGCTAGTTTACTAGCCTGGCAAGAAGCAGGGAGAAGAAACGTTGAGAAGACAAATTCACTGTCTGAGTTTAATAATAGGGGTGGAAATGAGAATATGCAGTCTGACTCAAGTGATGATGAGGGGGACACTGTGATTATAGCTGACAACTGTCAGCGTGTGTTTGTGTATGGTCTCAAGCTTTTGTGGACTATTGAGAACAGAGATGCTATTCTGTCTTTTGCTGGTGGTCTATCCAAAGCCTTTGGTCCTCCCAAGCCCTCTCCTTCTCGGCAGTATGCCCGGAGAAAATTACTTGAGGGAAACAAACAGAGTGATGGACCTGAAACCTATCAAGGTGATGATGGTTCTAAGAACCCTCTCCCTGGGAACTCTGCTGATTGTTCCTGTTTGCAACATTCAGAGACTTCTGGTTCACTTACACCACCACAAAATTCTGTTGAGGTGGATGTGTCATCTGGTATGTGTTTTAAAAAATTTTGTTTAATGCTATCAATTTGGGTGTGCAAATTAGATCAGTGACTAGTAATAAAAAAGAAATTACTGCCATTTGTCGTGTAAAACATTATTCATATTTGCTAGATCCTTTTAGACAATTTTTGTGACTGAAATGTTAGTAAGTATTTTATTGAGAGGCTTGTTCTGCCATTTCTGTCCTGTTGCCAGATAAAAATGATGGTCTGTTGCCAGTGAAAAGTGATCTGTCGGTTAAAGATGAAAACACAGATGATTCAGAGGGGACTCGGCATTTCATGGTGAAAGTTATTCAGCCACAGTTCAATCTTCACTCAGAGGATGCAAATGTAAGTTTAAAATATGTTTTGTGCATTCAAATTGAACTTCCCTTGACCCTTGGTAGTTCTCAGGTTATATACACTGATTGTTGTGCTTTACTAATGGCTGGAACTTGAACCCTGATGAAAATAATTTTCTTTTCCCTAACTTTGTTTAATTTGTTAAGAAGATCCTATTGTGAAAAGATGCAAACACCTTTCAGATTTCTGTTTCATTTCTAAGGTCGATGACAGTTATAATTATTTCACATGGTTCCGTTTTATTCTCTTTTCTGATATTTAGTCATGTTATTAGTATGCATATTATATTGCCTTATTATTACCATTGGGAATTCTTTTTCTTTCACCACTCATGCTGTGGGACAGTGGATTATCATTTTAGTGGTATACATTTTCATGTCTATAATGTTTTTCCTCTGAAAAAAGTTGCTAATACTGGCCATTCTGTCCATATCAAACATTTAATTTACTAATTTTGAGGTTTGTTGTCAACTTCATTGAGTTTGTGGATTGTTTGATATTTATAGTTGGGATGTTGTGATAGGTCATTCTCAACTTCCCCAATTTAATCAGTTGTTCAGTTGTAATGTTCTGCTCTGAAATCAAGTCGGAAAATTAGCACCCAATAGCTCCTTCTGCATGTTTCTTTCACCATGACCTTAATTAGTTACATTTACATCTCATGGTTCACTTGTAAGTTTTCAGCATTGGTGCTGGACTAGTAGATCTATGGGTGGGGGTCCTCTATTTGATGTTGGGCCCATTGTCTCTTTAGGGGTGTCTCCTTACATATTTGCAAAGGGAGTGAGCCTCATTCCTTTGATGGCTTTGTCTTTTCCGTTTCTTTTGCATCTATGCCAGGGAGGATATCTTATTCTTTTTATTGTAAATTTTTTCCATTTGTCAAATGATATTTTGTTTGTTTGAAAAAAAATAATAAATTAGTATAAAGGCTGTGAATGTGCCCTAGATTTTCGCTTCTGTTTTCGCCTGTCACCTGTTTTTCTAATTCATTACTAAATCTGTCAGAGATTATGTTTACCCCATCGATAGTTCACTGTTGGTCTTTTGATTGTGATGTATGAAATATGCAATTCAATACATTCAGTCATGTAATGGCGCAGTAGATATCTTCTATTCATGCAGAGTCACATAATTTCTTACCAAACAGGGTAGGTTTTTGCTTGCTGCTGTGAGTGGCCGCGTTTTATCCCAGTCATTTTATTCAGTCCTTCATGTTGGATCTGTGATGATTGAGCAAGCACTTGGAACTACAAATGTGCATAATGCTGAGTACCAACCTGAAATGACTTGGAATAGAATGGAGATTTCTGCTATGTTGGAGCATGTGCAGGCCCATGTTGCACCAACAGATGTTGATCCTGGAGCTGGAGTGCAGTGGCTTCCAAAAATCTGCAGAGGCTCCCCAAAAGTGATGAGAACAGGTGCTCTCCTTGAGAGAGTTTTTATGCCTTGTGATATGTACTTTCGGTACACAAGGCACAAAGGTGTAACTCCTGAACTCAACGTAAGCTATACCTTGTTGACATCCTGATCTTGAATATATCTCCACTTCACCTATTTTTCTTCAACTGATGCATGTATTCTCAGACATGCTTATCTTCAAGAAGTATGTTTCTATAGTTCTTTATGTAACATATGCCATGGCTGTTCTCAACTTTGCGTTGACTGCTTATTTTAACTTTCTGCTGCAGGTGAAGCCTTTGAAGGAGGTCACATTCAATTCTCATAATATAACAGCAACAATGACTTCCCGTCAGTTTCAGGTCATGATGGATGTGTTGATCAATCTTCTCTTTGCACGCCTTCCAAAGTGAGGACAACCCCACTGTTTGCCCTTTCTCTAAATCAAATTTTATCCCTTCAGGAACTCATGAATGTGGTGATTCACTCCTTATATCAGTACTCTTAATCTGCATCATGCTTTCTCTATATTTATAACGTTCATTTGATAAAAGAAGAAATTTATTAGAAATAGAAGAATTTACAACTAGCTAGAGGAAGAAATCCTCAAACTGAAAATTCAAGAAAGGGTCAAAAAAGATCACAGAAACAAAATTTTTACCCTTATATAGCCTGATAGGTATAAAAGCTCTGTCCAATCTCTTTTGCTGAGTACAAAAGGGAGGTCATATACACAATTTTATTCAATAAAACAATTAAAGGAGAAGATATGTCAAAGATGCATTCGTCTCTTTACATCTACACAAGACACAATTCCACAGACCTTGCACCATCACGAAGTTTTGTTTTCCTTCTTACTACCAAACCTATTAAATTCAATAAGGAGAAATGTTATTAGGAATTAAGACACCCAATCTCTTGTCAAAATTACCAAAGCGCTTATTCCATAAGTATCTTGCTACTGCATAGTGGAGAAATAAATGGGGTTATGATTCTTAACTAGATCTACTCATCACAGACATGCTAAGAAAAAGAAACATACTGGGCAACAGAACCTGCAACATATCATTTCTCTTATCCTTTTTGAGTATTATTGTCAGTTCACTTTTGACCTGTGAAGGAGCTGTAGAATTCCAAATTGGCTTATCAAGAAGAAACTTTTCCTTCATCAGCGAATGAAATAGGAATTGGAATTAAAATTTTTCTAGGAAAAAAAAATACAGGAGAATCAAGATTCAATGCTCTGATATCTTGGTTAGAAGAAAAGGTAACAATTTTAACTAAAGTTGAAAGAGAGAAACCTCAAATTTCTGTCATTCAAGTCTTTGGTAAAATGTAAACTCCAAGAATGATTGGAATTGTGCATGGTAAAGAAATTGTGGATGGGAGAATGACGCAGAGTATAAAGCCAATAACCATTTCCATATTTATAATTTTAGAAGTTCACTCATATGTGGACATCATTAATTGTACGGTCAAATTTTATTGTGTCATGTAAGCTTGATAATTCTTATCAAACAACTAGTACATTCTAGCGGACATGGAGAGACCAAAATACTATTTCCTTTTGGGGTTTATTTGTTTAGCATAAAGTTTAATAGTCACATTAACCTTTGTATGTTCTTAACCTTTGAAATGCTAATTTTACAGACATGACTTAGTATGGTATGATTAACTGTTACTTGAGTGCTGCAATATCTTCTTAGAATTTACTGTGTAAATTGGGCAAAACTATTTATATGTCAGATGTACCCTTGAATTTGGTTATAATTTGGATAGGTAATGTCTTCAAATATTATTAGGTAATGTTTTTAAATATTATATTACTTAAACCTGATTTCTAGACAAAGTTCAAAAGTTGTGTGCTATATGATATTTCCAAATTAATTAATTATTGCACACTATTCAGGCCTCAAAAAAGTAGCCTGTCATTTTCTGGTAAAGACGATGAAGATGTTGAAGAGGAAGCAAATGAGGTGGTTCCTGATGGTATTGAAGAGGTGGAACTTGCAAAGATCAGCCTTGAACAAAAAGAGAGGGAGCATAAGTTGATTCTTAGTGATATTAGAAAGTTGTCTTTTTTGTGTGATACATCTGGAGATTCATGTCCAGAAAAGGAAGGCGACCTGTGGATGATTGCTGGTGGAAGACCAATGTTGGTAAGATATTCTTTAAACAATACTTTATTGGATGTGATTAAACTGGTGGAGTCCAATTTTAGATGCTTTTTCTTTAATATTCTGATCTCTCTATCCATAAAAAAGGAAGAGTAAATTTTATTAACCTCCTCTCAAATTTGGCTGAATTTTACTTGATACCCCAGAAATTTGATTAATTGTTTAAAAAATTATACTCAGTTCTCTTTAATTAACTTTCTATCAATGAAATTAACTTTTTGTGCAACATAAGATTGATCTTATTTTTTAATGACAGTAAAGGCTGCTAAGTTGATCTTAAGCTCCAACATTAGACTGATTAGAGAATGAATAAAAATTTACTTCATTGGAAGAAAATAAAGTGGAAGGAGGTTCATGTTACATATACATATTTATTATACATATACTGTTAAGGGAGTCAATTGTTATTTTTGAAACAAGAGGTATCAAGTGTAATTTAGTCAAACCTTTAGGAAGTTAGTGTAATTTACTCAAAAATGAGGTCCAGTACTTTGGTTGGTGTGGTTGTGGTACTGAAAATGTTAGTAATGATAGAACCCTGTGTGGTTTTTTTTTACATTAGTTAAGCAAGATATCCAACAAATACTAGAAGTGTGTGAATCTAAATGGAATTGAGAAATACAGCAGCAAGAAAAACTGCAAAATAGCAACTGCTACAGAATGAAAAAGAAATGGGAATAAAATTGAAGAAAGCAGTAAACTTTGAGCTAGCTTTCAAGAACTAGCTCTCTTCCCTGAATTCCCTGTAGATGATTCTCATGCACTTTCCTATTGAATTTCAAATTTATTAGGATGTTTACTGATGTTTATTGTCTTGTCTGTGACAACTAACTTGGAGCTTTATTGGAGTTAATTAGGATTTGATGTTAAAATTGATTTATTTTCAAATTCTTTACTTTTTTGAGAGTAGACTAAAAATTGAGTTTTATTGCTCCTTTGTTTTGGTGTTGTACTTGAGAATAATTCCACTTGCAAGCATTATTAGAAATTAGAGAAATTTAAGGTATTTAAGGCTAGCTTAAATGATAAGGATGGGATGAAATGTGGGTAGAAGTTCACGGTTCAAACTCTCTCAATGTAAAATAAAAAATAAATAAATAAAAAAGAAGAAGAAGAAGAAGAAGAAGAAAGAAAGAAAGAAAGAAAGAAAGAAAGAAAGAAATTAGAGAATTTTTTCTCCATCCTTTTTCCATACTACTTAAGACTCTTTATCTCTTTATTCTCACCACTTTCCTCAATCACGGTCACTAAATGTCACATGAGAATTAAGGGGTAATTAGGGATCTAAAGGGTGGGAGTAATTAGGAAAATGAGGAAACAGTACTTATTGAATTAGATGTACTCCTATATTAGTCTAAATAGGGGAGCAAGCATATGAAATTAATGTGAATGATTTCATGTATCAATTGGTATTAGAGCTATGGCTATTGAGATCCTTGGCGAGAGGTGGAGCTTCCAGAGAAGCTCAACGGGCTTACAAAGGTAACAAGGAGTTTTCACACAGACGTCATCAAGGTTTAGAATCATGGTGCACTAATTGTGAGTGCAACTGAAGAAAGTTACCACTAAACAGAGGGAAGCCAAAATAGAAGTGATCGTTGAGGTAGACAATAAATAATAGTAAAATGGTGAGTGAAGAAAAATGGAGATGAAGATTGGGAGGAAGAACTCAAAGCATTGGATGGGATAGATGAGCTTCTTGTGGCATCTCAAGGACCAAGGCATCGTTCTAGGCAAGCTTCCACTCTATATCGCAAAGGTTATGACCTCCATTGAGCACTTAATGTTCCTCAGAATCAGAATCCTCAACATTGATGACAACACATGGAAGTTCCGTACAAGTTTAGAGAGGTGAAGACATCGTCGATTCTTGCAAGTCGCAAAATCTTTATCGCCCTTTGCGACAACTCCACCACCCACAACTTTGTCTTTGTCATCTTCAACATCCTCAATCTCCAAGCACTAGGCAACAACCTTGCTAGCAACCTTTATGGAAGTGATAGAGTCCTCAAAATAGTCTAAGTTGAGGAAGGTGAAGCCAGCAAACTTCTTCAACCCATCATATCCCTTTTTCCCAATGAGAAATCAGCTTCCTCTATCATCTCCAATTTGCAATTTTTGTAGGAACGTGATATAGCTGCAGAAGTGAGACAGTTGAGCATGTAACTGTTGATGACATTGTGGTCTTGACCGCAACAGCGAGAGGCTATTTGATCTTGATAGCATAACAAGTGTTATCTTGGAGTTTGTGGCAAAGGAGAAGAGCATGGCAGTTTTCAATGATGACAATTTCAAAAAGGTGTGTCTCAGTGGGATGCATTGCGTGGCCAAAACAGTGGATGCGTACCTCACCAAGATAATTGCCTACAATGACCTAAGCATATCTAAGTTCAATGGCGTTGTTGTTTTTATTCCCCTTAGTGCTTGAAAAGTGATGACAATCTCTATAATGCCGTCAATCTCAGCCTCAAGGCACACATGAATTTGGACAAGATGAAGGTAGATTTATAGTTGATGAGGGAGAATGGGAAGATGAGGATTGAGCTTGACAGATAGCTCAGCCTTGCATTTGGGATGTATCATATAAAACATGACCAGGAAAATCCATATGGGTCTTTCACCTGCCCAAACTAGCATGCACTTGTTGCAGCACATGCCTTCCTTAGCATGCTTGGGGGCTTGTGGCGTGAGTGGCAAAATCAACTAGTTAAGTAGAAAAAGGTGGCAAAAGCTCAAAGATACCCTGGGCTTTTGTGGAGCAAGAAAGTAGGCCTGTGGAGTCAACAACTAATGAAACATCTATGGATCAGGGAAAAGAAGGTTTGAGACAAGACCATTTCCAATATATTGGACAATTGGGCCAAAAATATGATAGCTTGGGGAAGGCTTAATATTTAAAAAGGGGGTCCAAACTGCAACTAGTTAGTTTAGAAAGCCAATTTTCTTTCTTTCTTTTTTTTTTAGGTATTTATATTTCAACTTTGTGTTATCTAGTAACTTTGTAATTATCCTTGAGGGCAAGGATCATTTTCAGGGAGAGTATTGTCACATAGGAATTAAGAGGTAATTAAGGGAATTAAAGGGTTGGGTTAGTTAGGAAAATATGGAAAGGGTATTTATTTATGGAATTAGATGTACGCCACTATCATAATAAATAGGGGAGCAAGCACATGATATTGGTGTGAATGAATTGATATTTTGTCATTGTGTTTCTATGGCTTTTTTCATGTATCATTAGCACTCCCCCTCAAGTTGGGAAATAAAAATTCTGCATTCCTTGCTCACTAGTCAAATTCTCAAATTTAAGTATGACACTTTTTTCTTGCCTCCCAATGATAGGTGATGTAGGACAGGGTGGGAGAAGGTAGATGAGAAAAAGAGAAAATCCACTCACAAAATCTCAAATAATATTCAATCAATAAGGAAAGAACTTAGATACAATGAGGGGTCCTAAGACTTATTTATAGAGTCTCAAATCCTAATCTAACTAGAATTCTAAAAGGATAAAATAATTTAAATCTAAATAAAAGATAAATATTAAACTAAATTATATCCTAAAATATAAGATAAAGATAAATCTAAACAAAATAATCAAATTCTAAAAGATAAAATAAATTCAAAATAAGTTAAATCTAAATAACCTAATAATTATTTAAAATCTTAATTATTTAATTATCTTTTTTACATCATTTTCCCCCACTTGAAAGAACTCTCCTCTGGAGAGTTAAGCCGTTACTGCATCTCCTTGCTTCCTTTCACAAATTGCTTCTTGGTCAAAAGATAAGGGCTTTGATTCTTTGGCCTCGACTCCCCTTGTTTATTCGAACCTTTATTCTCAATCTTGGGCTTAGCAGAACGTAACAAGATTGTCTTTCTCTTATACTTGAATGAATGAGTGTTCTCCTGACCTTGACTTGTAACATCATTATCGTAGAGCCATGGTCTTCCCAACAAAATGTGAGCAACATCCATAGAAAGGACATCACATAGAACTTCTTCATGATACTCTCCCAATTGAAGGGGAACACGGCATTGATGTGTAATGGTTTAAGAAGTCTTTTCATCAACCCATGCTACTTGAAAAGACTTAGGATAAGGCTCTGGTTTAAGACCAAGCCTAGCAACTTCTTGGTTGGAGATTGCATTTCTGGCGCTTCCTCTATCAATAACTAACTTGCATGACTTATCCCCGTATTTCACAAAAGTTTGAAAGGTGCTTGTTCTCTTCCAAGAGTCATCAAGCAATGGTACAGATAACATGCACCTCATCACACCCATGCGTCCTGTCTCATAATCATTCACAATAATCTCCTTGTCCACATCTAAAGGACACTCAATGAGGTCAATCATCATATCAGCATCTACCACTTCCTCCTTATGCTTAGCCGGGGATTCAAGAAGTAGGGCACGTTGTGGACACCTTGATGCAATGTGACTTTTAGAGTGACATCGAAAAAACTCAATGGCAGAACTACTAGGGCGGAAGTTGGATCTTGTCGACTCAGTATTCTTAGAAGTGCTTCCATTAGGACTAATTGTCTAACTAGATTGAAACAAAGAATTGGTCTTAAAAGGAGGCACTCCAGTAAAGTGGTTGGATCATGAAACTATGCGAAAATATGTGCTCTGAGAAGCAAAACACCTTCCATATGAATTCTTAAGTATAGATTCTACCTCCAAAGCCTTATAGTTAGCCTCCTCAAGAGATTCATGAGGATTCAGCTTAAGTTCTTGTTGTATATCAACTTGAAGACCCTTGACAAACTTTTGAATTGTCATCCAAGGGTCTTCCTTAACCTCACACCGAATCATGAGTTCGTTAAAACGAGCCATGTAATCAGATACTATAGTAGCCTATCTCAAGTTCAGCCATTGATTGAATAGCTGACTTTTGTAATAAGTAGACACATATTTCTCTTTTAATTTCATCTTCATCTCTGTCCAGGTATTAATCGGGGGTTGTCCTAGGCGTTTTAGTTTTGCTGCTCATTCTGCCAATATTTCTTGGCAGAGACAACAAGCTTCATCTTAGTGAAACGAACTCGATGCACATCGCTCATGTCATATCATTCAAAATAGTCTTTCATGCTAACCAACCAATCCAAGAAGACGCTTGAATCTAATTGGCCATCGAACTTAGGAGCGTCGACTTTGACCTTCTTAGAGATGTCATCTAGCTAAGGTTGTTTATAACCTCCCTAATGATTTCTAGGAGGTGACTCATGTCTTCGGTTATAATAATCTCTTGGCTCATGATCAACCTTCTGATCTTCTATGTAGTTGTGTTGGGAGTCAAAAGTTATGTGAGGAGGACTCCTGAGATTCTTGTTTCCATTGTCGTTTGCCCATTGACGATTCCCAATAGGTGAAGGTCTTACATTACTAAAGGAAGGAGTGTATCTACCCTTTAAGTTGATTTCTATGTGAACTTTTGAACCTTCAACCATAGCTTCTATTGTATATTGTTTGTCTTTTCCTTTAATGGTCTACATAAGGGCTTCACACATCTTCCTTAACTCTTCAATGCCACGGTTTGTTTCTTCAAGTTTATGATCCATGGCATCTAATCTATGGTCTAACGAGTTAAGTCTTTGATTCATTGTCTTAATTGCTTGATCTATATATTCTATGCTGCGTCTCTCAGCTTCCTCCAGTTGATTTTGAGTTATTTTGGAGCTTTTGGTCATGGTGAGTCCCAAAGATACTTGCCATTAGTCTGAAATAGAGTAGGAAGGAAGGAGATCGTGCAAAAACACCTCAGAAATAGTGAAAAACGCGATTTGAATGGAACTAGGCACGGTGGCATGTGGGATGCATGTAGCCATGCATTAAGAAGGTTGTCGGCGCGTGAGGGCGCATGGCAGGGACGCCGGCAACTGCGTTCGGTGGACGGGCCGGGTTTCCTCCAGCAAGATGAACGGCGGTGGTCGTTTGTTGATTGGATGTCTGTATGTAGGGTTTTCAGTATGAACAGTGAAGTGGTTAGGGTTCCGGTGAGGGAAGTGCAAAGGGTGTGGGGAAACCTGCTCTAATACCAAATTAATGTAGGACAGGGTGAGAGGAGGGTAGAAGATAGATAAGAAGAAAAGAAAATTAAAGAGAGAAAATCCACTCGCAAAATCTCAAATATTCAATCAATAAAGAAAGAATTTAGATACAATGAGGAGTCCTAAGACTTATTTATACAGTCTCAAATCCTAATCTAACTAGAATTCTAAAAGAATAAAATGATTTAAATCTAAACAAAAGATAAATATTAAACTAAATTATATCATAAAATATAAGATATAAATAAATCTAAACAAAATAATCAAATTCTAAAACATAAAATAAGTTCAAAATAAATTAAATCTAAATAACCTAATAATTATTTAAAATCCTAATAATTTAATTATCTTTTCTGCATCAATAAGTCAATCTCGATATGCTCCATTTAGTCATGATGTATAGGGTTCTTCATTATACTAGTATTATCCTTAATACTTCTATATGTGCATGCTTCAGTAGAACTCTTTAACCACTAACCTTCACAAATTCATTGCGATAATGCCATGTACTCAACTTTTGCACTACTCCTTCCAACTATTGATTGCTTCTTACTTCTCCAAGTAACAATCAAACATAGTGCTCCCATTTGCATTACATTGTTCGTGAACCCCCATTTGCACCCCAGCTGTTTCTTTTGTTCATGAAAATCAACTAACTCCCAAGTACCATTCTTCTAAGTGCATTAACTTCCTCTTGAACAGTCACCCTTCTTTCAAGTGTTTGTAAGGCTTCATAATTGTTTTAAAGTGATTTCACTTGCGAGAGATTAGCAACAGGCATGCAGTATTGAAGACAACTTGTCGTAATCAACATAATTTTCAAAAGGATGAAGATCATGTTGGGAATTTCAGTATACGTACAGCGGAATAACATCACCGAAATTCCTCCCATGGATCCATCAATGTTGCTTAAATCGAGATATAGAGAAGAATTTTACCTTTGACGCGTGTCTTTTCAAGTTCTTCCTCTACTATTGGACCTTAGGAGCTGACGCTTCTTATCAGCACCCTCTACCAGTATCCACATGAACAGTCAATCCAACTCAAATGGCGTGCTAGCACCACTGTTCACGAACGTCCGTACATTTCGAAGTGAAGACTTTCTTCTCTTTCTCTATGGGCATTCGTACGCTTTCTCTCTCTAGGTGTACGACCACTCTCTCTCTCTCTCTACGGTGAGTGGAGACTTTTTTCTTAATTATGTATAAGATAATCCCACACTCTATCATTATATAGATAGAGTTTATTATTATTTAATTAATTTAAATCATTTAAATTAAATCAAATGTTAATTAAATAGATTAGTTTAAATTTAAATCTATCTAATAGATTAAATCTAAATTAACTATTTAATCTAAATCCAGAATCAAATCTAAATCAAATTCAAATTATTAGTTTAAATTTAAATCTATCACATAAAATTAATATTAAAACTAATTCATTTAAATTGATTAAATGATATATATATATATTAAACATATATATATTTCGAATTTTATAAGATATATCAAATATATTTATAAAATTCCTCCACCCTAAAGTAAATGTTAAATTCATCGAATTTAGACACATCTTAAGTTTAATGAATCTAGACATTATAGCTCGAGTTGGTCCGTTCTTGTGTGTGACCCTGTAGGCCCATATGATGTTGGCAGTGGGCCAATGACATTATTGTATCCATAAGTCACAAGTGGCCTCTAGCAAGACATTGTGACTACTCAAATCATATGAGATCGGTGATCCAATGCAATTTATCATATAACCATATCACATCCCTTTTGTCTCACGATATATAAATCAAGTATGAGACATGGAAACGCCATCCTCATTTTACTCGACCATCACTTTCTCGATCTCCGAGCAAACTGACAGAACAAATGAAAACCCTTCCATTCGAGCACAGCTATGCATTTCTCAGTCTCACTCATCGAGGGGCCCACATATATTTCTCTATTAATCATAGGGGCAAATTCCATCTTGACCATTCATTTTCCTTTACATGAATTCCACCATGCACAATCACAACCTTTATGATCTCTCGATTAAAGGTGACTTTTGACTATGCCAAAGTACAATGTTCCCCATGTAGGAAGCTATGGTGATTTCATGTCTGAGGGCTCAGTGACTTGGTTATTAATATGAGATATGTTTATGACTTAATCTCTGCAGCTATCTCATGACGGGTCGATCTCGATCTAGTGCTTGTTCCCTAATAGGTGCTTATGATTTTGATTTGTATCTTCATACATAATTAATCCATAATTATCAATTAAAATCATACTAATCTTAGTTTATAATTGTTCCCACAAAGATGAATGATTAGAGACGTTTAGGATAAAATGATTTATCCAAGGATATTATTATAAAGAAAAACATGTAAACAATATAATAATATAATAAAAGAAAAACATCTTCTTTGTCATAATGAAATACAATGTTCATAATACAATAATTTGCTTAGGGCACAATCTCCAATAGATCACAAGATCTAGGCCCCTTTCGCAATTCGGAGTTTTCTCTCATCCTCTATTTACTCTAATAATCTCGAGTCCGAATCTTGATCCATGGCTTCTTCTAGAATCTTGGATTTCTTCTCAATTTTTTTGCATCTTTCTTCTTCACCTTCTCTTCCTTCCTTTTTCTGGCCATATCTATCTTGAAGATAGGCTAGGTACATGGAATTAGAAAGGTTGCTAGGATTAAAGCATATGACTGATTCTTTAATCTTTGGCTGTAGTCCTTCCACAAAGCAATTGATGGCTATGGATTCTGGCAGGTTTTGAGCTCCTGTAAATGAGCCAAAAATCATGACACTAGAGGTCCAAGATTGTTAAACGAAGTGGCGCCTGCTTCTACCACTTGTTCGTTTGCCATCACCATCACCACCACCATGAAAGTTTTGATCCAGCCCACCAATTACTTGAGCTCACCAATCTCTGCTGAATTCTGCTTCAGCATGACTACTCTCAAGCATCCCCTTGTTCATCTCTAAGTGCACCACCCCCACCCCCCCCCCCCCCCCCCCCCCAAAAAACACCCACAACAGAAACATCTCTAAGCACTATTCTTGCCACGCATATCACACTAATATACTTGCTGTTTATAGAGTCCCCTTCTTACTAACAGATTCATAGCCTCCTTGTAACAGTTACCTTAATTCTCTTAATATTAATTTGCATTGGTGCTCCACCTGTGTTAGATGGTTTTAGCCTTTAGTCCCAAAAAGAAATTGCATTAGTACTCCTTGCCATGTTTTTTGGCATTTAATCATATCCTCTGTCTTTGTATCTTCATTAATGCTCCTCGATGGGGGCATCCCATGAAAACTTATGGTTTCTTTCATTGTTTCCTTTGCTACCATATTGGTTTGGTTCTTTGCCTATTTTGTAGGTGTGGTGAAGGATATTATGACTCTCGTTGGCATTTTCTTATTCACTTTGTATTTCTGTTGTTCTCTAACATGCATTGAGATGTATGGTCTACTTTTGTGTTTTGTGCATATCTATGTAATATGACTAAGTGTGCATGAGTAATCAACAATAGTCCAACACTGACAGGTGCAAGGACTGAAGAGGGAACTTGTAAATGCTAAAAAATCTATGAAGGCGGCATCTGCATCAGTAAGGATGGCTCTGCAGAAAGCTGCACAGCTACAGCTTTTGGAGAAGGAAAAGAACAAAAGTCCTTCCTATGCTAGGCACATTTCATTGAAAATTGACAAAGTTGGTTGGAGCATGCTGCTTGATGGCAAATCTTTCGCTGAATTCGAGATTAATGACATGGTAAGACTTTGATATTTACCAAACTGCACCCAGTATGACATGCTGTCTCAACATTAGATCTTCATTGCAGTAACTCTGACTTAATATATATCCTTAGATTACTATTAGGTTACACAAACTCCTTATCGGAAGCCAAAAGATTGCTTAATCAATACCAAATGGGAATCAGAGATTGCTAAATGATTCTGAACAGCAGCAAATAATAACCAAACGGTGCGATGATCAATGCAAAGTAGCTAACCATTGAAAAATATATGCTAAAACAAAGCCAGCAGCCACACCAAAGCCAGCAGCCACACCAAATTACTGTGCTAAACCAAACAATAGCTTGAAGTGCCTGAACAGAGGCGATCAAGTTAAAACAAATAATAACCAACCCAAATGGAGATACCTCACACCAAGCAGCAAACTTAATTCACCAAGAAAGCTTCTGAACAGAGGTGAACCAGCAGCTTGAATGCTAGAAAATAACCAAGAAATTTTGAAGAAAGACTAATTCATAGCAAATACCTCAAAACAGAGGTGAATTAGCAGCCAAAATCTAAAGACTCCCCAAACAGCAGACAAACAGAAAAAATTCCCAGAATAGTGGCAATGAACCAAAATGGCCAAGAGATGAAACGGACTGCCCACATCTGGAAACAGCGGAGGGAGGCCAAAAAAAGAGGTTTCATCACATGTGAAAGCGAATGCTGTAGAAGGGGACGTGGATGCCTCACACTCTTCCACACACTAGTGCGTGGGAGCTGGGCAAACCTGTCCAATCGGTGCATGAGGTTGATGTGTGCCTCCATCATCACTAGAATATGGGATTTGGCCAATATCGAGGTTCTGAGCCTCCCTAGATGGGCTGTGACAGTAATGGGTCACTGTATAGAGGCCCCCAACATCACCCCTCACTAATGACAAAACGCAACCAGATCATGCAGCAAGAAAATTTTCCCATAGGCTCTAATACCATGAAGACAGCATCCGAGAGGATAAAAATTGTCTTGTTTATTATTCAGAACAATATGCCTATTTATACAAGGTAGATAATCCTATGAGTTAATGCTAATGATAATGAATCATTATAATCATGCCTAGAGATATGATTCTATATTAATTACAAGATATGCAGGATATACAAGATATTCTCAATAGTAGTAATTATATTAAAAAATGCATTGTTAGAAAAATAAAGGGGCCTTGACATCTTGGAAAACTTAGATAAAGTAAGAGAATTAGAGTTTTGATTTATAATAAAATATTTAATGAAAAATGAGCAGGTATAATAACTTACAGAATTCAAATCCCAAATCTTTCTATCAGGTGAAGAAGAACATTGGACAAAACAAGTATTTATAGCCATAGAGCAAGATCATCAACAAGTCTAGCCAAAAGATTTCTAGAAACATGAAAATTCTAGGAAAATTGGTTAGCTTTTTCCAGATAAAAACTCAAAATTAGAGCATTATGCATAGGATGTAGCCCAGAAATATGTGGAAAAGGTTAAAGAAAAGAAAAGTCACCAAAATACAAACCCTTCAAGACGGATACCATCTTTGATACAAAAAGAATGCATTTAAGAAAAGAAAGTAAATACTTTCAGACACCAAATTACCCAAAGCCAACCCTGTCTCATTCTTTGACCTACAATGCGCTTCTCAACTTACCAAGTGATCTCTTTTACACCATCCACAGACCACAAGAAATTTTGGATAATCTTCTTAATCCTTTTTGCTGCCTCCATTTGAATAATCTCTATCCTATCAGCAAATTTAAGTATCAACTAAGGGATTGGATTGCAGAGTTTATAAAATCCAAAACAATCTCGAGAGAGAGATTCTTTCTGATATTTTAATAGGAATGCTGTGATATTCTGGATTAAACCTTGTAGAGAATTACAGACTCTGGGAACAAGCATCAAGGACTCGGGAATAGGAATAAGGATAAGCAAGAACAACTAACCTAGGAAAAGACTATAATAAGCATTTGGTGATGAGGAATCCTGAGATTCAATGACTTGCTAATGTAGGAGAACACTATTAGACATGCTGCAAAAAGAAGGGGGATAAGAAAAAAAAGCTTCTGGGCAATGTACCAAATATTTATTGATTTGACTTTTCCTGCCTACCAAAGTTGTGGACTTCTAATCGTATTTTGCAGTTAGGTGTTTATTCTTTCTTAATTGTAATCAAAGAGACAACTCATAGTCAAAGCACCTATGTCTTATAATTATGGTAACCACCAACCAATTCCTGGGACACCTAATAGGGGCTTATTGACTGTAATTATCCACATATAATTTCTCTTCCCAAAAAGCCTCTATGTTTAGTTTTGTTGTTCTTCCTCCATCCTTGATAGGTTTTTTTCACTGTTAGAGATATCAATAAAATCAATCATGGTTTTCATTTGAAAGCTTAAACTTTTATGGTGACTTGGTCCTTGACATGAAATCAAAACCTTTACGACCAAGTTGTGAAGAGTTCTTTTAAAATTTAGTTTCTTAAAGTGGTCCTTTACACCTGCTACATGACATTGTTTACTCAAGATCATGTGTTATGAAGAAGCCAAACGTTCAAGCTGCTATGGAACAAAGGCTCCTAATACAAATACAGCTTTTTAATAACATGATTTAAAGGGAAAAAGTTATGGTGTGACTTTGCATGATTGATTCAAGGGCCTTTAAAAAACTGTAGGAACCTGTTTCAATTGTAAAGTGGATCTTGCGGATGATTTTTTTATGGTGCCTCATGATTGTTCAAGTTACTTATTGCCACGATGTTAACCTCCACTAATCTTTGATTACAGTGTCATTAGCAGTTCATCTTGTAAATTTCCTGGTTTTTTTTTTGTGGTCTTAATTTGCAAGAGCATGCTAATTCAGTTTCATTTTCCTAACATCTTAGATCTATGACTTTGATCGAGATTACAAGGATGTGGGTGTTTCTCGGTTTACAATAAAATATTTTGTCATCAGAAACTGTCTGCCTACTGCCAAGTATGATATGCTTTTATCAGCATGGAATCCTCCACCTGAATGGGGAAAGTATGTAAGGCCTTACCTTTTTTATAGAATCTATTAAATCCTTCCATGTTATCAGGTTCTCAATTCTTCTCAGTATTTTCGTATTGCATGTTTTTCGTTTTTGGTTGTTTACAGAAAAGTCATGCTTAGACTAGATGCAAAACAGGGAGCTCCAAGGGATGGAAACTCTCCCTTTGAACTTTTCCAGGTGATTGTTACCTTTAGGTCAATGATAGCATTTGGTAAGTAGACGTCCTAATCTGTGGAGTACTTGAAAACTTATACATAAAAAACTCAGCATGAGATGTATGAAAAATCAATAGCCCTATGTTATTAATGGCTAGAGTGGACAATTATTTGGAAGCTAAAATATATACAACGCATGAATCTTGAAATTTTCATTTATTTCATGCCAAAATATTGGGGATAAATTTCGATGTACTTGGGGAATTAACATGCCGATGTTATTTCAAATTCTAACCTCAAATATTCAATATGAAAAAGAGAATATTTATGTCAACCGAACATGATATTTGACTAATGTTTGACACCACTTTCTTGAAAACATGGATCAAATTGAACTGAATTAAGGACAAAGTGAGGCAGTTATGTTTTTGATAAATCATTAGATGAGGAAGATTAGGCCCTCTGTGATTTTGACAGTTCTCTAATTATGAGCATCCATCATTTAATTTAGGGTTTTTTTTATTCCCTTTTTTTCTTAAATTGTATCCATATTACATATTTTAGTTGTCTCTTGTCAAGTAGATCCTGTTCAAAGATAATAGAACCTTGTCAAGTTAGTATGGGAAATTCTTTGGCACTTAGCAGGGAATTTGTAAGTTCAAGAACCTACACCAACTAGGTCATCGGTATAAGAAGGAGTTGTATGGCATTAGCATTTATGAGATTGATTATAATTCAGCTTTTACAGATTGATAGGCCGCAAGTAGTTTTGAGACTGATTTCTGTTCAAATCAAGTTGGTCTGATTAGCTATTGTGTTATCAGCAAAGGTCTGTCACAATAGACAAAATTGCTGGAATTTCAAACATTAATATCCTACGTGATCAGAGCAACACTCATGCTGTGCAACTAGTATGACGTCAAGCTTGAATGCATTATAAATTGTCAATTGCAGTAGAAGAGTTACTGAAGAGAAAGAACATGTTAATTCTTCATTCTATTAGTTTTTCTGTAGAATATGAAGTTTATACTCTTCTTCTTTTAAGAGCATCAGAAGAAATAAGGCTGGTGTGGTCTAAACAGAGTTTGAAGTTTTATGGTATATTTGGGTGTCGCACAATGCAGAACCATTGAAAAGAAGTTCATGCCATTGTATTTGCTTTGTGAATATGGTGTGATGTTTCAACAGAGCTTCTGTGACTTTAGTGTTTCTTTATATCTTGTACTCCATTTTTCCTGCGAGATTTTGCTATCTGGATTGATAATATTTGGACTACTATTCAGCCATCTCTGTCAATCATCTGATGTGAATTGAACTGATCACATGAATAAATGTACACAGTCATGATATTAATCAATTTCATCTATTCCATTTTATAAAGAACTGCAAATCTGTTGAAAGTACATAAAATTTCATAATCAAAGATTAAAACTTGTTATTAATACAATGTCTGATTGGAGTATTGAGACTGGTGCCTTTTATTTCCTAATATGAATTTCGTTTACATTATAGGTAGAGATTTATCCCCTTAAAATCCACTTGACGGAGATGATATACCGAATGATGTGGGGGTATTTCTTCCCAGAAGAAGAACAAGATTCACAACGCCGACAGGTCAGTTGATAAAGTTGATTTTTCTTTTAACTACCTTCACAACCAAAGCTTGAATTTTCAGATATTTTGAGTTAAAATTATGGTTACTTTATGGATGCTAAAACTACAGGCAGTTGAAAGGAGTGCCTTATCTTCAGGGGCATTTCTCTGCCTTTTCATTTCTTATGAAACATTGTTGTATTCATGGCTTCTCTGTGGTGCTCTGTGCATGGTTTTTAAAAGGGATTCACTAATTTTGACATTCAAAGAGATTGGAGTGCCCTTACTTCACAGATTAGTTTTTTATATTTTGGACTTTTGATATGTTGTTCTGTTTCAAGGCTGCGCTTGTTTTCTTTAATTGAGGGTTTTTTATCCAACTTTTTGTACTCTCTTATCTTAAGAATTTTTTTTTAAGCCAAAAAATAATGCAGGAGGTTTGGAAGGTTTCAACCACTGCTGGTGCAAGACGCCTGAAGAAAGGTTTGGCAGTCCAGGAAGTTCCTGCTTCCAGCACTAACCCAACAAAAGAGTCTGAGGTCTCATCTAAATCTGGCATCTCGGCAATGCTATTTTCTGCTTCTAGTCAGCCTGCTGTTCCTGCTGATTCAACCCAAGTGAGTCTCTGATGAATTTTCATCTGAAGTCTTAATAGAATCATGAATACTAATCCTGGAATATGTTGGTCGGAGAGTTTGGAGAAAATACATCTTTTGTTTGCCCCTTTTTTCTCTCTACGTCTTAATAGTTTTAGATGTTATATCTCTCACAAGGAGTTCTCATAACCTGCTTGCAGGCATACAAATTGCAAATTGTCGTAGAAAACCCTGCTACTGGTTCAGCCCCTGAGTTAAGAAGGACGTCTTCTTTTGACAGAACATGGGAAGAAACTGTGGCAGAATCTGTAGCTAATGAACTCGTCTTAGAGAGCTTCACTTCCTCAAATAATAGTCCATTTGGCTTCATTGAGCAACAAGATGAAGTCTCTAAGAATACATCAAAAGATTCCAAAGTTGTCAAAGCTGGTCGATCATCTGAAGAGAAAAAAGTAGTCAAGTCACAAGAAGAGAAGAGATCTCGGCCACGAAAGGTGATGGAGTTTCACAACATCAAAATTAGCCAGGTTGATAGTTTGTTGACCTAAAAGTGAAGCTGGTATCTATTATCAGTTATGCTACAATAATTCAGGTTTCATCTAAATGTTTGTGTACTTTTCTTGTAGGTTGAGTTATTGATTACATATGATGGATCACCATTTGTTGTAAGTGATCTAAAATTACTGCTGGATCAATTTCATCGAGTAGAATTTACTGGGACTTGGCCAAGACTCTTCTCCCGAGTTAAGAAGCACATCATCTGGGGAGTTCTGAAGTCTGTGACTGGAATGCAGGTTAATAAATCTCTGTATCCTTTTTCTTTTCATTTTCTTGTTGATTGTTACATTCTTTTAGTGGTTCTCTTTGTAGCCTCATCTACTATATGTACCTGCCACTGCAAATTCATTAGGACATTATAATAAAGCATTTTGTTTCAAGTTAAAAATTTAATGTCCGAATGAAACTGTCATTTCTGTTAGTGCCTCTTGTGGGGCTTTTTACCAATCAAGAAACTCATTTAGTTTTGGAGTTCTGTATCACTAACCTTTGCTATTAAATTCATTCAAATATTTTTTTCCTTTCATGGATCATGCAGGGTAAGAAATTTAAAGACAAATCTCAAACTCAGCCTACTGGAGCCAGCGGTCCTGAAATTGACTACTCAAGTGACAATGAAGACCAGGCGGGAAAATCTGATCAGCACCCTTTTAAGCGTCCAAGTGACGGAGCGGGTGATGGATTTGTAACATCCGTTAAAGGATTATTTAATACTCAACGTCGCAAGGCAAAGGCATTTGTTCTCCGGACTATGAGGGGTGAAGAAGATGTTCGTGGTGATTGGAGTGAAAGTGATGTGGAGTTCTCCCCTTATGCTAGGCTGCTCACAATTACAAAAGCTAAAAAGCTTATTAGGCGACACACTAAGAAGTTCCGATCTAAAAAAGGTTTGCAAGTTTTACATTCATTCAACTTTTTTACTTGTTACAGCTTATTTTTTGTTGTGATTGGAGGACAAATTGGACTCCAATCGAATGGAACCTTGTGACAATGACTATAATTTGAAGACCATATTTTAGGATGCAGAAGCACTTGTACTTTCCATCTTCAGATCGTCATTTGAAGTACTTTCTTTGTTTTGTGTATACCCTTACTTTGGTTGTCTATCCTTCAAACTCTTTCAGGTGTTCAATTGTTTTGTTTTAGCAGTTGAATACCCTGACTAAACAATTAGGATTAACAGGCTTCTTATATTTAACTTTAGAGCAAACTCCCATTTTTCATATGGGTATATGATTTTGTCCACCATTTCAGTCCCTGAGGATTTGCCCTGCTTAGGTGCATTTCATTAAATTTCTTCTTCCCAGCTGGCTGTATGTTGCCAAGGCTTGAAAACTAAACTAATCTTTGCTGTGCCGTTTTTGGCGAATTTTTTATATCTTCGATTTCAAAAATCAATCCCAAGTCAAACAACATAAGTTTTATTTTTCATTTGTTGATCTTGCTTTTTTTGGGTCTCTGCTAGTCAAATCCCTTGTTGAATATTCTAATAACTTTAGGCTGAACTTCCATCCTCTTGCAGGTTTATCCGCCCAACAAGAATTGCTTCCATCATCTCCAAGAGAGACGGCTCACCTTGATAGTGATTCTTCAAGCGGATCCCCAATTGAAGACACTAAAAATTAGAAAAATTTCCTGTCATCTAAAGGAATTTTTCTTCCTAAGCAGAATATAAAGCATGTTTCATCTACTCATTTCATGACTCAAAGGACATGATAACTAACCGTTCTCAATTGGTAATTACCTTGGATGAAAGACTTGAAAAAGATTCAGTCACATAAAGTCTAGAACGGTTAGAAATGAAGAATTATCTCTCTGCCAAGATGATCTACTCTGTCGGTGTCAACCTCAGTCTTCAGTGATAGAACCTCGTGGTTATATTTCTACCAAATATTGACTAGTTGAACTTCTCTGTAGCTTCTGGTAAATGAGCATTTTAGGCTCCTCAGTTTATTTGAAAACAGGAGCTTATAGTTCGGCGTATGTACTAACAATTCTAGGACCATTCAAGGGCGCCGTCCCAGTATGGAGTACTACGGGTCCATTGCGTGGAGGTAAGATTTTGGAACTTCTAAACGCTTATATTGATATTAGTAGTCCTCACTCCCATACCGGCAGCCCGAGCACCCATACTGGCAAAACACAGTGGTCCTTGATTTCTCATGCAATAAGTATGTAGTTATTGATATAAGCACTCGGAAGTCAGCGTAAAAAGGGTAAAATTAGAGTACGTTGAGTTCAAATGTTCACGAGCACTCAAATAAAACTGTTGAAAATTATGTCTTAAACCATTATTGTATTATGAATATTATACTTTATTATAAAAAATATATATTTTTTCTTTTATTACATTATTATATTATTTACATGTTTATTTTTATAATAATATTTTTGGATAAGTCATTTTATCTTAAATGTCCCTAGTCAATTATCTTTGTGGGAACAATGATGAATTAAGGCTAGTATGATTTTGATTGATAATTATGTGATAATTATGTATTAAAATATAAATCAAAATCATAAGCTCCTATTAGGGAATAGACACTGGATTGACCCGTCATGAGATAGCTGCATAGATCAAGTCATAAACATATCTCATATATAACCGTGTCACTAAACCCTCAGACCTAAAATCATTATGGCTTCCTACATGGGGAAGCCTATACTTTAGCATAGTCAAAAATCACATTTAGTCGGGAGATCATAAAGGCTATGATCAGATATAATGGAATTCATGTGAAAGAAGATGAATGGTCAAGATGGAATTTGTTTCTCTAATTAATTGAGAGATATATCTAAGCCCCTCGATGAGTGAGACTGAGAAATGCATTGCCGTGTTCGAATGGAAGAGTTTTCATTTGTTCTGTCAGTCTGCTTGGAGATCGAGAAAATGATGGTCAAGTAAAATGAGGATAACATTTTCATGCTTCATACTTGATCTATATATCATGAGACAAAAGGGATATAATCGGGTTATATGATAAGTTGTATTGGATTACCAATCTTATATGACTTGGGTAGTCACAATATCTTGTTAGAGGTCACTTGTGACTTGTTGGTCCAATAGTATTATTAGCCCACTGTTAACATTATATGGGCTTACAGGCTCGCACACAAATACGGGTTAACTTGAACTAAAATGTCTAGATTCATTGAATTCAAAATGTGTCTATATCCAATAAATTTAACATTCAATTTAGGGTGATTGAATTATATATATATATTTGATATATAAATTTTTTTGAAATATATATATATATATTATCCAAATTAGTTTAAATGAATTAGTTTTATATTTAATTCTGTGATAGATTTAAATTTAAACTAATGTCATAATTTAAATTTGATTTAGATTTGATTATAGATTTATATTAGACAGTTGGTTTAGATATTATTCTATTAGATAGATTTAAATCTAAACTAATCTATTTAATTAAAGATTTGATTTAATTTAAATAATTGATTTAAATTAATCAAATAATAAACCTTATCTATATAATTATATTGTTTAGGATTATTAAATATAAAATTAAGAGAGTCCCCATTCATCCTAGAGATTGAGAGTGGGACCGTATGGAAGTATGGTCATTCACAAACAGAGATGTTAACACGCAGATGTGTCAATTCCTAGGGTCTAGAAAAAGAATGCTAAAAAGACGCACCAGAGGTAAAATTCTTTTCTACATCTCAATCTAAACAACATTGACGGATTAATGGGAGAGAATTTGATGGAGTTTTCACTATGTGTATACCAAAATTCCCAACAAAAACATGAACTGAACTTCCTCCAGATATTGAAAACGTGAAATCGAGATATAAATCAGGAGATTTCCGTTGTCATGCCAACTTTTTGTGTTTGTCTCAATAAACTATCCTGGAATGGAACTGGAGGTGAGATTTTTTAATTAGATCATATCAGAGCGTTTATTTTCTTTAATCCCTGGTGTGTCTTGGAAAAAGATTTGAAAGTGTTCGAGAGTTTAAAACAAGGGAGAAACAAGGAAATTTTTATTGCAGTTCTTGATATTCTTGGAAGGGTGTAAAAAATGCTTGTATTATTATAGTTGAATCATCATGGTTCTGACAGTATAGAAAACTAACGACATTTTCAGTGTAGAATAGGCAAATCAATACCATATATTAATATATCAATATTAATATCTATAAGAATTCTAATAAGTTACCTATTCATAACGTAACTTACTTTTTAAATTGTTCAATTTATAATTGAATAACTTCCATTGAGATCAATTTTATTTATAATTCTATCGCATGCAGCTAACTTCAATTTTATAAAATTAAGGATCCATTTGTAATTGTTGCAACCTTTTTCTTTGAAGTTTTTTACCATCTACTTGAAGGGACATATATTAGAGGTTAGGTTAAAAAATAAAAAAGACAGTAGTATTCAATGATTTTAATTGAGAATTCATGTCTTTAATTTCATGAAATAAAATTTTTAAATTGTATTTCTCACAACCAAAAAAATTGCTTACTATCAAAATTTTGGCTAAATATTTTTTTTATAAATAGGCACTGAAAAATCATGTTTCTCCCATCTCAATTTTAATGACTTTGTTGATTGAATTTGTTATATTAAAAATAATGATAAAAGACTATGAAATTTAATATACTGTAATTCATGTAATTTACTCTAATTCATGACTCACATCTCAACTCTCAACTACACACCAGTGTTCGGCCAAAATATAATAATAATAATTAAAAAAAAAAAACTACCGTCGAGCGGCAACCTAAGCTTATTTCAATATAAATTACCATTTAAGAATACTTCTATATTTAAGCTTATTTCAATATAAATATAATAACAATAATAATAATACTTCCATACATTCTTTGTGGGTAAGAAAACCTCTAGATTATATTACCATTTAATCACCTAACATTTTTAAACTTCTTTCCAACAGGATCACTTTAACAGTAATATAATAATTTTGTAATTGTTGTTGATAATAAAGTCACGTTTACATCTCAAAATCAAAATTACCCAATCTCATTGGTGATCTACAGACACTCAAGTTCAATACATAACCAGAAAGGAGAATTCACAACAAAATTAGCCATTGTTTTAATATTCACACTTTTTATTGAAATTTATATGTAAAATACCAGAGTTATTATAATTAAACAAACAACACAAGTTTGAATGACAATGAAAATTACCAAAGCAGATCAATTCTGCATCATACAGGGGTCTAGACTATAACTTATCCTAAAAATAATAATGCTAATAATTACAACGTTTTTTGGCCCCATAATGTACATATATCTTTCTTAAATCCGATGTATAAAAGAACTAAACTAAGAGAACATAGGACAACACATTAATCTTTGTTTTTATGTATATGTACAGATGATTGGACATCGATAACGAATCCAAAGGTTCCCCAACATGAGCCCAGCAGCGGAAGATATACTCAAGACGTGTCAGAATAATTATGACACTGCGGAAGATATACTCAAGACGTGTCCAACTTAGCTGCTGCAAGCCAAGTCTGTTCTTCAGATTTGTACACCGTTTAAGATTCCTCCGTAAAATCAGAGTTGCAGTGCTGTGATTCTTGCGGTAATTTTTATCATTTAAGTCAGGTTGGATTTAAACAAGCCTAAGAACCTATCTATTGAGTCGTATTTTCCACACTCAAGGTGGATAACCTGAAATCTTTGACATTTTTAAGCACTATATTCAATCACGACTCAATTAACACCCTTCCAGATGTCTCATTGAGCTATCACAGCCACCATATCTGCATCTCATTAGTAAGATACCATACTTAGTATATGAAACTCCTGACATAATGCATTTAGTACCTTCTAATCAAAGTTTCCAGGAATGTCAATATCTGTGTCTGAAGGATTAGAAAGCTCAACCAGAGGCTCCTATGTATCACATTAACCTCATGTAAGACAACGACCAAACTGCACCTGAAAAAAATACTGTTACCTACACAACTCTGTACAACTACACTGGTGGCTCCATTCAACCTTCAAGTAGCGCTATAACTTGGAATAACACTTAGTGTACAGTTGTGCAGAGCTGTGTCAGTAGCATCACCTTGTGGTAAAATAAACCACTAAAATGATGAATACCTGTTCATCATTTGCTGAAGAATGAACAATGCCCAATGGCAGTGTGTTTGATAAGTGTTCACCAGACTGCAATTCCTGAAGGAGAAACCATAACAATAATGTAAGCAACGTATTGTTAATTCAGGGAATAAGGTGTCCAAACTACACAGTTAGGATCAGTTCCTAGGTAGAGGACTTGAGTTCCATATAAATATGGGATTCTGACGTAAGGTTTATAGGGAATCTTAGGCTTTCAACTTCGTGAGCTAGCTATGGGATTTGTTTCTCTCAAAGGTTCCTATCAATGATATTAGAGCTGAATCTCGTCTCTTCAAATGCTTTCTTCACATACTATGAATGGAAAGGGCTTCATTGGAGGGATGCAACCAGCAAGATCAACAAGTGACCTGCCAACAGTGGAGCCGCTGTATGGAAAGGGTTGCCAAAGAGGGCCACAACTAGTGGGATGACCGAGTGAGCTGGCAATAGTGGAGCCACTGAGGGCATCAGTTGTAATGGGTGGGGCTCTATTCCCAGTTTTTAAGGATCCATTGCAAAGTCCTAAATTGGAAGTATAGAATTTTGATGTAAGGTTTACAAGGACCTTCGACTCTCCAATCTCGTGGACTAGTGTTTATGGTATGTGTTGGGCCTATAACTTTTGCCGAGCTAGAAACTAACACATGGGTGTGTGAGGTGTGAGATGTGAGGTGAGAGGGAGTGAGATATATATTGAGGGATTTGTCATAGAATGAAGCAGGCAATACGTGAGTGACTTGGAAGAGTATTGGTTGGGCCGAAGCTTACCCTAGGCCCATTAGGGTTTTCTTATTTTACTTTTAGCTGTCTATTATCTTGTTATTATGTGATATGATATGTTCTGTTTTTATTTTCCCTTATTTTTCGCCTATGAGGAAGGGATCTGATAAGATTAGATGTTCATCCCTCATCTATATATGTATCTCGTATTATCAGCAAAAAAATAAGCTTTTCTGCCCTAATTTCCCACATGGTATCAGGGCAGGCAGCCGGCAATGAAACCTAGGCAGATCCCTTGTCAGATTGGCACCTTCACCACCAATGGTGGAAACGGTAATACCCCACCAACTAGTGAGGTGTCACATCCAGCCACTGGTTGGCATCAAATGAACCAGTCTTCTACTTCTTCTCCTCTTGCGACCGGCCATGGTGGTTCTAGTGGCGGAAACAGTGGCTCCACCACTGTGGCACACCCTTCTACATTAGGTGGACCAGAGATTTCGACTCCTGTTATGGTTGTGCATTGTCTAAATGGCAGCAACTACTTACAATGGTCAAGGAACGTGTTGATGTTCATCCATGGCAAGGGTAAAGAGAAGCGTTTATCTCCTGATGCAAAAATTCCAGAACCTGGTAATCTCGGATGTGAGGTATGGTTCAGCAAAAGCCGAAAACAATATGGTTATGACTTGGTTGATATATTCCATGGTCCCAGAGATTGAAGAAAATTATTTGATGGCCGCCACAGCTAGGCAAATATGGGAGTCAGCCAAGTGAACATAATCTGTTCGTGAGAATTTTGCAGCCTTAATACAAGTTGAGTAGCTTCTTGAAGGTCTCAAACAGAGGGAGCAATCTGTTACTCTCTACTATAATTCTCTTTCTAAACTCTAGCAGCAAGTAGATCTTTGTCAAGTCATTGAATGGAAGTGTCATGAGAATGAGTTAATCTACAAAAAGGTGATAGACAGAAGACGTGCCTTCAAATTTCTCATTGGTTTGAACAGCACCAACGAGGAAATACGAGGAAGGATCATGAGGATGCGTCCAATTCCATCTCTTGAAGACACTGTGAACATGGTGAAGTGTGAAGAAAGTATAAAGGAATTACAGCAAGTGGTGCTAGCAGCTCCTAGTGCAGAAATTTCAGCTATGGCTTTAAGAGGAAATTTGTCAATGAATCAGAGAGGTAAACGGCCAAATAAGTGGTGTGAACACTGCAATAAAAATGGCCATACTAAAGAAACGTGTTGGAGATTGCATGGCAAACCTCCTAATGTTAGGCAGCGACCACGAGGCATAATTGTCAATTCAGAAGGTGACATGAGAATCTTGAGTAGAGAAGATATGATAGCACTGAACAAACTCATAGTGAAACCAGAAAATTCAGCCGCACATATTACACCGGTTGAGAAAAGTGTTCCATATGTGACATTAGCTCAAGCAAGTACATCATCAACTGCTGCACTTAGGGTCAATATGAAATCTACAAATATCTGGATTGTAGATTCAGGGGCAACTGATCATATTTCTGGTTTCCGGGAGTTATTTATTGAATTTAATACCTTTTGTGAACATACCAGTGTGAAAGTTGCTAATGATACTCATGCAAGGGTACGTAGAGTTAGTACCGCAAGAGTTACAACTGAAATTGTTCTCACTGATGTTCTTTATGTTCCTGAAATTAAGTGCAATCTCTTATCTGTCAAAAGGGCTGGTATACAACGTTAGTATAGTGTTAACTTCTTTGCCAATTATTGTCTTTTTCAAGATTTGACTTTAGGGAGGAGGATTGGAATTGTTAAGGAATGGAAGAGTCTATACTACCTTGGAGAATCTCAAGACAATAAAGCTGATGCAATTTCTGTGTTTTCTGCAACTTCCAATAAAGAGTTGTTATTGTGGCACTATAAGTTAGGCCACCCTAGCTTTAGTTATATGAAATATTTGTTTCCTGAACTTATCAATAAAGTTAATGAATTTTCTTGTGACATTTGCAATATTGCTAAATCTACTTGCACTACCTTTTCTCCTACTTCTTATAAACCTACACACCCTTTTGCCCTCATTCATAGTGATATTTAGGGCCCATCCAAAGTTGATTGTATGTCAAAGGCTAGGTGGTTTGTCATGTTCATTGATGATCATACTCATCTTACGTGGGTATTCTTAATGAAATAAAAATCTTATGTGTTTAACATTTTTCAAAAATTTCATGTACAAAAACAATTTCAAACATCCATAAAAATTTTTCGAAGTGATAATGGGAAAGAATATCTAAGTGGAAATTTCCAAAACTATCTTGAAAGCCATGGGATACACCACCAGACATCTTGTCCATACACTCCTCAACAAAATGGGATTGTTGAGCTTAAAAATAGGCATCTATTAGAGGCTGCTAGGTCTCTTATGTTTACCCATAATGTTCCAAGTTTTTATTGAGGGGATGCAGTTTTTACAGCTTCATATCTTATCAATTGGCTTCCATCTAAAATTCTGAACTTTCAATCTCCTGTCCAGAAATTTTGACTATTATCCTTCTACTCACTTGTTTTCATCCTTACCCAGCAAGTGTTTGAATGTGTTGTCTTTGTGCATAATAAATCTGGAAAATTGGAACTGCAACCTGAGAAATGTATTTTTTTGAGCTATTCATCTACTCAAAAGGGCTATAGGTGTTACTTTCCTACTCATTACAAATTATATGTTTCTATGAATGTCAAATTTTTGGAAAATGAAGCTTATTACCCCAAATTATCCATTCAGGGGGAGAAACACTGCAGTGAATGGCTAATTTGTGACATTTCTGAACCTGTTCAAATTAGTTCTCTACCTATGCCATCTAATTCTGGGTACTTAGGACCTCAAATAACACACGAAATTTCTGAACCAGAATCTGAAAATGGCCTCAACTTCTCTCAAATACCATCCGACAGCCAAATGCCTTCCGACAGTCATTCTTCTCAAACTGAACCTGATAACTAAATGCCTTGCCTAAAAATGAAACTTTGGAAATAACGGATCTTCCCAAAGGGAAAACTATTTCGGGATGTAAATGGGTATTTACCATTGAATACAATGCGGATGGGAGTATTAATAGATACAAGGCCAGATTGGTTGCCAAAGGGTTGACTCAAACCTATGATATCGATTATGAGGGAACATATGCACCAATAGCTAAGTTTAATACTATTAAGTGGCTTCTCTCACTTGCAGCTAATCTAGATTGGCCTTTGCATCAACTTGATGTAAAAAATGCATTCTTAAATTGAGACTTGGAAGAAGAAGTATAAATGGACATTCCACAAGGCATATGGGACGCTTCTAATGGCACAAAGGTATGTAAACTTCGCAAATCTTTGTATGGGCTCAAACAATCCCCATGGGCTTCGTTTGAGAGGTTTACTTGAGTCATTAGAAGGCTTGGTTATGTACAAAGTCAGGATGATCATACTTTATTTGTACAGTGCTCTAATGGGAAGAAATATATACTCATTGTCTATGTTGATGATGTAATAATTACTGGTGATGATGTTGCTGAGATAGCAAAATTAAAACAGAATTTAGCTACTGAATTTAAGGTGAACGATCTAGGAAAACTGAGGTATTTCTTGGGAATGTTAATAGCAAGGTCTCATAAAGGGATCAGCATCTCACAACAAAAGTATACTTTTGATCTTTTGAAAGAAACAGGAATGATAGGTGCAAGTGGATACTCCAATGGAATCAGGTTTTAAAAATGAATTGAAGCAAAGAAGGAGCTTTGGTTGATAGGAACAGATTTCAGAAAATGGTTGGTAAGTTAATATACTTGTCTCACATTCAGCTAGATATTAGTTTTCCAGTTAGTGTAGTTAGTCAATTTATGCATGATCCTCGTGAAGAACATATGAAAGCTGTATACAGGATTTTGAAGTATCTAAAAAGAGCACCAAGCCAGGGTCTATTGTTTGCTAAAGGGCAGTAAAGAAGTACTGAAGTTTATATTGATGCCAATTGGGCAAGGTCTGATACTGATAGAAAATCCACAACAGGGTATTGTAACTATGTTAGGGACAATCTAGTGACTTGGCGCAGTAAAAAACATGTTGTTGCCAAAAGCTCAGTTGAGGTAGAATACAGAGCTCTTGCTCTCAGAATTTGTGAAGGCATCTGGATTACTAGAGTTTTGAAGGAGATAGAGATTGATGTGTTACATCCATTGATGGTATGGCATAGGAATTGCTAAGAACCCTATTTAGCATGATTGCACAAAACATGTTGAAGTGGATAGGCATTTCATTAAAGAAAACATTGAGGAAAAGATTATCGATCTATCCTATATATCCTCAAGTCTTCAAGTGGCAGATATTATAACAAAGGCATTAACTAAAGTTAAATTTGAAAAACTCAAAGGCAAGCTGGGGATGATAAATATCGATTCTCCAACTTGAGGGGAAGTATTGGTTGGGCCGAAGCTTACCCTAGGCCCATTAGGGTTTTCTTATTTTACTATTAGCTGCCTATTATCTTGTTATTATGTGATCAAATATGTTGTGTTTTTATTTTCCCTTATTTTTAGCCTATGATGAAGGGATCTGATAAGATTAGTTGTTCATCCCTCATCTGTATATGTATCTCGTATCATCAGTGAAAAAATAAGCTTTTCTGCCCTAATTTCCCACAGAGAATGCTAACCTCTCAAATGCTAGAGCTTTCGTATTTTTCTGGTGTGTTTTTCCATTAGAGCTGTTCTGCTTAGAAATACTCTGGCAGAATTGTTCTTCTTTAAGTTACATTGAGTTGGGTTTCATCAGTATGTTTCTCCCAAAGGTTCCTATCACACTCCAAATTGAATTATGAGGAATAGAAGAAAAAGAGAGGGTAAAAAAAAAAAAGAACTCTGAAAGCATTAGGTTGCAATATTATGTTTTATCAAGAAGACTACCTCATCACCAGGATTGACAGCGTGATTATTAGATCCTTCAGCAACATTAGCCTTAGAAGGATCTTCAGAAATTGCCTACAAACAACAAACAAGTATGATAAACATTTTGTGACCTTCCAAGATGAATTTGTAATAATGGTAGAAGAGTTCTACTTGCTTGTCGTGGATGCCAGACAATTCTCCTTCCATGATAGTAGGTTTGACCTCAAGAGGAGTCTCCTGCAAATTCCATTCAAGATAATATATAATCCAATCAGGCATTCATAGGAATACGTTGCTGAGCTAAGTAAACATAACAATGTGTACTTGGTGCAAAGGTCTTTCTTTCTACTCAATATCTTAAATTCTCATACACAAAATCAACCCATCAACTCTCGGTGCATTCACACATAAGGCTCTATGGCATATGGTGCAAAGTTCACAATGACACCTCTCCAACCAATGTCAAACTTTATTTATTAAATCAGCACAAGTCACAAACTAATTAGGCACAGATTTCATCCACCTAAGCATACATAGTTGGCTACCACAAGGAGAACAAAGTCGGGAAAGAAATTTAAGCAAACCATCCTTCATACCAGTTCACTTCGCTCCACAGAAAGATTTCTTCCTCCCTTGCTGAGATCTCTGAGTGTTCCCTGTCAGAATCAAGAAGCAGATTCCAGGACAAATGAAGACATTTGCTAAATGCAAAATAATTAACAGAGATCAACAATCAAGGAACAAATGTCAACTGGATTTTCACGGTGAGAAAGAAAATTGCATCATGACAGCAATACCATTTAGCCAGAATAAAACATTTTATTTTCCACTGACACAAAAAAGTTAAGTTTTTATGGATAAAAGGAATTTTATTCATCTGAATACCTCTTATACACAGCCAGAGCAGTGACTTTTTGTAATATTTTCCTAGAGATACTGCCCAGAACAACAGAACACAAACAAAGGAAGAAAAATAAATGCCTAATGTCTTAAAATACAAGGAAAACAAATAAATTAAAATAAAGGTATTAAAGAGGATTTGGACCATTGAGAATATTACACAATAAATGGGGTGATATTCCGTACAAATATAAGATACTAAATCTGAAAAGACTTCAGATTTAATCTCTCAATTATCTGAAGCAAATCTTTCATTTATCGTGACATATTCAGTCAACTTTCCAACAGTAAGTAATGAACAGTGGCTGGTTATGCTAAGACAAATCAGCTGACTCAAGAACCACACATCCCAAGTCTTATATCTTCAGGTCGCCAATCCCAATCATAAACATAATAGTGGGGCAATGATAGACCCCTAATGACTTAGTCAAGGAAAAAGAGACGCAAGCAGTTAGCTGACATGGAAGAATTCAATTTTTTAATGAAGAAAATGCAGAAGAAAAACGTGCATGAGTTTGTTGAGACATTTTAGGAAGCTCAGTTAGCATTCTGACTTAGTCTACTAGCTGTTACTTAACGTTAAAATCAGTTGAGTCAGTTTTGATTATTTTCTGTTATTTTAGATATTTTAGCAGATTTTTCTGATTTATTTCCATTATTTTAATTTATTTTTTTGCATCATAAATAGAGGTGTAGCCTTAGGTGTTAGGGATCAGAATTCATTCAGTATCATTCTTTTGTACTTTGGAGATCCTCCATTTGGCTATTAAGTCTTATTTGAGTGAGATCCTTACTCATATTTAGGAACTAAGAATGGTGAACATAAGATTTACAAAATTGCCAAGAGGAAGGAAAGAAAGTCAAGAGATTTGGACCAAGTAAGATGCATTAAGGACGAAGAAGGAAAAATTTTAGTTGCAGATGATGATCTCAAAGAAAGATAGGGGAGCTACTTTTATAAGCTGTTCAATAATGGATTGGATATGACTATTGATACTGAAGGACTAACAACCCATGAAGATGATCTCAATTTGAATTTCTATCGTAGGATTCGGGTTAGAGAGGTGAAAGAAGCTCTTAAGAGAATAGTTAATGGTAAAGCCATTGGTCCCGATGGTATTCCTATCGAAGTTTGGAAGTGCTCAAGAGAGAAGGGGGTTTGGTGGCTCACTAAGTTATTTAACGAGATTTTAAGGTCCAAGAAAATGCCAGAGGAATGGAGAAAGAGCACTCTAGTGCCCATATACAAAAACAAGGGGGATATTCAAAATTGTGCTAATTATCGGGGGATAAAACTTATGAGTCACACCATGAAACTCTGGGAAAGAGTGATTGAGTATAGACTCAGAAAGGAGTCTCGTATTTCAAAAAACCAATTTGGATTTATGCCAGGACGGTCTACAACAGAGGCTATTTATTTGTTAAGGGGTTTGATTGAAAGATATCGGAGTAAAGAGAGGGACTTGCATATGGTTTTCATTGATTTGGAAAAAGCCTATGATAGGGTACCAAGAGATGTTTTGTGGAAAGCAATGGAGAATAAAGGTATCCGGGTGGCTTATATTCGAGCCATAAAGGATATGTATGAGGGGGCAACAACAAGTGTGAGGACCCCTAAAGGTGGGATAAAGGACTTCCCTATAACAATAGGCTTACATCAAGGATCTTCTTTGAGTCCATACCTGTTTGATCTGGTTTTGGATGTTCTTACAGAACATATACAAGAAGAAATTCCAAAGTATATGCTCTTCAAGGATGATATAATTTTAATTGAGGACTCAAGAGAAGAGGTCAACTCTAAACTTGAATTATGGAGACATACTTTGGAATCAAAAGGTTTCCGTCTGAATAGGAGTAAGACGGAATATATGCATTGCAAATTTAATTAGAGGCCAATTATAGAGAATTCAGAGGTAAAAATTGGAGAACAAATCATCCATGAAGTGTCAAAGTTTAAATATTTGGGGTCGATTTTACAAAATAATGGTGAAATTGATGGGGATGTTATGCATAGGATACAAACTGGGTGGTTAAAGTGAAGGAAAGCAACAGGAGTTATTTGTGACCGCAAGGTGCCTACTAAGCTTAAAGAAAAATTTTACAGAACGGTTATAAGGCCAGCAATGCTATATGGTAGTGAATGTTGGGCTGTGAAAGGACAACAAGAGCATAAGATGGGAGTAGCAGAGATGAGAATGTTGAGATGGATGTGTGGTCATACAAAATTGGATAAAATACGAAATGATTGTATACGAAGAAAAGTTGGGGTAGCACCTATTGAGGAGAAAATGGTGAAACATCGTTTAAGGTGATTTGGGCATGTACAAAGAAGAGGGCAAGAGGAGCCAGTGAAGAGAGTTGATCAAATGGCCTGGAGCCCGATCAAAAGGCATAGAGGAAGACCAAAAAGGACATTAAGGGAAGTTATAAGGAATGACCTTTTGAGAAATGATCTATCTAAGGAGATGACATTTGATAGAGCTCATTGGCGTCATTTGATCCATGTAGCCGACCCCACATTGTGAGATAAGGCTATTGTTGTTGCTGTTGTTGTAGAATTTTCCTTTCATCTCTAAAATCTTTAATTCCCTAGCACTTACTATTTTGGCATCAGAGCCTTGGATCTGCAATGGTGACCACCCGCAACTCCACTAATCCCACTGATCCTTCTCATCAACATCAAGACCCTCCTCCTGATCCATTGGCTGTTATAGCCTCAAGATTGGAGGCTCTTGAAGAGTTGACTGCGAAAGTTGCTGCACTTGAAGCCGTTTCATCTAATGCTGCTCAAGACAGAAGGGAGATTCATGTTGGCAATTCCCGAAGGCGCTCTCATTAGGACGAAGAAAGTGAAGAAGATTATGAATTTTGGAGGAGTGGGCATCCACCACACACCAAAATTGAGTTTCCAAAATTCAGTGGAGGTGACCCTCGTGGTTGGATTCTTAACGCTGAGAAATATTTCCCGTATTATCAAACACCGGATGATTTAAGAGTAGAAATTGCTTCGATGTATTTAGCAGGAGATGCTTTGGATTTGTTCTCGTGGATAAATTCATAGCGTACCTTGCTTTGCTGGGATGAACTCGTGAAGGCTTTGCAGGAACATTATGGACCTCCGGAGTACCAGAACCCAAATGAGCATCTCTATAGCCTACGTCAAACAAGTTCTATGCAAGAATATTGCCAGGAGTTTGCAAAATGCATTGCTCGATTCACAAATTGGCCAGAACACTGTCTTCTCGGTGTGTTTCTCAATGAGTTGAAGGATGAATTAAAAGCCGATGTCCTTATTCAGAAGCTGCGTTCTGTGTATAAAGCAGGAAGTCTCACCCTAGAGCGTGAGAAGAAGGCCCAATTTCGTGGACCCAGGTCCAATACATTGAACATTCAGAGTCGCCCAAATCTGCCCTCCTTTGTTCTAAACAAAGATGCATGTGACATCAGAAGAAGCAACTCGGATACACCTAATCCCACTAAATCAGCAACGACATCCTCAGCCTTCCAAAATTTCAGCAAACTCATGCAACAGGAAAGGTGTGACAAGGGGCTCTGTTTTCACAGTGGAGATACATTCAAACCTTGACACTGTTGCAAGCTGACCCATTTTCTCTCATGGAGGTCAATGATGAAGGCAACCCGATTCTGGACCCAAAGGAGACCAACAACAACGAAGGAGAAGAAACAAAGCAAGCCGAAATCTCGTTTAATGCTATATTGGGCAAGTCTTCGAACCCTATAATGAAGTTACAAGGCACTTTGTTGAGACATAACGTTCTACTCCTTGTTGACAGTGGGTCCACCCACAATTTTATTTCTGATGTCTTGATTCAGGAATTAAATATCCCAATTATAATAGTACCCACCTCCGACGTTCATAGTGGGGATGGCAGCACTTTACATTACAATAAGATTTGCAAGAATGTTAAGGTACAGCTTTCTTGTTTAACAATTACGGAAGACTTTTTCCCATTTTCTTTGGGAAAGGCTGAAATGGTTTTAGGAATTAAATGGCTTGCATCCTTCAACACTGTTCAAACAAAATGGAACCAGATGTTCATGATTTTTTGGCTGAACGGAAATGCTACAAGCATCAGGGAGTCCCTTATGATGGCAAAAATACTACTCAGCTTCATTCCATGCAAAACACTAAAAGTGAAATGGCCAATGGGTATGCACCATCACTGAATTTGGATCCTATATGGGGTGAATTTGCTGTTGTCTTTGAAGAGCCCACAATGCTACCACCATTTAGAAAGTACTACCATGCCATCCCAGTGCTACCTAATGCTGTACCACCTAAAATTAGGCCTTACCGATATCCTCATTCTCAGAAATCAGAAATTGAAAGGCAAGTGGAAGAACTACTGCAACGTGGCTTCATACGGCCTAGTTCCCGTCCTTTTGCAAGCCCAATTCTATTAGTGAAAAAGAAAGATGACACCTGGCATTTCTGTGTTGATTACAGGAAGCTCAACAGTATCACAATGCCAGAGAAGCACCCTATTCCTAATGTTGATGAGTTACTAGATGAATTACATGAGGCTGTTTATTTTTCTAAAATTAATCTGCGATCTAGTTATAACCAAATACATGTGTTACCTGCTGATATACCCAAAACTGCTTTTCACACACATTTCGAGCACTATGAATTTGTTGTAATGCCATTTGGCCTTACTAATGCCCCTACCAATCTACCACCTTCCCGGCCGCCATGAATGATCTTTTCAACCATACTTACAGCACTTTGTTCTTGTCTTTTTTTATGATATATTAATTTACAGCCTTACTCTTGAACAACATGAGGAACACTTGCAAATTGTGCTACAAACTGTACAAGAAAATTCTTATTATGCTAATTCGAAGAATTGTTTGCTTGGGACAACCAGAATTGAATTTTTGGGGCACATGGTCTCGTCTCAAGTTGTGGAAGTTGACTCCAGAAAAATTGTTGAGGTGATTGATTGGCCAATCCCTCAAAATGGTAAAAGAACTTCGAGGCTTTCTTGGCCTTACAGGCTACTACCGGCGTTTTGTTAAAAAATTATGGCAGCCGCTAACGGAGCTCACCAAGAAGAATGCTTTCTTGTAGTCTAAAAAAGCACAGCAAGCTTTTGATTGCCTCAAGTTGGCACTCACTACCACTCCAATGTCACAACTGCCCAACTTCAATGCTGAATTTACAGTTGAGTGTGATGCGTCCATGGAGCGCAATGGAGCTATATTGATGCAGCACAATCATCCTATTGCTTACTACAGTAAAGGGTTCTCTTTCTCTAATCGTCTCAAGTCCACTTATGACAGAACTATTTGCTTTAGTATAGGCTTTGCAAAAATGGAGACACTATCTTTTGGGCCGCCATTTTTATGTAAAGATGGATCACGCCAGCCTTAAACATTTATAGTAGCAACAGGTCCTCACTAATTCCCAACAAAGGTTGGTTTTGAAGTTTCTACCATATGACTTCACTATTATTTACAAGGCTGGAAGTGAGAATAGAGGTGCCGATGCTTTATCTTGACGTCCTCAATATGCTGATTTTTTCGAACTTGCTGTGCCTCTCGCCACTGAGTTGCTAGACTTATCTCATTCTCTAGCACAAGATCCTTTCACCAAGAGGATTCTCGATGATTTGCTTAAGGATCCTTCTTCCTGGCCTAACTTCCTTCTAGTGGACAGCAGATTGTATTATAACAATCAATCAGTCATTCCCCCGGGTACTCAGCTTCATTCCAGCTTTTAGTTGAAGCTCATTCATCACCCACTGGTGGCCATGGAGGATATCTTAAGACGTTACAGCGGCAGTCCGAACAGTTTTACTGGCCATATATGAAGACTGATGTAAAGACTTTTGTGCAAACTTGCGCCACTTGTCAACGGAAGAAATATCAAAATTTAGCCCCAGCGGGTCTCTTGCAGCCACTACTTATTCCTAATCAGACTTGGGAAGACATCTCATTAGACTTCATCACCAGTCTTCCAAAATTTGGTGGCAATGATGTTATCTTAGTTGCCGTGGATCGCTTGAGTAAATACACTCATTTTATTGCTCTTGCATATCCTTACACAGCTAAGACGGTTGTAAAAAATTCTACTAGGAGATCGTTCACCTACACAGTATGCCTCGCTCTATTGTTTCAGATCGAGATTCACTATTTTCGAGTGCATTTTGGCAGGAGCTGTTCAAATTGAGCCAAACTCAACTCAATGTGAGTACAACATACCACCCACAAACCAATGGCCAAACTGAAGTGGTTAATTGGAGTCTGGAAGCATATTTGCAGTGTTTTGCACATGAGCAACTTAAGCTTTGGAGCAAGTTTTAGTGCTGGGCAGAATACTCATACAACACTGGTTATCATGTTTCTCATAATTCTACTCCCTTCAAAGGTGTGTGTATGGTCATGACCCACCTCTCTTACATCTCTTTGTCAAGGAAGAAACTCATCTTGCAGATTTGGAGGAACAATTAGAGACCAGGGATACCATGCTCAAGCTTCTCAAAGACAACCTCCTTAAGACTCAAAACCGCATGAAGAGTTATGCAGATCAACATCGAAGAGAACTGCAATTTCAAGAAGGTGATGTTTGGTTGCGTGTGCAGCTTTTCCGCCAGAAATCTCTTACTAAAAAGAAGTTTGAGAAGCTGTCCCCTAGGTTTTTTGGACCTTACAAGATCTTGAGAAAGATAGGAAAGGTAACTTATGAGTTAGAAATGCCTACTGATGCAAAAATCCATCCTATCTTTCATGTGTCACTCCTTCAGCCAGCCTATGGACAGCAAGCAACTTCTGCTCCAGCTACCCTACCACTTACCACAGATCTGGAATTAATTTTAGAACCTGTGCAAGTGCTAGCTAACCGTTGGACAGGACACAATACTTTGGAACTCTTAGTGCAGTGGGCTAACCGACTGCAAGAAGACGCTAGTTGGGAAGATTATGACTTGTTAGCTGCTTAAATTCCTACTTTCCGACTTGAGGACAAGTCGTCTTTTCCCTGGGGGGTGTTGGGGGTTTTAGTGATAGACCCCTAATGACTTACTCAAGGAAAAAGAGATGCAGGCAGTTAGCTGACATGGAAGAATTCAATTTTTTAATGAAGAAAATGCAGAAGAAAAACATGCAGGAGTTTGTTGAGACATTTTAGGAAGCTCAGTTAGCATTCTGACTTAGTCTACTAGCTGTTACTTAGCGTTAAAATCAGTTTTGAGTCAGTTTTGATTATCTTCTGTTATTTTAGATATTTTGGCAGATTCTTCTGATTTATTTCCATTATTTTAATTTATTTTTCTGCATCATAAATAGAGGTGTAGCCTTAGGTGTTACAAATTAGAATTCATTCAGTATCATTCTTTTGTACTTTGGAGATCCTCCATTTGGCTATTAAATCTTATTTGAGTAAGATCCTTACTCATATTTTTCTTAATAGAATTGTCCTTTCATCTCTAAATTCTTTAATTCCCTAGCACTTACCAGGCAAACAATCATAATAAAAGTTTTGATACAAATAATAAGCAAATAATTCAAAAGCTGTGTGACACTGTACATTTTCTAATTAGTAATTATGTAAAACAGCAGCCAGACAAGTTCACTTGGAAAGAAGGGATGAGCCAAAACTTGTCATATTTTACCTGTTGAAAATTACATTATTCTGTGCCTATTCCAAGTAAATTGTTTTAAATTTATTTGTTTTGTTTTAATTACGGCTTATTTGTTTTTAGATATTTTTTTTACCACTTGTGTAGCTTTACAATTAGCTTAAGCATTTTATCTTGACTAGAATAAGACTAACATTACGTTAGGTACTTTAGTTGGTGTAGGATTCTGCTTTTTGATTTTATATGTCTACGGTTGCTGTTCAATAAAATAAGTTCACAAAAGCATTTCATTAAAAACAGCATTTATCATCGTCAATGACTAATTCAACTTGAACGCTTAAGTTGTTTCATGAAAACTCAAATAATTTTACCCTAATTTGTAACATGCCCCCTTATACGAAAATCTATTGGGCTTGATTACTTGAACTGTGGACAAAGCACAAGCCTTCCATACAATATGCTGTAGCAATTTTTAATTAAGATTTAAGAGAAATGAAGGCAAAGATTGAACTCCTGACCATTGGTCAAAAAGGTTTTGATATGATGTCAAAAACCAATTCAACTCAGAAGCTTAACTGTTAAGTGAAAGCTCATGAGTAGTTCTATTATAATTTCAAACGATCACCATAATCTCCAACCTTATTTGCCCACATAAGGCCACATGCATTACACAGAGTCCTTGGTCCAGCTGGTCCACGACGCATTGCAGGGGTATTATTTTCACTAACACCACAATGATGACATCTACGTCTGCAAGAAATGAGAAACAAATGAGGAGCACAAATAATGTTTACACAAATGCAATTAGAGGGGAAAAAATATTCAGAAGAACCTCTAGATATGAAACAATTAATATGTTTGTTGGACAACTTATAGCTTGAAACTCACAGAGTTTCAGAATGAGGAGTGCAATCCTGATGAATGCTTTCTGTAGAATCCCAGTTAGATGAACCAGGACTTTCTTTCAAAGATGCAAATTGCCCATTCTTGCGATGCATTCTGGCAAGGGAAACCGGAAAAGAACAAAAGGAAAGGAAGGAACCGAAACAAAATTTACAAACCATTAGTAGTAAAACCTCCTATATAACATAGAAGAACACATCAAACTTCAAGCAGAATTCAAAATCAGACCAAACACTGGAAGAAGCCAATCATAGTATTGGACCATAAAATTGCACTCAACTACTGACACACATGCATTAGTCCCCCCACCTTGCAAGTGTTGAGATTCATTTATGAAAAGAAACAGGCTGATTGTTAGGACTCTACCTGATAATAACTCTCAGTGTCAGATTTCTTTGTGGAAATTTGAAAATCAGACCAAATAGATAACAACAAATTCAATCAGATCAAATCTTAGAACCTATATATGAGACCAAATAGATATATATATATATATATAAAACATTCAAGGAAGCAATTTATGACATGTAATAAGAAATTCAGAGACTCAATTTATGAGGAGACTTGAAACATTCGAGGACTTAACCGATGATGTGCAATTAAAAATTCAAGGACGCATCAAATGTATCAGAACATTCAATTACTTAGCTAATAAAAATAGAACTTAAGAGGCCAAAATAGTAGTTTTCTCCAAACTTCAATTATCCAGAAAGAAAATTATAAAAAGTCCACTCTAAAAATTTAATTACATCAAGAATCAAGGGTTAGACAAGCTGCTAGCCTCCTTCATTTGTGGGTCAACTATGCAAAGGATGAAATTTGTGTCCAGACTCGCAAATGATATACAAAAATTCAGCACATTTACGGAAGAACATAAATGATAACACAACAAAACTATTGCAAGCAATAAAGTTTCAAATAGAAAAATTCTACAATATATAAACCAATTAATATCACCTTTTTGAGGCAAAACGGTGCAGTATAAAAATTTAATCTTACCTCTGAGCCACCTCTTTTCGCACAGTGTACCTAATCTTCTTATCAAAACACCTTTCCTTGCGTTTTTCACGGAACCTAACCAAGGAGGCAATTCTTCTTGAAAGGTTCGATCGCTTTGGAGTGCCACCTATTCCCTAGAAATAGAAGCAGACAACACATTCAAGCATAAAATTGTGATACAAGTCAAACAACTACTACTATTAAAAAATTATACGTGCATTACCTTGTTACTTTCATCAAATGGTCCTTCAACAGAAGGAACACCTGCAGGCACATCACGTCCTCCCAAAAGCAGTAAAACAGCTTGCACCTACAACGTAAAATTTGACCACCAAATGATCCTCAATATCCATCACCTATTTAGAGATCCATGCAGTAAAATGGATATGCAAGATGCAAGAGGATCAAGAAAACATAGCAAGCACCAAATTAAGTATTTAGAAACAGTCTAATTTTATTACAGGATTTCAAATTGTAATCCATAATCTATGTTGGTGATTTCTAGATCCTAACATGTTAGAAGTGTACAAAATTTGCTCAGTCAGTATAGACAAGTTCCCCCAATTTTTTTCAAGGGAATTTTAATAAATTTTTAACATGTTCCTAGCTTGAAACTGGGCAAATTGTCTCATTGAATTTTATAATGATGTTAGGCCTAATTCTTGTTTTCTATGATATTAATATCCAGAATCATCATAAAATGGGTGATGAAATGTCCTTTATTTTAGGAAATTTTATGTATTATACATTATTCACAGCACTATTAATATCTTGGTTCGCTGACATAATTAAACCCTAGATGTGATATCTAAGGAACCTTGTATAAGCTTTGGAAAGGAAACTGACTTGGTCCTTTATTTTAGGAAATTTTATGTGTTTTACACAGAAAAATTAATTTCTTCTTAGTTTGCTGACACAATTAAAGCCTACATGAAATATCTCAGGAATATGAGCTAAGGAAAGAAAACTGACTTGGAATACAAACCAAAAAGATTCTTCACCAGATAAAATTTCATTTGACTATCTATGGTTCCATTGTATGAGCTTTGGAGATAAGTTATGCACAAATATATCAGTAATCAACATGCCGTTAAGCATTTCATTTTTAAGTGATTTGAAAGGGAACCCTCGATGTAGGACAGGAAGGGAATTAATGAAGACTGGGCAAGAAATATTAGGGGTGATATTAGCAATTATTTGTTATGGATTAAGACATCATTAAGGGTAAACATAAGAATCTCAAACGTCTAGGAAATAACATTTAACTGCCTTTATTTTATTCTAAATAGTTTTTTTTTTCCATTTTAAGCTTTAGTTTTCCTTTTGGTTTTATTTTACTTACTCTCGCTTGGGTTCTATATAAAGCCCTTAGTTATTGTATTGGAGTTAGCGTAGCATTTTTTTTTTTGGTCAAGAGTTAGCTTAGCTTTGGATTGACAATTGAATAAAAGTTAAGTTTCTCTCTCAGCTTTCTAGCCTCCTCTACCCCCTTCTTCCTCCTTCACACTCTATTTTATTTCTCTGTTATCTCCCTCCTTCTTCTCCCACTCCTATTTCTCTATTATTTGCACTGGTTCTGCATCACATAATGGATCTTAATCTAGAAGAATAAAACAGAGAGGTCACAAAGTTTAAAGCCAAAGGAGGCACAGTACAACAACATGCTTCAAAAAGAAATCAAATATTATTATTATTAAAGCATTTTATTAAACAAGTACAATGTATTTGAATGATCTAGCAATGAGAAGAAAGAAAAAGGTCCAGGAAAAAATATAGTCAACAAAATACATGGCATAAATTTCAATGTCTTATAACAAATATACGACAAACTTATGAACTGCTGGTCATATATTAACAGATACGTGAGCACATAAACCATTAATCATGGGAGAAGAGAACGTATATCATATAATGTAACTTTTTTGTTGTATAATATATTGTTTGTTGCAACTTTTAAATCAGAACATTGTAAAACATGCGGGTAAAATTGACATCTTTTGTTTGCTGATCCTTCAGTGCATTATGAATCAAGAGCAGCATTCAATTTAACTTGGTTTTCCCATAGTCGACAGTCCCACAAATCAACGGAATTCAACGAAATTGACTAATCGAGGTCCGAATGCAGCTAGATTGTTTTATAAAAGGACAAGTCAAGACAGAAATTAGTAAATATAACATAATATACTGAATTATGAGGTTAGTAAAGGCCAAAATAAATAACAAATATAATTACCCTTTCCGGTGTCACAGCTGGAAACACATAAACCTCACCCTCGAAAGAAAGAGTGAGCTCGCTAGTTCGGGACGTCGTAACAACTCTCCCATGGTTTGGCACGGTCACTGAATTAACATGTGCCTCTTCCAAGTCATCCATAGCATCGCCGCTAGCACCCCCATCCTCAAATTCACCGTCGTCGTGTTCTATCGGTATTGGGGCCTGCACGTGTTCCTTGAATGGACGTGCCTGCAAAGGTTGTGGATTCACGGCTGCCATCAATTTCCCTCCAAAACCCCACACGTCACGAACCGAAGCAAAACCAAAACCCCAAGTTCAAGACCTGTTTTATCGGTCAAACATCGTTTCCGTCGCAATTACAATTACAAACTCTAAAAAACCCTTGACCTGAGTGTGTAAATCAATTTGGGAGTTCTCAGAAGTTTCGAGAACGAGAGTAGAGATGACAACGAAACATCTATCCCCGACTGTAAGATGCGCAGGGCATGCTGCGTGTCTCCTCGAAGTCGAAGATACTTGAAAGTTCCGGTAAAAGAAAAAAAAAACCAAAAAAGGTACTTGAAAGTCAAAACGAGTAATTTGTCTATTAATTAATTAATAATTTGTAATTCTTTTTTCTCTTTTACATTTATAAACGACGGCGTCAACTTGTCGGAATTTCCATTTCGATGGAAGAACTATCCCCTGTGACCAGGTGTCGAGTACTCGGGAATCCGGAATCGGAATTGGACTTGGATCCACGGAGGTCAACGAAGATCCTCTCTGCTCAGAGATGTGATTGAACGGTTGGTGATGAAGACGGTAGGTCCGGATCCACAACTCATCAGTAGCTAGAATTCATTCTCTCTGTACATAGAGTTACTATACAAGCACGTGAATGTATAAAAAAAAAAACGGTTTTTGAATTCGTCCTCCTTATTACTTGTTGTATGGCACTCATGTACAATTTTTTTTAATAATTTCTAGTATTCTCTTAGTAGTATGAGTTTCAATTAATTCAAATTGAATTATGATCAAATCAATACAGGGAACTCTCCCAAAAATATTTTGGATATTTATATAGTTTTAAATATGAGATATCATGTTTAAGTCATTATAATCTCATCGACTAGGACTTAACTCTTATTGGTACATATATATTTCATTTGCAGAACAAATGTTATTGTAGCCAAAAATAGAGATGGATTCAATTTCCTTCCGGTAAAGGATGTGAATTGGGAGAAAATTTTTATTTGATTCGTATAAAGATATAATTAACTTTTTAAATAAAAATATTACCATTTTAATCACTTTTTATAATTAAGTGTGACATATGAATCACGAGTATTTAAAAAAAGTAAACAGACACATATCTAATACTATATGATACTCTCCCTGATCCTTAATATAAGACCTTTTTAACCGAATCACGCGGATTAAGAATTAGAATTAAAACTAATTAACTATCTCGATTTCTCCGAAAATCCCAACATTTTTTCAAAACTACCCTTATTTAATTTCTTTCTTTTTCTCTTTAGATACATTAAATAGAAACATTTTTTAGAAATGTATAATAAATACTACCTCGTATATTGTAAATGATCCTATATATAGGACTGGGACAAAGGATCCTATATATAGGACCGGAGGGAGTATGATATGTGTATTTTACTTGTGTATACGGTTCCATCCGTGCCACTTTATATCTATTCATATGTTTCAAATTTTTATAGTAACATAAGACAATTTAAAGTTATTATAAATATTGTATGATTTAATTTAATATTTATACTATAATTTTTAGATTATATAATACTCAATTTTTTAATAAGTAAATTTATTAATTATATATATAAATAATTACAAAAATAATATTATACATATAAATATTCTCACATTTATATCTTAAAATTTTAAAAATTACCATATCTTTCATATCATATTGTATATATGTACCCATATCAATATTTAATAGGATGTGACTATGTGAATTTCATACATAGCATGGGGTCTGATAAATAAACTATGCTATTTATATAATATTTTATATTGATATTATCGTTATAAAATTGTTGAATATATATAAATGGAATAACATTTTCATTTATTTATAAGTTCATCCATACCTTCATAAGGCATTTTTTATCATCTCAAAATTTTGTCGATCAAGGCATGTATATGTCTGACATCTTTTTATGATAAAATATATTTCAAACACTCACGTTCCGCTTGTCAAAAAGAAGTTATAATTTCTATTATATATTTATAATTATTGCAGAATAATTTCTATCTCTTTTTATTTTTTTAAAAAATAAAGATATGATAGTCATTCTATTTCTACAAAATTATTTTTTTATTTTATTTATATTTTCATTTTATTTCATTTTGTATATCAAATTAATCTTTAGTGTTTCTTTAATGCATAAAATTAAAAAAAAAAGTAGAGTGAAACAAATAATTTTATAAACAGAAAATATCTTTTATATTTATAAATAAAATACTGGAATATATAAATATTTTAAGAAATATTAAAAATTATATAATAAAAATTATATATATTTTGATTCGTGTGTATTAAAATAGTCAAAAGAGTGAGCTTTTTTCGAATAAATGCAAAAATTCTTTTTTTTTTTTTGACCAATCGAAAATTCATTTGTTGCGATGTATAAAATTCTGATATATATTAAGAAACATATGTAATCTATCTGTATATAAAATAATTATAATAATATATATCTAATATAATTTCTAATAATGTGTTCAATAGTATTTGATATATATTAGGGGTGTGCACGGGTTGAGTTGGGCCAGGCTTCACTCCCAGCCGATGCTCGGCCCTTGCACACCTAGGCTAAACTGGGTCGGATACCGGGCCGGGCCGGTCCGATCTGGTACCACATAATTTTTTAAAATATTAAAAATAAAATAAAAACTAAATTTATGTATTAATGAAAAATTTTTAATTATTAATGTAAAAGTAGATTTCTTTAAAAATATAATGTTATGATAGAAATTAATTTTTTTAAAAATTATAGATATTTACAACTATACATTATTTTCATGTAATATTAAATTAAGAAATCAATTTAAAATTTTAAATAAAATTAAAATATCAAAACCTTATAAAGTTTTTCATAGTAATCAAATAATAAATGTATTATATAAGATATATAAAAAAAATATTATAAAATCAATTAATATATACAAAATAATAAATTTTTTAAAAACATATACATATATATAGTTCGGGCCAGGCCGGACAAAATAAACCTAGTCTGAAGCCTGACCCGGCCCGAAATGAAGCCCGACTCGATAGGACCGAGTTGGACCGAGCCAACCAGGTCACGAGTTTATCTACACAGCCCTAATATATATCTAATAATTTTGTAGGAATTCATGGCTTCTAAATAATATTTTGATTTAATATATTTGACTTGCATTAAATTTTATTTTTTATCCTTTTTTTTTATTTTTTTATTATATTATTTCTTTATTAAATTTAATAATATAGAATTCATAATTTCTCAACTTCCATCCATACAAATTATGAATACTGTATTTTGTTTGACTCTCTTTAAAAATAATAATAATTTTTTAATAAATATGGAAAGAAAAAAATAATAATGGTAAAGATAAAATAATAATAATATCTCAAAAAGATAGTAGGAGTTATGATTTTCTCTTTTTTTGAGATTTTTATATAAATACAAAATAATACAATATTTGTAAAAAAAAAAGAAAAAAGAAAAAAATTAAAGATTAAAATCTTATATCAAAGTAATAATATGAAAAGAAAGTAAATCAATCGATCTTAATATGAAAATAAAAATAATAATAAAATGAATTTTGAGGATTTGGACCATTAATTGAATGATGTCTTTTTACCACTATAAATAGAAGTAGGAGAAGAAGGGAGGGATTAAAAAAAAGATGAAGAAAAAAAAAGAAAGAGAGAAGGGGAACGTTAGAGATAATAGAGAGGAAGAGAGAAAGGTAGAAGAGTAGAAAATGGGAGAGAGACGAAATAGGGAAAAAGGAAAAAGCAAAAGAAATGGAATATGAGAAAAGCAAATTAGTGAGAAAAGAAAAGAGTAGTTGGGAAAGAGAAATAAGGTATTAACAAAATTTATGATTTTTCTCTTATCTCATTTTTAATAGAGATCTTTTCGTATGTGACAACTTGTCTCCCTTATAAATAGAATTTATTCTTCTTCTTTTCTTCTCATTTATGCTCTCTTTATTGTGATTTATGAAATGGTCTCTCATATTCTTGATTATCTCTTTTAGAGAGAAATGTATTCTCCTTGTATGTCATTAGAGAGTCATCCTTATTTTTTTTTATCTACATCTCAATATAAATGGTTTTATATTTGAAATTCACTTTAAATAGTGGTATCATTCTTATTGTATATTCTCCTTTAATTTTTTATTTGCCATACCCCACACAAGTGGTATAATACTTAAAATTCACTTGGAGCAATGGTAATATTTTTATTGTTTATGTTTTTGTTTAAATTTTACATTGCATAATATAGCATAAATGGATCCAAAATTCAATGTTTTGTGAAGTGCATTTTTCATATTGATCACATTTCAATAGGTGAAGATGCGGTGTGTGTGTATATATATATATATTCTAATTTTATATTATTTTTAATATAAATTTTTTTCTTTCTATATTACAATATGTTATAAGTATTATTATGATACATAATTATTAAAAATATGACCGATCATTGAATCGGATGAAGCAATGATCCAAGATTCAATGGTCGGACCGAGGTTGGACCGGTTGTGAATAAATTAATATATTTTTAATAATATAAATAAAAAATATAAAAAATATTTATCCATGATCATAAAATTAACATTTATTCTAGGATAAAAAGTAAATTTAATAATATATAGAAAATTAAAAATATTATTAATAAGTTTTATAACCTAACATTAAAATCTAAACAAGTTAATATTCATCTATAATTATATTTTGAATTCAAAATAGTCAATTGATATTCCATTTTCATATTATTTGTTAAGTAAATTTATCATTATTAATAATTATATATCATAATAATACTTATAACATATTGTAATATAGAAATAAAAAATTTTATATTAAAAATAATGTTACTTAGTACTAAAAAAAAGTTATTTTATTTTTAAAAAATATTTAAAAAAATTTTTTAAAAAAAGGTACAGACCGGTTCAACCAGGTTTTGTACCTATTTTTGACCGATTCGACTAATTTGCACCGGTTCTGAAAAATCCCGGTCTGTATCTATGCTCGGATCAGACTAGGGGCTGATTCCCGGTCGGATCAGTCAAACCAGTTGATCTGATCTGATTTTTTCTTTATGGATATTTTCATAGGTCCCAAATTCCAATATTTTGTAAAGTGTTGGAGACAAAATACTTGCACCTCTCTATATGACTATTAGCCTTTGATTTGGTTTCGTCATCTCTTAAAGAAACAATTTTATGGGGTTAGGTTAGTAGATTGGCTCATTCTTTTTGACCCATGGGTTTATGTTTGATTATCATATAGCTTGGGAATCGTTAAGTGCAAAATTTAGTTTTTCTTTATGGAACTAATTTGGGTAAAGGAACAACTTCTTAGTTGCAGAGCCATGATGTGGACGAGTTGATATTTAGTTACAAAGCCATGATATGTGTTTAACTTTAAAGGAATAGATAAGATTGATGCATCCTTTTTAATTATTAGTTTGACTCATTGGTTTACATATAAAAATAATACTTTTATGGCGGACCCCAATTGCATGTGTCAAGGGCATCATGTTATCAATTTTTTTTTATAGATTTTGAAATCTGTTGGTGTCACTCCAATTACTTTGATGACACCTTGTCGTGAAGTTACGAAACACTTCGAAAATATTAGGGCAAAAAGGGCATGTTTGGTGCAGTTTTTAAAAATAATTTTTTTAGTTTTAAAAATAGAAAAATAAAAAAACTCATATGGTAAATTTATTTTTTATAAATTATTTTGAGAAACAAAAAAATAAAAGAACAGAAAACTTATAACATCTTTAAGTTATTTTGTAGTTTTTATTATAAAAAAAATGTAAAAAATACCGACCTCATTAATGGTAAAGTTATAAATTTTGAATAACTCATTTATTACTCACTAGTTATGATTTTGAGAACAATCATTCAAACAGATTTTTTTATTTTTTTATTTTTAAAATTTATTCTCAAAAACAGTTTTACAAAACTATTTTAAGAACAAAAAATAAAAAATATTATCAAACATGTCCTTAATTTTGGTCGTTTCCATCTTTTTGCTTTGCTACTGTGATTGCTTCCGGTGCGTGTGGCATTTGTGTGGAGATCTGCTAAGAACAATGCACTTTTGTCGCTGCTAGTAGCAGACATTATAGGGGAAAACTCCAACAATCACGTCTTACGCGAGAGACGGCCAGCAACTGATATGTATGCTAATTTAAATCTTCTTTATTGCAAATATGTGTGGTATTGTGATTTGGTTTTGTCATTATTATGTTTATAAATATTTAATTTTAGAGTACATGTCTTGTGAGACTTTTAAGTCTCCACTTATACTTAAGTTAATTGATTTATGATCTGAGACTTTTAAGTATTCATAGTTATACTAATTGAATTGTTTGAATGTTTTTTTTTTTGAAAAATTATTTTTGAGATCCTATATATTTTTATGAAAAATAAATAAAAAGAGATTTTTTTAAATCACAATAATAAAATGTTCTCTTAAATTTTAAAAGGTTAAATATTTATCTTAAATAAAATAATTTTTCCAAAAACAACTTCATCGTTTAGAGTTATCTTGTGTAAGGTTTTGGAAACCTTCGCGGGACTATCAATTAAATAGTTATTGGGTAAAATTTTAGAATTTTTGCAAGGTTGCCAATGAAAATAATAATAATAATAATAATAAATTAATTTTCTTAAATAGATACTTTGCATTTTTTCAAATTAAAAAATATAAACCCATTTAAAAATATTAAAAATATTTTCTTTTAGTATAATTTCTCCCTTAAAAAAAATATCAACCAATTGACACGCATTTTTAACTTTGAACCACGTGGACTTTAATCCCTATCACAGAATACGTAAGCCCTAAACTTTCATGTTAGATCAAGTATGTCTTTGTAAATAAATTTATTTTTTATTATTTAATTATTTTTCTATGTATGTTTTATAAAGATAATTAAAATAATATTACGACCACATTAATTTTGCATAATTAATTTAGGATAACCATTTTTATATATGAATGGGTGTTATGGGGTGTCTAACACCTTTCCCATAAAGCAATTGACTCCCAAACCCATTTTATTTTGTGAACCCTCATTTCTTTTTCAAAAATTTTTCAAAATTCCTCTTTTAAAAATTTTGGTGGCGACTTTACTTGTTTTGATTTTCCAACAATATGGGTGTAACAATTTGGCAACTCTACTAATAACATTTTGAGAGTCAAGCCTATTTGAGTTAATTTTGCAAAAATTTGTAGTCTTGTTTTTATTTTGATTACCTGTCCTCTTGTGTCTTTTTAATGTCATTTGTCTCACATGGTTAGAGTATATAATATGATTTTATTTTTATCACTATATGTTTTATTCTTTTATTATTTGAATAATGTATTTGTCATATATTACCTAATTATATATTTCTTATTCTCTTATTGCTATCTGCTTAGTAGATTAAGATTGGGTAGCTTGTAAGATCTAGGTATCTGTGTTCTCTTCACACACTAAGTACTTACACATTCTCCGTACACATATTTTGAGCTCTATATCCAGGTCTGTGAGTATCTCAGGCTAACAAAGTTTGTAATGATTTCCCTATATGAGGTTATTATTAAGACTTTGTCTATGTTGTCACCCATTTTGCAAAGTTGGTTTATGTGGAACTTCTAAGCTTTCAATGGATCAAATTTACTAATGGGATCTTCACCTTTATGTTGAGAGCAGTTTGGAGACCTTCTTAGGGCAATAGACCAACCCTAAAAACTAACACATTGATAGATAAACCCTAATAACTAACCAGTTAGCTAGAACTTAAATTTCTTAGAGTTAGATATCACTATAACCTAGGGCCTATCCCACAATAGGATAAAAGGACAACATATTCTTCTCTTTGTCATAGCATATCATTATTGAAAACAAACATAAAAAAGGGTGACACACTGTTACCTTGTTGCCAAAGTGTGTATCTGTTGAATCAAGTGTTTTGATGATTCCAAACCAACCATCTAGAGTTTGGAAAGAAGATATCAAAGGTGTACAAAAGATCTCAGGTGGAGAAATCCAAGAAAAACTAGTATAAGATGAGATATAGGATTTTTACTGTGTTTAAATTGAGTAAAAAACTTTGAACTTACAAAAGAATGTTTTAAAAATATGATTTTATGATAATTCATGGAATATTTGAAAAATACTCACTAATAGATTAACTTTAAAGTGTTAAAATTGATTTGTTGCTTTGAAAATTCAAACTTTGGCTTCTGAAATTTAAATTTCGGATTGAAAATAAGTTAGTCAGAAAAGAGACTCCTCTGACAAACAAACTTGGATTGCAGAAATTTAAACTTTGAATAAAGTCTGATAAGAGCTCTCTCTGACAAACGAACTTTGCCTTTTGAAAATTTGAATTTCTGGTAAAACGAAAATCATGAAAAATGAAAAATTCGTCTGATGATATGTCAAAGTTCATCTGAAAGAAAAGTTTAAAAAGAGTTCTAAGTTAGTTCTCTGACAGACGAACTTTGATTTTGGAAATTCAAACTTTGGAAACACAGCTTGCAAGTCTGTTATGATAATCTTTTGACATACGAACTTTAGTATTCAGAAATTTGAACTTTGAATTAAGTCTGATAAGAGCTCTCTCTGACAGATGAATTTTGGCTTTTGAAAATTTGAATTTCGAAAAGAACTACTGTGCCTTATTAAGCTACCCACTGACAAACAAATTTTGGGCACCAAAATCTGAACTTCGAAGGCACTGTAGCAATATGGAACAACTATTCATACTTACCAGAAGAACTCTAAACTTGAAAATTCGTATGTTCCAACATAAAAATATTTGTCAAAGGTGAAAATTTGAATTTTGCTTTAGAATAGACGAACTTCGATGTTCAACGTTAAAGTCTTTAGCTTTCAGTCTCTGCGAAATTCGTCTGTTGATACACCAAAATTTGAACTTTGAGTGTCAGACGCATTAAATGCGGTTGGTGAACGGATAGTTTTTCAGAGTAACCATTGGGTAACGTCTCTAACAGCTAGATCTTGTCTCTAACGTATAGTTAAGACATAAATCTATAAATAGTTTTTCATTTGAAGATGTGGGTAATGATTTTACATTGTATATACAGAAACTTTGCTAAATTCTTAAGTCAAAGTCTTCTACTCTCATATATTTCATATTCTGTACTTCAACTTTCATATACACTCTAAATTAGAAAGTTCAATCATTGTAATCAATCTTATCTTCATCTGGAAGAAAGATTTTCTTGTGAGGGGATATCACAAGGGATTTGGGAAGCACTTAATTAGAGTGCAAAGAGTGAGATTGTAAGCTCTTGGAACAGAGCATCAAGTTGTGCTGAGGTAATTGCAAGAAGCCCACTGAATTCTTGCAAGATAGTGGAAAATCTCAAGTGGTAGCTTGAGGATTGGACGTAGGTCAAGCTAAAGAGACTGAACCAAAATAAACATCTGTGTCTTCTTTTACCTTATACTGCTTTTACTTTGTTATTCTTTTATACTCTGTTTTTACTGTCACTTTTGCTTTTATCACTCTATTAAGTTTTACAGAAAATTTTAATCTTCCCAATTCACCCCCTCTTGGAAAGCCAGCATATCTAACAAATGGTATTAGAGTCTGGATTTCCAAACAAAGGATCTAACAATCTGTAAAATTCAATGGCTGGTTTTGGAGAAAACATACTACCTGAGGGAAATAACACAAACAGACCACCTGGCTTCAATGGAGAACACTATGGATATTGGAAGATGAGAATGTAAATCTATCTCTTGTCCATTGATCTGGACATCTGATCTGTCATCCAAAAGGGAGATTTTGTCCCAATGAAACTGTAGGATGATGGGAAATACAAGGAGAAGCCAGAAGACGAGTGGAATGAGGAGGATAAGAGAAGAGTCTTGCTGAATTTTAAGGCAAAACACTGCCTGGTCAGTGCATTAAACCAAGACAAATTCTACAGAGTATCACAATGTTCCACAGCCAAGGGTATGTGGGACACTTTAGAAATCACTCATGAAGGAACCATTAGAGTAAGAGAGAACAAATTGAACTCCTGCATTGGTGAATATGAAAGCTTCAGAATGGTGGAAGGTGAGAGTATCAAAGAGCTACAAAAGAGATTCACCCTCATTATGAATGAATTGAAGAGTCTTGGCAAGAAGTACACTCAGTCAGAAAAATTCTTAGAGCTCTTCCTTTAGATTGGCAACCAAAAGTAACAGCAATAGAGGAAGCCAAAGGAGAATCAATGACCTCTATCATAGCTCTCTTCGGTAGCCTTGAAGAATATGAGGGAAAGATAAAGGCTTTTAAAGAAGCATGTCAAGACAAGAAAAAGAAGGGTCTTGCTCTAAAAGCTGCTAAAGAGAAAGAAGAAGAATCTGATGATAGAGAGGAATTAGATGAAGAAACTCTAGCTATGATGATCAGAAAATTTGAAAGGTTTTACAATAAGAAAAGAAATAGAAGATTATTCAAGAAAGGAGCAGCTGGAGACAACAAGAAAGAAGGAAAAGAGCCGGTCACATGCTACGAATGCAAGAAGTAAGGGCAAATCAAATGGGATTGTCCACAATTCCTAAAAAAGTAAGAGAAAGAAAAGAAAGTTGCTGACAAGGGGAAAAAAAGAGAGCATACATCTCATCAATCTGGGACAATAGCTCAGATGAAGAAGAAAATGATGAAGATGAAATTACCAATATATGCTTGATGTCACTTGCATTTGAAGAAACTCCAATCTCATCCAACAGTGATCATGAAGATGAGGTATATAAATCTGAACCTTCCTATTCTGAATTACTTGATGCATTTCATGAACTGCATGATGAGTTCATTAAGACTGCTAAAAACTAAAATAGGCTAAGAAAAGGATTAACAAGTTAGAATCTCAGTGCAACATTTCTGACACTGCATCTCTGCATAAAGCTGAATCTACTTGCTGTACATCATGTATTTAATTAAAGCAAACTAATGACTATCTGTTGAAGAGCATGACAAGACTTACTAAAGACAAAGATATATTGTTTGCTTTAATGGGAAGTTAGAGAATCACACAAGGAAAAGCTAGACTTGGCTATGATCTTTGTGCAGTAAAAGAAAAGATTAGAAAGAAAAATCAAAATCTGTATATGAGGCATTTTGTGCATGCTAATGGACATAAAAAGAAAGATCATATTTTCTAACTGAAAAGGGATTCAGTAGAGGAAAAGTAGATATTACTTTGTTCACTAAGAAGGAAAACAAAGACTTACTTATTGTTCAAATTTATGTTGATGATATTATATTTGGTGCTATTAATGAATCTCTTTGCAAGAACTTCTCTAAGCTAATGCAGGGTGAATTCAAAATGTTAGTGATGGGTGAGCTCAACTTTTTCCTTGGATTGCAAATTAAGCAATGTGATGATGATATCTTCCTCAATCAATCAAAATATCTTAAAGAGTTGCTAAAAAAGTTTAGCATGGAAAAGGCCAAGCCAATGGGAACTCCTATGGCTACTGCAACAAAGCTGGATATGGATGAAGGAGGAAATACTTTTGACATAACTCAATATAGGAGAATGATAGGATCCCTATTATACCTAACAGCTAGCAGACCTGACATCATGTTCAGTGTCTGTATGTGTGCAAGGTTCCAATCATGTTCCAAAGAAACCCATGCAACTGCTATGAAACGTATCTTCAGATATCTAATTAGAACATCACAGATGGGAGTTTGGTACCCAAAGGGCAATGGAGAAGATCTCATAGGATACACTGATGCCGACTTTGTTGGATCCAAAACTGACAGAAAAAGCACAAGTGGAACATGTCAGTTCCTTGGAGGATCCTTGGTTTCATGGTTCAGCAAGAAGCAAAACAGTGTGGCTCTATCCACTGCAGAAGCTGAATATGTTGCTATTGGCAGCTGTTGTGCTCAAGTCATTTGGATGAAACAACAACTTGAAAATCTTGAGATTAAGATGAAGGAAATACCAATAATGTGTGACAATCAAAGTACTATCAACATCACAAAGAATCCTGTCATGCATTCAAGGACAAAGCACATTGAAGTTAAGCATTACTTTATAAGGGATCATATTCTGAAAGGAGAAATCAGATTAGAATACATCTCTACTGAGGATCAAGTTGTTGACATTCTGACCAAACCCCTTCCAGAAGATAGACATTGTAAAATTAGAAGAGAATTGGGTATGGTAAATGCCAATGAACTGTAAGTAAGTCCTTATATATATTTATTTTAGAATTTCTGACATTGAATCAATCCTAACTTTAGTATCGGAGTAAGTTTGATATGAGTTGTAGGTGCTCCTCATAAGTTCAAATGACAATAGATCTGCACAATGGAGCTAATCAGAATGGCACAATCAAAAGATGACAAAGGAAGCAAAAAATTGGGCATCTGGATCTATTCTGTAAGTTCAGAAATTTAAAATTCATATTTTAGATGATTATTAGACAAATTTCCATGTTGAATTGTGTTTTTGAAAAAGTCAGCATACTCAACATTCGAACTTAGATGCCCATCAGATGGATTTCAGTTGGCTACATACTATAACAGTTCTCTTTTGACCTTTGAAGTTTGTCTGTTAAACAACAGAAATTCAAATTTCAAAAATAAAATTCCAATATTGTCTTTGTTCAAAATGACTATTGTACAAATTTCCATTTCTTAAAATATGCATGTTGGAAATTCTTTACAAAATGTTGAAATTCGAATTTTTGAATCAAAATTCGTTTGTTGAAATATGCTCACATAATTGGATCTCTGAAAGACAAATTTTCATAAATAAAATTCATCTATTACCTATTTTGTTCATGATTGCTTATTGCCTGGATCTTTAAAGTTTGAACTTTGTTTCAACAAAGTTCATCTGTTCACTATTGTTCTCAAAACCAAGCCTCTGTCAGACGAACTTCCAGGTGAAAAGTCATCTGTCAGTAAGCCTCGCTGTATGGATTAATTTGTAATTGCTCGAAATTCAAATTTTGACCTTTCAAAATTTGTTTAATGGTTACATACGTTAAAACCAAAGGTTATCCTCTGAACAGACGCAACCCTATTCATCTCTTTCTCAAGTCTGTTCAAATTCTCTCTTTAATTCCCATTAACTCTATTCGTAAATCTTCATCTCTCACTCATAAATCTTCATTTCTCATCGATTAAACTTCTTTTCGCACCTTATAAACCCATTCTTAGCATCTTTCTGAATCATTCCTCTACGAGAATGGTGAGAGTCAAAAATCCAGAAGTTGGGAAAGGAGAGTCACGACCAAAGAGGACTGTGAAATCTCAATATGCCTCCAAGAAGAGTGAAACTCAGAAGAGAAAGGGAAAATCTAGCAAGGCAACTCCTTCTAAGAGGCAGAAAACAACTCCTAGAGCAGACTCGAAGAAATCTGCACCTTCTCCTTTGAAGAAATCTGACCCAACTGTTCCTGCTGCTCCTGTCACTCCTGCCTCTTCTTCTTACTCCAACACTGAATCTGGAGAATATCAGTTAACCACACTGCCATTATAGAGCAATGCTTATATTTTGGGAGAATACACTGTCAAATTTGTCAGCAAAAAGGTAATCAAACCTCACTGCGTAAATTTGGAAGAATTCTTGATTTCTACCAACTTTGATGCCGGGCTTTGGATGATAAAATATAAGAATTTGTTAGAAATACTGGAAAGATATGATGATGAGGTAGTTAAGACCTGGTATGCCTCTCTGCAATACAATAGCAAGAAGAAGAAGTGGGAAGTGAATCTAAGATCAATGACCATCTGGGTAATAGATAAGACCTTCAATGAGGTACTAGAAATTCCAAGGCAAGATGGTTTGAAAATTGACATTACTGCCTCAAGGTACATGGATGAAGCTGAAACTGCAGAGGAAGAAAGAGGGCTTTTCCTGAACTACAAAGAAAGCATAATTCTGAACACTCTGTTCAGAAGAAAAGAGAATAGACCACTTCTAAGTTTGCTGAAGCCTACTGACTTCAGTGCCCAAGTCAGAATCCTACACTATATTGTATTTAGGATTATCTTCAACAAACGAGGCAGTTTCAATCTGATCACAAGGGCTGAAGCACATGTGATGGCAGCAATCATGCGTGGCAAGCTAATCAATATGGGCCACATCATCCTCCAATGCATGATCAAGGCAAGAGATCAGAGGAAAGATTCCATCCTTCTATATGCATCAATCATCTCTAAGATACTTCAGTATGCTCGGATCCAACATCTGGAAAAAGAAAAAGGGAAGCCTACTGAAATCTTTAAAGAAGAAGAACTGCAAAGGATGTGAATAGAAAAGAAAGATGGAAGATGGATTAGAAAGGGAGCTGGAAAGACAGAAGACCTATTCTTTGATGAAGATGCCTCCCAGCATCAAGTAGAAACCTTTGAGGCTGCTCCAAGTGTCTCATCTCCATCTCAATCCACTCAAACTCAAATACCATCCACTCCCTTTACTCGGGCAAAGCCAACCAAGATCACTGAGCTATATGACAGTCTGTCTGTACTCATACTAAGCATCAAGGATGAGCAAAATGCCAAGTTTGCTCATCTGCAAGACCAGATTTATCAGTTGGCAAAGAATATGAAAGTGATTGCTGATGCATATGAAGACATCAGGAGTATCATTCCCTCCACATCAGCTCCACCTCAGCCAGGATTCTCTAAGTTTATCATGTCTCCTATTCCTGAGCCTCCAAGTCCTTTCGTGCTAGCCTCCCCTGAACCAGATGATGCTATACATGATACTGAGGCTGCTAGCACCTTAACCACAACACAGGCCTCCAGTAATGAGGCAAGTCCTGGTCCTCCCTTGGACTATGGAATGGAAGAAGAGGGTCCTCAAGAACCAAGTTCCCATGAACCCATTACTGAAGATGCTTAGGATTCAATTCTCTCTTTTCAAGAATCTGAGTAAGTGGAGAAACTAGTGGTAGCCATTACTACCACACCATTCATGCAAGCTGCCCTAAATGAAGAGAAAAGCATTGTGCCTTATGTAGATCTAGAAGCTATTGCTCATGATTCTCTCTTACAAGCCCAAAGATTAAGGCTTGAAGAAATGTTTCGTCCTCCTGCTCCTGCTCCCTCACCTGTTTCTACTTTTGGTCTCTCAGAGGCACGAATGGCTCAATTGGCTGTTACTAGGCAAGAAATGCAAGAACTTCTTGAAGTCTCTGACAATAAGGACTCTAGTCCTGAAGTTTCTAGGCCTTTGCCAAAGCTTAATCCAGATCTGCCATTTGTTCCTGTGCCTCTTCAAGCAATTCCAGTATCTCAGATCTCTCTTCCTGCTGCTTTTGTACACATTCCTGATGATTCCAAAAAGGGGGAGAAGTTATCTGAGCAAACTGGAAAGCAAACTGAAAAATCTGCTGTAGATCCTTCTGGCAAGACCTACAGCAAGAAGTCTAAGTCCAAGAAGAAATGATTAGAACTTAGGATTGCTTGGTCCTTCTTGTAGTGTTGTTTTATGTTTTATGAATGATAAATCTTGCTTCTAAATTTTATGTTTTCCATGTCATATCCTTGTATTGAAACTATGAATGAATTAATGAATCTCTCTATTTGATCTACTGTACATGATATCTTATCTTTTGAATTATAATGCACATGTTGAGGGGGAGCTTGCTGAAGCAAACCCAAGTACTAATCCAGTTTGCAAGTTATTTTGTCATCATCAAAAAGGGGGAGAATGTTGAATCAAGTATTTTGATGATTCCAAACCAACCATCTAGAGCTTCGAAAGAAGATATCAAAGGTGTACAAAAGATCTCAGGTGGAGAAATAAAAAAAAAACTAGCATAAGATTAGATATAGGATTTCTTACTGTGTTTAAATTGAGTAAAAGACTTTGAACTTGCAAAAGAATGTTTTAAAAATATGATTTTATGATAATTCATGGAATATTTGAAAAATACCCACTAACAGACAAACTTTGAAGTGTTAAAATTGATTTATTGCTTTAAAAATTCAAACTTTGGCTTCTGAAATTCGACTTTCAGATTAAAAATAAGTTAGTCAGAAAAGAGATTCCTTTGACAAACAAACTTGGATTGCAGAAATTCAAACTTTGAATAAAGTCTGATAAGAGCTCTCTCTGACAAACGAACTTTGCCTTTTGAAAATTCGAATTTCTGGTAAAACGAAAATCATGAAAAATGAAAAATTCGTCTGAGGATATGTCAAAGTTCATCTGAAAGAAAAGTTTAAAAAGAGTTCTAAGTTAGTTCTCTGACAGATGAACTTTGATTTTGGAAATTCAAACTTTGGAAACACAGCTTGCAAGTCTGTTATGATAATCTTTTGACATACGAATTTTAGTATTCAGAAATTTGAACTTTAAATTAAGTCTGATAAGAGCTCTCTCTGACAGATGAATTTTGGCTTTTGACAATTTGAATTTCGAAAAGAACAACTACTGCGTCTTATTAAGCTGCCCATTGACAGACGAATTTTGGGCACCAAAATCCGAACTTCGAAGGCACTGTAGCAATATGGAACAACTGTTCATACTTACCAGAAGAACTCTAAACTTGAAAATTCGTATGTTCCAACATAAAAACATTTGTCAAAGATGAAAATTCGAATTTTGCTTTAGAACAAACGAACTTTGAAGTTCAACGTTAAAGTCTTTAGCTTTCGGTCTCTGCGAAATTTGTCTGTTGATACACCAAAATTTGAACTTTGAGTGTCAGACGCATTAAATGCGGTTGGTGAACGGATAGTTTTTCAGAGTAACCATTGGGTAACGTCTCTAACAGCTAGATCTTGTCTCTAACGTATAGTTAAGACATAAATCTATAAATAGAATTTTATTTGAAGATATGGGTAACGATTTTACGTTATATATACAGAAACTCTGCTAAATTCTTAAGTCAAAGTCTTCTATTCTCACATATTTCATATTTTGTACTTCAACGTTCATATACACTCTAAATTAGAGAGTTCAATCATTGTAATCAATCTTATCTTCATCTGGAAGAAAGATTTTCTTGTGAGGGAATATCACAAGGGATTTGGGAAGCACTTAATTAGAGTGCAAAGAGTGAGATTGTAAGCTCTTGGAACAGAGCATCAAGTTGTACTGAGGCAATTGCAAGAAGCCCACTGAATTCTTGCAAGATAGTGGAAAATCTCAAGTGGTAGCTTGAGGATTGGACGTAGGTCAAGATAAAGAGACTGAACCAGGATAAATATCTGTGTCTTATCTTCCCTTATACTACTTTTACCTTTTTATTTTTTTATACTCTGTTTTTACTATCACTTTTACTTTTATAACTCTTTTGACTTTTACAGAAAATTTTAATCTTCCCAATTCACCCCCCTCTTAGAAAGCCAGCATATCTAACAGTATCAACATCATTTCATAGACTGATACATTACAATGATAGCATATGCATTAGTAAGTTAACCCTTATCTATGGGTCCTCAACCTTAATAGACCATAAGCACATTGCATTTCTTATGTAAGAAAAATCTCACAAAAGATAACTCTATAGGGATTAGGAATTTCATTTTTTTAAGTTAGAGGGATTCAATTTGATATGGGAGAAACATAATTTGATTACTTAGAAAGATTTTAGCCATGTTGACTCTTTGTGGGCTTATGGTTTCCCTTTTATCTGTGATACAATAAGAACTTAAGAAGATGAAACCTTTTTCCCAATCTATCATATGGCAAAGTTAGTTTCATTAGTCAACTATAAAAGAAAAATAGTAATAAATAATAACTAAAATTAAACTAAATTATCTTGGCAATCTTTCATCAAATTTTAGGGATGAAGATCCTAAGGCATTAATTACATTTGGATGTTAATCCTTCGTTAATTAATTGTCATTAATAACTAAAAAGGAAGCTAAATCATCTTGATGATCTTCTATCAAATTTCAGGGATAAAATTTTAAAATATTAATCACATTTGGATGTTGATCATCCATTGGTTAATTGTCATTAATAAATAATAACTAAAAAGCAAACTAAAGTACCTTGACAATCTTCTATCAAATTTTGGGGATAAGATCTTAATGCATTAATCACATTTAGATACTGATCATCTATTGGTTAATTGTCATTAATAACTAATAACTAAAAAGCAAACTAAAGCACCTTGAAAATCTTCTATCAAATTTTAGGGATAAGATCTTAATGCATTAATCACGTTTGGATGTTGATCCTCCATTAGTTAATTGTCATTAATAACTAATAAATGAAAGCAAACTAAATCACCGTTGACAATCTTCTATCAAATTTTAGAAATAAAATCTTAAGGCATCAATCATAGTTGGATGTTGATCCTTTATTGGTTAATTGTTAGTAATAAGTAATAAATAATAAATAAAAGCAAATTAAATCATCTTGGCAATCTTCTATCAAATTTTAGAGATAAGATCTTAAGACATTAATCACATTTTGATTTCGATACTTTTGTTGGTTAATTGTCATCAATAAATAATACATAAAAGCAAACTAAATAGCCATTGACAATCTTCTATCAGATTTTAGGGATAAGATCTTAATGTATTAATTACGTTTTGATATTAATCTTTCATAGGTTAAGTGTCATTTCTATTTCCTTATGATGCGATAAGCACCTAGACAAGATAAGAAATTCCTTTCCAATTTTTCCAAATGAGGTCTTATCTAGCAAGTAAATTGACATGTCATAGACTACAATCTTCTTAACATTAATTGTGTAAGGATTTTGATCTTTCACAGATTATTTGTCACTTTTGTTTCCCCACCACAATGCAAATAAAAATCTAAAAAAAGTAAGTTTTTGCTCTTTTCACCAAGAAATAAATTAGCTTAATAACATGATAAAAGGGGCGTACTCTCAAATGCATGTGGTATGAGCATTATTAATGATATTAGGTATTTAATTTTTAAAAAGTATGACTAAAACAAAATCATAATTTCTTTTCTTGATAACAATAGTTATCAAGAAGAAGTAATCTTCCACCTGAACCTAGTGTCAAAATTAATAAAAAAAAGAGAAAAAAGAACAAAAAAAATAAAAAATAAAAACAAAAGCAAAGCAAAAAAAAGAATTAAAGGTTTGATTGGCTAACACAGTAGGTTTACAAAAGTCATGACACGAATTTGGAGAAATTTGGCCTTCCATGAATTAGCAAAATGTATTAAGGATCTAAAAGGAAATAAAAATTGGTAAATGTCCGAAAGGTAGCCTACTCATATATTAATTATTCAAGTTTAAAACAACCAAAACTTCTTGTCAATTTTAATTGTTATTAGAAGTAACAAGATTCCGAACAGAAACAAAGGTTCTTGTACTCCTAGACCCATTCGCTAAACCTACTCCTCCCACCTGCCAAACAATCAAAAGTCTAATCTTTCCCTTAAGCACACCTATGTAAAGGATTGAGGTTTACACAATTTCTTTATGATAAAGGATCATTATGCCAAAATCAATGCACTAGTCAATTTGTCAATGAGCATGTATTCACATGCATAATCATTTTGTATATCATAATGAAGATAGTGAAATTTGCAGAATATAAGATTATTGGTTCCTTAAGATAGGAAATCAATATGAACCTTTGGGTTAAAAGGTTGTATCAAAGCTTCCTTATGACCATACGGAAATTATTCATCATCCATATGAACATGGAAAGAACTAGTTTTTTTGGGGGTTGGTGACTTGCTCTTTTAAGACACTCACAAAAGATGTACCCCAAAAGAATAATTCTAATTCCAATCATACCTTCACCCATAAGACCATTCTTTAAAAGAAGTGAATCTCTAATGTGTTATATCTGCATCAAACAATGTGAAGACCTAGTATTGAGACTGACTTTATTTAACTTTGTCAATGCTATGGTCATACATTTCCATCTTACCTTCTGCTAGTCCATTCATCTTGTTAATTTCTTGCCAAGCATTCATCCCTTATAATATTTTGTTCAATTTTCCAATCAAGACGTTGCATGAAAAGAGGAAGAAAGAAAAATATTGAAAAAAAAAGGAAAAAAAATGCAATTGTAGGTGCCACAAACAAATTGAGTTAAGGATATGAGGCATTTTCTTTTCTAATCCAGAAGATACCATAGTCACCCCAATTGAGCTAAAAGTAGTTTTATGCTGAAAAATTCAAATATCAAGAAAGGATCAATTTTTTCCTTTTTACCTATCACAAACGTTACCTAATAATTTCCAACCACTTTTTACTTTTGAAAACCCCTTTTATCCCTTAATATTGATTAAACAAAAAAAAAAGAGAAGAAATACAAAATAGCGATCTTGATGTTATAATGGGTAGGTAGAAAGTAATGGAAAAGTAAGAGAGAGAGAGAGAATAGTAAAGTAGAATTCTCAAAAAAAATAAGAAGCTCTTATGAAAAGAGAAAAAGAAAAAATCTCAAGTAAGAGACTCTCAATAAATGAGAAGTGAAAAAAGATTTTTGCTAAAAAAAGTAAAGTTCTCCCCACCAAAGTTTTAAAAAGGCATCAAGTTTTGGAAAACTGGGGTTTACCAAAATAAATTTCTCATTGTAGTCCCCACATGAATATTCGAGCCCTTGTAACCATTTTCATTGTAGTGCCACATTAATTGTAGTCCTATGTAAATATTTGAGCCTTAATAACCCTTCTCATTATAGTCCCACCCAAATAGTTAAGCCTTTGTGATCTTACTCGTTGTAGTCCCACCTTAATATTTGAGCCTTCGAAATCCTTATATTCTCAATCCGCAATTCTCTTTGAACACTCACATTACAAACATAAATATCCTCTCTTAGTAAGTGGGTTTTAGTATAAAATCTTGTTAAAAAAATACATAAAAGAGATTGGAGAAAGGATTGATAAGGGTGGGGTATTTTTGAACCCAATATCCTTTTTATTTTCAAAAACCTATTTACCTTGGCCAAGTTACAAACCCCAAAAGTCCACTTTGAGATTTGACTTGTTTAAAAATAATTGGGATAATTTTCTTATGAAAGATGGTTCAAAGACCAAGGCAACTTAAACTGATGTCAAAGGTAAAGTTTAGAATAAAACTTTTATGTTGTTTCAAAAGGGGGAATATTCTAGCTGAGAAATAAGCTTTTCCCTATCTTTTGATTGTTTAAAGAAAAAACTTTGATTGCAGAATTTGGGGCATTGTCCCAATTCCATCACTTCTTGTCCATTTATTCAAATTAAGTACTCCTGATGTAGAATTTGGGCATTTTTCCAATTCTATTACTCCATATCCATTCATCCCAAATCTCCTTCATGCAAATGGTCATATGTTTTATCATTTCTAACATTTCATTAAATTCAACTTCAAGCATGACTACATTGACATTGTTTAATAAAGAGTAGGTCTTAGTCATTATCGTCTCAAAAAAGATGAAGGTTGACCAAAAGGCATGGTCATGTCAAGTATAGGGTATGAAATTGGGGCAAGGAAGTTATCTTGAAAAATAACAAAATAAGCTCCTCTTGGATATACAAATTAAAACTATAGCTCTCTCATATTGGTAATATCTATGCAGCCAAATTATCCTTAAATGTCATTGATTTGGGTAAAGTTCCTCATTAGGGCAAGTATTGACTGTCCTATATGTGATCAATGATCCTATATTATCATGCATCGATTGTATTTAACATGACATGCATAAGCAAATACATTCTCCTTCTCCCCTCCATATGCATTGTGTAATATCCTGAAAATTCTCTTAAATATTTAAAGCTTAATATTTCAAAATTTATAAGGAATTTGTAAAAATGGATATACGTCGTTTTGTATAATATAAGGCAAAGAGATCAATTATCTCAGTCAGAAGGAAAAATGAGAAAATGATCATTTTACCCCTTAAAAAAAAGAAAAAGAAAAAGAGAAAAGAAGAAGATGAAAAAAAAAAAGAAAAGAGGATGAGAAGACGGAAGAGAAGAGGCGGTGGACTCGTACACGTAATGAAGTAAATTTTATGAATTTTGGTGAAAATTACACCTAATGACGCGAAAGTTTTAAAAATTATAAATTTATCCCAGGTCAAGGGCATTTTTGTAAATATGAAAAATTATAGTCAAAATGAAGCTCTCAATGAGTTAAGACCATTGGAATATAGTATGAAATTTATTAAGATCAAAATAATATTTATTGGGTAATTATGATTTAATATTAATGTCTTACCCGATAAATGTCAGTCTGAACTGCAGGAAAAAGCAGTATTCATTCAAGAAAAATGTGTGGGTCTTATATTTGGATCAATTGGGATAAGTATATTATGTTAATTTTATATCCCAATATAATTATAATTAGTATCCCAATAATAGTAAAATATACTGCTAAAGTAACTTTACTTGTTCAAACCGGTTCAGGATATAGCTAGATAAGTAAAAATCTGAAATTTATGGACAAAAATCTGCTCAATTTCGTGATCTAAGCTGCACATGGGGATATTGAGATTACTTTAATATTTCCTCACATTTTCTTAACTTTTCAATAAAGATTCAACAAGGGACACATGGCATCAATTGGTGAATTCTTATGCTTTATTTATACCCTCCCTTTTTGACCGACTCTAGCATAAAGAAAGGAAGGTGAGGCAGCTGCAAACACCAAAGGAGAAGGAGAAAACGAGAAGGAGAAAAGGAATAAAGAAAAGAAGAAGAAAAAAATTCAAGAAAAATGCAAGAATTCTCCTTTTAATTCTAAGTGATTTTCCTTCAAGTTTCTAAGTAGTTTATGGCTATTTCTTTGAGTTTTCCTCCTTCCCAATTGCTGTTTAGTTTCAGTTTGGATATGGATTTAAGAAAGGAAGTGATTTTATGCAATAAAGTTTAGAGAAAGTAGGAGATATAGTGAAAGAAATAAGTTTTGGAAGGTTAGGAAGCAATTTTTGAAAAAATTCCATTCTTCCTCCTAAACCCTTGATTTCGGTCAGTTTAATATGATGGAAGGAGTTGTAATTTCATTAATTTGATGGCAAAAATGAGTTCCCCATTGTGAACACCCCATTTTGTCCGTACACTTTTATAAAATAATAATAATAATAAGGAAAATAAAAACTAAATGAATGAAAAAATAATAATAATAAAAATAAATAAAAAAAACATGAATAAAACGAAATAAAAAAATTTTAGACAATTCCTTCTTCTTAAGAATATAAAAAATATATATATAAACAAAAAATGAAAAAACAAAAAAATAATAAGAAAAAAAAAAGAAAAGCAGAAAAAACTCAAAAAGGCCAAAAAAAAAAAAATTGGGCTGAAGCATTTCAGCCCAAATTGGGCTGAAATGCTTCAGCCTCAAACCTACCACGAGCCCAAGTGAGGGCTCGTGGACGGGTGAAGAAAATTGCCCTAAAAGAGCAGAGGCCAAGGGAGCATCGGGGGAGGGGTTGACCGTGAGAAAAGAAGAACAGAGGGAGTCAGAGAGAGGTCACAGAGGCAGAGGAGGTGAACCAGAAAAAGGAAAAGCAGCGAGGGGAGCAGGGGAGACAGAGAAAGAATGAGCCAGAGAGAGAGAGTGGACCGCGAAAAGAAACAACACAGAGGAAGCCGTGAGAACAGGAGGGGTCAGAGAGAGAGCAGCCGCGGAAACAGGAAAAGTGGCCGCGAAAACAGAGGGAGCCAGAGAAGATGTACACGAAAGGAAAAAACGACGAGGAAGCCGCGAGTGTGAAGCAAAGAGGAGGGGACCACTCAGGGACTCTATAAAGACCGAGGAGGGAGCCGAGTCAGGGGATTTTTTCTGGACACGGAAGAACCCTAGAGAAGAAAAACAGGGGAAATTCGGGCAAAAGAAGAAAAGGAACCGAGCACGAAGGCGAGGAAGCCGTGGGCTAAGCCGTGCGTAAAGGATGAAAGGGCAGACGATCTGGAAGAGATTTGAGGTTTATTGGGTCACCTGGGTTAGTAACCCGTTACGAGTTCCCTTTTATGCCATGGATTTACTGTCTCTATTCGTTATTTCCAGATTTTCTTGGTTAATTCTTGTATGATTTTACAAACTTCAATAGTTATCTCCGTTCGTCGTTCTCAAATTTCTTGATTGGTTTTCGCATAATTTTACAGATTCTGATAGTTAATTTACTCAAGTTAATTGCTTGATCTCGGATCTTGTTTCCATGTGATTGGTTTCTGTGAATTTCGATTGGTCATATCTGTTGCTGAGAATTTCGGTTTGGTCCCTTATTGAGTAATGCACTGTTTTGGCTCCCGTTAGTTCAGTCTGCTTGCTAAACATAAACCACATGATTGATCCTATGTGACAACGCTTGGTCATGATTCCTTAAGTCCATAATCAACTAAAAGCGATGGTCATGATTCCTTAAGTCCATAATCAACTAAAAGCGATGGGTTCAGGGTCTGGGGTGTTTATTGGATGTTTCTTCTTACTGGGAGTTGAATTCATGCATCGTGATTTAGCCTTGAAGAAGAAACTGGTATTTGATTTAAGAAAAAGCTTCAGCCCCCTGTAGATACTATGAGAATGCCTGGGTGAACGTCTGTAGAGTAGAGATTGAGTCATCTCGGTTGCACCTTGGGAGTCTCCATGGTCCTCTTTCTATCCGAGAATGGCATGTACCTATGACAAGTGTTTGACTGATATACGACTGGTTTAATTGAAAGTTAGGTTTTGTGTTCATAAGAGTCTCTTGCTTGTGGTCTCTGGACACATGGATGCCGTCTTAACATTCTTGAACTCATTTAAAGGAATAAATATGTGGTAGGCATAGATATGATGCTTAACAGAGTAACACGGGACTTCTTACCCTTTTCGATTCTGAACTCTAATCTTTTTTTTTAGGGGCTGGACATTGGGAAATCTGTTATGAATTATTAGGCTATGGTCTTATTGGTTTGGCGTTGGGAATTTCTTAAGAATATTTTCCATGGGTTTCCTACGGGCTTGACATTGCAAAGTTTGTTGTGAACATGACTTGATGAAATTTCTTGAAGAATTCAATATCCTTCTCACTTTTAAGAAAACGTATAAAATAAAAAAATAAAAAAAATGATAAAAAAAACTTTGTTTTACTTGCCCGACTTCATTCTTATTATTTATTATTATTATTATTATTTTTTATTCGTCATGTTTTTCACCTCGAATGATGTCACCGTAGGTATGCAAGTGTTAATCAGTAATTTGTGAGCAGTAAAATCACCGTATGTGCTAGTTATTTCCCCTCGATATGTTATAGCTATATTTTAAATTCTTCTTTAACATCCTATAAAAATAAAAAAAGAAAAAAAAAAGAAAAAAAGGGGGTAAATATGTGTTATAATTCCTACCAAAGTTATTTATTTTCTTTTGATTCTTATTCGCTCACTTTGTGCTAGTTGCCTCTTCATTTCATGTATGTATTTTATTTTCTTTTTTTAAAAAAAAAATCAATGAACAAATAAATAAAATAAACAAGGTATATATATAATAAGGATAGTAACAAAGTGATTGAAACCCAAATTGTTTGTTTCTTTCCAAGCCGTCATCCTTTTTATCTACTCCGAGTGGTAACACCGAGGGTATTTTAAGCATAAATCAGTAACTTGTGAGTAATAAAGTCACTACATATGCTGATTATTATTTTTCAAAATATATTTTTTAATAAATGAATAAGTGTTGAAATGATTTTTATAAAAAATAATAGAAAATAAAAAAAATATTGGTACAAAAAAAATATAAAAATTATCTATTTTCTTTCAAATTTCTTTACGCCTTGTTGTCTCGAGTAACACTACCGTGGACATTTAGGCATCAATGGGTGTACTGTGAGTGATAAAGTTGCCACATTATACCAATTGGTTTTGTAAAAATAAAATTATTCTTGAATATTTTCTTTTCAAATTAAAATAAAATACTCAAAATCACACACAATTTTCATTGTATTTTCTAAATTGAGGAAAGATATATCTTCTTTTTTTAAAAGGTAATTAAACCAAAAATAAGTAAGTGAAAAGAGTAAATAGTGGGAATTAATCTGTCTTTTACAAATTAAAACACACCAACTAATTTTAAAAATTGTTTTCTTTGTGGAAAGACTAATTATCTTCTATAAACCTCTCTTTTCAAAGAATATATATAATAAAATATCAACTCAGTGACATGCATTTCTAGTCTGAACTACGTCGACTTTGATCCCTATCGCAGGGTACGTAGGCCCCAGACTCTTATTTTGGGTCAAGTCCACCTTTGTAAATAAATAAATAATTTTTGATTTATTTGGTGTTTTTTCTCTTAATTAGCGTATAAATAAATATTTTCTGATTTATTTGGTGTTTTTCTCCTAATTAGTAGATAAATAAATATTTTCTGATTTATTTGGTGTTTTTTCTCTTGATTAGTAGATAAATAACTATTTTCTGATTTATTTGGTGTTTTTTCTCTTAATTAGTAGATAAATAAATGTTTTCTTATTTATTTGGTGTTTTTCCTTAGTTTAATAAATATTTCCTAATTTATTTTCTCAATTCCTTTTCCTTCTTTTTGCTTAAATATCCTCAATTCTAATTTAATTTATTTTTTTTATTTTATTTTTCAAATTTTCCAATTTTCTTAATTTCTTTCTTCTCTATCCTTTTTCTCGCATGTGAATGATAAAATGGCAACCAAAATAATTTTTTAAAAAAGCTATAAAAATTGCATAATCAACCTAAGGTAACCGTTTTTAGGAACGAGTGTTGTGGGGGTGTCTAACACCTTTCCCACTCACAATCGTACTCCCGAACCCAACTCTGATTCGCAGACAATCCTTATCCTTTTTGTTTTTATTTCGGTTTTCCAAAATTTTCCTCAAAATTTTGGTGGCGACTCCCTCCGAAATCGGCTTTCCGTTGGGTGGGTCGGTTTCTCTTTTTTCTTTTTATCTTGTTTCCCGCGCCATCCGCGTCGCATTTTTGGGTGTGACACCCATGATGAAAAACCTTAAAGACAAGCATTGGCTCAAAGATAGAGCTTAATATAAAGAGTATGGGAATTTAAAGGTTTCTAGAGTTTTATGAGAGCTTTTTGTGATTAGCCATGAAATCAATGGCTTGAGCATATGTTGAATGATGTTTAGGGACTTGAGGAAGCTTGGTAAAACTAGAGGAAGCTTTGGTTTAAAGAGGAAAGTCAAGTGCAAGCACCAAAGGTAGCTAAGTTTTATATTCTTGCTTTATGTTCTTTCATTGTCTTTCTATGATTAAATTGTGTTATCATATTGAAATTGTGATTTCTTTGATTGGTCTTGGCTGTTAAATGAGGGGTTTTATTCCCCGGGATGTCCATTTTTTAAGTCGTTATGCTGCCGAATTTTTTATAACTAATATGACAATTTATTGTTTAAAGGTGATTGATGTGATTATATGTGATCAAATGTGAGTTTATTTGACATGATTGACATAATTGCATGAAATGTAACTTGCTACTGAGATTGTCCCCAATCTCACCCCCTCAAGTATCCCAAATGATAGGCACAAGCAATGTCAAGGAGATCAAGGAGTCAAAGAGAATGAAGGAGAGAATGATGCTTGATGATAATTTCAAGCTATGATTCCATATTTTGAAATAATGTATAAAAATTATATATATGAAAATGGATCTGTATCCTTGTGCTATTATGTCCTTATGAGCATTATAAAATGTTTGGCATGGATTTGAAACATGGAATGATCGTGTGAGCTTGTTATGAAGTCTACTTTGCCATGTTATATTGCTAGAAGTTCATTTTGTAATAATGAAAGTGAAGTCAATGCTGTTTGACCGAGACAGGGCAAGTAAGTCAAGTGTTATATATTATATGAAACTAGAGAGAACAAGCTTTTCAATGAGCTAAAGAACACTCAATTTGGATATGTGTACAATTTATAGTATATTTTTGAAGTTAAGGGTCAAAACTGGACAGTGATATGAAGGCTGCGAATTTTACTGAATATATTACTTCTCTTTTAAAGGAAGTATAAAATCGTACAGAGCTCCAAAAATTCAATGATTTACGTGTTTGAAACGATCTGTGTTTTGAGTTCAATATGCCACTGGTTTGAATTCAATTGGAGCTGTACAATGAGAGATATACAAGTTTTCCCAAGACTGTTCTAATAAGAGTTAGGTTCTGACCCTTAGTAATTTAAGTTGAAATTATGCCATGTCTAGACTAAATAAATGTATAAGAAAAATATGAAGGTAAGTAGACATATATATCTTTCCAATGGCATATAGAATACATGATTTGGCTCAGTATAGAGTTAGATATGAATTTTTAAAGTTATGGCCAAAATCCTGAAAAAGAGAGAAATGACCATTTGTATAGTGTAAGTTTGAGTAATAAAATGCACTAAGTGGTCAGGTTAAAGGAGGTTTTCATATTTTTTTTCTTGTATATCAGGTTTCTATCTTCATTTAGAGACTTGAACCAAATTAATACGATTTTTTTGGATTAAATTATGATTTTTCAAAGTTCGTCCAGAAAACTTGAGAACCAAATGAATAGTACCACGTTTTTTTTTATTAAATATTTTGGTTCTATTAATAGTACAAGTTCTTAATATGGGCAATTTGGACATTGTACATACTATGATATATGGGAAAATATAGATAAAAGTAAGATGTTACACATTGATTGTCCCATGTGTGTGTACTTTACATAAAGATTTCATATATTGTATCAAAATAATTTTTCACTCATTATGGGGTGGATAGGGAATCAAATTTGTACAACTCATACATATTGCACTGCACAAAATGAGCTTCCATCTAGATTGGGGCAAACTAAAAAATCAAAAGATAAATCTTACATCTTTCACTAATCATTCAATGAGCCTCCATATAAATTGGGAAAATAAAAATAAATATTGTATCATGCATTCGTCATTCATTACATACATTGTATCAAAATAAGCTTTCATCTAAATTAGGAAAAACAAAAATCAAGAGATAAATCTTACATTTGTTACTAATCATTCAATGAGTCTCCATTTTTAGAGTGGGGCAAATCATATATTTTGTTTCATTCTTCATCCAATGAGTCTTCATTTAGAGAAATAAAAATAAAAGAAAATCTTGTCTTATGTATAAGCTTCCACCTAGACCGAGGCAAGAGAGCTAATCTATAAAAGTATTTCATGTGCATTATACACACATATGCATGGCACAAGATTAGGGCAAATGAAATGTCAAATTCTAGCCCTTGTATTTATCATTCATAGCATGCATTATATTTATCCCCACTTAAACTTAAATTGAAGGCATGTCCAAAACCTTTCATCAAATCGAAAGAAAAATTTTACACCCTTCACTCATTTTTCATAATTTAAGTAAATAAAGAAAAGATGTATTTAATATTACAAATAACACTTTTATGGCGGACCCCAATTACATGTGTTACATGTGTCACGGGTATCATGTTATCATTTTTTTGGTAGATTTGAAATACGCTGGTATCATTCCAGTTACTTTGATGACACCTTGCCGTGAAGTTACGAAACACTTCTAAAATATTAATTTGTATCATTTCCTTCTTTATGGTTTGCTATTGTAATGCTTCCATAGCGTGTGTCATTTGGTTGGAGATCTGCTGAGAACAATGGATCACTTTTTTCGCTGCAAGTACCAAAGATTATAAGGGAAAACTCCAGCAATCAGATGTTTTACTCAAGCGACGGCTGGAAATTGATATGTGTGCTAATTTAAATATTCTTTATTGCAAATACGTGTAGTATTGTGATTTGGTTTTGTCAATTATTATGTTTATAAGTATTTAATTTTAGAGTTCATGCCATGTGAGACTTTTGAATCTCCGCATATACTTAAGAATTGATTTATTATGTGAGACTTTTGAGTATTCGCATTTATATCAATTGAATTATTTAGATACTTTCTTCTTTTTGAAAAAAGTATTTTAGGAATCCAATATGTTTATACAGAAAATAAATAAAAAAAGTTTTTTTTAAATCAAAATAATAAAATGTTCTCTTAAATTTTGAAAGATTAAATATCTATCTTAAATAAAATGATTTTTCTAAAAATAATTTCATCTTTCAGAGTTATTCCTTGTGCAGTTTTGGGAACCTTTATGGGAATATAAGCTGAATAGTTGCTAAGTGAGATTTTAGAATCTCGAGAGGGTTGCCAATAAAAATAATAATAAAATAAATTGATTTTCTTAAATAAATACATTTCATTTTTACAAATTAAAAAAAGTACAAACCCATTTAAAAATAGTAAAAATATTTCTTTTAATATAAATTTTTCCTTAAAAAAATATCAACCAAGTGATACGCAATTTTATTTCTTGAATTATGTGAACTTTGATTTTTATTGTAGGATACGTAAGTCTTAGTCTGTTTTTGTAAATAAATCTATTTTTTATTTAATTTTTCTCCCTTCTTTATACGTGTTTTATAAAGGTAATTAAAATAATTTTAAGACCACATTAATTTTGTATAATTAACTTAAGGCAACCAAGTTTTATGAATGGGTGTTTTATGAATGGGTGTTATAGGATGCCTACCACATTCTCTATAACACAATCGGTTCCCAAATCCTTTTTATTTTGTAGATTATGTTTTTTTAAAAGATTTTTTAAAATTTATCTTTTAAAAATTTTGGTAGCAACTTTATTTATTTTAAATTTTCATGTTGGAAAATAAAAAATTCGGAGCAACACAAATTGTATGAGCCCACATTTGGTTATTGCAGCAAAGTCAAACATATCCCATGTGGTGTTGCAGATCAATGAAGCTTATTATTATTATTATTATTTTTGCCAAATCAATGAAGCTTAATTGTTCTTAATGTGTAGTCATTTATGTGGGCTTACCTGCATGACTATCTTGAACCAAATGAAAGGTTTACTGTATACAAAAGTTCTTTTAAAAATAATTGATATCAGCTTTATAATAACAGATTATCTTGCATACTGGCGTAAGAATAGCATCATATAATTGCCAAACACATTGTTCTTTTAATGGTTGATATATTTTCTCAATTTAAGAAAAAATATCATGCTATATATATATATATAATTAGGCATGGCCCAATGCTTTATACTGAGCCCAAAAAAATGATTGTGAAAAGAGTACAATTTATTTGTAAAGAGTGACGATGCATATATTTTTAATATATAGATATTAAGATGATATATTTTTTTTTATAAAAAAGATATATTAATAAGTAATCACTTGTTATATTTTATTGAACATATTGATTTGACCATTAGTAGGACCCTTCGAAGTTCAAAATATGCGAAGACAATAAGAGAAATACATCTATACCATTCGCTTTGGCTCTAGATACACAGAAAATTCTCTTCCTCTACATATGCAAGACGAATTTCTTGGCCGTTTACTTCAATTGCTTTTTTTTTTCTTTTTCCAAGTTTACTTCAATTTCAAAAGTTACCACATGTAGATACATGTCCTTTTCTTCTTAACTGTACATATCTTTTCCTCCATTATACGAAATTTAAGATAACTTACATTATTCATGCTTAAAAATAATGTCCTACTTTAAATTTTATATTTTATTTTTAGCTACACTTGTTCTAAGTTTAATAATAATAGTAGTAGTGTCTAAAAAAAATAATAATAGTAGTAGTAATAGTAGTAATGGCAGCAGGAGTAGTTTGTTTTTTTTTTTTTTTTTTACCAAAGCAGCAGTATTTATTCAAGTGTCAGCTTTTCCAATTTTCATTTATATCACACATTCATACGGTTTCATTTTCTCCCTTTATATCATTTCATTCATAGAATAATAAATACCTTATTGATCCAAATAATAAAAAAAACAATTTTCCGTATCTTTTAGCTCAACACAATTTTTCGAACAATAGTTTTACGCTCCAATGGATTCTAATTTAGTTTTTCTTCAAACATGCGTCGGTTACAGGCCAAAATACTCTTTAGGTTAATTAGCTTACCCGCGAGAAAAGACCAATATGTATGGAGGTACAGAACCCAAATTTAAAGTAGATATTACATGCAAATCCAGAGATATCAGGTCAGACTAAAACAGCTGGATTAAATCCCCATGATATCATATAAATCCCAGCCTTTCTGTTTATACATCCAGAATAAACGGGTTGCACAAATTATCAAGCAAGGAGAAATAGACCTCTTGTATTGATAAGAACATACGCTATAACTGTACATTCTAGTGCTCAAACCGAATAAAATTACTATAATCCTAAAAATACCACAGCCAGTGACTGGCTTTTTCTGTGCCCGGAAAACTCCACGATCGGTTATGCTGGCCTATCATTATCAGATAAAGGCCTAATATTGTTACGTGTAGGGCTGGAGGTCCGACAATTTGAATCATCCCGTTCATCAACCTGGTCATCAGGTGCAAAAAAGAGGCAAAAGAATGCTCTCATTAGTCATTACCTTGTATTTAAAATAAGGAAATGGTTGGCCCAAAGAAACAGATGGAAACCAAAACACGATGATTATAAGCAACCTGATACCGAAAAAGCAAAGTATACCTGCTCAGCTGGTGCAAGAGAATGTTCATGGTTCTTCTTGGATAGGTCCCTCAAAGTACCCTACAGAATACCATGGTCAAAAGGTTGAGAGCTACTGACAACTTAGCAGTTAGTAGTAACGAAATTGCACATTTGAGAGAAACCAATATAGTTGCACCCCTCAAAAGGCTAAGGAAACCAAAAAGAAAAAAAAAATTAACTAGTTAACATTAACAATTAAAAGGTGAGATTGAACAAACAAGACCTCCCAAGATTTCTATAATCACAAAAAATAATAGGAAAAAACATACTGAATAAGAATGGGGAGAGAACATTTGGAGCGATCTTGTCAATGATATGGGTAATAAGACAAAAGGCTTAAATAAAAAATACTCTCTATTCCAGTTTCCTTTCAAGTTTTAAGCATGTGTTCTTGGTTTCATTTATCAACATTTGGTCATACAACAACAACAACAACAACAACAACAACAACAATAGCCTTATCCCACTACGTGGGGTCGGTTACATGGATAAAACGACGCCAATGAGCTCTATCAAACGTCATATCCTCAGATAAATTATTTCTCAAAAGGTCATTCCTTATAACTTCCCTTAATGTCCTTTTTGGTCTTCCTCTACGCCTTTTGATCGGGCTCCAGGCCATTTGATCAACTTTCTTCACTGGCTCCTCTTGCCCTCTTCTTTGTACATGCCCAAACCACCTTAAACGATGTTCCACCATTTTCTCCTCGATAGGTGCTACCCCAACTTTCCTTCGTATACAGTCATTTCGTATTTTATCCAATTTTGTATGACCACACATCCATCTCAACATTTGGTCATACATGAAATAAAAATATCAAGCGACATTACAGCCAAACTCTGGTCCAAACCACCGCTGTCACAAGATTGCCAGAGTTACTGAAGACACAGCAAAAAGCAGAAGCCCTCCAACACAGCTATTGACACTACCATTTCAACCACCCTCAACCTCAGTCACCATCACCATACCCATAATAAAGCAACCATACCAAAAGAAGCAAAACCACAAAGCCAGCCTAACCTCAATATCTGGTTACTATCATCAGTGCATGCACCAGCCCACACTCCAGTGGTTCTGCCCAGTTTCATTGTCTTTCACACTAAATTACACATTTTTCCCTTTCCAACCTTTCGGCAACATTTCTGAAGATATTTTGGGGCAGAAACTACTTTAGGGCTCACTTTTATGGTTTCCTACCGCTAAGATAGGATATATTTTGGACACACAAAGCAACTTAAAACTTGCCTTCAACAATACTAGAGACAATCTCAAAGTGAGGCTTAAAAATATGATGGACAAAGATTAAGTAGACTGAAAGTATGAAAAACTTTTCGGTGCCGTAACCTTATTAGGTCAGCAAATTAATGAATACCAAGCCTCATCCTATCAATGTCCAACATCAAGAACATGCACAGTTTCCATCTAAATTAGAACAAGAAAATATTCTCTAGTTTATGAAGCCATAAAGGAAACTTCCATAGAAGAGCTCAATGATGTCATAATAGTAGAATCTCTAGATACTTGCAATCTCGAGAAATTAGGAATAGACTTAAAATGTGAATAACATGACAACTCTGAAAAGCACTTGGAAAAACCTATAAAAGATGACCAAGGTTGGGGAAGTTAAATCCCAAGTGGCCAGCTCAAGTCAAAACAACTAAAGTGCCATGCCATGTCAAATTTGCTGTTGTTGCTATATTGGAGTCTTGAAGAGTCCATAGCTGACTTTGTTATCATTGTTTTTGTAGAACTATGGTAGAGTGATTTTCCAGAAGCTCACCGAAAACAGGATCAGTGCTTAGTATTTAGTCAATTTCGGCTAATAGAAAGATTACAAAGTAATCCTAGGCTTGGAGATTAGGTCAAGATATCACAAGCCCATAAAATATTCTCTAATCCTAACAAACCAACATTATATCAATATCTGAAATAAATAAATGAATAAATAACAAATAAATAAATAATAAATAATTAACAATACTCCTCCCCAAGCTGGTGAATGAATGTTCAGCATTCCCAGCTTACATCTCAGCTCTTAATACTTGATTCTTGACAAGGCTTTGGTGAGCATATCGGCCACTTGCTGCTGGGTAGATATATGACTCAAATTAATGATCTTCAAGTCAATCTTCTCCTTTATAAAGTTCCTGTCCAGATCTACATACTTTGTCCTATCATGGTGAACTGGCTTATTGACAATACTAATTGTAGTCATGTCGTCACATAACACCTTCATTGGACCATGAATAGGAAATTTCGGTTCATCTAGAGTTCTTTTTAGCCACAAACCTTCACAAATACCCATGCATAAAGTTCTATATTCAGCCTCAACACTGCTTCTGGCTACCACAGAATGTTTTTTACTTCTCCAAGTCACTAAATTTCCCCACAAGTACAATAACCTGTGGCTAATCTTCTATTAGGTATTGATCTAACCTAATCGGCATCAGTGTAAACTATGACATCCCTTACATCACTTTTCTTAAAATAACTCCCATGGCCAAGTGTCATTTTAAGATATCTAAAAATTCTATAAATTGCCTCCATGTGACCTTTAGTTAGATAATTCATAAATTGACTCAACATTTACAGGAAAACAAATGTCAAGTCTTGTGTGTGAAAGATAAATGAGTTTTCCTACAAGTTTCTGGCACCTAATAGTATCCACTGGTGCCCTATCTTCCATCAACAAATTCTTATAGTTTGTCTCCATAGGGGTGTCTGTAGGCTTGCAACCAAGCATCCCTATCAAGTGTGTACTTTCGTTGTGAGACGACAATCCTTGCCTTTGATCTTGCCACTTCCATCCCTAGGAAATATTTGAGTTCTCCTAGAGATTTGATTTCAAATTCCTTAGCCAAGGCAGTCTTCAATCTCTCTATTTCTATTGTATCACTACCTGTCACTACTATATCATCAACATACACAATGAGTATTGTGATAAGACCATTGGATGATCTCTTTGAAAATAGTGTATGATCCGCTTGACCTTGACAATACCCATACCCTTTCATAACATTAGCAAATTTATCAAATCACGCCCTAGGCGATTGCTTAAGACCGTAGAGAGATTTCTTGAGTTTACATACCTTGTTAGTGTCGGCATTCACCCTTGGTGGTACCTCCATGTAAACCTCTTCCAAAAGGTCTCCATTCAAAGAGGCATTTTTCACATCAAATTAATGTAGTGGCCAATCAAGGTTCACAGCTATAGATAACAGCGCCTTGATTGTATTGAATTTAGCCACTGGAGCAAATGTCCCTTGGTAATTCACTCCATAAGTTTGTGTGAATCCCTTTGCTACTAATCTTGCCTTATGTATATTAATGCTTCTATCTGCATTGTACTTTATAATAAAAATCCACTTGCACTCCATTGGTTTCTTCCCTTCAAGTTTGTCTACTATTATCCATGTTCCACTTTTGTTCAAAGCACCAAGTTCATCATGAACTGCCTTTCTCCCTTCTGGTTGTGCCAAGGCTTCACCTATGCTTTATGGAATCTTCTCTTTAGACAGATTAGTAACAAAACATCTATAATATGATGATAATCTATCATATGAGATAAAATTACCAATTGGGTGTAGCGTACAAGATCTTACCCCCTTCCTCAACACCATTGGGAGATCATCATTCACCATTTTTTTTTTGGACTAGGAGCTGGGTTTGGCATGTGCATCATAGGAGTGATTGGAGGAGCTAGTTCATTTCTCTTTTTCTTCCTCGAATATGTCTTCCATTCTTGTTCTCCATCTGCATCCTCTAAGGTCTTGTGATTCGGTGTGACAGGCTTAGATGTATTTGATTCAAGTACTCGTTAAGGTATAGGTGTTGGTTGAGTTGGAGGTGAGATAAACACGGGTGAAGGTGCTGGTAGTTCAACGAATGGCTGAAATGTATTTGATTGAGATGTATCTATAGGTACTAATTTCGAAGCAAATTCCCATTCGCTCTCACTCTCCCCCTGAATGGGTAATTTGGAAAAAAAAGGTGTGGACTCAAAGAAAGACACATCCATAGTAGTATACATCTTTGTGTAGTGGGTGAAAAACATTTGCCCTTTTTACAATGGGAATACCCTAGAAATATGCACTTTTGTGATTGTTTGTCAAGTTTGTTATTGTTGTACAAATGAACAGAAGTAGTACAGCCAAATACCTTAAGTGGCAAAGTTTAAAGAAAAGCAATGGCTGCTGGAAATTCCTGTATAAGTAGGTCATAGGGAGTCTTAAACTTCAAAACTCGAGATGGCATCCTATTTATAAGATAGGTAGCAGTTAAGACTGCTTCTCCCCAATAACTTTTAGAAGCATTAGACCCAATCAACAGTGTCCTAGCAAGATTAATTAAATGATGATTTTTCCTTTCAACCACCTTATTTTGTTGAGGAGAGTTCACACAAGAACTCTGATGTATAACACCCTGTCAGCCAAAAAACTCTTCATGGTTGAGTTAAACAACTTAGTAAAATTATCAGTCCTTAAAACTTTAATAGATGTTTGAAACTGATTTTGTATAACAGTGACAAAATCTTTGAAAATCATGAGTACTTCAGATTTTCCTTTGAGAACGAAAATCCATGTCATTTGCGTATGATCATCAACAAGAATTAAAAACCATTTTGCACCACACAGATTCATGCTTCTAGAAAGTCCCCAGAGATCACCATGACTAGGAGTAAAGGATTTAGAAGGGATATGATCATCACTTCATGAGGAGGATAAGAAGTTCTAGTATGCTTTGATAATTGACAGACTTCACAATCAAAAAACACTTGTCTATTATTAAAGAATAATGGGTACATTCTCTTCATATATTCTAGATTAGGATGCCCTAGTCTATAATGCCAAAGCTTCAAATCACCAGAAGATGAAAGTCCCACTTTATTCTCTGCCAAAATATCATGCTTCAACGCATCTTGTCCAAAATAATAAATAAAGTCTAGTTCGCTCCTCAGCACTGCCAATCATCACCCAGGTCTCCAAGTCCTGAAATAAAATCAAGCACCGGGTTCGAGTAAGTATAACCATATAATCAAAGTCATTACTAAGTTTGCTTACTGATAAAAGATTATAGGACAAATTAGGAACAAGTAATACGTCCTTCAAAATCAATTTATCAATTAATCTTACTGAACCAATTCCCTGTACTTTTACTTGACTACCATTAGCAATTGTCACAAAATGTTCTCCAAGGCATGGCCTTAAATCAATCATACACTGAGGATCAATTGTCATATGATCATTTGCACCAAAGTCTATTATCCAAATCTTACCTTCATGAGTTTGTGTGGTGAGTGCAGTAGACTAAGTACCAGAATTTGTAACTAAGCTAGTGCTCACATCTTTTGTCTAGAGGTGATTACCAAATAATTTTTGCAGCATCTGTAACTGGTAAAGAGTGAAAGGCATGAGATTTTCATCACCTTGAGCAATGTGTCTACTACTATTTCTGTGCTTCACATTAGGTGGCTTGTCGTGCAGGGACCAATAGGTATTCTTTGGATGTCCTACCTTATTGCAATGCTCACAGGTAGAACGATTTCCTCTCTTCTGCTTGTGTTCTGCGTTGCCTCCTCCTTTAGTCACGAGCTGTAGTTTCTATCTTTGTGGCTATCACTTGAGATTGATTTTCTGCAAATAGTCTTTTTGCTCTCTTTCTGCTTCACAACAAAAGACACTTCTTTAACACTAGGCAATTTGTCCATATTCATGAGGTTTTGAGATCATCATAAGAGGAATTAAGTGCAAGAATGAATTTGTGGAGGCATTTTTCCTCCTTAAAGTTTCTGTATTTCTCTGCATATGAGGTACAAGTCTACGTGATATCTTTATAGAGATTGAGCTGCTGCTAGTGACGCATCACTGTGTTATAATAATCTGTAACACTTGCAATATCTTGGCAATAGTCGTGTAGAAAGGTCTCTATGCTCAAAATTGCTACCTTGTTCTTCAGAGAAGAGTAAGTCTCCTTTGCTGCTTCCTAGACCTCATGAGCAGACTGATATAGCATAAAATTCACACTAATCTCAGGTGTCATAGAGTTGATGAGTCAGGCTTGAACCATGCTATTATCTGCCTCATACTCTCGATACTTTGGATCTTTTGTACTTGGGCGACGAGCTACACCAGAGTGATAGTCAAAGTTGCCTCTTTGGGTAACAAAAAGTTTGATGCTTGCACTCTAGAACAAATAGTTTTGCCCGTTGACATGATGGGTAGTGACAACTACTAGACTCGAATCACTCTGCAGGACTTGAGGGCTCGGGTTGTGAGTTCCAATCAAAGCAACTTGTGAAACATTCAAGGACAACCCATTCCCCTCCTTGCCGTCGGCAACCAGAACCATACCGAACTGAAACATGATGATCAGCCCGAGGCTCTGATACCATGTAGAATTAAGGTAGAGTGATTTTCCAAAAGCTCACCGAAAACAGGGTTGGTGCTCAGTATTTAATCAATTTCAGCTAATAGAAAGATTACAAAATAATCTTAGGCTTGGAGATTAGGTCAAGATATCACAAGCCCATAAAATATTCTCTAATCCTAACAACCTACGTTATATCTATGTCTGAAATAAATAAATAAATAATAAACAATTAACAATAGTTTCCATCATTGCCCAATGTATTACCTGATGTTCCAAGATGGACTTTCCTATTGCTTCCACACCTCAAAACTAAATGTCTAATGGATATCTAAGAGGGATGGGAAATCCTCTCCTAAGACCTAGCTATTGAAGCGAGAAAACCAACCCTTTTAATACCTCATCGAAAATCTTATACTCAATGTGGGACACAAGCATATCATATTACCTTAGTCTCCATCAATTGGCTCTCCTTGGAGAGCCAATGTCCCGACAACTATGCTCCACCAACTACACTTTTACGACACTTCACTTTGTTTTCTCACCAATTAGAACCTTTATAAGTAGCCCTCTCAAGAATTGCTGGCCACTAGCCCTAATACCAACCTTAATGCGATGGGGAACCCTCCCCAAAAGCTAGCTATTTATGCGGGAGAACCAACCCACTTAAATACCTCATAGAACATCTCATACTATCAAATATAGAACTTGGACATCCTATACTATCTTATTTCCCATTAATGCTAAACTATTTGGTAAGAATAAGGGGAAGGGATTTCCTTTTTTTCATTATTTTTAATATATATTGTGCCTATAATCATTATTTAACAATTTCCATTCTTTTATATTACTTTCTTAAATTAAAGTAAGCACACAAATGTCATATTGTATTCTTAAAATCACTTTCTTTCATCTTTTCTTTTATTTCATTCTATTCTATTTTATACCTAACGAGCCTAAGAGAATGAAGTATGAGGAAATAATATCTAGAGTAACATGGTCAATGATATGGGTAAAAATATTTGTAAATCAAGAATTAAGCCATCAATTAATGCTTCAATTAGAAATACTCTTTATTGTTGCTTAGTTTATTGTTTTTTTTTTTATTGGAGCATCCGATATCCTAAATCTACCCCACTTCAATTGGAGGATTTATTGGGATCTAGACTAATCCAAATCAAGTCGAGCAAGACCACAAAGGGCGGCAAAGCCCTATCACCAAGTATTTAACACGGTGGCATTCTTAGGGCTTGAACTTAAGATCTCTAGTTAAGACGGTATAACTCCCTGCCAGTTAAATCAAGTGCTTGGTGGTGCTTTATTTACTTTATTATGCACATGTTTTTAGTTTCATTTTATAAACCCTCAATTATAAGCTTGAATTAGTTCAATCATGAAATTAGTTTCCTCCCCCTTTCTTCCTCGTTCTCCCCCGATCTTTGTTTCTCCCATATTCCTTCTTGTTTGGCCTCCTAATCTTCTATATCTCCAAATTTTTCCCTCTCCCTCCTTTTTCCTATTGGTCTTTCATTACACACCTAATAGACCAATGGATTCCCCCAGCTCCCCTCTTACTCAGCTCCTAGATATTCTGTAATCACCACATATAAATCCACAATGTGGCTAAAAGTAAAGAGTGGAACTAACATTCAAAGATCACACCTCCTTTATCATATGAATTTCATATAGTATCCAGCATAGTTCGTGGACTTGGACCTTATAGCTATCGTGTGTATTTAAATATATCAATTAATGCCCACGTAAATGTATCACTTGAATAATTCCAAACCAGAGAAAACTTCAAAATTAAAATACAATGCCTTCAATATCAAAGCTCAAAGAAAACTAAAAAACCTGAAGATTTGCAGCACTGTTTATACAGAAGATATTGAAGTAGTCCTCAATATAAAATTCACACGCAAAAGATTTAACCAACACTCATGCACACACCCTGGCATGGGCCAAGGGTTAGACACTGACTTCTCTAGTTAAAATTAATACAAAACTAAATATAATATGCCTAACCAGAATTCCTTAATATGATATGATTAACTTTTTAAAACAACCAATTACAGCTTCACAACCTAGCCCAAACCAAATATGATATGCTCAACCAGAAGTCCTTACTATCATTATTAGTCACACCTGATTATCTGACCAAGCCCCATCCTTGGTGAACTATACCCTATAGACAACCTTTACAACTAGGATAAAATAAAAAACAAGTTTTCAGTATCATATTAGTCACACCAGATTAATACACCCTCCCCACCTTCTTCCTCCACCTAAGTGCCTTATTGATCCTATTGTATTTATTTCTTTTCTTTTTCTTTTTTTTTTAATCTTGAAAAAACTTGAGGCAGCCCCAACAGCTACAAATAAGTGATTGGAAATGTCAGACTAGAACTTTTGAATAATTACTTTCAGGACACAAATACTTGTTTATATCAAGCTTTCAATTTCAATGCTAGAAAGCTAATTATTGAAAACAAAGGTAATTTTCTTTTGTACTTCAAAAAAATAATAAAAAAAAAATGCACACACACACACACACACACAAATTCTGCACAGCTAAGATGTCACTGCTATGCACATGGGAGTGTTTGATACACGAAATGTAAGGTATAGGAGGGGAAAGGGAATGAAGATGTGATGTAAGATGACCTTTGTACCCTTGCATAACAAAGTTAGAAAAAGGGGGAAGGGCACTATCGATAATGATAACAAAAACACAATAAACATTGCATAAACTATTTGTGTCTCATTTTCCATGATTCCATTATACTTTCCCTTGTACCAAACATACCCTAAGAGAATGAAAATAGCATATTGAAAAAGAAACAGAATGCTGTGTGCCTGTAGTATGTTCAATGTGAATTGAAAAGGAAACAGAATGTTGTGTGCCTGTAGTATGTTCAATGTGAATTGAACCATTTATTTAATTTCATTAGATTAAGAATCTATAGGTGAAAAATGACATAAAGAATGTTTGCTCCCCTAAAGCAAAGCATCGGGAGAAATACTTACCCTATTTGCCCAAAAAAGTCCACAAGCATTGCACAGTGACCTTGGACCAGATGGCCCTCGCCGCATCATTGGGGTCAATTTTGAACTGGTGCCACAATGCGTGCATCTATACAAGCAGCCAATAAGTAGAAAAGATAAACATACAATAACAGACGTCCCAGTCATGCATAGGGTTGTGTGCATAGAACTTCTGAGCATATAAATCCCATATAATGTTGTTATAGAAAAAAATATATTACAAACCCAGGAACGTATCCATGGCAAGTCATGGCTCCACCACAAACCCAAAATCAATGACAAAATCCCAGAGGAAGAAACAGAGTTTCAGGGTATAAGATTGTAGGAGTAACATGAAACTCACAATGTTTCTGATTGATTGTCATCCTGCCCTGAATCTTGGACTGTACCCAAACTACTAGCTCCATCTTGTTTCTTAGATGAAGTAAATTGACCCTTGTTACGGTGCATCCTACAATTAAAAGTCAGATGGTCAACTATAGCTAATGATGAAAATAACTGCAATTGCAACAACGACAAACAACAACAGAAAAAAATGCAGAAAAAATATGATGTGCAATAAGTACATGAGAACATGAAAAATTCCTCGTCTGGCGATGACAGGTGACAATACCATTAAAAATAGATGATCAAATCAACTATTAGAAAACTTCATGTTTAGAAAGATTATTAATTATATGGACATCAACACCAAGTCATTTGTAAATGCAGAAACACATAAAACTACTTATTTTTCTTTTTTTATAGAAAAAAGTCAAATGTAAAATAATTAGATTCATCCTTTTGCTCTAGAATGTACAGAACAAACAGAAGTGTCAAGCATTTAAGTTCCAACGACACTGTTCAAGTATGCATTATCCACAAAATCTTAATATACTCCATCAAAAAATTGTTGGAGGGAAAAGGGGGCCTGAACATCATTTTAAAATACTACAAATATACGATGGAGTTGTTCCTTGATATCATGAAGATTTGAAGTTATTGTTCCTCAAAAATATGTTGATGTAGAATCACCTTATCCGTTCACAAAGTTAAAAAGATAAATTCTTTCAATTTGGAAACAGGACTGAAAATGAACTCCACGTCCTACAAACTGCAAAATCAAGATCTTATGCCATTTCACAATGAGAAGACACAATGAAGCACAAAAGTTATACCTTACTACATCATACCTATTTGAAAAACAAATGGTCTAATAAAGCAAAATTTGAAACCCAGACTATAAGTAACTGTATATATTTTAAACATATCAATATAATAGTATGAAGCAACGATATCAGACTCTAATAGAAACCTGGTATGCTAATTATTATCAGACCTGAGAGCAACTTCTTGACGCACGCTATATCTAACTTTCTTATCAAAGCATCGCTCTTTCCTCTTTTGACGAAACCTGCTTAAAGAGGCTGCCCGGTGTGGCTGACTACATCTTCCAGGGTAGTCCAGCGCCCCCTACAGCAGTACACAAATAATTTGAAAATGCAACCAATAGTGAGATTGCCAATTGGCAGCGTGTGGTTGAGCACTATTGAAGTTTTGTCACGACATACCCTCTCATTTTGAGGGGCTATATCCTCACATTGCGAAACCTGTGGTATTTCGGATCCACCCAACAGTAATAACACTGCTTGCACCTGTCATGCGAAACAAAATGCAGAATCCTGAAATATCCCTTGAGGTTTTCATAAGTACTAATTTATGATCTGATCATATCCTTTTGATGCTCTAAAAATTGGAAGAAAAACAAAAATGCGAAACATTTTTATTAAAATAACTACAGTTGCATGCTGCTTAGGCCCAGTCCAACAGACCCTTTACCATCGCAATTCAGTGATAAATTGCTTAAGAATGAGAGAGAGAGAAAAAACTCTTCGGATTATATCTCGGCAGACAAAGAACCTACAGAGTCCAGAATGCACTAGTAATTCCAAAAAGAAAATCAACAGGAAAAGTGAAAACGGTACCTTATCAGGGGTGACACAGTCAAAAACATATACTTGACCACGAAATGACAGCGTGAGTTGGCTAGGATCCTCGTGTGGGATGGACAATTCAGAACCACTGCCAGAAACATATACGGTATCGGAGTTAACATCCTCCACTACGCCACCAACTACACCATTACCATCTTCGAGAGCTTGCGTTTCGTAATGGATATTGTGATTGTCAATGGATTCGGCGCCAGCGCCATCTTCATCTTCGCCGGTACTGATCCGATTAGTGACATTCATTGATGGGAGTTGTCCGTACATTGTTGGTTCAAGTATTGAACAAGAGGTTTTTTATGCATAATACAAGCAAGCTTGAAACCCTAACCCTAATAACAGCTGGATTGGGATAAGTGCCAAATTCATTAGAGGATAGAGAATAATGGATATTGTCTGGGAGTGAACACGAATTGGGTGCAAATGTCGGAGTCCAGAAATCGAAGGGCAAAGTGAAGGTGAACGCCGGCGGGTGAGGACGGCACGGGGGAAAGAAAAACTAACCCTAAGTGGTGCGATATTTACGAGGCTTGCCCACTTCTCGCCCAATTGTGGAGACGCCAGAACTGGTACACATGGGCTGGCCCATTAAACATTAATAAACAATTAGAATTAGAAGTGGGGTTTAAAAATAGTCCGTTTTGACTACAACCATTGCCGCCTTATTCGACCCTAAATTGAATCAGGATCGGAATTTTTTTTTTTCAAAATGGTTAATTTTGTCCTAAGAAATAAGCTTATAATTCTACAGGCATGTTTGGTTGGTTTCTAGAAGAAAGTTTAATAGAATGGAATGAGAATCAAGGTGAATATGTTTGGCATGATATTAAAAATGTAAGAAATAAATTCATTTTTTATTTAATTAAATAGAAATAAAAGTTTAAAAAAACCAAAATGTCCTCAATCCAAAAAAAATCCTATCTCACCAGTATCTCAATCTTCTCTTCCCTCACTGTTGATCTCCAAAATTCTAGATGATGAAACCAAACTCGAATGCCAGATGCACCCAATATTCAAGAACTCAATATTAAATAAAAAATCAATGCCCACACCAATTTCCTATCCCAAAAAAAATCCCCCTTCCTCGTCCATTATTCTTCTTCCTCAGCAACGGCAAAGTCATTACTACTAATAGCCATTACACAGAAATCCATAAAAATTGAAACAAAAAATCAGACACTCAAAGAATCATTCTGAAAACCAAAAACCATTAATTCAAAATCAAAACCTAGATTCTAGCCAAGAGAAAAAAAGAGTCAAACTCAATGAAGATCAGAATCGAAAACATTAAATCAAAATCGACACCCAGAAGTCAGACTCCCAAGGGCTGAGAAATCAGACATCACTCTTTGTGGTTCCATCCAGATCTGAATATATTCAAACTCGATGAAGATGACAGAGTATGATGGTTGCCAACATCAATAACGAAAGAAAAAACAGCAACTAAAGGAGAGACCATGAAGTGGATGTCGGTGGAGAGACCACCATTGACAGAAATCGAAGGAAAGGATGATTATGCTACAAGAGAAGAGGGATAAGGGCATTTTTGGCATGGTTCAATTCCAAGGTGTAGACATCCTCATTCCTTTGGTTTTTTGATGGAATGTGGACTGCCACATCTGTGGGAGTAAGGATGCCATAGGAATGAGGAAGTTGACAACCAAACGCACACCTAGATGGAATCCGTACAGGATTCCATTCCATTACCTCACCATTCTAGCAACTAAATGGGACCATAGTTTTACTCAATTTTTTAAATCAGTCCCTCAAATTTAATTTTTTTAAAACACTCCCTCGTGTTTTGTTGATTAATATGTTCATCCATATGTTTTTAGATATCGTATAAGGGACTTACATGTGGCACAAATTCTATTGAATTTGTTGAGTTGGCTAATGGAGCACCATGTGGAATCTAACCTAGATTTTCTCCTTGTACATGTTGGACTAAAATTTTTCCATCTGTAGTAGTCTGAAAAAAAAAGCCTACTCTCACTATCCAAAAACCACCTTTAGTGTTATAGGGACCACATTTCAATTCATTCTTTGGTCCCATTCTCATTCTCATTCTCATTGTGTGTTAGTTGTCTTCTCTTCATTCATTGTCCTCTCCTCATCTTGGGGATCGTCAATCTTAGCGTCAAGTGCATGCATCTTTTCTTTGTTGTCTCCGTTGCTTAGGTGTGTTGAATCAAGTGTTTTGATAATTTCAAACCAACTGGAGCTTGGAAGGAAGATATCAAAGATGTATAAAAGATCTCAAGTGAAGAAATCCAAGCAAAAATAAGTATAAGATTAGATGTAGGATTTCTCATTTTATTCACATGAGTAAAAGGCTTTGATCTTGCACACAAATATTTTAAAAATATGTTTTCATGTTAACTCATGAAGTATTTGAAAAATATCCACTGATAAATTTTGAAGTGTTAAACTTGATATGTTACTTTGAAAATTTGAATTTTGATAACTAAAATTTGAACTTCAGATTTAAAATATATTAGTCTGAAAAGAGGTTCTTCTGACAGACGAACTTTAGTCTTTGAAAATTCAAATTTTTGGTAAAATACAATCTGTGAAAAATAAAAAATTTGTCTGAAAATATGTCAAAGGTTATCTGAAAGTAAAGTTTGAAAAGAGTTGCGAGTCAGTCCATTGAAAGAAGAACTTTAATTTTGAAAAATTCAAACTTTGGAAATATAGTTTATAAGTCTGTTCAAATGCTCTTTTGATAGACAAACTTCAGTCTTCAGAAATTTCAACTTTGAATTAAGTCTGATAAGAGATCTCTCTAATAGACAAACTTTGCTATTTGAACATTCAAATTTTGAAAATAAAAACTTTTGTGCCATATTAAGTCTCACTGATAGAAGAATTTTGGGCACCAAAATTTGAACTTTGAAGGCACTATAGCAATATGAAACAACTGTTCACACTTACCAGAAGAACTTTAAACTTGAAAATTCATATGTTTCAATATAGAAACATTTGTCAAAGATGAAAATTTGAATTTTGCTTTAGAACATATGAACTTCAAAGTTCAACGTTAAAGTCTTTAGCTTACGGTCTCTGCGAAATTTATCTGTTAGCTCCCCAAAATTTAAATTTTGGATGTCAAACGCATTAAATGCGGTTGGTGAACGGATAGTTTTACAGAGTAACCGTTGGGTAACGTCTCTAACGGCTAGATCTTGTCGCTAATGAATAGTTAAAACATAAATCAATAAATAAAACTTTATTTGAAAGTGTGGGTAACAATTTTACATTGTATATACTGTAACTCTACAAATTCTTTAGTTAAAGCCATCTACTCTCACACACTTCCTATCTTATACTTCAACTGTCATATTTACTCTAAATCAGAGAGTTTATTTGCTGTAAATAATCTCATCTTCATCTGGAAGATAAATATTCTTGTGAGGGGATTTCGCAAGAGATTTGGGAAGCACTAAGATAAAATACAGAGAGTGAAATTGCAAGCTCTTAGAACAGAGCATAGAGTTGTATTGTGGCATTGCAAGAAGCCTAACGAATTCTTGCACGATAGTGGAAAATCTCAAGTGGTTGTTTGAGAACTAGATGTAGGTCAAGAGAAAGAGACCGAACCAGGATAAATAATTGTGTCTTCTCTTCCCTTATCTTGATTTTCACTTTGTTATATTTTGTACTCTATTTTTCTGTCACTCTTGCTTTCATTGCTCTTTTACACTTTTGCAGAAAATTTTAATCTTCTCAATTCACCTCCTTCTTATGAAGCAACAAATCTAACAAGGTGTGTGTGTTGATTATACTATATATGCCTTCATTGACAATATTCATCTTCTGCTTCAAAATCTGCTTGGGTGCATTTGTGATGATATATCACATTGATTTTTTATGTGTTGGAAAAAAAATTTCTTAATACGAATAATTTAACAAACTTTATACAATTTTAACTTAATAAATACTCTATAAGTATCATTATTGACTCAATATTCCTTTAGTATAACACAATTGATTAACAATCCAAAAGAATGCGTGGGATTAGAACAACTTTATTTAAAATTAATAAAAGCTTCCCAATTTTCTTAGATTAAGGTCTATTGTAGATTAGCAGTTCCATCACATTCTTCATTTTGATATGCACTTTCCTTATATAGAAAGTATCCCTTGGAGCATTCTCCTATTTCCACAAAGCCAATTCCTTCATGTGCTTCTATCTTGTCTCTTTTGGTATTAAATTATGAACACCTATGCGGCCAATGCACTAGATATAAATTATTATTCCTACATAAAACTCAACCTTTAAACATACAACCAACTTTTTTTGCCAAAAAAATAAAACTAGATTAATAAAAAAAGCGTTACAAAGAGAGTGAAGGCCCAAAACCACATGAAACAGCAAACCTACCCTACTCAACCCCAAATCTAACCTGACACATAACAACAAAAAACACAGCCCAATAGACGCCGAAAACCACCAAAGACCATAGACACCTACCCCAAAAGGAAATAGAGAAGAAATGGCCAAAACAACAAAAGTAAACAACCAAGAAAACCCAACATAAAGACAAAAGACACCACCAAACAAACCCAAACACTATCGAGATAGGCTATCAATGTGCAATGTGCAAATAAAGCCAAAAAAGCAAATAAGGAATCGAGCTTATCTCAATGATAGTTAATCCACTAACTTCCCCAATAATTATTATTGTTTTCTCCTAATTAGGCATTGCTTTTTCTTTTTGCTTGCGGGACCACTCTCCATTCTTAATTTAATTCAAAAACAAATGGTGCCTGGCTCATACATTGAATCAAGAAGATAAACCATCCAATTAATACAAGCACAATTCCCTATGAAGACCAACTACTAAAGAAGCCATCGTTCCAAAGCAATGACATATGAGTATAATTGGAAAGTCATTGTTTGAAACTAGCAAATCAGGTTAAATTTGGGAAAAAAGGTGATTTCACATGTATAGAGTAATCTTAACTTTGCACATTAATATACGTCATTTAGCCAATGTATTAGCCGTGCATTGTTGGATTAGAAAAGAAATTTAAGAAGCTTTCTTATATACACACAAATTTTGACTGGTATGATATCATATGTTATAACTTTATTTTTTAAAAAAATAAAGTGAAGTTGGATTGGATTAAAAAAATAAAGATACGTCCCAAACCAAGATAGATTGGATCATGCAAACCAAGTGAGGAAAGAGCCAATAAAAATAAATTAAAAACATTTCAACTCGAAAAATAACAAGGAAACGACCTTTACAGCACATACAAGAAGCAATATCAAAATGGAAACTCCAAACTCCTAAGTGGTCACATGCCATCTTTTTTGTACAATCACATGCTATTTTAAATAACCACAATCAATAAAAGCAATCATCAAATATCATCATTTTAAAAATAATTACTCGGGTATTATCATCATTCCATCTTGTTGCTTACAAAAGGAGGCAAGTTTGGATCTTAGATTCTTTTTTTTGTTTTGTTTATTTAAGTTTAAAAAACATTTATAAAATGTATAACATTCATTTTAGAGACTCTTCAATCATTAACAATATAATTTATTTTTATTACCTTCTTAATAACAATACTAGTATATCAATACTTTTTAGTGCACTTTTGAAGTTTATTTAAGTGAAATTCAATTTATGAAATCTTAGACCCGTCTCTTTCTTCCTCCTTACATATACAAGACATGGGATAAAATGTTCACATTCATATTCTCTTTATTTCTCTTATTGTTTCAAATGTAAGCCTTGGACTTTTTTAAATATAACAAATCTGAATTGCAAAATGCCGAGTATTGTATTCTTTTCCGGCCAACACAAATCTTGTTCTTTTTGTAATCCCATGTTGAGTCTTATACATACATTTGTGTTCATTTTATTTGGCATTAACATAACATAGCATGCATGACTACCCTATTCTATCTTTTTTTTTTGTTACTCTCTCATATCACCTAAAGGGCCACAAAAGTTTACTCATGTGCCCACTATGCACCCTGGCGCTTATTTGTCATGAACCGTATAGTTATTACATTTACGTGTTGTCTCATCCCAAGTGGTGTGCACTTATTCGAAACTCCAAAAGCTAACATGGTTTCTCAATATTTATTATTTAGTGATTGATAGTCCTCCATATTAAGGGTTCTACTGCCTATCTCTTGCAAATACTTTGCTTAAAATACACAACATCACAAGTAACCAAGGAACCAAATCTCACAGAGATACTCATGCACATTACTTGCTTTCCATCCTCCTTCTCCATCTCCCTATTCTTTGCACCGATTTGGAATTCTCAGGCTAGTGAGTAGTGGGTTGCTCATTTATTACACTACCATTTCAGCTGAAGAAGGCCTAATCTTGTTTAGAGGCTTGAAATATTTGGGCAGTTAGATTATTTGCATTCGCATATAGAATCTGCTAATTGACAAACTCTCAAGAGTTTGAAGTTTATTCCCATAATGATATTTTTTTTTATGTAAGAAGAGTACATAAAATATTGCATTGATTTTCTTCCCTAATTATTGAACTCAATCAATAGCTACTAAAGGGTGAAACAAATTAATTTAGGTTAAGAAAGAATGACAAGGAGGGAGAATAGTCTGCACGTCCATACTTGCATTGTGGTAGTAGGATTGTGTTAGTGGGTGGTTGATCATTCATCTCCAAGAGTCTTTCATGATAAAAAAATGCCTCATAAAGCAACTTACATTTTCCTATGGCAATTCCTGGATTGTAGGTTGGGCAAATCTTCCTAACAGTTATTAGATCACAAGAAGAAAAAAATCTTTGACTCCATCAAATCGAGAACCTATAGCGTGGAAAAAGACAATACAAAAAAGGTGTCACTATCAACTACTCCCACAAAAAATGATGCCATCTATTAGCCTAGTAAATAGTTAGCTATATCCGATCTTTTCAGGGGTAGTGGAAAGGTTTGGACTAAACACAAGCAAGTTTCTAATATTTGTGATTGGGTGAAAGAGGAAAAAGGGAGGAAGATAGGGTCATGTGAAAACATACTTCCACAGGTTATCCAGCAAGGGAGAAGGCAAGCTTTTGCTTCAACTAGAGTCTGTGCCAACACCTCCCTCGTAGGAGATAGCGAAGGATTCTGCCACTGACCAGAGTTTTGATCGGTAGGTGTCATTACTAAGGTTGTCCAATAATAAGAGTAGCTATGCTGAGAGCATGCTCTCAAGGACAATATTGGATGGCAATTTTTCCAGTGACATTAAGGAGAAGATGACATCATCGCTCTTCACCTCAACTAGGAAGCAAGAGGAAGATGAAAAAGAGAGTAAAGAGAATATGGTGAAGAAATCCAAAGAGAGCTACCACCAGCAACTTATGTTGGATAAGCAGCTCACTTGTTTAGCAAGTATTGGCACTAAGCCTGTGCTTACTTTGGACACTAAAATCGAAACTTGGGATGTCGAATCCATTTCTTATCATTTGTGGGTACAATCATGAAACTCTTATTTCCTTCGCTCATGAAAAAATGTTTTTAGAAATATTCATGCCCTCACATATTGCATAAAGCGGAAGATTCTAGATTGTTTGTTTGAGTTAACTATGCCTTTTCCCCCTCTTTTGGCCTCAAGGTTAACTAAGTTTGTTTAGGTATTATTTTCAAGTCAGTGGTTGTTTGTCATACTAGAAATAAATAAAGGATGGATTCTATAACATTTTGGGTATAAATCCATAGTCGTGGGTAATGTACAATGTTAGGGATGGAGGAAGACGACTCCCAACTCTTTTCGAGCTTAAAGTAGTTGAACCTAGCAAGACATCTACGGAGGAAGTTCTTGTTGATATATGTAAGGATTCTAGGCTAAAGCAACTTCAGGATAAAGCACAAGAATTGTATTGTGCTTTTGAGAACACCTTGGTGTTGGTGGAAAAGCTAGGAAAACTTACTGCTGTATATATATAGGATAAATTAACAACTCAAATTTTGTTTTACTTATTTCTTGAGGCTTGAAGTAGGATTATGTAGGTTTTAACTCTTTTTGGGTTAAAATGTATATATGAAGGGGTATTTTTTCAGTGGAGCAAGGAGATCTCCACAAGCACTGGAAGTTAGTTAGGAAGATATTGAGGAATTTTCACAAGTGTATTGTTCTTCCTATTAGTAGCCTATCTCATGGACTTTGTAGGCATAAGGCAATTCTCTTCAAGGAGGTGAAGATTATTCTTTCATAATGACTTAATTCCTTATTAATTACATCAAGATTAAATATTTACTCTATAATTTTGACCATTAGAAAGGTGCTCAAACTACTTGCTCTTATGGAATTTCTGCCGGTTTTTCTTCATTGGGCAATGATAAAATATGTTGTCAAGTTTTTCTTTGGCAAGATGCTAATAATCTTTACTCAACATTTGAACACATATAAAAACTTTTCCATATTGAAGATGTATATTAGCAATTTAGACGCTACCTACTTCTTTTTAGCTTTGTTCCTGATTGTGCAAAATCCCTTTGCCAATGTTCTTAATTGACATGGAAAAATTTATTTATAGAGTGATTTGCTCGATAAGCAATTTTGTTCCTAGTTGTTCCTGTCATTGACATTTGTTATAGGAGCTTGGACCCTACTATCATATTGGTGACATAGAAACTATGAACACATTCATGTCTATTTATGTCTCTTTCATTATTTTGGGCTCTAGACTCAGCTTTAATTTTATTAAGAAATTTATTACAAATAATTGTAATTTGTAACTCCAAACCCTCCCTTACCTTGCCCTTTATTTTTCAAGGGTGGGTCAAGGTATCTAGTATGCTGCAATGAGTTATTACAAATTATAATATTTTATAGGGGACCATGAATGGAAGACAATGCCTCCTCTTTTTTATATCTTGTTCACAAGTATGTATCTTAATAAAATTTACTCTTTCCTCTCTGTTTTGCATGTGCACACTTGATTATCATTCAACTTAATTTATGATAAGGTGCTAGAACTGAAATTTCTAAAAATAGCCTATCTTATTGCACATCAATTATTCCTTGATATTTGTTTTGCACCTACAAAGGTTGGCAAATTTCATAGGTTTGCCATGTCGTATTGTTTGAGATTATAGGTATTGTGCTGCAGACTATCGATCCTCTTGCCTTGTCAAGTCAAGCAGTTCTCTAGGTTAGTAGTGCAGTGTAGCTATCTTTATAGCTCTTACTTTTGCTTTGCCAATTAAGTTTTGATGGCAATCTAACATAGAATCTTTATGCTTTAGTGGTGTGAACTTTGTGTCAGCCATAATTACATGCCACTACTTCCATAGTTTTAATAACAAGCTTTTTTGTTTAGCTTATGTCATTTCATATTCATCCTTAACAAGTTGTTTACTAGTGTCACACCTTAAACTCAGATCAATTTTTCCATGTATTAAATTATATTTAAGTCCATTAATGCATGATTAAAGACTTGACTGTATAAATAACTTAAACCAATTTTTTTTCATTTTTGGGTACTATTCCTTTGGTTAATCTCATTTTACCCGATGAATTTTGAAAATTCATAACTAAATCAAGAAAAATCATACTGAGGTGATTCAAGTCTCTAAGAATAGATTATAAGATTATATACATGGAAAAAATATTGAATAGGGAAAATACTTGACCAATTTATACAATAAATTCATATAATTTTCACTGTAGCAATGGTCATTTTAGAAAATTCCTGATTCTGACCATAATTTTGAAAAATCACCATAAAATATACACAATCCAAATTGAGTGATCTTCGTGTCTATGAAAAGCCCTTAATGTCTAGTTTTCAACCATAGAAAGTATTTATACATTAAACTACAAAAATTCTGAACAGTACATGAAATTCTCAGCAGTGTCACAATGGCCATTTTCTTCCTACAACTTGTTAAAATACACCTTAATATTTACATACATGGCTATTTTTTATCTTCACTTAAAGCATTACATCATGTTAGATCTAGATAAACATAATTACATTCATGTAAAGTCCTAAAACCATACACATCATTTTTTCAAGATATTCCAAGCAAAACACTAATGCAAGCAAATTCATTTTAATTAAGAGCTTGCTTTTCCTTTCCCTTTTCTTCTTGAGCAATCTTACCATGACTTGGACCTATGAAGTGAAACATTTGGAAAGAGAGTGAGATTCTTTGAATCTCAATAGCTACAACCAAGTATGTGCATATTTCATCATACAATTCATAGAAATATCATTTGAAAGCAATCAACCAATTTATGCCATATATTTTTATAGAAATTTCGGCATGGTAACATTTTAAAAATTGGACATCCAAGAGTCATAAAAGCTCTCATTCAAACAGCCAACACATCAAATATAACATAAAACATTAATGTAATAGCATGGCATGTTCAAAACATTATTGAAAATAGTTTTAACAACTTTGACATAATTGGTAAAATAACTACCTTTGGGCTTTCCAAGTTCTACCAAACTTTGTACACCTTTCCCTTGATCTTCTAACACTCCTTTGGATCCTATAGCATAATAAAATAATACTATTAACCACTGATTATATAATTTCCTTTACAAAGTGCTCACTTGAACTAAAATTTGTACTTTGTTATCCATAAAGCATTCCTTATACAACATATTTGTTCTAACTTATTTTGAACCCAAAGAATCCATTTTTAGGGTCAAAATCATGAAATTCCCTTCTTAATTCAAACCCTAAATAGACAGAAAATTTCATAAAAATGTAGAAAAATAACTACTCCATGAATCTTGAAACAACTTGTACATTCATGCATTTTAAGACATTTCCAAGCTTTTCTATGGTTTTATTTTACCATAGCTTAACTTTCTATCTCTAGAGTTTGCCATGGTTGAACCTTGAAGTGAGAGAGAAGACAACAATACTCCATAAAACTACCAAAAACCTCAAGAAAACATAAGCTAGGAACCTTGAAAACTTACCCTTGAAATTTTACTTTGATTCTTGACTTGTGGCTCTTGTTTTCCCTCTTGGGATTTTATTTTTTTGCTCTTTCTCTCTCCTTTACTTCTGGTTCTAGATGTGAAATGGCTGAGGAAGATGAAACTTTATGACTTAATAGAATATTTAAGGAATAAAGTAATTTAATTAACTTTATCTTTAACTTTATTACTTTTTCTTCTTCAAAAGCTTTTGGAAAATTTCACTTGTGTCCCATCTGCATTCCAAACATGATTCACTCCCCTTTTTGGTCAAAAACTGCTCCAATAATTTATATGGACCAAAATACCCTTTACCGATTAAATTTATTCATATCAATTAAGTATTTTTACCAAAATTGTCATTAAATTGGTAAAGAATTATCCAATAATTACTTTTAGTCCAAAACCATTATTTTGACCCAAAATATATTATATCAAGGCTCACTAATTTTTCTTGAATTAATACTACCTCTTTTTGTAGTCTAAACTGATTTTTATCGGGTAATATATTAATATTAAATCTTAATTATCCAATAAATATTATTTTGACCTTAATGAATTCTATACTATATTTCATTAGGTCTAACTCATTAAGAGCTTCATTTTGATTATAATTTTTCATATTTACAAAAATGCTCTTAACTTGGGACTAATTTATAATTCTTAAAACTTTTGGATCATTAAGTATAATTTTTTCCAAAATTCATAAACTTTTCTTAATCTCCCCACGTCCAATGCCTTCCTTTTTCTTTTCTTTTCTCTTTTTCTTATTTTATTTTATTTTCTTTTTCTTTTTTCTTTTCTTTCTAAGGGTGAAATCATCATTTTCTTATTTTTTCCTTCCAACCGAGATAATTGATTTCTTTGTCCTATTTCATGTCAAATAGTATATACCCATTTTAACAAATTTCTTATAAATTTTAAAATATTGAGCCTTGAACATCCAGAAAAATTTTTGGATATTACATTTCTATTCTCCTTAAAATAAATTTTGTCCTCGAAATTTAAAACATATCTTAAGTAAATAACTCTGGATATCTTTATCTCATATCTCCTTCTATCTCTCAGGTTGCTTCTTCTGGGATTAAGCCCTTCCAGACCACCTTCACTGGAGGAATGACTTTATTTCTCAGCTGCTTGATTCAATAATCAATAATCTTTTCAGGCATAACATTAAAGCAAAAATTATCTTGTAAATTAATGCATTCATATTCTATAATGTGTGAAGGATTGGGCTGATATTTCTTTAGCTGAGAGACATGGAAAACATCATGTATTTGGTTCAAATTTGGTGGTAAGGCTAATTTATAGGCTACAAGTCCAGTTTTTTAGAGAATTTCGAAAGGTCCTACATACTTACTACTAAACTTTTTGGTCTTAAGTGACCGACCAACTCCAGTGGTAGGAGATACTTTGAGGAAAACATGATCTCCTATTTCAAATTCTAACAGCTTCCTCTTTTTATCTGCATAACTCTTTTGCCTGCTTTGAGCCATTAGTAATTTCTTTCTTATCATTTCAATTTGTCTAGAGATTTGGTCAACAATTTCTGGACCAATCAGTTGTCTCTCACCTAACTCCATCCAACATAATGGGGACTTGCACTTCCTACCATACAGCGCTTCATACGGGGCCATCTAAATACTAGAATGATAACTGTTATTATATGCAAATTCTGCTAGTGGTAAGTATATATCCCAGTTTCCCTTTATCTCAAGCACACAAGCCCTCAGTATATCCTCTAATGTCTAATTGTTCTCTCAGTTTGTCCATCTGTTTGTGGATGATATGTTGTACTAAATCTTAATTTAGTTCCTAGGCCTTGTTGCAATAACTTCCAAAAATTAGATGTAAACCTTAGATCACGATCTGAAATAATATTTTTTGGTACTCCATGAAGTCTTACTATCTCCTTAACATATAATTGTGTCAGTTTGTCGAGTGTATGTGTTGATCTCATGGCTAAGAAATGGGCTAACTTTGTGAGCCTATCAACTATAACCCAGATAGCATCATGTCCTGATGATGTCCTAGATAATCCCATAATAAAGTCCATTGATAAACTATCTCACTTCCATTAAGGGATATCTAAAGTCTGTAACATTCCTACTAGCTTTTGATGTTCTATTTTAACTCTTTGGCATACCAAACACTTAGACACATATTAGCTAATATCACTTTTCATCCTAGGCCACCAAAACAATTTTCTTAAATCATGATACATTTTTGCAATACCTGGGTGAATAGCATATTTACTTTGATGTGCCTCTGCCAGTATCTTTTTCTTCAGTTCTGCTACTGGAGGAACATATACTCTCTTTTGAAACTTGATCAGACCATCATTTGTCTCATTGAATTCCTACATTTCTCCCTGACTCATCTTTTCTTTAACTACCTTTACAAACTCATCATTCTGCTGGGTTTTTATTAAATCTTGTAAAAATTCATTACCAATTTTGGTCTCATGTAATTGGAGAAACAAGTACATATCTCTAAAATCTTCCAACATTTTCATTTCATGGATCATCATGTAGGCTACGTGAACAGTCTTTCTACTTAGTGCATCAGCCACAACATTAGCTTTCCCTGGATGGTACTTTATAGAATGATCATAATCTTTTAACATTTCCATCCAGTGCCTCTGCCTTGCATTCGATTCTTTCTGATGTTCTAAATATTTGAGGCTTTTGTAGTCATAAAACACTTTTACGATGCCACCGTAGAGATAATGCCTTCATATCTTTAAAGCATGAACAATAGCCGAAAGTTCTAAATCATGTGTAGGATAGTTTTCTTCATGAGTTTTTAACTATCGAGAAGCGTATGCTACTACTCTACCATTCTGTATTAAAACACAACATAATCCGTGCTTACTTACATCTTTGTAAAGCACAAAAGGTTCTTTAGGATTAGGTATAGTTAATACAGGTGGGGTAGTTAACTTGTGTTTCAGTTCATTAAAACTATTTTCGCAATTCTTATCTCACACAAAAGGTGTATTCTTTCTAGTAAGTTTTATAAGTGACAATGCAATTCAAGAAAAGTTCTGTATAAATCGTCTGTTATAACCTGCTAAACCAAGGAAACTTCTTATCTCAGTGACGGTCTTGGGTTACTCCCACTTTAGGACAATATCAACTTTACTTGGGTCTACTGCGACCTTGTCCTTGGAAACAATATGCCCTAAGAATCGTACTTCTGTAAGCCAAAACTCACACTTGCTCAGTTTAGCGTACAATTTCTTTTCTTTTAAAATAGACAAGACTATTCTCAAATGCATCTCATGATCCTTTAAAGATTTGGAGTACACTAAAATATCATCAATGAAAACTACCACAAACTGATATAAGTAGGGCCGAAAAATCTTGTTCATGTAGCCCATGAATATTGCTGGGGCATTTGTTAGACCAAATGGCATCACTAAAAATTCATAATGCCCATTACGAGTTCAAAAAGCAGTTTTGGGAACATCATCTGCCTTAATCCGTAATTGATGATATCCAGATCTTAAATCGATTTTTGAAAAGATAGTGGCTCCTGCCAACTGATCTAGCAAATCATCAATTCTAGGTAAAAGATATTTGTTTTTAATAGTAACTTTGTTTAGTTCCCTATAGTCAATACATAGTCGGAGGCTCCCATCTTTCTTTTTTACAAATAACACTGAGCACCTCAAGGAGAAACGCTTGGCTTGATGAAATCTTTTTCCAATAGCTTCTCTATCTATTTCTTTAATTCTACTAATTTAGGTGGTGCCATTCTGTATGGTGCCTTTAATATTAGACTTGTACCTAGCACAGGGTCTATAGAAAACTCTACCTCTCTTTCAAGTGGTAAGTCTTTAAAGTTCTTAGGAAACACTTCAGGAAAATCTTTTACTACTGGTATTTCTTCAATCCCCTCATCAACCTCAACATTCACTCAAAAGAAAACCAAATAGGCTTAACATCCTTTCCCCAAGCATCTCTCAGCTTGAGTGGTTAATATAAAATTTAGCTTAGTCTCAGTATTTGGGACTCTTTCTGGAGTAGGTAAGATCAAAACTTTATTTTTACAATCAAGGAGAATGTTATTGGTGGAAAGCCAGTTCATACCTATTATGACATCTATATCTAGGAATGGCATGCATATAAGATCTAGTGTGGTGCAACAATGCTTATATTGTACAATATAATTTAAATAGACATGGGATGTAATAGCATGGTTACCAGTGGGTGTAGACACATAAAGATCATAAGGTAACTCAGTAATATGCAAACCCAATCCTTTAGCACACTTATAGGAAATAAATGAATGACTAGCACCTGAATCAAATAAGGTATTTACAAGATAATCATTAACTTTAATCATATCTTTTATGAGATCAGGTGATTATCGGGCCTCGTGCTACGTAAGAGCAAAGACCCTTCCCTGTGCTTGGGGTCTAGTGCAAGCTACATCTACTCTACAATCTCTAGCATAGTACCCAACCTTACCACATCGATAACATACATTCTGTCCAGCTAGGCATGGTCTACCGCCATGAGCTTTACCACACTAATCATATACTGGAGCTTCCCTGGCTTCCCTTTGTATATCTCTCTCCATTGTTCGTCCTCCTCCTCTTCTACCACCTTTTTTACCCCTTCTATTGAAATTGTTCCAGGACTTCTTTCTCTTTTTACTTGATTCACCTTCTTCAAATGTAATCCTTCTTATACTAGCTGGGGCAGTGGATATAAAACCTTTATGATTCAAATTTCCTTCAGTGATCCTACTGACCTCAACCAATGCATTAAACGCTCGAATTCTCATAGGAGCAACTCTTTCTCTTATGGCTAATTTCAAGCCTCTTTCCATCTTTTTGGTCTTCCACCGTTCATCATCATGTTGCTGCAAGTATGTGGAATATCTAGACAATTGAATAAAAGTAGCCACATATTCATCTACTGATTGATTCTCAGCTTGTTTGAGCGTAATAAATTCGGCTTCTTTTTCATCTCTAACTGACCTTAGGAAATACTTATTGTAGAAATATTCAAGAAATATCTCCCATGTTAGTGTTATATTTCGAGCCTGTAGAATCAATTCAGTGGTGCGCCACCATCTATCCGCTTCTTTCTCCAGCATGTACGTGGCTAATAATGCTTTCATCTCAGTAGCACAACTAATCAGCCTAAATATTTTCTCTAAGCTCAGTACTCAGTCCTTCGCAGCTTGTACATCAAATTTCCCTTCAAATGATGGAGGACAGTGCTTTTTGAACTGGGCTATTATATTTTGCTGGTGAGCATGTAACGTCCAGCCGCTTCTTTGGGATTGACGACTGTCCCCACAAACCAACACAAGCCCTTTCGGTGTGCTTTGTCATCACTCACACACCTCCTTCCCAGGAGGTCACCCATCCCATAGTTGCTCTAGGTCAAGCACGCTTAACTGAGGAGTTCTTAAGGGATAGGCTACCGAAAAAGTAGGTGCACCTTGTTGGTATAGGTAGTACCTATCAATTCCTTTAAGCTATCCTTTAACCATATAGTCTCATACCTATATAGTCTCTAGATCCCTCTCATTCCGGTATGTATTCGATTCATTCATATGCCCCTCCCGTTTAGAAGCCTGCCAGGAGCCGCTCCTTGTCAGTGCCTCATTACTTTATCTGACCCCTACTTTTCTTGCACCGGCGATCACTTCCCGCCCTCGTCAGCGCCCGGATGTCACATGCCCACCAGCTTCCGCTAGGTTCGTCCCCAAACCATACCGTACTGAGAGAGGCTGAGCTCTGATACCAACTGTAACGTCCGGTCGCTTCTTTTGGATTGAAGATTGTCCCCACAAACCAACACAAGCCTTTTTGGTGTCATTTGTCCTCACTCATACACCTCCTTCCCAGGAGGTCACCCATCCCATAGTTACTCCAGGTCAGGCACGCTTAACTGAGGAGTTCTTAAGGGATAGGCTACCGAAAAAATAAGTACACCTTGTTGGTATAGGTAATACCTATCAATTCCTTTAAATCCTTTAACCGTATAGTTCCATACCTATACAGTCTCTGGATCCCTCTCGTTCCGGTATGTATTCGATTCATTCATATGCGTCTCCCGCTTAGAAGCCTACCAGGAGCCGCGCATTGTCGGTGCCTCATTACTTTATCTGACCCCTACTTTTCTTGCACCGACGATCACTCCCCGCCCTCGTCAGCACCTGGATGTCATAGAGCAAAATCAACTGTTACACCTGCTATTGGATTAACTGGCATTGCTTGTGGCTCAGGTTGTGGCTATGGCACTAGAGGCAGTTCCTGTACTCTTGCCTCCTGTGGTTGTCTCTTATTTGCTATTGTCCTCTGTAAGTCCTCAATTACTCACGGCTGTTGATCCAAACAATCCATTATAACCTGTAGGGGATCAACCTGTTGCACACTCTCTTGTTGAGGAGTGATCTCTCGACTTTGTCTTATAGTGCGAGCCATTCTTATCTATAAAATAATTGAAATTATGAACATATAGCAATATTACTCGGATAACATACTTATATAAACATAGCATTTTATTCACATATGAAAACTTTGTACATGCTGTATTTAGGGTCATTCATACATCAGTCCTATTCTTTTAACTATGCTATCTATTCTGTCATATGCATCATGCTATCTATGATTGCCTTTACTTTAAATCCAAAATTGCAACCAATTAAAGTTCTATACATATATACAGGTCTATAGTTAGATACTTTACATCAAGTCAATAAAGAACTAGAATTATCATGAACATAAGCTAACACTGAATCCTCTTGCGGGTCCTCTTCTGGATTCTCCTCAGACTCATATCTCGAATCCTCAGCTAGTACTTGTTCCTGCACTGGTTGCTAAACCTGATCCACAGAATGTGATTGTGATCTTGTCGGGTCTGTCTCAGTCCTCTTCGTGTCAGCTAACTCTATTCTTAGTCTCTCATGATGAATCAACTCTCTGACACAGGCATGTAGATTTTCAGGGCAATATTGTGTAAGTTCTTCTTTCACTAACAACCAATATTCCTCACCCTTCAGTAATATAGTAAGTATTGCGTCTATCCATGCAGTATCAAGAAACTGTTGACCTTATGTCTCCATATGATCATATGAATCCCTTATTAAATCCAAGAAAGTCAGAATAGGGGATTCCCAGAAAACTTGATGGCTTTCAAGATATATCTTAGTAACTATGTCTACCACCTCGAGTAATTCACTGCCTAAGTTGATAGGTATATGAGAGGATTATGACATACCATAACATTCTGAGACTGGCCTTTTTCCTTTGCCTTCATCTTTATTGTTCTCACTTTTTTTTTCCAAAGGCAAAATCATTATTTTCTCCTTTTTTTCTTCCAACCGAGATAATTGACTTCTTTACCCTATTTAATGTCAAACGGTGTATATTCATTTTTACAAATTCCTTATAAATTTTAAAATATTGAGTCTTGAACATCCAGAAAAATTTTAGAATATTACATTTTTAAAATTCATAAACTTTTCTTAATCTCCCCCTACATCCACCTCCTTCTTTTTCCTTTTTTTCTCTCTTTTTTTCTTTTCTTTTCTTTTTCTTTTTTCCTTTCTTTCTTTTTTTTTAGGGCCAAAATCGTCATTTTCTCTCTTTTTTCTTCCAACCGAAATAATTGACTTCTTTGTCCTATTTCATGTCAAACGATGTATGCCCGTTTTTGTAAATTCCTTATAAATTTTAAAATATTAAGCTTTGAACATCCAGAAAATTTTTAGAATATTACAATTAGGAAACTTAAATGATAATACTTGATATCATTACATAATATTTTTTATATTGCTCCTAACATAGTTTTTAATAGGGAATATATAGTTGATCTAGTTAAGGAACCGGGAAATGTCCATGGACCAGATTCCTCTATCAATGGAGCAGATGTCATCTCCATGCTTTTACCATTCAAATTTCTCATTTAAGGGAATACCAATCACCATATATGGAAGGTGTAGCATGTTCTCAATCTTTAAATTCCAATCATAATTTTGTTGTTCATGATAATTGTTTATATTTAGGTGATTTGATTTTCCAATCACCTTGAAGTGTTTTTATTTTAATTTTGAAGGAAGATTCCACATGGTTCAATTTATATTTAGGGTGCTTGGCACTTAAACTTATTTGTCACACTGGACCTAAATAGTTTGAATGGGTAGGTCCTTGCATATTTTACTTCCACAAAATATATATCATTTACTAGTGAAAGTGACACATGCGCAAATCGTATGCCTTAAGCTATTTTGTGTCCTCGAATTTGATTTGAATCTTTTTTTCATTTACTATGGACGTTTAGATTTTTTGACATAGGTAAGGTTTTCACTTTAACTTAGCAAGTAAGTAATTCACATCATAATGTTCATAATAAATGCATTTTGAAGATGCTTTATGCTTTTTGCTATCTCGTAAGCTTGTTAAGTATGGTTGACTTCTGAAATTACAAATTTTAACCAAAAAACACTGCAATCTCTTTTTTTTTTTTATTTCAATTCACATTGAGGATTTTTAGCTTAAAGTTGGTCTTATCTATCATACGATCTCCAGCAAGTTGTGGACAAAATGATCAACAAGTTAGTGAAATTGATTTGCTAAAAAATCCCACGGGCTCCATTTATGCATCAATCAATCAAAGTTTTAAAGGAACAAAACCTCTTTTGATTCCTTTTAGCTTAAAAGGGAATGCCGAGGAATGTGTAGTTCAAGGTTCAATTTTGCCTTCAATCTAGGAAGGTGTTCCTGAAGCTCTGAATCCACCAGTTGAGGAATCAATACCTAAATATCCTAGGCTTGGTGAAGATTGAGTATTGGTACAAGAAAATTTCAACAACGAGATCATATGTTTTATAATTAAAAGTACTTTGAAAAAATCCATACTAAGCTTTTCAAACCAGTCAGAACCAAATAAGGTAGACAACAAACTTGAAAACCAAGGCTATTTTCCTTTCAAGGATATTCCGAGATACTTGAATTTTAAATTATCACTTGTAATGGACTGACTTGAGATATCGTGGGATGATTTACAAATTAGAGAGCGTGTTGGTGCTGGTAACTTTTCTACTTCCTCTTTTTACTATATCCACCTAACAAACATGTTTGGACTTATTTGCCCGTAGTTAAATATGAGATGTTACTACTCCTTGCTCTCTGCAAGCTCATTTAGGCTAGTGCACCATGGAGAATGGCATGGATTAGTAAGTATTACATGAACTACTTTCAAACATTTTCACTCAATGATATAATTTGAATATGATGGATTCACTAAATTAAATGTACATTTGGGTACTTCATGTTGCTGATTGAGGAGTAATTGATCGTGAACTAAACAATTTTAATTAGTCCCCTAAGTATATACCAGTGTGAGCTGGAAACAAGATGTGCTTCAACCTATAAGCTATCCATTCAATTTCTTTACTCTCTTTTCATTTTTTCTTCTCTACTAGTTCTATATTTTTTCATCACTCCATAAAATCCTTTATAGTCTGTAATTTCTTTATTTGTTTCATGACAATTAGGTGCAAGATGTGCTTCAACCTATAAGCTATCCATTCAATTTCTTTACTCTCTTTTCATTTTTTCTTCTCTACTAGTTCTATATTTTTTCAACACTCCATAAAATCCTTTATAGTCTGTAATTTCTTTATTTGTTTCGTGACAATTAGGTTCTTGACATATATAGGCACCAAGATGAATTTATAATTTTTACCCTTCAAAGTATCTCATGTGGGATACTTGAATATATTAATTTTTCATAATATATTATTATTTTCTATAAAATTTTGCCCATGGTCAGGATGTTGCAGTCAAAGTTTTATCAATTTAGGATTTTTGTGATGATCAGTTGAAAAAGTTTCGTAGAGAGCTATGCATTCATAAACCAGATTAGATGTATGTCTTTAGTACTCACATATTGCTTTGGGTTTGTTTAGTAGTTTATCATTAACATTTTCATGTGGGAAGGGATATTTTTATTTCTAGATATCCCCTTAAAAACAACAACCATATACATGTGCTATGGTAAACTTGGAAATTGACCATTCCCTTTTCTCCCACAATTCCTATTCATGTACCTTCAAATTCAAACTCAAAATCCCATATATATATATATATAAGATTTGATTTCATTTTCAAACGCTAAACATGCCAGCAATTTCAAACACCATTCTTTCCCAAATTTTTGTTCATAACTTTAAAGCTAAACAAACATGATTTTCATTTAGACAAATACTATTTCAATTTTGTTCATGTTTTTTATTTTGAACCTTAAATATTCCATTTAAATTCAAATTTATGCATATTTCTTTCCCAAATTTACAATAACTATCTAATGAAAGGTTGGATGGAAAGGTCTTCTTTCAAAGTTGTTAGTACAAGGGTCTATTATCTAGGTTTCAAAGTACATGGTAGCTATTCACAAATAGGCATACTAGAAAAAACCGTTTTTTACTTTTGTGTTTATTTAGTGTTTTTCTAGAAAAGGTCTTTAAATGTAAGATGCAACATCATTAATCTCCAACAAATTACAACAGATAGTCTCTACATCACACCAATGAAAAATGACACAACATAACTTAAACTTTCATAATATAACACTAACTTAGTGTAATAATAACAAGGCTCAAGTCTACCAGGTAGAAATTGTGGATTTCTGAAAAAATAGATTTTTCAGTTAACCATTTCTCTAAGATACTAAACCCTGCTTGCAATAGATTTGCATAGCTGGTGTTGACAAACTGAAAAATGGTTGACCACTTCCATTTTATAACTTTATATACTTAAACTACTGGTCAACCATTTCTACAAGTTCATTCACAAAGGTCCATGTGTCTTGTTCACATGAAATGCTGACCCAACTTATTTTGAAAATTAGTCAACCACTCACAAATTTGAACTGAAAAAGTGAAATTTTATGGTTCACCATTTTTTTTAGCTACCAAACTCAGTAATGTGGAACTCCCCAAGTCATGGTAGAAAATTTTCAAGGGAAAGTAGAAAATTTATAAGTCATGGTAGAATTTTTCTCACTCTAATAGAATTTCCAAGGCGAAGTAGAATGGTCGATGGATGAACCACTAAAAATGGTCAACTGACAATTTTAATAAATATAGTTATAAAATGGAAATGGTCAACCATTTTTCAAAATGACTTGGGTTAACATGGGACGTGCCCAAGACGTGTGCATCTTGGTGGATGAATCACTAAAAATGGTCGACTGGCTATTTTAATAAATATAGATGTAAAGTAGAAGTGGTCAATTGTTTTTTTTTTTAAATGACCTGTGTCAGCATTAGACATGTGCACCTTGGTGGACGAACCCCTAAAAATAGTTTATCGACAGTTTTAGTAAATATAATTATAAAGTGGAAGTGGTCAACCATTTTTTGGAAATGACTTGGGTTAGGATTGGACATTTTTTTGGGCCTGGTTAAGTGACATGGTTTTCGGTTAACTATTTTCTTATAGTTGGAAATTCGCAATCGACTACAAATTATAATTGGCCTTGAATTTTAGGACCATACCAAAATTCAATTGCACCTTGCATATTAGTTACTTTTAATTGGATATTTTCTGCTCGAACATAGAAATTACTATGGGTTATTTAACATGAGGAAATGACATCTCACGTGTGAGAAAAATTCTAATTTGCCTTCGAAATTCTACTAGCTAGAGATACAAAAATTCTACCATAACTTGTAAATTTTCTACTTTCCATTTGAAAATTTCTACCATAGCTTGGAAATTGCATATGATAATCTAACTTGAGGGAGTGCCAACTCTCTTGGAGACAATTTGAGTTGAGCATAAAAAATTTGAAGTTCAACTTGCACATTTTCTAAAATTGTTCGAAAAAATTCTAGTTCACCTTGGAAATTCTATAAGAGTGAGAAAAATTTTACCATGACTTGCACATTTTCTACTTTTCCTTGAAAATTTTCTAACATGCCTTGAAGTTTCTATTCCAGTTCAAAAAAATAGAGTTGTTGATCATCAATAAATTTTTATTATTTTTATTCTCCTTAGTTAAACATTTTTAATATTAAATTTTAGCTAATTTTGTATGATTTAGATAATATTTAGGTAATTAGCCTTAATTTGCAATGAATGAGAATTTTGAGATAATTTTTGGAAATTAAACTTTAATTTTGATTATTTTTAATTTCCAAATTATTCCAAGAATTTAGTGCTTCCATTTTATTTCATTTAATAATTTTCAATGTGATTATAGGGTCATTTGTGTTTTAATTGCGATGAGGGAAATAATTTAGTATTGACTCATTTAAGGGCAAAATTGTTAAAGAATTTTGAAAATTTCTTTTTAGTATTTTATTTTATTGATTTTTATCTTTATGACTCATAATTTTCCTCTAAATTAAATTTAAACTTTGCCCCATAATTAATTTTATTTTCTTGGATAAAAATTTAATCTGATAGATGTTACATTTTATTTGATTGGGAATATAATATATTTGATGTAATATTTTCTTGTAGGTCAGGATCTATGGAAGTTGAAATTTTGAAAGGGTATTTTGGTCAATAAAATGAAGGGATTTTATGAAAATTTTATTTTCCAACTTTCCTATTTTTTTCTCATTTTTACTTATCCATTTGTATCTAACTTTATTTTAAACTAGCAATACACCCATGCGACACATGGATTGTTTTACTACAAAATAAATTAAATGCTAGGTGAATGTTGAAAAAGACATGCATATTACTCTATTTTAAATATAATTTATTTTTAATTATCTTATGCATATTAATAAAATAAATTAAAAGTTAGATAGATAATTAAATTTATAAAAAAAATTTCTATTACTTTCCCCCATTATTCTTATACTAACTATCTCTCCAATACATTTTATCTCTATCCTATGTATTATTTGTAGACCAAGAGCATAAATAAACAAAATAATTAATGCAATAAATATTCTTAAATTCCCATGTATTTTAGATCAGAACATCACTCTAAAAAGTTATTATCTATCTTTTATATTAGAGGAGTACTATGATTATTCAATATATTGTATATAATTATATGAACAAATAAAGTAATAAAAAAGACATAATTAAACTAAATTATTAAAAATCTCTATATACACAACATTAATAATAGTTTTTGTTGACTTCCCATCCACTTCAAGAATTAAGGTATTTAGACGTTTTTTTGCTACATACATGGGATGTAGCAATATATAATTGACCCAACATTGCATAGACTTTGACCTAACTTTTAGTCTCTAATACAAGTCACTTGTAATTGTTTAACATATTTTAAGAAAATTACCCTAAATTTAATTTATCTTTATAATATTACTCTAAATTTAATTCATTAATCACTTCGTTCTTTATTATAAGAACCCTTCTAAAAGCTTTATATGTTTTTATTAAAAGACTTTGAACATTTCACAAGTTACATTGATTTTCTTTATTTTCTAAATGCCTTTGCATCAATACTCTCACATTTAATGTATTAGAAAGCCAAATGTGTCACACCAAACATGTAAAAATATGAGTTCCATGCCCACTTCCAGGTCTGTGGCTTTGCTTTCATCAAACCAAATTAAATAAGGGTAAATTGAAAAAATGTTTGGAATTTTTTGCACATTCATTAAACCTTAATTAATTTTAACTAATTTCCTTGGTCTTTACAATTAAAGCCGTCAAAATGGGTCAAGCTCGATAAAATGACCTGAAAAACCCAAAAAAAATGAGCGGGTTAAGACCTCAATTTTGAGAGTAAATACATAATACCGGCCTTTTGAACCCAGCCCATGGCTGGCTAGCCTAAAAAGCCTATTTCTTTTTTCTTCTTCTTTGTTTTATTGTTTAAAATATTAAAAAATATATATTATTTTATTAATTAGTAATATATAAATTGTAAAATTTAAATATTATGTTAGTTTTTTATGAATTATAATGATAATTAGTTGTATTAATTCAAATAATTATATGAAAAAAATTTAAAAAAACCTGCAGGCCGGCCTGTAAGCCCAATCCCACGAGTTTGAGCTTGAAAATTCAAGTTCGTTTGTCAAATTGGGCTTTTCAGCTCGACCCGATGTGGGCCAACCCGATTTGACAACTCTATTTACAATTTAGTTAAAATATTATTGGATCCAAGGGAGTAAATTTTAGCACACGTCTTATTTGTTATCTCTCTATCCCTCCCTCCATTTGATAAAGTGCATTAAAAAATAAGAATAAATTTGATACAAAAATTTTATATTACTAATATTTTGAAAAGTAACTTATCATAAAATCCTTTTAGAAAGGATTCGGAAGAAGTATTATCATTTCACAACAAAAACATGTGAGTCTTTCTTAACCGGATCATCAACATGATTTTGCATAAACTGTATTAGAAATCAATATTCAAATGTGAATATGTTGTTTATGTATAGTATTCAATATAATAAAACACAATCAATTGTTGCCACTAAAAATTATAATAAGAATTCCAGTTTAACGATTCTTTTTAGTTGAATATGGAAGGGCAAAGAAATTAAATCAGAAATTGTTTAGTACAATTAAATAGAAAGTCAATCATATACTTTATTGATAAGTAATTATTTATATATGACAAATAGTAATATAATAATTAATATAAACATACAGGTAAATATTTGATGCATTTTGGCAGTCCATTGCAATGTTGGTCCCCAAAAAAAAATGTAGTGTTTTGTATTGACCAATTAATATAGAGTTAATGCCAATTTCAAATTAAAAGTGATAAAAACTAATTTCAATACATTTAAATTATAAATTAAAACAAATTGAATTACTAATCAATGGTGTGAATTATATCAACTTTTAATGGTTCTATAAAATTATTCAAAAATGATTTATTACTCACATAAAAATTTAAATTTAAAATTCAGCAAATGGGAACTAAATCAGTACAAGTTTCAAATTATGAAGCTTGTACAACTACAAATTGTTTAATTTTTACATTAATTACTATTTATTACATAGTTTCCCCTTTATTCAAATTAATCACATCATTGTTGGCAAAGAAAAAAAATTAATCTCATCATCAATTCGAAAATAAGGCTTTAGAAAAAATTATCAAACAATTTTTATTTAAATTTTGACCATGTTGTTTATGCAGTCATTATAATTAAAATGCTATTTTATTTTTTATGATTTAATTTGAAAATTTTGCTATTGATTTATTTAAATTTATTATCTTTAATTTGATATGATAAATTATATGTGGAAAGTTCATATGCATATACAATGTTTAACTTTAATTTAAAGTTGGAAAAAAACTTTAATTTAAAGTTAATTGTTAAAATTTCACTAATATTTCAATTTCCAAAGCAATTAGACAAATTTTTATTTAGAAAAACTGAAGTTTGGTAGATGTAATTTAGTCAAGCATTAATAGCTTAGAGGAAATAAAATATATTAAAAATCATAAAAAGATTCAATGTTTGAATGTTATTGATCATGTGCAGTCCTGTTAAAAAGAAAGGAAAACAATTTATAGTATATATTTCAAGTAAAATAAAATACAATATTCCCATTACAATATATAACTCATTCATGATTCAGATTCGTGTTATACTATTACTATGGAAGCAATACATTGAATCATAAACAACACTACCGAAGATTAATTAATAAAAAGATATAAATTTGTTCCAACTACAAGTGCTAATGAAAGTTAAATAGTATTATATGTCAATCACTTCTCGACCTTTATCCATTTGCTAGGGTCAGTGACATCCTAACTTGATTGATATCCATCTCATATACGTTTAGGAAATGCCTCGAGTGAATAGCATTAGCAGAATTTATTGCATCAAAATTCCCCAAAGCACCAATCAATCATATCCTCCAATTCTACCCATAATATGAATGACATCAAGACACTACGAATGGTGACAATACAAAAATTGATCAACCTTTACAAAAAAAATGATGATCATTATGAAATATCAACTACCTCCTTGATTAGTGGATAGAAGAACAAAATTGCTAAAGATAATAATGTAATCAATTGCAGTGAAAATAAGTTGACAAATAGATGAAAATACACAGATTGATTGAATAAATGGCTAAACCATATTGATGGAAAAACATAAAAAATTTTCTCAACGGATCAATTGAATGGCTAACATCAGATATGAGCATTGCACAAGGTTCTACCAACGGTATTTATAGAGTGAAATAGATAATGTAACGTTTAATTTAATTACTTAACTAAATTGAATTAATTGAGGAGTGATTGCAAATAAATATAATAATTTCAAATTGTTACAAAAATAGTAAAATTGGATGTAATTTAAATTTATGATAATAAATTTTGGGATCCAAAATCGAATATTGACGCAAGCATCTATTTTGCAGATAAACAGTTATGATTTGCATTATCTACAAATCCTTATGAATATAATAATGTGAAATCATTCATAATTGAATGGTTACGTTTTACACTAATTGTTCTATTATATAATAATGAGCTTTCCAAATATATCAACTGAAGTATTAAATAGCATCATAAAGGTCAATCAAAATATGTCAATTTTCATGGAAATTAATTTACCCATAATTAGATAATAGTCAAATTTGAATTATTAATACATAAATTTCTTAAAAACCATAAATACTACATGATACACTTTACCTTCCACCTAATAAGAACTCCTTGCTGATGTGGCATTCCAAAATTTCTAGCTGACTTAATTGGCGCTCCATATTTCCTCCAATTTCACTTAACGTTATATATAATATATAATAGATTGTCACACCTCACTTTTCTTACCCCATTTTCATTTATCTAAACATGCCCCTTATTTTTTTTTTCTTTCTTATCTTACGCAACCCTTCCTTCTTTAGGCATTTTTTCGGAGCCAGCCGCCACTCACTCCCTTCTTCCTCTTCTCTTTTATTTTCTCTCACTTTCCTCCATTTTCATCCTTCAAGCTCTTACCTTCCTCCATTCTAGCTCATTTTCTTCCATTCCCATGCTATTTTCTACCAACCCACCACCATTATTCCACATTTCTACGTCTCATTTCACCAACCACTCATCTTTTTCCTAGTTTTCTTGTTTTAGCCAAAGACAAGCTTCCAAGGAGGATAAAGGTAGTGTGTGAAACAAGCTTGCTGCCACTAATTCTATCATCTTCAAGTGCTTAGTTCGTCACACTTCCATTAGGTTCCCGTAGCTGAATATTCTCTTCCTGCTTGTGAGTTAATTTTCATTCAAATGCAAGGCTAGGGTGTTTGGGGGTTCATTTGTGGAGCAGGGCATAAAACTTAGATCTGGAGCTTAAATGAACTTCAAGAAAAAATGAGGATGTTTTCTTTCTACTCTCATCTTGTTGATTTTAGAATTTTTATTAATTTTAGCCCTAGGTTTTAGAGTTGAAATTGATGAAATTTTGTATTGACATTGATGTTTGGAGACTGGATTGGATTGTATATATTATTTTGGATGATTTATGTTAATTTGAGTTTAGTTTATTATTATGTTCAAATCTGAAAATTTGAGTATTTTGCCCAATATTGGTGTTATTTTGATTAACTCATTGGTTTATAAAGTAATCTAGTTAATACTAAGTCTAATTATACTTAATTAGGGAGTTAATTGTCTAATTTGATATAATTAGATAATGTTACTCAATTTTTCCAAATTTATTTACAAGTCAAATTAGCATTAAAATTAAGTTAATTAATTGGATAATATGAGTTTAAAGTGGTTAATTGATGACTAGATGTTTCTAAACTTAATTAGTTACTTCAACTAAGTTTATAGTTATTAAGTGTCTTGACTATTTAATTAACTTAATTAATAATATCTCCAATATTAATTTAATTAAACTTAAGTTAGGATAGACTCAAGTAATATGTCAAGCCCATAAATGACCCATTTTTCCATAATTAATTTCTAGTTTTCTTTTTAAACCTTAATTAGTGTTTAGTTTGTCTTTATTAATAGTTTATTTTAATTTTCTTTAATTTAAATTTAATTTCAATCTTTATTTTTGTTTTAATTTTAATTGTTTGCAAAGCAAAACCCCTTCTCCAAAATCATAGTTGTAATTGATATTTGTATATAGAAGTAGTTTGCATTGCATCTCATTTGATAAAAAACAAAAAAATATATATAGTTGTATTTGCATTAGTTTTTTTTTAGCATTTTATTTAGTTAATTAATATTAGTTTAGCTTCCTTTGTATTTAGGATTTAATTAAGTCATAGCATCTAGTTAACTTGCATTAGTTAGTGATTGTATAGCATCTATCTTGTAGTCATATAGTTTTCTTTCATCTTTAAGCATACATTTCAATAAAAAATAATAATAAATAGAATAAAATATTAGATTAAAATATTTATTATTTTATACTTTGTTTGCATTTTAACTTAGGTTCATTGCATCTAATCCATCAATCACTCAAGTTCTAGCATCATCACTCCCTTCGGTGAGAAACGACTTATGTAGATACTACTACATTGCATTAATTATTATTACCTAGTTTAATTGGAGTGGTACGACACGCTTGCCAGCCACCTTGTAAATTTTCTACCAAATCTTGGAAATTTTCTACCATGACCTGAAAATGACTATTGGTGGTCTAAGTTAGGGGAGTGCCACCTCACCTGGGGGTCAATTTGGGTTGAGTATACAAAATGTGCAAGGCAACTTAAAATATTTTTAAGGTAGTGTAGAATTTTTTAAGAGTTGATGAAATTTTCAATGGTGCTTAGAAAATATACAAGGCAATTTAGAAAATTTTCAAGTTAGTGTAAAATTTTTTTTTGGATGATATAATTTCTAAGGGAGATAGAAAATTTCCAAGCCAATATAGAATTTTTCAGTTCATAACTTAATTGAATCCCATGACCCAGGGAGCTTTTTCAAGTTACATGACCCACACTTATTTTCAAGGTTATTTGAAAAATGTGCAAGACAACTTAAAATAATTTTAAGGCAATCTAATTTTTTTTTTTGCAGTTGATAGAATTTCCAAAGCTACTTAGAAAATGTGCAAGACAACTTAGAATATTTTTAAGGCAATGTAGAATTTTTTGCAGTTGATAGAATTTCCAATGGTGCTTAGAAAATGTGCAAAGCAATTTAAAATTTTTTTAAATTAGTGTAGAATTGTTTTCTAGATAATAGAATTTCCAAGGGATAAGGTAATGTAGAAAATTTTCAAATCAATGTAGGATTTTTCACTTCATAATCCAATTAAAACCCCATGACCCATGAAAATTTTCCTAGTTACATGGCTCACACTCATTTTCAAGACTACTTAGAAAATATACAAAGTAACTTAGAATATTTTCAAGGCAATGTAGAATTTTTTTTTGCAATTGATAGAATTTCCAAGACTGTTTAAAAATGTGAAAGGTAACTTAGAATATTTCTAAGATAGTATAGAATATTTTTGTAGTTGATAGAATTTCTAAGGGTTCTTAGAAAATATGCAAGGCAACTTGGAAAATTTTCAAGTTAATGTAGAATTTTTTTTCTAGGATGATAGAATTTTCAAGGGTGATAAAAAATTTCCAAGTCAATGTCGAATTTTTCACTTCATAATCCAATTGAACCCTTATTTTTCATGAAACTTTTTCAAGTTATATGGCTCATACTCATTTCCAAGGCTGCTTAGAAAATGCGTAAGGCAACTTAAAATATTTCTAAGCTAATGTAAAATTGTTTTTTAGTTGATAGAATTTTTAAAACTGCTTAAAAAATATGTAAGGCAACTTAGAATATTTTCAAGATAGTGTAGAATTTTTTTACAGTTGATAGAATTTTCAAGTATGCTTAGAAAATGTGTAAGACAACTTAAAAAATTTTCAAACTAGCATAGAATTTTTTTTCGGATGATAGAATTTCCAAGAAAATAGAAAATTTACAAGGTGATGTAGAAAATTTCCAAGCCAATGTAGAATTTTTCACTCCACAACCCAATTGAACTCTCATGTCTCATGAAACTTTTCCAAGTTACATGGTTCACACTTATTTCCAAGATTGCATAAAAGATATGTAAGGCAACTTAGAATATTTCCAAGGTAATGTAAAATTTATTTGCAATTGCTAGAATTTCTAAGGCTACTTAAAAAATGTACAAAGTAATTTAAAAGATTTCAATGGGAGTGTAGAATTTTTTTGTAGTTGATAGAATTTTCAAGAGTACTTAGAAAATGTGCAAGGTAACTTAGAAAATTTCCAAACTAGTGTAGAGTTTTTTCGAAATTATAGAATTTCCAAGGGGGGATAGAAAATTTTCAAGGCAATATAAAAAATTTCCAAACTAATGTAGAATTTTTCACTCCATAACCCAATTGAACCCTTATGTCCCATAAGACTTTTCTAAATTACATGGCTCATACTTATTTCCAAGGTTGCATAAAAAATGTGCAAGGCAACATAGAATAGTTCCAAGACAATGTAGGTTTTTTTTTCAGTTGATAAAATTTTCAAGGCTACCTAGAAAATTTTCAAGTGAAATTAGAATATTTACAAGTTAGAATAGAGTTTTTTCAAGAAGACTAAAATTTCCAAGTGTGATTAGAAAATGTCCTTGGTAAAATAGAATATTTCCAAGTTATAATTGATTTTTTTAAGGACATCAAAATTTCTAATTGAGGTTAGAAAATGGTCTAGCATGCTATGAACAATTTATCGAGAGTCATAAAAGTAGTCAACTAGTCCAAGCTTTGAACTGGAAAAATGTATTTTGGTGGCAGACCATTTTTTTTTTTTACCTGTACCATGGTCCAGTAGTGATATGCATACTTCATCCTAGGATTTATAAATCAATTGACCAATCCACATTTTGAACTAGAAAAGTAAATTATGGTGGTCAACCATTATTTTTGTTGGCACCATGAACCATAAGTTATTTGCACACATACTCAAAGGATTTAAAATTTAGTCAATCATTCCTCATTTTGAACTAAAAAATATGAATTTTGTTGGTAGACCATTTTTTTGCATCACAGACCTGATTCTTCACACACTAAATCAGTACCTATTTTCAACTAAACATAGTCATTTTGAATTAAACAATCATTGTAACATCAACTACATTATAATTAAAGTTGTCATTACATATATACTTATGGAGATAACAAATGAAACCAATACTTGGGAAAAAATTGAGTATCACAAAATAGGTATCAATCAACTCTTTTTTGTTGCTTTCTTACATAACAATATTTGGAGCTAAAATTTTGCACTGCATGTCATAAATTAAAACTAGAAGTCATTACAATTGCTTTGATACAATATAACAACAACAATAATAGCACAACCTTTCCCAACATGTGGTAGTTTATGTTTTTTACAACCTTTTATAGCCTATTATATCAACACAAAATGACCATAATACATAGATCCATGTCAAAATGAAGCCAAATCACATCTCCCACTTGCAAAGTTTCAAGCCAAATCACACACTCGAACTTGCCGCTATATTTGTCAAAGTTGCTTGGTTGTTGAGCACTGCCATATGCCCTACTTGCAAATACAAACCACCAAGATCACACTACAAGCTATTTTATATGTAAATTGCACAAGATGCATAATTACAATTAGAGCAAATTTTACTAGAGAAGTGATCCTATATTCTAGCTTGACAACAACCTTAATGCCTAATCTTGCCACAAATCATTTACAACTGCAAGGCTTGTTTATTTTTAGAATCTTAGGGGAAATTAGTAACTAAGTGGCATGTCGAGGATTCAATTCACATTTGTCCTAAATTCAGGAGACCCAAGGGTGTCTCTACATCACCAAAAAATATTAATAGGATAAATTCAATATAATAAAGTACTCTTTAAACAAACCACATTCCCTTTCAATTTTCTTTCTTAAGATTCTACATTTTTCAATATCTCCATTAGACTAAATTTTAGCAAGTCAAATTATGAATAAATCGTTAATACACACATATAAATAGGAAGCATTGTAGAATTAAGAAGAGAACCTCTTAATATATGCAGTTCCTGAATAACAAATAAACTAGTTTTCATTGTCATTTAAGCAATTTAACAAACGCCTTATGTACAACAAAAACATGACTAAATTTTAAACTTCATAGAATGCAAAGGTAAACTAAATTGTTGGAAGTTATAAATTTTATAAGAGCATGATGATAGAAAATTTAAATCATAACAAAAAAAATCGCATTGATATGTATTCTCAAAGAAAAATGAAAAGATGAAGGCGATAGAGTATGGATATGCCGAATTGAATCTTCAATATGTACTTCCTTAGATCCTAAGAAGGATGAAAGATGTGATGCAAGGGAGACGTCGAGCTATAATAGGATGGTGAAAGGGGAAAGGATGGTGGAGGAGGATGGACATGATGCAATTGAGGGGGCAATGGGTAGGATATATGGTGAAAGGAGGGAGGACAACAAGGAGGAAGAATATCGAAGGAGGCCGGGGAGAAGGTCTTACCAGTTACCACTTAAGCTCCGGCATCACAACAACAACCAAAGCTCATCCGATAGGGATAGAGGCCACGGAAGCTCAAGCCATGGGAGATTAATGGCTGTCTCTATTCCTTTTTCTCTTTTCACCCTAAGGTCTTTTTTGTCATTTCACCAACCACTTTCTCCTTTAAAAAAAAAAGATGAGAATGGTCCTTGAATATCAATATGTTGAGCCTTACCCCATTTGCCAAATAAGTTCCTTTTTTTGGTATTTATTCCCAATCTATTATCATATATACTAAAGTAAAGTACATTAGGGTAACGTGTCAAAATTTTTTGTTGCTACATCAGTTTGGTGAGATGGAAGAAATTGGGCCTTGCACTGCCAATTGCATTTTGATATGTTTGAATTAAATATAGTTAATGTGGCATTTAATATAAAATATTTAATTTAATGTCTAATTAATGGATATTCAAAATTTCCTTTAATTCAAATAATTATTTCCAATTTTTAAATTAGAATGCCACATAGTAAATTATATTTAAATGTCAAGTTAATGAGTTTTCAAATTTTTTCAAATTTAGATATCTTCCCTTATTTGTTTCCATTATATATCAACATTGATAATGATTGTTTAATTGCTTTTGAAAATCAACTATTTTTCCCATATTTTTTAAACATAAAGAAATAAAATCATTACAATATGAGGTTTTGAATGTGTTATTAATGAATTTCAAATTTGATTTTAAGACCATTATTTTCACTCCTAATCATTTTCAAACTTATATCTATATGATCAATATCATTTAAGACCATTATTTTCTACCCTAACTATTGCCAATCACTCTATAAATGCACAAGTTATTAGTTGGTGCAACCATCATTCCATCCCTCATTTCAATTCTTTTGTTACGCATAATAATTTTTCCCCTCTTTTTTTTTTGTATTTTCCTTCTGTTTTTTGTTTTTTCACATGAGTAACGATGGTTTACTATTGTTGTTGCATAGAATTATTGAGGATTTTTATTGAAGAATGAATTCCATTTGCCATAGGAAACTAGGAGAGACATGTATCTATATGAAATATCTCATACACCAAAGTTGCTTCCTCCACCGTTTCATGGATGAGTGTGTGGATGCAATAATGGTTTGAAGGCTATTGGATGAGTTTTAAAGGTTGAATTCATGGCTCTTTTCATGCTACGTACATTGCCTTTTATATTAGCATATAATGCATGTGCATTATTTGGTTCGTTATGGTAAAAAGAAGTATGTTTACAAGAAAATTTATTTTACTATTTACATGATGTATATGCATTAATTATTTTGAATATTTTGGTCTCTCTATATACAAGCAATTGGCATATGTAATTATGGTTGTTTTATACTGGTATAGACCTACCTCAAGAAATTATGGCTAAAGTCCTTTTATGCTTACCTCCTACAGACTTAATTTTGATTTTTTAGGGAACGAGCTTAACGAATGCTATAGTAGCAAGTAATGATTCCAACCATAGGTGGTTTATTAATTCTAGCAAAAGGTGTCTATTAAAGGTTATTCATAACAGATACAGTTTCTATTGTCTGAGGTCTGAGGAATTTTCAATTTATTAAATCTGTTGACATGTAATGAATTTCAATTTATTAAATTGGTTGTTACTAGTTAATTAGATTATGCCACTTAAATATCTTTATTATTGGCATTCACATTAGGAGATGCTATCCTATTCAAGTGGTACTTGGATTGATTGACGTGCATCATCTCTTGAAAGCTCATACTGACAGGAAGAATGTAATGGAAACTAAATCTTACCAACCAATTCCTCATTTGAAAGAGTCTAAAGTTGATATTTCTAATGCATAAAGTCATTCCAAGTTGGCAGAAATTGTTGATAAAACATCCAAAGCATCTTAGTTTTCAAATAATGAGTCCTTTGTGTGAAGAGGAAATATGTTAAATCTAATTTCAATTTTTTGTATAAAGGATATGATTTCTGTATTTTTGAATTATCATATTCTTGGCTATGTTTAAGTTTCTTCAAGTCTAAATATACATATTGATGCATGTCAAAAGCTTATGAGGACACACATGGTCCTTGAAAATTTCAATTACAACAAAATAGTATGAATTTAAATGCTAAAAATAGCAATATTAAGAAAGTCGAACCGATCACTGGACTGGTTAAAATACCAGTTTAAGATTTAATAGTTTGACTGGGGTTGAACTGGTCATAATTAATAGATATCACAAAGATTAGAATGATATAAAATTAGCGAAAATTGAAGAAAGGGAAAAAAGTTAAAAGAGGGGAAAGGTATAAAATTTTGTTATCAAATACTTTTAAGAGACATATTAAAATTAAGTTTAAAATTAAAATATAGATAAATAATAATTATTACAAAGAATAAAATGATATTATCATATAAACTAAAAAAATAAAAATTGAAGAAAAAAGAAAAAAATTTTAGGGGAAGAAAAGGATATGAATATTTATTACCAAGTACTTTTCATAATCATATTAAAATTAAATTAAAAGAATTAAACTTGAAAATAAAATATAAATAAATAATTTGAAGAACAAATATGAAATATATGTATTCATATAAAAAATACATTAAAGAAATCAAGTAGAAAATGATTAAAGATCAATAGAAAAATCAAAAAGAGAAAAAATTGGTATTGGGAACAAGTCCCAGATCATTAAAGCAGTACATGGAGGAGATCCACGCCTATATTTAATGGAAGGATGTAAATCAATCATATCACTTCACGCTAGCATCTAAGGTGTAAAACTTGCATGCCATGGCCTTACACTTAATGATCCATGGGCCTATTATAGTGTTTTTATCTTTAATGTTTTATAATATTGGACAAAACTTGTATACAGTTACTTATATACTTTTCGTAAGGTTTTCAAATCAAGTAATGACATCCGTAATTTTTTTACAACTCAACCAAATCATGAACACTTTCAAATGAAGTAATAACATCTGTAATTTTTTTACCACTCAGCTAAATCATGAACACTGTTAACTCACTTTTATTTAAAAAAAAATCTAAAAATCTCTTCCAACCAAATCACATCTTTAATCTTTTTAAAGCGAAACCCCAATGCTTTCTACCCATCCATCCAATCCATCTCTGTATTTTTATCTTCTACTCATGATTGTTGTTGTCCCAGCTAATTGTGGAGGCTCCACCATCTACATAAGACCAAAACTAAATGTTTGCAAACTTGAGAGTATTAATGGGAAGATAGGTTTCAGGCTGATGAAGAATAAAAGAAAGGGGCCAAAGCAAATGTGTGTGAGATCCAACCAGTAATTGATTGATTGTGAAAAGCAACTGAGGAAAATATGTGCCAACAATATCCATTAAGCCACTAGGAACCAAGGAGCCATATACAACCTAAGCCCATGGGTTTGAGTTTTGCCATAGAAGATAGGTTTTATTGTCTCCCCGCCATGGCTTCTTTCTTCCTTTTTTTTTTTCTTTATTTTACTATAGCTTTTGGATAGATAGATTTTTTGGGATTTTCTTTTAAAATGGTGAATTAACAGTGTTCAACGAGTAGTTTATTAAGTTGAAAAAAAATTACATATGTCGTTAATTAACTCCACCTATGTGGTGTCATAGCCGGTTCCAAACCTGAATAAATGAGAAGGGTTGTGTTAGGCCCTTGATAGTCAATGTAAAATTCTGTCGAATCTCTATGACATGGATTAAAGACATTTTTGTGCTAATGTTAGGTCGTTACCTAGAAGTAACATGGTATATGGCTTGAATGCAGTGTTAAATGAGTTAGAGCCGCTACATCGGTATCTGGGTATAATGTTAAATGAGCAAGAGTTCTCACATCATTCTAGACAGATGTGAGTAAAAAAAGTTAGTCTAGGAGAGTAAGATTATGTTCGGTTCTTGGAATATTGATACGTTAATAGGTAAATCTATGGAGGTAGTGAATGCTATGAATTGAAGGAAAATTAATATCTTGTTTCTTCAAGAAACTAAATGGGTGGAAGAAAAAATTAAAGAGATAGACACTACTGGTTTTAAACTTTGGTACATAGGGAATGTTAGAGTAAGAAATGGAGTTGGTATTGTTGTGGATAAAGTTTGGAAAAAGAATGTGGTGAGAGTCAGCAGGATTGGAGATATGATTTTATTCTTAAAATTAACTATTGGACACAATACTTTTAATGTTATTAGTGTTTACGCACCTTAAGTAGGATCAAAAGCATATATTAAGGATAAATTGTGAAAAAATTTGGAGGATTTGGTTCGTGACATACCACAAGAGGAAAAGATTTTTATTAGTGGGGACTTTAATGCTCATATGGAAAAAAGACAAGACAATATGTGGGAGTTTATGACAATTTTAGTTTTAGAGAATTAAACAAAGAAGGGCATTCTATTATTGATTTATCAATAACTTATAACCTCACGATTATGAACACTTGTTTTAAGAAACCGGAGGAGCATTTAGTCATATATAAGAGTGGAGTCCAAAGGTCGCAAATTAACTTCTTTTTGGCAAGAAATTCAGATAGAAAAGCTTGTAAAAATTGCAAAGTGACCCCTGGTGAGAGTTTAACTTCATAACATAAGGTTTGGTCATTGATGTACTGGTTAAGAGTCATGAGTCGTAAACTGAAAAGTTGAAAATCCTTTAATCCTAGAATCAAGTGGTGACAACTAAAAGGTAATTAATAATTGACCTTTATGAGAAAAGTATTTGAGGATGTTACTAGGGACTCATAAGGAAATGCTAACATTTTGTGGGATCAGATGACTAAAAAGATCATGGATACTGCTAAAGCAATCTTGGGTGAATCCAAAGAGTTTGGATCTAGAGATAAAGAGTCTTAGTGATTAAATGAGAATGTGCAAGAAAGTGTTAAATATTAAAAAGAGTATTTCAAAACCTTACATTTGTATAATAACAAGAAAATTTGGAAGAGTTATCGGTTGGTTAGAAAGAAGATTAAGAAAACAGTGAGCAAGACTCAATTTAAAGTTTTTGAGGAATTTATTATAAAATGTCTAATTTATTGTTCGGAAAATTAATCAAAACTTCTACATAATGCAAATCTAATTAATACTATTGAGTAATATGTTTATTTTGTATATTACAACATATTTTCATACTAAATATGTAGATAGTGTAAGCAATATGGGAATGTGGATTCTACGAATGACCTCTCTTTTGTTAAATTATTTTGGAACCATTATAGAAATGATCCGCACATCACACAAGTGCACTACTAAAAAACATCTAATTGAAGCACATGTTATATTAGGAACTTTTGTTAGAGACAAAGTATCGATCCCTAAGATTTCAATTAACACCATCCTAAGATTTTAAATACATCATCTGATTCAAAAGCTGCCATTTACATTATGTAGGAGGCAATTTCCTATAATATTATCATTTACGATGACAATCAACAATAACCACGATCAAAGCTTATATAATGTTAGATTATATTTGCTTTGACCAGTTTTTACATATGATGAACTCTATATTGTTGCAAATAAGTTAGACAAATTTATATTAACTAATGGTACCAAAATTTTTCACATTAAAATTATATATATCATTTTTTCTTTTATAATAATTTGAATAATTTGTGGATCGTATAGGTGCAATATTAGTTCTCCCTAAAACTTGTGCATTTTTTCTTTTTTCCAAAAAAACATCATGCTAACTAATCAATTCACCCAGGAGGAAAAAATCTATTTGTAACACCACTTGGCTTTATGGAAAAAGAAAAAGAAAAAAAAAGGAAAAATGACACTTTATGACCAAAATATTCAATTAATACATTTTTAAGATCAAAACATTATGAAATGACATGATCTCAAACTGATCAAAATTTTAAATAAGAAATAATCTAAATGTCCTTATTAAAAGGTTTGACACCCAGTTCTCACAATTTTACTACTCAGGTTTATTACTCAGATTCTACGATTTGACACTGAACTTTCCTAATTTTACACTAGACACATAATGATCATCAAAAAATTTAACTGATCAATTCTAGAGTTTGACACTTAGCTCCCATAATTTACTATTTAAATTCCATGATTTAACATTAAATTTTTCTGATTTTACACCGAATACATTATGATCACCAAAAAATTTAACTGATCAATCTCAAAGTTTGACATTCAACTTTCATAATTTATTACTTAGATTTCGGGATTTGATATTACGCTTTTCTGGTTTTATACTGAGCTTTCTCATTTAAATTTTTTCATAATTATAACGTATTCAATGTAAAATTAAAAAAATTTAATTTTAAATCATAAAATTTAAGTAATAAAAAATAGAAATTAAGTATAAAATTTTTTATTAAGAATATTTAAATTATTTCTTATTTAAAATTTGGATGGTTCATAATTTTTTTCTATCAAATTAAAATATTTTAATCGGCGTTAACCAAATATTTTGTTTAAAAAGTGTAAATGAGGACCGACTCAAGTGTGGCGGCTGGATTCCTGAAGCGTTGAATCGTAGACCAATCTGTTTGGCCAAGAAAAAAAGACTAATCTGTTCGTCCTTCCCCCCGCTGCACAAATACAGAACATCGCGAAGACGCCGATTTCTGCTCTGAGCGTCAGGCCCCTTACGGAGAAAATTCAATGGAGACGAAGGAGGGAGACTATATGTGGCGCGATATCGGGCTGCAAATTGTTATGATCCTTGTCATGGTGTTCATGTTCTTGCATATGCACGATATTCCCAAGAAGCTCTTCGCCAAGTTCCGTCTTCGAAGCCGATCCGATATTCAAGCCAAGCGCCACTTCGTTCTAGGCGCACAGCACCTTGCGCGAGCTAGATCCTCCAAGACTCGATCCGCTTCGAATTCATTGGCCAAAGAGGCCCTAGCCGAAGCCGAGAAAGCCATTGCGCTTGACCCCAAGGATGCAGCCGCTTACCTTCTCAAAGCCTTGGCTCTTGATCTCCAAGGTTTCAGGCCTTCGGCTCTTGAGTCGCTCGACATGGCTTTGTCACCGCTGGCTGTGAAGTCCCTCTCTGATGAAGAGAAAGGTGACGCGCTTCTCAAGAGGGCTGAGTTGAAAATGGCGATGAATGAGCGCGGCGGGGTCGATTCCGCCCTGACGGATTTGACTGAGTCGGTAAAGCTGAATTCGCAAAACGTCAGAGCTTTTTGTTTGTTAGGGCAATACTACGAGGCAAAGAAGATGATAGAGGAAGCCAGAAAGGCTTACGAGGGGGCTCTCAAGGTGGAACCCCAGTCAACTGTAGCTCAGGAAGCCCTAAGCAGATTGGGTTCATAGTAGAGATTGTTGGTAAATGACTCTGATTGTGAGCTATGCTTGGTTAAAATAGATATCAGTTTTAAAAATTTTCAACTTTGTACCAATCGTCACTGGTTTGTTTGTTATAGGCAAATTAGAACGGGCTCTCAGAATTTTATGCAGGTATGATAGATTTTAGCCTTCAGAGGCCATGTACTTGTTTAATTGCTTGATTATTGGAAAACGTTGAATCTATGGATGGTGGAAGTTCACTTGTGCATGCTAATACTACTGGTGGTCTGAAAACAATTGATGCACAAAAGTGATCTCTTGGTGAAGCTGACACATTTGTTTTTGCCGATTAAACTAATTACTGAGGATGGAGAGAATCCAACAATTCCCAGTGATCAAAGACAACCAATAATGGAAGAAGACACCTAACATTTCTGTTATGTAGTTGGTTCGAGACACTGCTAACTAAATAAACACACAATTCTAAATAATCTCTTTAGTGAGACCAAACAACGAAAAACTGTTGGAATCCTCTACATTTTCCTAGCCCTAGGCTAGTTTTGCTCCTGCTTGGCTAACCTCGAACTCATTAAAATGGTCTGACATTGAGACCAGTTATTGTTTGTTCACATAAATAACCATGTCTGGTGTGTCTCCCTTGTTTTATTTGAAATGCATTTTTGTTATCCCATAGCTATTCAGAGCCAAAGTTCCCTTCTCATTTGAATAATCAGCAGATCTTCCATTCTCAGCTTATGGCCTAAATTGCATTGCCTGGATATTAGATGCCTCATTTACATTTGCATGTGATTCTGCCTCGTTATTAAGATGTGCCTAGACATGGCCCCTATTTTCAACTTGAGTGTGTAATGTGAACAGAGGGGGGAAAGATAAGATAGAGAGACAGAGAAGGGAGAATTCAAGAAGGGAGAAAAGAAAGAACTTGAGGGATAGAGAGAATTCAAATCCTAATCCTACTAGAATCTTAAGATAAGATTTCTCTTTTCAAACTATCTTATATTTAAATAAAGGATAAATTCTAATTCAAATAATTAAATTCTAAGAATAAATAAAAAATAAAATTCAAATCCTAATAATCTTAAAAGATTTTATGAAATCTAATTAAATATAAAATATAATCTAAAGTATCTTAATAAAATAATTTTATTTAAAATCCTAATTATCTAGAATTATCCATTCTCCATTATTCTCCCCCGCTTGAAAGAACTTTCCTCCGGAGAGTTAAAACTCTAAGTGACATCTAGATTTAGGAAACCTTTCCAGCAAGTAAGATAGCGAAGGATGATATCTGAAAGAATGAACATCTCTTCAAAAATCAAAATATTCTGAAATCCTTTCTGCGTTTCCACAATAAGCAGCGTAGCACATGAATAAGGTGGTACCGCAACAAGATGAAGCTGAGAATCACAATCAACAATCTTAGGAAACAAAACTTCCATGGGTGGAAATTGTTTCCGAGTTCGTTCTTTCTTCAAGTTTTCACCTTCAAGAGGTAAAGGAGGCATCATTGGAAATTGTTTTCGAGTTTGTTCTTTCTTCAAGTTTTCACCTTCAAGAGATAAAGGAGGCATCATTGGTGGAATTAAACTAGAGGAAGGCATATCTTTGCAGCCATTCTGCTTCATCTCCTCGATCAATTGGTTTGTTTTCTCTTGATATTGCATTATCTCGATTCATGTTTTCTCTTGATCTTGCTTTATCTCAATTCGCAGTGATTCAAGCGCTTGATCTACATACTCTTTGTAACTCTTTTCAATTTCCTCAAGGCCTTGTTGGGTAATTTGGGAATTTTTGGGCATGGTGAAATTTAGGCTCTGATACCAAATGATGTGAACAGAGGGGGGAAAGATAAGATAGAGAGACAGAGAAGGGAGAACTCAAGAAGGGAGAAAAGAAAGAACTTGAGGGAGTGAGAGAATTCACTCAAACTATAACTCAAATCATTAATCAAAGTCTGAATACAAATGAGTAGTAGAGCTTTTATTTATAGAGCTCAAATCCTAATCCTATTAGAATCTTAAGATAAGATTTCTCTTTTCAAACTATCTTAAATTTAAACAAAAGATAAATTCTAATTCAAATAATTAAATTCTAGGAATAAATAAAAAATAAAATTCAAATCCTAATAATCCTAAAAGATATTATGAAATCTAATTAAATATAAAATGTAATCTAAAGTATCTTAACAAAATAATTTTATTTAAAATCCTAATTGTTTAGAATTATCCATTCTCCATCAGTGTGGCTTATGATCTTGTCCACAGAGAATTTTTGTTTTGTTGTTTGGTTTTCTTATGCTTAGGGATATTTGCAGTCTTATCAGCATATGCAACTGATTCTGTACCCCTAATGACTATTTTGTGAGTAGCCAAGATACTTTTTAGAAGAATGGGGTGGGATGAGCTTGATTTAATAGCTAATAAAACAGTTCTAGCAGCTTTAATCTCTACTTCTTTCTTTGTGTACCACAGTCTCAGCTAAGCATGAACCTGGTGTTTGATCCTTTCTGCACTTATTCAGGGGCACAACATAATTCATTTTCTGTGCATTCTCTTGAAGTAGATTCTACACGTGTTCTTAGCCTGTTTCATACAGGAAGAAACACCTTTGTCTTGCACAAACCTGTTTCGTTCATGAAGAAACACCTTTCACAAAGTCAAAGGAGGCAATATACAATAACTCAATGCAGCTGAAATAAATAGAATTTAGGAGTGGAAATCTTGCATATTGCAGTATGAACTTCATAAGGAAGGCATCTTTTATAGAGACAATGCCATACGTGTTGTTAAAACATTGGATCAGATAAATAAGTCTGCATCCTCTAAAGTTTTTAATGCAAAGTACCCTAGGGATCCAAGTATAGAAGAAACATGTTCCTCTGAAAATTGGATAACAAATGATGTAGGTGAAAACAGCTCTAGTAAAAACTTCAAGACATTCTAAAATTATCTAGAAAGATAGTGATTTATAGAAAAACATAAACTGAAGTTGGACTGATGTTGTATATCTCTGGCTCTGAGTATGTGTCCTGCCAACTGCATTTACACTCAGACACCTTTATCTGTCAGTATGCATGCGCAGAAAAGGAAACATTCCGGCAATGGACATCATATTTTCTTTCCTTTTTCTTACCAACGTATTTTCTATGCTTGGAATCTCAGAATTTCAAATTTTTGCCCCAATGAAAGACATTAGAATATTCTGAAATATACCGAACTGAAGTGAATAGAAAGGAAAAAGAAATGAGGACCCAAACAGGTGTGCAGGTAAGTAGGCAAACTATGTAGCCCTACCACAGTAGCGTGTTGCTAAGCAAAGTGACTCTATCTTGTGGGAACAACTTTCTGAGATTATGGCCAGTTTTAACTTCTGATATTGCTTGGGAAGTTCGCGATGGAGAAGGAGTTAATTTTTGGTATGAAAAGTGGCTGAACAAAGATGATATTCTGTTAAACAGGTGTGTAATTTTGTTCCTACTGGTAATACAAGCAACGACAGCCAAGGAGTTTGTAAAGGACGAAACTGGGACGTGGATACGTGGCTTGCCAAAGTAGCAGATTTAAACGCACTGGTTTCCTCCATCACCGTATGAGCCAATTTGGCAAGCCAGTGCACATCTGATAGCTTATCGGTGGGTGTGATTAATTTAATTGAGATCTCCAGTCTTCATTCATCGAGCTGTGAATAAGTAGTATTTCGTCTTTCAAGGGATGTTGAGCCACAGTCTCTCAAGATGAGGTTCAAAGCCTCTACCATCCAGCTGTGAACAAGCTGTATTTCGTCTTTCATGGGATGCTGATCCACACAATCTCTCAAGATGAAGTTCAGAGCCTCTAACCTAGCGAGTCAGTGAATAGATGGGGACCTTCTTGTAGTTGTATGCTTTGCAGAGTCGGAGTTCTGATTGAATTGTGCAATGTATCTCCGCTGCTGCACTAGGGATGTAACCCGATCTATATGCAGCTAAAGCCTACCAACCAAGACAGAGCCTTGTGAATCTCGAAGCAGCCCCCTCACATGCTGTTTGTTGTGTGTCGTTCATGACACGCTTGCAATGTGGCTGGGGCCTGACTTTGATAGGCAGATGGATATGAAATCTAATTAATCCACATCACACATGTCGAGATCTCGAAAAGCTCAAGACGACGATAAGCCAAACCATATTCAAGAAGATCAATGGAATTCTGGCCAGAAAGAAAGAAAGAAAGAAAGAAAAAAAAAAACCAATGGAATGATTTAGAACACCAGCAAGGCTTTATTTCTATTCGATACCCCCTTCCCCTCCTTTTAAAAATTTTAATACTAGTTTATTAACTTAATTAAATTTATTAAAAAAAGTTACGGTGATTTCTACTATTGCTCCTATTGAGTAGGTTAAATTATAATTATTTTTTTCCACTTCTTAATTAAAACCAAGGATAAAACATGGAAAAAATCATTAATATACTATGCAATATTTAAACATGATATATATTTTATATTAAAATAAGTTTTTGAAACGTAACTTATATTATGGTTGAGAGAGTGTATGTCTGCATTCCCCTTTTCCTATATATAGATAACTGATTTTGGTAACTTCATAGGCGGAGAAGTTCATGGTGCTATTGGTCTAGAATTTTTGGCCCTTTATGATATTTTGTAGTTGGTGTTGACATGTTACATTTATCCTGGCCAAAAAGATGTTACATTGAGGGGAATTAATGTTTGAGACTAAAATTAGGAGTTTATTAAATTTTGGAACTTGAAATTAATTAAATTAGGAAAAAAGACCAACGGTCCTAAAATGCAAATAATTCTACCACTAAATTATTAAAATACTCTTCACATCTCTCCCCAATCTACCGTCGTTGGTCAACAATGTTGACTGCCATTGATTGGTAGGTTAATGTCGGTCAGTGAATGGTTAAACGGTCGTAAATAGTTGGTGGCTCGCAATTTTTTTTTAAAATTTTATGACTTATTTATTCTAAATTTGTGACTTAATTTTCTAATTTTTACTATTAGTAATTATTGCAATGATTTATAATTTTTTTTAAAATTTGTAACTTGATTACTCCAGATAAAATTTGTAAATCACTGAAGTAATTATCAACAGTAAATGTTGGGAAATTGAGTTACAAATTTTGAGAAAGGAAGTTGCAAAATCACCCCCCACATATGTTGATAATTGTTGACTAATCGTTAATCAGCATTGACCTGCCATCAATGGCTAATTCTGGCAATGGTGCGGAGGGAGGGAAGTGGAAGATTTTATGGTAACTTGTTTCAATTTATTTGATTTAAGGACCAACAATCTTTATTTTTATTCGTAATTCCCCCTTTCATTTAGTGTTTAGATGTCTTACTATAAGTGGATATAAATGTGAACATTTATTATTACTGCATTTAATTGTATGGATTATATAGTAATACCTAGGATGATTTGATCACGCCAAAATCAATATTCAATGTCTTTAATAAAAATTATTAAAAAATATAATTTATTGGCTATGATTTATAGGACTCACTTCTAATTCCATGTATAAAATGGAGCTTACGTATGGTAGTAATTTATTTTTAATAATATCTTAAAATAAAAATAACTTAATTCATAAAAAAGAGTTAGAGTAGCTTGGTACTAAAAAAAAAGTTGAGTATAATTTCAAAAATAGGAAATATCAAATTTAATTTAACTGAAAATTTTTTCTTGTGCCATAAAGTCAATTTGAGGTGTTAATCTCGAGAGATTATTAGGTGCACTTAAAAGTGCCACCTCATTTGTACACAAACCAATAAAAGCATACCAAGTCAGAGCCATTTAATCTCATGTGTCATAATCTCTTTCCACTTCATTTTCATTAGTTTACATTATTTTAGTTTTAATTAATTTTTAAAAAGAATGCCTCTTCCCCTTCTCCCTCTCTCGCCTCTCATTCATTCCCCCATCCTAATCTGGCCATTTCACAGCCAAGACAAAGGAACTCATAATCACAACTAAAAGATGGTGCAGCGGCTCACATATTGGAAGTGTCACAGCTACGCCACCAAATCCCACACCATAATCAATTTCTCATATACCCTCTCTTCCTTCTTATCCTTCCTCCATCGATCCTGGGAGTTTGTTTCCCATAGCTTTAAAAAAAAATCCCTTTGAAATCACATTCTTTTGTTCTCCTTGTGCATTGAATCTCTCCTTTTTGAACCACTGTTTGGCATAATCGGCAACCACCTAGGTGAGTGGAATGAAATCCGATTGCACTCTCTTTTGTAGCTTGCCATCTTCATCTTTGAGGCTTTGACAAATGAGAGAATCCTCAAACACTCCTGGAGTCTAGCCGAAGATTAAAGTGGAGTTCTATTTATTTTTTATGCACAAATGAGAATATGTTTTAAAAGATAATTTGAATTTGAGAAATATCTCCAAATTAAAGAAAATCAGAATTAAAAATGAAGCGGGCATAAAGTTCGGTTAACATCCATCTTGGATGTTTGAGGACGGGTTGTTCCCCAACATTACAGGGTAACACCTCTATCCCATTTAACACGGTAACACTTTTCTCTCTCATCTTGGTTGGTCATGAAGAAGTATTTTTAATAAAGTAGAAAAGAACCAATAATTACTAAAATGTTCATGGAACTTTGAGTTAGAATTTAATTTTTATATAAATGGCACATGAACATTATAATTTCCCCTTGAAAATTAAAAGTACTTTCTTCCCCTTCGGATACAATCGAAATGCCAAAAAAATAAAAGAAAAAAAGAAAGAAAAGAAAAGAAAAGCTACCCCTCCCCTAATATATCTATTTATACAAATTGTATGGATATAATTTGAAAATAAAAAATTTCATATCAAACTAATAGAGAATTTAAAAAGTAATGCATTATATATATATATATATATATGAAACCTCCTTTTTCGATTTTTTACTCCCCTCAATATTTAGTAGTTTTGTTTACCTATATTTTAAAATGTTATGAAATTTATATTTTAAAAATATAATTTTGTTATAGTGATCATTATAATAGATTTTGCAAAGTAAATAAAATTTTACATTTTAATGACTGGTGACTATAAAGCAGACATGAAAATTCCAAATAACTTCATCTCTATGTTTTGCCATTTGATTAATTAAAACTTTATAATATATTCACATAATGTCTTAATCTAGAGAAAAATTATGCAATATACAGATTTGATTATTTGCTATCTTGAACACTCACATTGTTATTTTGCAGTTATATGAAGAATTAAATTTAAATCATCAAAACATTTAATCATGGATTTTTCCCCTCTACGTTCCAAGGGTTTTTTTTTCCCTGCTGAACTCGCTACAAGGGGTGATTTTGAAATAGAATACCACCCATGTGATTGACATTTGTTCATTGCAGTTACATAGGACATCAAATGCATAAAAGATCAAAGATTTCTAAGATGAAGTAGGTATAGTTGTAACAATATGATATGATAAATTAATTATTATTCATGTTCAATCTCAATAACAATTGAAATTTACATTGATCTATTACTCATCTTGAGGAGGCACTTTTAACTGTTAAAGTTGGGAAATTCTTTTCATTTTTCATTTCATATCTCTATCATTAATATTTGATAGAGAGATGTCCATCTATTTCATAGAAATCAGACCTACAACAAAGAAAAGCTGTCCCCTCCCACAATATATCTATATTTACAAACTGTATACATAGATTTTAAAAATAAAACTTTCATATCAAACTAATATAGAGTTCAAAGAGTAATGCATTATATATATATATATATATGATCTCCAGTCTCCGTTGTACAGGCATAGAGTGAGCAGTAGCATTATATAATGCATTATATACACATTCTTTAAATTCCTACTAGTAACATACTTCCCCTGAACAGTTACAAAGAAACTTTAATTAGTAGAGCCAAACTAACAGAAAAAACTATCTATTGACTACTACCAAACTGTTACAGTAGAACTTCCAATACTGCCAAGCAACTAAGTTAGCTAAATCTAATTAGTTATCAAACTATGGTGCCTAAAAAACAGCATAAAGAGATTCTTATAGAATAGGATGCAGATCAAGATTATCCCATATAATAGCCAGATAATATTAATCAACAAACATACCTCACATCCCCATGACCCATCAACTCAAATTTTCTTCATAGAACTCAACCATAATGTAGATATATCAAGTACTTGAAAAAAGAAAAAGCATTCTTACAAGTCACAACTTATACAAATTTCTACAAATGAACTGCTTATATAAATCCTTTTTCGTGATTGCTTCAGCTGAAGGAGTTGCAAAAGCTTATAAAGTAGTAAACAATTGCAAACTTTCATAGCTTTTCACCATGACATGCTTCATCCACCACTTGAGAAAAAATACAACAATCACCATAAATCTAGACATCATGAAATAAACAAAAGGACAAGACATGATTCTAAAGAATAAAAGGAAATATAAAATATTGAAAAAAATAGATAGTTCAATAAATGATAAATGCAAAATCATTTGGCATCCTATTTCACGTTCTAATGCTATTGTCTTCGAAATTGGAGTCAATTGACTTTCTTATTGTTTCACAGCACAAATTTATAGCATGATTAGCTTTGTAGCTAGGCTATATTTTTATAAGAATTTTCCCTCATAAGAGAGTAAACAACATAAATCATATTTATGATTCATTCATCTAGAAAATAGCTAAAATAGAAGTTAACTTGGAGCATCAATGCCATTAATCAACCATGTTTCTTCTTTTAAAGTTAATTCACGAGATGAGTTGAATATCTCCCATCAAATCAATATTTATTGCTCATCAACTTAAATGAATATTATGTGTTAAGAAAAGCTTGATCTTCTCCCAAAGATCATTTAAAAAAAATAGAGTTGAAGACAGAGAAACTAACCCAATATAAAAAATATCAGATTCTCCTTTTTTATTATTAATAGTTTCGTTATTTCCATGAAAAATAAATATCATAATTTTAGCAGTCAAATCTTATAGGCAAACCTTGAAGTGGACATCTCTCAGCAAATATACCCAATATATATTTTCTATCACCTCTTTCACCGTTGTTAACTTTGGTGCTAGATTTCTCTTCTCCGTTAACTCTAAGCCAGCGGTGTCGCTGCACTGAAGCCCCCTCACCTGGCTTTCCCTGGTCTTTCTCACCCAAATAATGGTACTAGCCACTGATTTTCTCTCATCTTCGACATCATTGCCACCGCCAGCAACTATTCCCTCTTCCCTGTCAACTCTCTTAGTCTTCTGCTACACGTGCTGTACCTAATATTATCGCCATTCGCCACTACGAAGCTGTTCAGCCACCAAGCTCTCATTCTTTTATTGAGAATCTGCCAAATGAAGTTTTAGGATTTAAAAAGAAAATAAAAAGAAGAAGCAAAATAATGGATGGATAAGGATAAAATATTCAAGCCTTTGATAGCTTCAAATAAGATGAATCTCCACTGCCCATGAACCTCCTTTGCTGATTATCCCTCAGAATTAATCTTTGGAATCTAAATAATCGCAGCTCAAAATACGAAAATTTTGGTCACCAATCTATCTGAGAAAGCATTTTGGAATTTACTTAAATTACCCAGTACAAATTGCAATTCAACATCAAATTACAAGCTCGAGAAATAAATTGTGATAATTTTTTGAATATGTTATCAATCCAGATAGAGAAAATGCATCGCTTTGATTAATTGCATAGGAAGACGTTGACATTAAAGCTATGAGAAAATGGCTTCCCAATATTTAAATTTAAAATTTAAAAAATAATATATTTGAAAGAGAGGAGTTAATACAGTCCAAGATACACACATTCTGATGTATATTTTTTTAAAAGAAATTTAGATTAAATTTATTTAGCCAACATAAAGCCTACAATGAGCCGGATGAGCTAGACTTACTAATAATACCAGCTTATCCAGATTCTAATGATATATAATAGATAAATTAATTGATAAATAAAGAGATGGATAGATGGACCTAATATTTCAATTTTTACTATAAAATTGAAAATTGTACTTAAAATAGTAAGAAACTATTAAAGAGATAGTCTCATTTTATTACATAGAAATTGAATTTCTTTTTTGGGCCAACATAGAAATTGAATCTTACCTTAAGATTTTATTAAGAATTAAATTTGTAAACTAAAAATATTTTCAATGTCAATGTAATTTATTATACTATTTTGTGTGGTATATGTGACAAATTTCTTATAATGATAAGTTGGTTTGGGCATGTATAGAGAAGATGATAAGATGAGCCAGTAAGAAAGGTTAATCAAATGGTTTGTAATTCTATCAAAAGACATAGAGGAAAACTAAGAAAGACACTAAAAGAAATTATAAGACGTGACATCTTAATAAATGATTTATCTAAGGAGATGATATTTGATAGAGTCCATTGACATCGTATAATCTATGTAGCCGAACCCATTTATTTGGATAAGATTAATATTGTTGTTATATTAATTATATATATATATATATTTTTATTTTAATTTTTCCCTTAAAGTTTTGATTGCTTTTGTTGTAAAGTTATTTTTTTTATTTGACATAGCAAATAATGAAAAAATTTTAGGGCTTGTTCGGCAACTGTTCTGAAAACAGTTTTTTTGTTTTGAAAAATAAAAAAATAAAAAAATTTGTTTGATAAATTTATTTTTTATAAAATATTTTGGAAAGTAGAAAAATAAAAGAATAGAAAACTCAGAACATCTTTAACGTGTTTTGTAATTTTTATTCTTAAAAAAAAAATAAAAAATACCCATTGAATAACTTATTTAATATTTACTAATTATAATTTTTAAAATAATTATTTAAATAATTTTTTTATTTTTAAAAATTATTTTATAAAATTATTTTAAAAATAATAAAATAAAAACACTGCCAAATATGCCTTATTTACTCACAGTTTTCTCCCTATCTGATAACGAGATATTAAATTTGGAAAAGTAACCGCAAGCAAGCAACTTTTCTTTCTAAACACAACGGACCATTTTTTTTTTAATAAAAGACAGTAAAAGACACAAATCAAAATGTTTTTTTTTTGGTAAGTAATCAAAATGTTTTTTTTATTTTACAATAAAGCAACTTTTTCTTGGCTGAGCAAAATTAATTAAAAGGCAATTGTCAATTGTCCTTTTTTTTAAAAAAAAGTATAATTGTCAATGCCGAGAAGCCTCAGCTTCGACGAGATCTTGCAAGTCACATAACACCATCATTGCTAGCCTGTACAAAGAGAGGCTCTGACCTCGAAATTAGAATCATATAAAGTGCTCCAAAATCTCTGGTCAAACCCCTTTCTGGTGGGTCCTCTCCCTCCTCTCCACTCTCCACTCTCCACTCTCCACAAGCTCCTGCTCCACCATCTTCTAGGGCTTACCTGTCCTCTCTCACTCCCACCGTGCGAGAGATAGAGCAGGGAGAGAGGCCGAACCAACGACTAGTTCTATCACTACATAGATTCTGAATTTTTATTTGGCGACAAGTTCAATCCAGGTTTGACTAGATTTGATCCTCACCGATTGCGATGGCTTCGAATTCGGATTTGGTGCGTACGCTTGAGTCCCTGCTGGGCATTTCGCTGGGCGATTCGGTTTCGGATTCGTTGGTTGTCATTGTCTCAACCTCGTTGGCTCTTTTAATTGGGCTTTTGGCATTTTTCTGGAGGAAATCGTCGGATCGGAGCAAGGAGGTGAAGCCGGTGCCGGTGCCCCATTCGTTGTCGGTGCAGGAGGAAGAGGATGATATTGGTGTTAGCTTCGGGAAGACTAAGGTTACTGTTTTTTTTGGTACTCAGACTGGTACAGCTGAGGGCTTCGCAAAGGTACAGTTGTTCGTCTTTAGACGATTTCGGCGTTTTCCGTACCGTCTTGAGATTATGTCATATAAATGTTTCTAGAGGATGGATTGGTTTTTTCCTTTCTCTCTTGGTTGTCATTTATCGTAATTAAAGCTAGCTCCTATTCGGTTCTGTCGCTTCATTCTCATTTGAATATATCAGATGCCAGGTCGCTTCCTTTGCACTTGTCAGGACACTGATGCTTGATTAAGAATGAGCATCCCACCCACCCCACCCCAACACCCCCACTCCCCCCGTGGCGCAGCGGGCGCGCCCGTGGCCCCGGTTCTGAGAATTCAATGATATTTTCTGTGTTTTCAGCCTTGAAGCGTTGATGTTTTAGAGGGTAGTGTTTGATTTTATCTGTTATAGCATATAACCCTGGCTAGTTTGATCTGATAGTTTTGGTGTCAACGAAATTTAAGTTTCAGAAGGATAATGTGTTAATTTTCTACATTTTCTCAGTCTCCCACAGTTAACCTTGATCTATGGTAATGATGATGAAGCCGAATCAAATTACATTATGACAAGCAATCCTGTATTTCGTTTGATGTCATTGGTGCTGTTATGTTAAGCATGCCCTGTTTACTAGAAACACCAAGTAAAAGCACCAAGAAGTAAGGGTGCTGTTCATAGCAATTTGAAAATAAAACAGTACAATAATTTGTCCCAAAAGTTGTTTAATTGCAGCATATACGTATGTTAACTGGAAAACTATTATAGGTTATGCCTTTTCAAATGTCGAGTGTACAAGTGTAGTTAGTTTCCCCCCTTTTCCAATATGCTTACTTTGTCTGCCTTAAATCAAAGATGGTGTTTATCTGTTTTCCAAAGAACAGTTTATCTTTTAATCTACTGCCAGTCTTGTCTAACCACCATGTTTTTTATTGTTTCTTATCTTTTTCGTAGGCTCTGGCAGAGGAGATTAAGGCAAGGTATGAGAAAGCATCTGTCAAAGTTGTTGACCTGGTAAGTTGGATCAGGATGAAATTCAGGCACACAACCATTGTGGTCATTGATTTGTGGACCACATGATTACTTTCTGAGATACTTCCAACTAACAGCATGTTGTTCTATTTCATGAGAGCCTCCAACTTTAAACTATCGGTCTGGCTTAACATTTCTGGTGTATTTTATTTTATTTCTTTTGGCCTGACTCGTGTATTTAATTTTAACAAGGATGACTATGCAGCGGATGATGATCTATATGGGGAAAAACTAAAGAAAGAGACCCTCGCATTTTTCATGTTGGCCACGTAAGATTTGTACTTGATAAAAATGGTGAAATGAATATGGCTTGTTGAGATGTACAGTGCATTTGATATTTGGACCTCACATGGCAGTTATGGAGATGGAGAACCTACTGACAATGCTGCAAGATTTTACAAATGGTTTAATGAGGTATATAGTTATATCAGTACCTTAAATAAATCATAATTTGTGGTTTCATATGCCTTCTGTGGAATGTTCTAATGTTTTGGTCTTAATTTGCAGGGAAAAGATGAGCAGGGAACATGGCTTCAACATCTCACATATGGCGTTTTTGGCCTTGGTAACAGGCAATATGAACATTTTAATAAGGTAAAACTTGGGATTTTGAATTTTACTTAGTTGGAATCATTAGTTGTTATCTAATGGTATTCTTCTGAAACAGGTCGCTAAGGTCATTGATCAAGAACTTAGTGAACAAGGTATGTAATTTATCAGCTCTTTACTTTTGTGGCCTCATAAATATTAGGGTGGTATACTTTTTCCCATTGGATTTATACAGTGCCATTGGCATCAAATCTATTGAGAAAAATGAGGATGTTTTTTTCGATTTTTGCATTTACTCCAAAAGATTTTCTTGTTCTTTTTTGTTTTTTCCCTTCTCCCTTTCTTAAAAAGTTTATCTATTTGAGTAACTTCCTTTTTCTGTTTACATAACATGAACTACTACTTTATATATGAGGCTTAATGGAATTAAAGTATTATTGACTTCACAATGAAATCTCATGATGTGTAGAACTGTGTTTGTCCCAGGTGCAAAACGTCTTGTTTCAGTTGGACTAGGTGATGATGATCAATCTATTGAAGATGATTTTGCTGCTTGGTAAGTGTAATCCTACTGCTCCTGCTACCTATGCATTAATGTGTTGTTACTATTTTACACAAAAAATGTATGAAATGTTGCAACTGCTTTCTGGATTTTAAATGTCATGAATTGGCCTTTCCTTTTGCAGGAAGGAATCTCTGTGGCCTGAGTTGGATCAGCTGCTCCGAGATGAGGATGATGTGAATACTGTATCTACGCCTTATACGGCTGCTATACCAGAATATCGAGTTGTGATTCATGATCCCACTGTCACATCATGTTATAATAATCATGTGAATGTGGCAAATGGGAATGCTACGTTTGACATTCACCATCCTTGCAGGTGCTTGAAGTTTTGCATGTTGACTTTGTGACTTATTTTTTTGCTATACTAAGCTACAACAAAATTTTTATTTTTCTTTTTGAAGGGCCAATGTTGCTGTTCAAAAGGAGCTCCACAAACCTGAGTCTGATCGCTCTTGCATACATCTGGAGTTTGATATATCAGGGACTGGCATATCGTAAGTTTGACCTCATATAATGAGGAATGACAAAATCATGGGTTGTGAATAATAGTGTTTATTTTTATAGATTTTCAATTTGTTTTTCTTTGTAATTATTTTTAGAGATTAAATTTACCTATAAATTTCTGAAGTTGTTAGTGTGAATTGATCCTAGTGGTTGATTAAAAAAAAAAGACAATTGATCCTAGCAGAATACCAAGTCGCATTGTCTTAGGATACAAAACCATTACCGTCTAATTTTGAAAAAAATTTCTTGAGGTGGGGGATGGAGGATTTGTGGGAATTCTGTTTTATATTTGGAAACATTAAAGTAACTTTGAAAAGCGTATGTTCTCAAAGAAATTACTTGTAAGTGTTGATCTGTGAAGAGACATCAGATATTAAGTGTATGAAACTTGCGAAATTATAGGCATGCAGTTATGTAAGTTCTTGGATGATCCTTAATTTTGAAGAATTGTAAAGTGATTAGTAGTTGATTATGATTTGATGTTGTGCTCACTGCTCGTATTATATGGAAAGGTAATGTTGCATATCCAGTCCCTTGATTCTGGCAGAATTAAGTAACCAGTTTGATGACTTTTATCTGATCTTCCCAGATATGAAACTGGAGATCATGTGGGTGTTTATGCTGAAAACTGTTATGAGACCGTTGAAGAAGCTGGGAAGTTGTTGGATAAAGATTTAGATCTGTTGTTTTCTCTTTACACTGATAATGACGATGGTACTTCCCTGGGAGGTTCTCTGCCACCTCCTTTCCCTGGTCCTTGTACACTACACACTGCATTGGCACATTATGCTGATCTCTTGAACCCTCCTCGAAAGGTTTTTATATGATCATTCAAGAGCTCACCAATTTTTTACTTGTCTTATTATGTAAATAATTAGTATTACTGGTTACAACAGTGGTTTTATTAGGGATATGTCTAGCTTTATATATATTTTTTAAGAAGAGATGACAGTTATATATGTTCCTCTTTCAGGCTGCTTTAGTTGCTTTGGCTGCTCATGCATCTGAACCTAGTGAAGCGGAGAAATTAAAATTCCTATCATCTCTTCAGGGAAAGGTGAAAAATTGTTAATACTGTATCTTGCTTTTGTGTCTGATTCCCCCCTAAAGTGGGGTTTCTTTCTAAGACAAATATTGATTTTTCAATTTCCAGGATGAGTACTCTAAATGGGTAGTTGGAAGTCAGAGAAGTCTCCTTGAGATAATGGCTGCATTTCCTTCAGCAAAACCTCCTCTAGGGGTGTTCTTTGCAGCAGTAGCCCCTCGCTTACAGCCTCGTTATTATTCAATTTCATCATCTCCAAGGTTATTATCTTAACCTATCTAAAAATATCTAAACTAAGCTTTATAAGATAAGTTGCCATAAAATGCTGCATTGCATTATATCTATTTTTCAGGTTCTCCCCACAAAGGGTACATGTAACTTGTGCCTTGGTTCATGGTCCAACTCCCACTGGCAGAATTCACAAAGGAGTATGTTCAACCTGGATGAAGGTAGCAGTTTGTTACAGATGGGCTTCTCGTGCAGTCATACATACCATGTCTAAACTTCTCAGATCTTTTGTTTTCATCTTCTTCTGATTCTTTTCCCCACTTTGTTCAATGCTGGATCATGCTATGCCTTATCTAACTTAGATCTCTATCACATATGCTCAGAATGCTATCCCCTTGGAGAAAAGCTCTGACTGTAGCTGGGCTCCTATTTTTATAAGGTCATCAAATTTCAAGTTACCAATTGATCATTCGATTCCTATAATAATGGTTGGACCTGGTACTGGCCTAGCACCTTTTAGGGGCTTTTTACAGGTATGAGAATGTATTATGGATTTGCATAGTTCTCTTAATTAATGGGAAGCATATAGATAGATAGAAAGTGAAGGATGGGAGAGAAATTAGAATCTGATCAGTAATTGAAAGATATCTGACCACAAAATATAAAATATAAAATACCTAATCCTTATTCTATTTAGATTAGAAGCCCCCATTTTGTAGTACTTTAAATACAAACGTAGCTAATCATATTTTAGTAAAATCCTAATTGTTCTTATTTTGTAATTAACAAAACATAAATTCCCAAAATATCAGTTGAACCCCATTTTTTGTCTTGGGGGCTAGCTAGACATTTCTTGACTCAAGCTGCCATCGAGCCAGTGCTCAACTGGGGTATTTATTAAACCATAATTACTGAGCTACACATTACAGTTAAATCACTGAACCTGCTTTTATGTAAGGATTTTTATTCTGTCCACTTGCTAGTGGGCTTCAACTTACACAGGCCCGTTTAGCTTGACACTTGTCCTAGTCGTCTGGTTCACACTAACGTCCTTGTTATAGACATGTACTTCTTGATTCACCCTTTATCTTTGATTCATCTAGGAGAGGTTGGCCCTCAAAGGGGATGGTGTTCAACTTGGTCCTTCAATACTCTTCTTTGGATGTAGGAATCATCGAATGGTAAGTTTATTGTTAATGTACCTTCTATCCCGGGGGAGTTTTAAAGGGTGTGTAATTTTCCTTGATCATATTGGTTCATAGGATTTTATTTATGAGGATGAGCTGAAGAATTTCGTGGAACAAGGTGCTCTATCAGAATTGATTGTTGCATTCTCAAGGGAGGGACCTAACAAGGAGTATGTTCAACACAAGATGATGGATAAAGTACGTGTGAATAGAACCTAGCAGGGAACAAATGCCACTGATAAAAACAGTTTATTTCATCAATTTTATTTTTCATGTGCAGGCAGCAGATCTGTGGAGTCTGATTTCTCAGGGAGGTTATCTTTATGTCTGCGGTGATGCTAAGGGTATGGCCAGAGATGTTCATAGGATTCTCCATACCATTATCCAGCAGCAGGTGCAAATTGTCTTTTCATCACCCTCCTCCCCTCCCAACCTTAATTATTGAACACACATAGAAATGTTAGCTTATCTTGTTCCTGACCATGATTATAGGGTATTGATTCTCACAGTCAAACCAACCTGTATGAGCAAATGAAGAGTTTGAATTCTCTTCTGAAATGGATGCTTCGAAATATGTATGGTCGTGGAGGACTGTTTCATATTTCGGTGTACAGGGACCAATGTTGCTCTAGGTTAAAATGCCCTTGCCAATTTTATTAACTCTTCTTGATTACCAAATGCAGTATTTAGGCTGCAATCGCTGGGAATCAAACTTTTATCTGATAACTCTGAATGAATTTGCTAATCAATAAGAACCATACACAGTTTTTCTGTTACAAGGATTACTAATATCATACTTTAACTGTGTCAGTGTTGGTGATTAAAATATGGGGAAATATAACGTTCTTTTATGGGTTCTATTTGTGTGGCCTATGGAGCATGTGTGGATGCATGCTTATTCTTTGTGACATACTAATGCTCTCTTTATTTGGTTTATAATTAGTATTTGCTAGGTCCCAACTATCTCGGTTGATTTTTATACTTATATTTCTATTTAAACTTTTTCGGTAAGGCATTAAATTTATGATAATGTACGTCTGACTTTTCTTCAACCAATGTATTTCTGGTTGCAGAGTCCTGTATACTTTGTACTTATTGGAGTAAACCTTTGTCTTTAATCGTGTTTTGGTTTGAATTTCAGGAAAATGTGGACTCATCCAAGGCAGAGGCTATAGTGAAAAAACTCCAAATGGATGGACGATACCTTAGAGATGTCTGGTGATTTTTCTGATTTGTTTGTCGGATCAAATGCAGTATCCTTGCTTATGGATGGATGCATTGAATTCAAGATTGCCCGAAGTATTTCAAGGAGTTTTAGGGTACTGATGATGGTGGCTGAAATGGGTTTTCTTGAGAAAAAGGAATGATTTTCTTGACATGTCTTCTTTTTATATTTTTTCATTCTCTCTTTTATCGTGATAGGGTAGACCGCTCCCCAACTTAGGTTTTTTTTTTTTTTTTGGGTCAACAACTAAGGTTAACTTTTAAGGTTTTGTTTGAGATGGATTGAAAATAAGGGGAGAGAAATATTATGAAGGAAAATAAGGAGAAACCTAGATAAGGGGATATTTATGTTTTTTCTTGTTTTTTTTCTCAAATTTTCTTTTTTCCCTTGTTTTCTTCTCATCTAAAGGGAGGGTGAGGGCCTGAATGATAGTCTCAAGTATGCAAACACAGGTTGCAAGAGGCTATTTCCAGTGGTCATGTAAGATTTAATGAAGGAAATTGGTTATGAATAATTGTTAAATTGTTGAAACTAGTTGATAAAAGCTTTTGTATATTTCTGGTGTCTCTGATGATCATGGAATGCTATATCCTTCAACAGTGAATTTTCCAAAGCAAACAATTTTATCAAGTTGTGTCAATGTGTCAATCTGGACAGTAATTTTTATTCGGGGGAAGATCTATTTATTCTTTTAACCCTCTATTTGATATTATTTTCAGGAATCTGATATTAGAAGAGCGGTATTTAACAGTGTCTAGAATATGCACCGTCTAGGATTTGCACCGTGTAATTGTCTCATCTAATATGTCCAAATGAAATTTGAAATCTAGGCAGTTCAAATTTTCCTATTATTTATTTAGTTTAGATGAAATATTATTGTTTTTACAACTTGATAATTATAAGATTGATGTTTTGTATTTTGTATCATTTAAAAGAAAAATATTATTGAAATCTTACTAAAAAAATAAAATAAAATAATTTGGACTACCTAAGTTTTATCTAGATGATTCAAATGAGATATGCACTTTTACTTCATAAGTAAAGAAACGCATTAGTTTTGTATTGAACATTCAAATCGTAATGAACTTTTTCATTAAGAGTTCTGATGAATGAAGTGATTCGTATATCTTATTTCTCGTCGTTTCATTCCATCCTATATAGAATTATTGAAAATTTCTTGCTGTAAGCACGACGACTGCTTAGGATTACTGGAAGTTTTTCAAAGAGCATCGTGGGTAGAAACTTTGCTTGGGCTTTTCGTTTTTGACCTACTCTTTTTTGTTGTAAGGCTCTGGAAAATGACAGGAAGGGGTAATTGCCCTCTCTCTGTTGTACAAATTTTTGAGTAATGATTTTCTCATCTTCCATTAAAAAAAAAAAATTGTTTGATAGCTCAATTCTTTCTATTGGTTTGGCCCTGCTGGATGGTTCTGATCAATAGAACAGGAAAAGGAGTCAGCTAGAGAGAAAGATCACCAAAATTAACTACCACCAAGATACGCACGGTAATTTGATCTTTTAATCACCCATTTTTGGAAAATCATTTTGGGTTGCTTGAATTGCTAATCTTACATGCTGTGTTTAGATCACCTCCTATTGATAAGAAGTCCAGTGAACAACTTGAAATGGAAATCGTTGGTTGGTTAAAAAAAGTAAAAACAAAGGAAATGGAAATCAAGAAAATTTCTGGGCACAAATTTAGAAAAGCATGCGACTGAAGTTCTTTCGGTCAAAACTCTATGCTACTCGGAGGACATGAGACAATTGGCCAGCCCAAAATGAATGCCAGCAGAATGGTCCTAGGTGTCTAGCTACTAAAATAGTTAAAATAGAATTTTATCCTCATATGAGGATTTTGTGCACTTTGAGACGTGGGGCTTATCCTAATAGGTTACTAGGAGCTACTTATCTAAATTATTTTATAGAAAATAAATATCACACTTTTCCATTTTTATTCTCAAAGCTTCAGTAGATATGCACTATGAATTAACTATATAGTATTGCAGATAAATTATATAAATATAGTAGTGGAACAACCCAGGAAAAAATTGGCAATATTCTCCATATAAAGAAAAAGAAGAAGCAAATACATCACAACCGAATATCAATTTGCACAAAAAGTGGTTCTGCAGTTAGAAACCAAGCCAATCATGAGAGAACCATTAAACACACACGCCATGTTTGATACGAAAGAATTACTTTGAGGGAGAAGGAAAGGAAAAAAGAAAGGGAGATGAGATTTATGAAAAGACTATATTTTATTCATAGAGAATTTAAATAATATATACCATATAAATTTTACAAGAATTTCACTCACATTCTACTTTTTTATAAAACCTTTTTTATGTGTATCAAAGCTAGTAGGAGACTTTCAAAGTAGAAAAAACAACTAATGTCTTCCACGCCTTCTATTATCACAAGCAAATATCAAATGAAGGATATGGAAATTGGTCTACATTGGGGGATTATTAGGTGCCTCCATATCACTATATTGATTCTGCATTGGATACACACACGCGAAGAGGGATTGCTTTGATTGCTTTTGCATTTTTAACTTGACTCCAAATAAGAAAGATCTCAAAGGTATTCGCATGCGGCTTGGCGAGTGTTTCAAAGGGGGGTGATTGTTAATCTCAAATGCTTGGTCCAGTTCAACTAGCGTCTTCTCAACTTCATTCTTCAGTCCCTTGACAAAACCCAGACCTGCTAGCAGTTCGCTTGCAACCTTATTGCTCTCCTGTTTCATGTTGAGAATCTCACCTTGAAACTTGGCAGCCTGATACCCGCTTAGTCCTGACTTCTTTGTGTCAGAACCTCCGTTGGAGGCTCTTGAAATTTCATCTTGGATGTTGCTCAAGGATGATTCTCTACCCTGCAATTCGTCCTGCAATATCGCATTATGTTCCAACCACAGTGATAACTCAGTTCTTATCTCTCTCAGGTGTCTGAATATAGGCCGAACTTCTGATTCTAGGGCCTGCTTTGAACTCCCTTCTACCCTGCTGTTATCCTTTATTGTCGACAACTCTGCTTGCAAGTCCTCGATGGAGTTTTGGAACTTCTGAATTTGATGAACTGAGGTGCTAAACCTCAACCAGAAATCCAGGTTCTCCTCCAGCAGATCATCAATGTCTGAACGCAGTTTCTGTTCCAAGGGTGAAAGGGCATGAGGCTTGTCAACATCCTGGTTTTCCCCCACCTTTCCTTGATGCTTCTTGATGGTTGAAGTTTTGGAGTCCTGCAACTTAGCTTCTTGTTCTTTGCTTGGAAAAACCCCTTCTTGAGGTGTATATGAGTATTCTGTCATTGCAGTTAATGGGGTTTCATCTGGATTCACTTCTGGACAGTCCATCCTCTGACGTAAAAAGTTTATCTCTTTGTCCTTCAAGTCAACAGAATTCTTCAATTCCCTAACCTGACGTGACAACTCAAAAATGCTGTCCTTATTTTTCTTCTCCACCTCATTTAACTTCATTTTTACATCCCCATAGTTCCTTAAGACCGATGTGTACTCCTCCAACAAGAGCTTCTCTCTATCATCTGACCCATTTATGAACATTTGTCTCCAGTTGGGTTGATCTCTCTCCCCAACCCCAACACCATGTGATTCAACGTCAACATTACTTACTGTCTCAGATAAATCATCCTTATCCTGCTGCAGTATTTGTTGAATTCCTTCATGCCTAAAGTTTACATTTTCATTCAATTTGAACTTGTTCTCTTCATTTATGACATAGCCGAGATTTGCAGCATCATCTTCTTTCTCCTCATTTGTTGTCTTGAAATCCTTCATGATTGCCGAATTATCAACTGACAACTTTTCAGTGTGTTCTTCAGATGCCGTTCTTTGTTTGCCCTCGTGAGAGCTTTTTGTGTCCTTGTAGAGCACCAAGTTCTCAACTTCCTCATCTTGCTTCACATCGTGCAATCTTCCGGAGAGATGCTCAAGATTACAGCTAGCTTCAGTGAAGTGTTTTTGGAGGCTACTGTTTTGGTATACCACGTTTTGTTGGAGATTTTTAACTTTCCTCAACTCCTTCTCCAGTTCTTTAAGCATCTTTCTCATTTTGGCTGAATCTTCTATCAGTAATTCCTTGTCCTCTTGTAATCTCCATATATTTTTCTGAAGTTCATCTGTTTCTGATCTCAGTCTCTTTACCAAAGCAGTCTGAGAAGAGACTGCAGTTTCCAGGGTAACAACCTTATTTACAAGGTCATCAATTTTTTCTGCCATTTCTGCTACAGTGAGTGAGTTTGCCGAATCTACCTCTAGTTGTTCCTTAATTTTCTCCCTCAAGTGTCCCACATCATTTGTTGCTTTTTCTAAGCTTTCCATCTCTTCATCAATGCTCTTTTTTTCTGATCTGCTGCTCTGAGATTTATCCCCATGATCGTCTGAGTCTTGGTAACTCCCATGTTTAGAAAGAAATTGATCTCTAAGGATCTCAAACTCGTCATGTGCTTCCTTAACCTTTTGGTATTCTGCTTTAGCCTCCTCAGATGCTTTTTCTTGAACCTCTTTCAACTTAACCAAAGTCTCATGGCATGATTTCAGAGCTGTGGCTGCCATTAAAGTTCGCGCCTCTTGATCTTCGATGACCGCACCAACGCCAAACTCATCCTGCAGGCTACAAACTCTCTTCTGCATTTCTGTGATCTGGTCCTCAATTTCCCAATACTTATCATAGGCACTTTCATGCAAGCTCCTCACAAACTCCTTCTCAGTTTGTAGCCCCAAAATCTCTTTCTGCAGCTTGTCAATTTCTGCTAGCGCTTCACCCATGGTCAGCTTAGAACTTGAAGTTGTCACAGGTCTAGCAGAGCTAGCAATCTTTCTAGGTGGTCCCTTCCTTGAGATTAACATGGAAGGGCTTCTAAAATCTTTCTTTTGAATTCTAGGAACTTCAGGAATCCCAGATTTAGGTGCTCGATTGGTAGGGCTATAAGAAGATGATGATGGAGTTCTTGGACTACCTTCATAATCTTCATCCTCTGAATACTGAACTTGGTCTGGGAACACACTAGCAATTGTGCGGTTGGCACTTTGGAGTTCCCTTGATAAATGATCATATCTCTCTGCTAATGCTCTATATGCCCTGAAAGTCTCTTCCACGAAACTTACAAGTTCAGGTCTCTTCTTGTAGTACATTTCTGCCCGTTGGGCAAACGAATCCCCCTCATCTTCAAGGATTAGAAGGGTCTCTGCAACCTTCTCCTCCATATCTGCTATCAATGCATATGTATTAATATTTTTCTTTTCCAGAAACCAATTATTATGACAGTTATAAGAAAGAGAAGGGTTATGAACCCAAAGAAGTTAATTAATACAACAATATATGCTACTATTATCTTCTTTTAATAGTTTATCAATCTGACTTAAATAACAACACCAGGCAATTTGGTAGAAGAAACTGATGAAATTAATTCATAAAATGCAAATAACCGGGCTTAGGGAAATCAAGAGAGATAATGTGAATGCGGGTCATTCTAAAATCGCCTGCAATTTTAACAGACGTACGTACCTTGGAGGCTTTGTTCAAGCCATTTGGACTGCTTCGTCCGGACATGGCTTGCCCACCACCATGAATATGCATTGCTTGCCGCCCTTTGCAACATCGTTCTCTTGGGATTGAAATTAAATCAAACACATTTAACCCATTGAGTTAAAAACCTACACGACGACGACGACGAATGAGACCATAAAGGATAAACAAAAGCATACACAACACGCAATCAGAACAAAAGCTGCGATTGTGGTGATAATGGAGGTTAAGAAAGTTTGATTGGAAAAGAAAAGAAAGTTGGTGAAAATGGGGTCTTATGGGGCAGACATGGAGAGGAGGATACTTCGCCGCAAGCATAGATATGTCTGGATGCTTTCAAGAGCTTAAATTTTGGATGGAAGGCTTCTGTTAATTCTCTACTTGCCAGCCCACCAACGAGCCATGCATGCCCTCCATTTTGGTGCGTTTGCAATAAAACCTATTGTCCAAAGTTTCAACTTTAGTAAAACATCGTTTTTGCACCTAATTTTTGTTTGTTGCTGTAATTAAAATATAACGTTTTTATTGTATAATATAAAACGATGTGTTTTGGTTACAAAATCAAATTTCTCTATTAGAAGCATGACAAAGCGGCACAAGGTCATTTTGGCATCCTTTTTAAGTTTGCACCAATTTCCGTTCTTTCTTGGTTGAAATGTTCATCTCTATTCTTGATCCCTCAAATTGCATATCTATAATTTTCACATATTTTCTTGTGATTTTCAATCATTTTCAAGTAAAATAATCATTATACAGTTTAAATAAACACATGAAAAATATGTTCCAACTAAACAAATACTTAATTAGTACTACTTAAATTTTCTATAAAAATTATTGTTGTTTTAAGGTATGTTTAGTAGGAGAATGGAATAGAACATAGTGAAATGATCAAATTGAATTAGTTTATTATTTGAAATTGTTTTCTGGATGGAGTTAAATGACAAATCATGACCTTCAAAATCATTATGCCATCTAACATTTTAATTTTTATGTCTTTCCAAATCGGAAAGGTAAGCATAGATTGAAATAGACAAATGAAATGATACAATTATATTCTATTATTCTGTGACTTGAAAAAATAAAAACTTGCAAGAATCAGAGGTTATAATATTGAAAAAAAAATTGCAAGTTATTTCATCCCTCGACTTATAGCCTTATACACTTTTAAATACTGAACTGATACATAAATCGTCACTCCAATTCTTACCTCAAACTCCTTAAAATTTAAATTTTCTGTAATTACAAATAATTATATATAATTCATTGAAAGAGAAATAAATAGAAAAGGATAATATGTAAAACATAATTGATCTCACGCATAGTTTCATTATGTTGTGTCATTCTTCTCCTAATATATACCTAATGACAATAAAAGATTCAATTTCAATTCACAAACATGGCCAAAACAAGATTCGTGAACACAATTTTTCCTAATGCAAGGGCAATAAATTCTCAAAGTAAAATACTATATAAAACTTGTTATTTCACGAGTGAGAAGTACAGTGATTTCCCAAAGGCCCAAAAATACAGAGTACATCCATGTTATACACACTTTCTATACAATTATCCATAACATCATTAAGCTTACAAACAATTCTCGTACATGCACACATATTTACATCAAAGAATTACAAGCTCCATAACCACACAGTTCATTCAACATGCATTCTTCCATTTATCTCCGTTTTCATTCTAGGTAGAGACAAACACTTCATATGTTTTGATCCTTGGAGGCAGAGACCAAAACGGCAGCGAATCATCATATTCATATCAGCTCCTCACAAATTGTACCAGCCCCAAACAAGTTGACTAATACTATTCTGCCATTACATCACAGCCCAGAAGTTTTTTCTTTTTTTCCTTTTCTTTTTTACAATTTTTACATTATCATACAAGTGTTTATAGGTTCAGACCACAAGATGATTTTCTCAAAGAAAGAAAGCAGCAGTTACAGAGGCGGCTCCAAAGTGAAAAATCACAAGCATAAGTATTTATGCATCAGCTGTTTTGAAGAGAAGAGAGCCAGTTTTCCACATATTTCTTGCTTTCTGCAGAAACAACCAAAAACCATAAACGCTAACTTTCCCACTGACGCAGATCCATAACACAAATAACTACAGATGTACATCTTGCTATTATGAATTACTGCAAGTTATCACCCCATTAAGGGTAACCTAATAACACAGGTATACCAACAGCGTTCACAAGACAAGTTCTATCAACCACATAAATGATTCGGAAATAGGTTTCCAGAAAAGAACAATTGTCTATAAATATTGCAGTAACCAAAACTATGAACTTATGTACTAAGTTGCACTAAACTATAAAAGTTTATTATATCATTTCACAGAACCAAGAGCTAAAGGTTATATGACTAAATCAGACTTGGAAAGGAGTAGGAATTACACGAACAATTTCTAATCATGATTACACCTGCCACCACCTAGCCTTAAATATAGATGATCACATAACTCACATAACCTATGTAAATATCTGTTCGATAAACCAAAAGGTATATCCTCAATCAAAACAGAAGAAAGCAACGTCCTTAATAAGATGCGAGAGAATAACCTATGTAGGAATTACACGAACAATTTCTAATCATGATGACACCTGCCTCCACCTAGCCTTAAATATAGATGATCACATAACTCACATAACCTATGTAAATATCTGTTCGATAAACCAAAAGGCATATCCTCATTCAAAACAGAAGAAAGCAACGTCCTTAATAAGATGCGAGAGAATAACATATAATATTGAATGGAAAATGAAATAATAAAGATCATATAAGGATAACCGGATTAGTAAAAAAGAGCCACATTCTTGATTTTGGACTTCAGAAGTTGATGAGTCTCTTTTTCAGGAATATGGCAATCGTATTTTCACACTACAAAAAACAAGAGATAACAAATAGAAATATGGTCTAAAATCAGAATTCCAGACATAAAATCCAGCAACAATTTAGAGGCAGTTGATATTTTAAACAGCTTTAACAATGTCCACATCAATTAAATCAGAACATGCATTCCAATTCCATCGACCATTTCATAAAACACAAAAGGAAAAATCAATTTGACACCAGCAAAAAAGGGAACTTTCATAAGTGTTAAGAAATTTCTCGTACCATCTGAATAACTATCTGGAAAGTTCCCAACGGTGCTCAGTATGTTGCTTTTGTGATCCTCCACCATGCCACCATACTGGTGTCCATAACAGGGAACCAGCACAGCAAAACTGTCATCTGATTCATCATTACTTGGAAACTCAGGTCCATGAGGCTCCAACCAGCCAATTGACCAATCAGAACCATCGGATTCAGAATCAGAAACACATTCTCCATCGGATGGAACAAGAACAACATCATATTCTCTATCTATTTTCTGTTCTTCTCTGCTATGACATTTGCGCTTCACCCTTCTTGATGAGGACCAAATTTTTGCCTGTTTGACCAAAGGAAATCTTAAAGCATCAGATTCCCACATACCCGAATCAACTGAAGAATTTATAGAAGGCCCGTTTGCAATTTTTGGTTTTTGATGTTTTCCACTCCACATCCACCACGAGAGATGGGTAAAAGCCACAGCCATATACCAGTCCAATTAACTCTCCAAGAAATCAAGTTTCCACAGAAGAAAATAAAAATCTTTCAGGATGTCTACTTGAACAAGCAATCGTCTCTACTTAGGGATACCTGTTGAGTAAGAAATCTTACTAGTGAACCAAACACAGAAATGTGCACATTGATTAATGAAAACAGCATCTAAACAGAAGTAAAAACAGTACTGACAGCTTGAAATTTTAGAAAATCCAGCGCATAAAGAAAAGCCAAAGCTTCCCTTGCTCTGGGCAGAAAGCATCCACATATTCTCCAACAACTTTACTCGGAAGATTTAAGGTTCTTTAGCTATTAAAACCAGAAAATGTTTAGTGCTGCTAAGATTTCAAATACCAGATCAGGAAGTATTGAATTTCACAGTTTTCTGATCTGACTAACAGTGTTTTCAGCCACCAAACTTTGAATTACAGGTCGTCAGAATATCCCATCCATACTTTTAACAAAAATCTACTCTATAATTTGAATATACATTGAATTTACTTATCTCAAAATCCAAACGATCATAGACGCATAGAAAAAAAAAATAAAACAAAACAAAAATCACAGAAAACAAAAGACAGTCCGATTTATCAAAATGTAGCTAGACCACCAATCAATGTCGTGAGACGTCTAAAGCAAAATCCAGGCTAAACAAAAGCCAATCTGATAACTATGAAACAACTAGAATTCAATAATCAGACATACAATAATAGTAAGTAGTAAATAAATTATCTTCGTTGGAACCAAAGTGGTTTTAAATAATAAGAGGATAATTGATTACAACATACTACAAACAGATCACATCTCAAAATTTTCTCAGCTCACAGAAAATAACAGAATCCTGCATTTCTTGGTTTCCATATACGAAACAACAACTTGAACAAAAAGAAAACCAAAGCGCAAACGGTAAGGATTAAATAGGTGCCTTGTCTCTAAAATTTCGAAATTTGGACGAAGATTCAAAGCATAGGAAAACTGTTATTCAAAGAAAAAGGGAGAAATAAACCAATATACCTTAAAACCCAAAAAGTTCTTCTATTCAAGTTTTGAACAAGCATGACCCAATCGGAATCTGCCGCGAGCCGTCTAGAGGACGTTTGGAGCAACAGCGTGAGGTACAGAAGAATAGAGGAGAGAGGAGTTTCAATTTCTTCACGGCATCCATTTGCCGTTGAATAACTTGATACCATACGTGGCATGTTAGCAAACCGTTGGATTAGGCTATTAATGTCACACACAGAATCTATACAGATCATGTAACAAGTCACCGCGGGGAAGTATATCCAGTGGAGCCAACTCTATAAAATCTAAGCTATCAACGACTGACACGTCGCAAAGGCGGAAGCCTTCCCTGCTACCAGCCACAACTCTATGCGGTCACCAATTTTCTGATTTTAGAATTTATATTCTTTGACGATGATATAGATAGTCGATCCTTACATAAATAATCGTGATGACATTTTTTTAACCAACATCAAATAAAAAATTTATCTAAAGCAAATAGTATTTAAGTAATGGAATGTCTTGCCATTGGTAACATCCAATATTTTTCCTTTGAATCTTAGTTTATTTTTATTTAAAAATTTAGGTGAATTGGATTTTAGAATCTCAAAATTTAAATCTTAACAAATATTTACATATATATTTATATATTATCTATCAATAAAATTCACGTATCACCAAAATAATTTGAAATCATATTGTTGTAAAATATAAATCACACTCTCCTCAATTGGATCAACTTTGACCGTTGTAATCATAATAGGTGTTTACTTCTTCAAAGGATAATATATTAATTATTGATTTAAGGGGTGAGTGGTTTGATAATTTATTTTAAAATTTGTTTCAATTTTCCATGTGGTCATTTATTTAAAGGAAAATCTTCACAAAATGTCAATATACGTGAAAACTCCAAACGTTGGGAAGGATGAACCTAGATTCAAAGGTGAACAGCAAGAACTACAACAATTTCATATAAACAAATTGAAATTCTTTTAATAAAATAAATGATAAAAATATTTATCAAACTATTTTTTCGTTCTAGACACACGTTACCATTCAATTTTCACATAAACGTGTCTGTCACTGTGTCTTGCTCAATGTTGTCGAACCAATGGTTCTAACTATGGCCAACCCCGTATTTCCATCCTGAAAATGTTCTTGCAACGTTCGAACCCATATAACGGCAAATCCATCCCTGAAAAATTCCGAAATGTATTTGTATCCTCCTTAATTTTTTTTTAATTTGTCTCAATTTTATTTTTTAGCTGATAAATCAATAATTAATAGTTCTAATCGATTATAACTTTATTAAATAAAACTATGAGTTTTAAATAATATTTTCTAGTAATTGATCTAAATCATTAAATATTAATTTAATAATAAAAATTAAAATTGAGAGAAATCCAAATTGATAAGATTAAAATCAACAAAATTTCTCAGAATTTCTAATGCAAATAATAAAAGATTTGTTATCATTTTGGCCTCAAGGCCGCATAAAAATACAAAATAAAACATAACAAAAAAAGGGGACTGATGTAGAAAATAGGAAATCCACAAATTTTCATCTTTTAAAAAATGCTGAATTTTTTTTTTATAAAAAATGTTGATTTGACGCAACTTTTTATCAATTTCTAATCATCACATTGACTGGATCAATTCATTTTTTATGGGGATAGAATTTTATCAGCCTTCTAATAAATTATAAATAAAAATAAAAATTAGCAGTACACATTTCATTTACGTTGGAATTATAAATTTGATTACTGATTGTTGTTGGTTATTCTGCAAATTGGATCTCTTAAATTTACTTGTGATTATGTTTATGATGGTAAGCGTAATCTTCTACAACATATGATGATTGTGTAGTTATGTCTGTCCATGCACTCTTCCATGACTACAATACCACACTTCTTGCATGTGGCTAGGTATATAATATTTAGGCATTGTTGGGATTGCTTTTATGATGATAAACATTTTCTTTGCCGAGCTTTGTTTTGCTAGTGTCCACATATTTGATTGAAGCATAAAGAATGTAATTGGGATTTTGTTTTCACCGTATCCAGAAATAGCTTTACAGTTATATATTTCTTCTTGAAATGGAATCCGTTGGTAGTTACAATGATGAGCCACAAATAGCCATCTGTAACATCCCTAAAATATTAGATAATCAAAAATGCATAGAGAATTTACAAAATTGGACAGACACCGTTTTACGTAAAATAGGGTAAAGAGGTCATTTTTCCTGATTGGATGAAAAAATAAGAAATTACATTTTGCCCCTAAGAAATATGGAAATGACGATTTTGTCCCTAAGGAAAAAAAAAAGAAAAGAAAGAAAGAAAGAAAGAAAAGACGAAGGCGGCGGACGCAAGCAGTAATTGAAACCAATTTTATGAATTTTGGGGAAAATTACACCTAACGACCCAAAAGTTTCAGAAATTATAATTTAACCCCGGGTCAAGGGCAATTTTGTAAATATGCAAAATTACTGTCAAAATGAAGCTCTCGATGAGAGAAGTCCAATGGTATATGGCACTGAGGGTTAATGTTCAAGAATAAAGAAATAATCAGTACCGAGTGTCCAAAAGTAACAGTAAACCGATAAAGTAAACCGTGGGCCCTACCGATGGTTAAAAAGAAATCGGATCAGGATATGGGCCATACACAGATACCATGTGGGACAGGATAATTATGAAAATATAAAAATAAAATTAGAATAGTCCTGTATCCCAAAAATACTAAATTAGTATAAAGACGGTTTTATCGGTACGGTTAAAAAGTATCCGGATTGAGGTATATCTGGATCAGGAAAATTGGACAATTTTTGGACATATTTTTCTCTCTCTCATGCGTGATTTGCTGCAGCCAATTGTCCAAATAATTTAATGATTTTTGAAGGAAAACTTGTTGAAGAAGGAGACAAAAAGTAATCATGGTTACTTTTGTTAATTAACCATGATTAGCCATAATGTTAATCACCCAATTAAGTCATTAAATTGCCTTCTTTCTTCTTCATTTTCACGCTGAACCAGTGGCTGAAACAGAGGAAGAAAACGCAAGAAAAGGAAGGAGAAAAAGAGGAAGAAAAGGAAGAGGAGTCAAAGCAAAATTGAAAAACCAATCGGTAAGCTTTTATGTTACTACCCTAAGCTTACTATCCATGGTTTTTAAAGCATGATTTATGGTTTAGTTCTCTTCCTTTACACCTTATAGTTTCATCCAAATTGGGTTTTAGCATAGGAATGAGTTTTGGACCATGAAACTTAAGGGAAAGCATAGACTAGACACTAGAAGCATGAATCCATGGAAGGTTTGAAGTGATTTGAAGGAAATTTTTCTTAATCACTATGAGATAATTTCGGCCAGAACAGGGGAGGTATTTAGAGTTGGAATTTCATGATTTTGACCTCAAAAATGGATTCCCCATGGTCCAAAACCTTAGGAACAAGTATGTTGTACAAAGAAAAAGCAAAGGAAAACAAAGTGTAAAATTTGGGTTTTATTGTATAAAGCATTGTGTAATTCCGAAAAACCAATGGATAAATTGGTTCAATGATGATGTGGATAGGTTCAAGAAGGTTGTGGAAAGCTCAAAAAGTGGTGGACCAAGTTTGGAAAGCAAGGGAGCATCATAAGGTAGTTAATTTCCCATACTAGCATTATGTTATCATGTTTGTTTCAATGTGTTGTATGCCTTGTCATATGATTGCAATGATGATTTGAGATGATTTATGTGTATTGGCTGAGTTGTTGGAGGGGCATTGAGACCCCGGGATGTCCATTTGTCAAAACGAAACTCTGCCGAAATTTTTATGAATTCATATGACACAAATGTGATAATGCATTCAAAGTGTGTAAGGTATGCAAAATGTGTTATCTTGATATTTTTATGTTGAATGTGATGATGTGATGGCATGTTGGGTGTTAACTACTGAGATTCTTTGAATCTCACCCTCCCAAATATTAACCATGAATAGGTAGCAACAATGGCAAGTCCACCAAGGAAGAGAAAGAAAAGGAGAAAGACTTTAGCCATTAACGTGATATTTATAGCATCGGCCATGAGCTTTGATCTATGGCATAAATTGGTAAATGTGATGATAAATAAGTTTCTTCCAGATTTTAATATTCCTTTAAGTTCTAGCTAAGGTGTGGCATGATATGAAGATGAATTATGGTCATGTAAATATCTTCCAATTTTTGTATTGTAAGTATAAGGATACAAATGGTTATTTTGACCACTACCAAATGAAGGAGCTACAGTATGGGCTTGTTGATGTATAAAGTATGAATGTTATCTATGTTTAAAAACTAGATAGAAAGAGCTTTCATGTGGTCCAAAGATCACTCAAATAGGATGAGTGTAAGATTTATAGTGAATTTTCAAAGTTAGCTCAGAAAACTAGAATTTCTGAAATTGACCATATGAATGGTAGTAATTCACGAAATATACTGTACAAATTGGCCAAATAATTGCTCTGATTGATATTTTTCCCATGTAAATAATGTTTTAAGCTACCCATGGAGACTTGAATCACATGTATACGATTTTTATTTATTTAGTTATAAATTTCCAAAGTTTAATTGGAATAAATGAATTAGATTAAATGAATAGTGCCAAAGTTGAAAAAATTTTGTTATGGCATTTATTGTGATTCAAGATCCTACTATGATATAAATAGACTTTAGAATGGTTAATTATGTGGGAAATGGGCCTATAAAGGAGGTGTTACATTTTTGGTATCAGAGACTGGTTTTGGGCCTCGGAGCCGAAGGATTAGGCTCTCAGAGCAATAGTAATGAGCCAGTACAGTTTAAGTTAGGAAAAATGAATAGTGATAAATAAATTATTCTTTAGTATTATTCTACTAATTAGTTGTTATTGTGATTGAAGGATAGTAAAGATGTCTTCAATAAATAACAGCTCAGTTGTAGATGATCATGACGAGCCTGAGATGGTACCAGAGGTACACTATCAAGAGGAAAGTATAGGTTTCAACGAGGTTCCTATTGAGAATGTAGAAGAAGGACAGTATGAAGTTGGAATTCCCCAATCAATACAGGAGGCTATTCCAGCAGTACCTATACGAGCAGTTCCTCCTGTAAATGCCTTATCTCAGGAAAGGTCGGTTGAGGTATATGAAGATATGGACTACATGGCAGGATTTCTGTTGGATCCGAATAATACCCCGGATGATAGACCGGCAGATGTAGAACTTATAGTGTACCAGATCATACGTAAGTACTCAAAGGAATATGGTGCTTACTCAGAGGGACCGGAGCAAGTAATGGCATTCATGAGTAAGGTGTCAAAGGTTAAGACATTTCTAGAAGGAACAGGAACAGAATACCCTGAGCCAATCTGGATCACCACCCTCATCAATGAAATACCAGACGATGAGTTTTGGACACCCATTAAAGCAAAGTTAGAAGGAAGGGAGTACCAAAACTTAGCTCATTGTATTAAGAATTATATTATAGAGGGGAAAGTTAAGAAGGCTAAGAAGGAGAAGATACAGAAGGGTGATTCAGGAAAGCATGCATATAGTGACTATGTGAATAAAATAATATGTTTATATACGTTCTCTAAGTATGATTAATATATGAATGTAAAGAACAATGATGACTGCAAGTTTGAGTGTATCATAAGCAGTCATAAAGAGGATGTATAATAAAAATTGATCATGTTAACCTGCAGTATGTAATAGCTCAGTTCTAGAAATGATGTCTTCCCTTATTTCAGGTTTGATGTACAAATGGTTAAGGACTGGATACTGAGTTTAGAAAAGATTTTCAGGTTAATAAGCTATTCCTCTGAAATGGAAGCCCTATAGCTATCTATTGATGTACTTAAGAAAAAGATAGATAGATAGTGGCATAATACTGAGTTGGTCCTATAAGCTCGGAACATACCATTTACGCAGGGATTATTCTGTAATCTTTTATAATAAGTATTTCCTGCGATTAGATAGAAATGAGGATGAAGATGAGATCATTATGTTCCGACAAGCGATGGATTAGTCAGTAAGTAAGTACGAAGCCACCTTTATACAGTTAGTGCGGAACTCCACCTTGTTATGATGGTATGACGACTAGAGGTGGAAGACAGAAAAGCTAAGAAGAGGAATAAAGCCAGCCATCAGGAAAATGAAGGCCTAATACGAAGTAGGCAATTGAGTATGCTAGTAGAGGTTAGCAGAATTACGAGGAATAGTTTGAATAATCAAAGTTTTATGTCTGCTACCTAATAAATGTAAGAAAAGCAGAAAGAGAATGAAGCTATGAAATAATCGTAGCAAGAAAAGAAAGATACTCTTCTTGATTATAGTTTTCCCTACAAGTATGAAGTATCGTTTCATGAAAATCTGGCCTAAGAATATTCTAGGGGGCATAAGGGATTAGTCTTAAGGATAGCTAATTGTAGTTGCTGGATTAGTTGAGGATGTTTTATATATTGTTTATTTACCTTAGGTCTTGAATTCTTTCAGAGTTAGATCACGGTTAGATCCTATCAGTAAAAAGATGATGTAGGATCACAGAGGATCCTAGTAGGGCTTAGAGATCGCGGTAGATCTCATGGTCGCAGTAGACCAATAATGAGGTTGCAGTAGACCTCCACAGAGAATGAGATGATGAGCCCTACAATACTGATAGTTCTCTGAAAAAGGATGACCTAGGATGATTTTAGAAAGATATGAAACCTCATTAATCAGCAGCTAGTATGAATGTTTACTTAAGGCTTTTCTCGAATGTCCAGCCACTGACTCGAAAGTAGCAAAGAAATGTGATGGTAGGTGATGACAATGAATATGAAAGTAAGTACATCACCTATAAATAAGTCTAGTGGCAAGATGTTTTCAGTAATGAATGAAAGAGGCCAGTAGGAAATGAATGATAGAAAAAAGAAAGAAAGAGAGAGAGAAGAAAAATTAATAATGAAAAGAATCAATAGGGAGAAACTAATGTATAAAGGAAGATAAGTTAGAAAAAGAAATAGTCATGAGAAAAAAAAAATAATAAGAAGACTAATGTATGATCAAGGTACGAAGTTAATCAACCCATAAACTATGATAATTCAATGAGTTTGGGTTAGATGAATTCTTTAATGAAGATAGTAGCTTCTTCTAACTAAACTAAGGACTCCAAATCCAAATAGATGTTAGAGGTATCTATGATGAATGTTACGTGGGATTTGGAGGATATGTTTTAGCTATGTATTCTCTAAGTATTGGATTAGAAGCGAAGAAATTTATAAAAGGACATCATGATTATAGGCTCCCTTAAAGTTAATGGGTTGAGCAAATACTTGATGCCATAACCAGATTTTAAGTTCTATAATTAAGTATATCATATTTGGAAAATTGTTTCATTGCCTATATGTTCTAGGCAATATGTTATTGTAGAAAGAAGTTGAAGTGTCAAAAGTCTCAGAAAAGGAACTAGAGAAGGATCCAAAAGAAGATCCCATGGAGATAATATATGACAATAATGGGTTTGTCATTAGTACTGAAATCCCATAAGTTCAGTATAGCAAGATATGATGCAAGTATAAAGTAATGCAAACATAGATATGAGTTACAGGAAGAATATGTATGTACGATGTTCAAGGTAAAAATTATGAAACAAGAAAGGAGAAAATAGTGGTAGGCACTTTAGGGGATTATGAAACCTTGAGATGGTGGATTGCTAATTTTGGTATGAAATCTAGCTATAGAAAGAATGTTTATGGCCAGAAGATCTCACAATGAATGAAATCTTTCGTTAGCTGCCAAGGTGAGAATAAATGGAGGTAGCTCTTGGGTTTAAGCCCAATTGAGCAAGCTCTTGGGAGGAAGCCCAATTGAGCCAAGAAAGATGAAATCCTCCATATGATAAAGGCCACCGAGGCGAGGCAAATGAAAAGTAGCTCCTGGGGTGATGCCCAAATGAGCCAAAAATGGTGAGAGGCCGAAGGCTAGATTCTAACTGAGTTAGCAAGAGACTGTTAAAGGGTTGAGAAATCTCCCTCAAGATGCCAAACCACTAATTAACCTTGACTAAGCAGCTAAGGAAGTTATGGATAAAAGCAATAAAGTAGAAGTATGAGAAGTGATAAAGAGCAATGACCACTGCCTTAATATCGTTAAGACCCCAACCCATAAAAGCGAAGATAATCGAAAGGCCATGCTAAGATAAGTAAAAGTATTGGGTTTGGGAATATGTTTATACATGAAGGCAGAAAGGTAAGTTGAGACTCTAAATTGACAAAAACTAGAGCAAAGAGCATGAAGCAGTATGAGCAATGAAAATGAAAATGAAAATGGTGATGAGATACCATTATTGGATAGTAAACAGTTGATAGAAGAAAGATGGAAGTAGTGGTTGAATGGCCTAGAAATTAAAATAGTAAAATATTTAAAGGTTAGATAGATAAGTTATGGCTTGAAATGAAGCACATTGATAGTATTATATAAGACCAATTTTGGCATGAGTACATACAGAGCCCTGAGCATTCAATAGTTAAGTGAGCTCAAATGAGGAAAATGTAAAGAGTAAGAAAGAAAAGATGTGCTGATTGTTAAATAAGGGCACTATGAAGTTATGATGAAGCCAAATAGTCTTACAAATGCACCTGCTACAACTACATGAATAAAAGTATAAGTGATGTAATGGTGGTTCTCAAGAATGATGTGGTAAGGTACTCCGAATTTGTAAAAGAGCATGAAAGATGACTGAGAATTTTTAAAATATTTTAAATAAAATTATTGACTTACTAAATTCAGTGAATGTAGCTCATAAAAGTACGGTCAGTAGGTTATAGAATCTCCCAAGGGTCACAGTAGATCCTAATGAAGTAAGTAAAGTTATGAGTGGGAGAGACTGAAAACCGGAATAAGATGAGAGATTTACTAAGTCTAGTAAGATGTTATAAAAATTTTATTGTGAAAAATTTTTCTCAGACTGTCTTACCGCTTGATTAAGAAGAAAAGTTTGTGGGAAAAGAGGTAAGAAATGAGTTTTTATGAATTGAAAGAGGCTAAACCTCCTCCCCTGAGATGATTAATCTTGATCCGATGATGACCCAAGGGGTCGATAATAAGGAAAGAAAGTATGGATCATGGTGTGAGTAATATAGCAGGGTTGAGTTGAGGATAGTCGCCTATGTTTTATATAATAAATTTTTACAAAAAATATATATTCCCACATATAGCAGCGGTAAATAATGCTCTCAAGATACGGAATTGTGATAAGTTAAAATGAGTTATGATCTCTATGATTATAACATAGAAGTATTATGAGAACAACAAGAACCTCGAGTGATAATGAAATAAAAGATGAGTGGACTTGAGGTAAGGAAAAAGAAAAGAAGGAAACGATGGTCTTGTAAGTGCCATGTAAGCAAAGCTGGTGTAGTCAGCTTATGCTTAATAGAAAGATTATTCATGTGAATAGCATGGAAGTAGAGAAAGAGATAATATTAGGTGCTAATAAAGAAAGTATAGCATGAATAAGATAAGAGAAAGTTATGGAACTAAGAATAAGGATGTTACGAGTGAAAATTCTCAATACCCCTAAAGTAAAGTTAGTTTATGATGTTCTCACAATTCCCAGTTTAAAGAATATGAACCAGACTCTTCAAGTATTATAAATGACTAAATGATACCAGGGTAAAATATTGACTGAAAAGTCAAGTAAGTGAGAAATAAGAGTATTGCTCTGGTATAAATGGTCTGGAAAATTGGGAAATTAAGAGAAAAGTAATAAGAGGTACTAGTATATATCTAAATTTCGAGGACGAAATTTATTTTAAGGGGGAGGGAATTGTAACATCCCTAAAATATTAGATAACCAAAAATGCATAGAGAATTTACAAAATTGGGCAGATACCGTTTTACGTGAAATAGGGTAAAGAGGTCATTTTTCCTGATTGGATGGAAAAATGAGAAATTACATTTTGCCCCTAAGAAATATGAAAATGACGATTTTGTCCCTAAGGAAAAAAAAAGAAAAGAAAGAAAGAAAGAAAGAAAAGACGAAGGCGGCGGACGCAAGCAGCAATTGAAACCAATTTTATGAATTTTGGGGAAAATTACACCTAACGACCCAAAAGTTCCAGAAATTATAATTTAACCCCGGGTCAAGGGCAATTTTGTAAATATGCAAAATTACTGTCAAAATGAAGCTCTCGATGAGAGAAGTCCAATGGTATATGGCACTGAGGGTTAATGTTCAAGAATAAAGAAATAATCAGTGCCGAGTGTCCAAAAGTAACAGTAAACCGATAAAGTAAACCTGGGCCCTACCGATGGTTAAAAAGAAATCGGATCAGGATATGGGCCATACACAGATACCATGTGGGACAGGATAATTATGAAAATATAAAAATAAAATTAGAATAGTCCTGTATCCCAAAAATACTAAATTAGTATAAAGACGGTTTTATCGGTACGGTTAAAAAGTATCCGGATTGAGGTATATCTGGATCAGGAAAATTGGACAATTTTTGGACATATTTTTCTCTCTCTCATGCGTGATTTGCTGCAGCCAATTGTCCAAATAATTTAATGATTTTTGAAGGAAAACTTGTTGAAGAAGGAGACAAAAAGTAATCATGGTTACTTTTGTTAATTAACCATGATTAGCCATAATGTTAATCACCCAATTAAGTCATTAAATTGCCTTCTTTCTTCTTCATTTTCACGCTGAACCAGTGGCTGAAACAGAGGAAGAAAACGCAAGAAAAGGAAGGAGAAAAAGAGGAAGAAAAGGAAGAGGAGTCAAAGCAAAATTGAAAAACCAATCGGTAAGCTTTTATGTTACTACCCTAAGCTTACTATCCATGGTTTTTAAAGCATGATTTATGGTTTAGTTCTCTTCCTTTACACCTTATAGTTTCATCCAAATTGGGTTTTAGCATAGGAATGAGTTTTGGACCATGAAACTTAAGGGAAAGCATAGACTAGACACTAGAAGCATGAATCCATGGAAGGTTTGAAGTGATTTGAAGGAAATTTTTCTTAATCACTATGAGATAATTTCGGCCAGAACAGGGGAGGTATTTAGAGTTGGAATTTCATGATTTTGACCTCAAAAATGGATTCCCCATGGTCCAAAACCTTAGGAACAAGTATGTTGTACAAAGAAAAAGCAAAGGAAAACAAAGTGTAAAATTTGGGTTTTATTGTATAAAGCATTGTGTAATTCCGAAAAACCAATGGATAAATTGGTTCAATGATGATGTGGATAGGTTCAAGAAGGTTGTGGAAAGCTCAAAAAGTGGTGGACCAAGTTTGGAAAGCAAGGGAGCATCATAAGGTAGTTAATTTCCCATACTAGCATTATGTTATCATGTTTGTTTCAATGTGTTGTATGCCTTGTCATATGATTGCAATGATGATTTGAGATGATTTATGTGTATTGGCTGAGTTGTTGGAGGGGCATTGAGACCCCGGGATGTCCATTTGTCAAAACGAAACTCTGCCGAAATTTTTATGAATTCATATGACACAAATGTGATAATGCATTCAAAGTGTGTAAGGTATGCAAAATGTGTTATCTTGATATTTTTATGTTGAATGTGATGATGTGATGGCATGTTGGGTGTTAACTACTGAGATTCTTTGAATCTCACCCTCCCAAATATTAACCATGAATAGGTAGCAACAATGGCAAGTCCACCAAGGAAGAGAAAGAAAAGGAGAAAGACTTTGGCCATTAACGTGATATTTATAGCATCGGCCATGAGCTTTGATCTATGGCATAAATTGGTAAATGTGATGATAAATAAGTTTCTTCCAGATTTTAATATTCCTTTAAGTTCTAGCTAAGGTGTGGCATGATATGAAGATGAATTATGGTCATGTAAATATCTTCCAATTTTTGTATTGTAAGTATAAGGATACAAATGGTTATTTTGACCACTACCAAATGAAGGAGCTACAGTATGGGCTTGTTGATGTATAAAGTATGAATGTTATCTATGTTTAAAAACTAGATAGAAAGAGCTTTCATGTGGTCCAAAGATCACTCAAATAGGATGAGTGTAAGATTTATAGTGAATTTTCAAAGTTAGCTCAGAAAACTAGAATTTCTGAAATTGACCATATGAATGGTAGTAATTCACGAAATATACTGTACAAATTGGCCAAATAATTGCTCTGATTGATATTTTTCCCATGTAAATAATGTTTTAAGCTACCCATGGAGACTTGAATCACATATATACGATTTTTATTTATTTAGTTATAAATTTCCAAAGTTTAATTGGAATAAATGAATTAGATTAAATGAATAGTGCCAAAGTTGAAAAAATTTTGTTATGGCATTTATTGTGATTCAAGATCCTACTATGATATAAATAGACTTTAGAATGGTTAATTATGTGGGAAATGGGCCTATAAAGGAGGTGTTACACCATCCATTGTCACATGAGTTACAACAGTTAGGAAACACTACAATAATAAATCAATAATGGGTTGTCTGTAACTCCTGTAACCTACATTTGAAGTTAATGTTTGCTGGACAAAAATAGCATTAGATGATTAGTATAAATAGGGAAGTCATGATTGTGTTTATCATCAGGGAATAATCGAAGCATTTCTTTCATTTGAGAGTAATTCTCTCTCTTTATTTGAATTCTGAACCAGTTTGGTATCAGAGCCATGGTCCAGAGTCAAGTATGGTAAGGAAAATGTCCAAAATTTGTCCAGAAAGTAAGTTTTTTAGGAGAGAGAGAGAGAGAGAGTTTTCTGGATTTTAAAAAACCCAACTTTCAGTCATTTTTTAGCATAATGGACGTCACCATCATGCTTGGAAGGCCGATAAACCTGTGACTAGAGAGTTTCGCTGCCCTCTAAAGATCCATATACCTCCACACGCCGTCCAAGTCTGCTACGCACTAGACCAAAGGTTGAAGATGACCACGTCAGCTACCATACCAGCACTTAGGTGTCCAGTCAGCAACACATTAGCCAACAGCCACTTGCCACATGTTAAGTGTGCCATGTAAGAATCTAAGTTAGCCAATTTTTATGAAATTACATTTTTGACCTCTCAACTTTTTTAAAATTTCATTTCTTCCTAAAACTTGATGAAATTTTATTTTGATCCCCTTGAACTTTACAAAATTTTAATTTATCCCTATATTTCTTGAAATTCTACTTTCACCCCTAACTTTTTTGAAATTTCAATTTGACCCCTAAACTTTTACAAAATTACTCTGAAGCCCTACACTTTCCAAATTTTGCCCCCACCCTAAATTTAAAAAAAAATACCACTTTGACCTTTTTTTTTCCCAAATATACCGTTAAACCTTTCCAAAGCCTTTTTTAAAACCCAAAACTTCGATTCTATCCTACCCTAGCCTACAAAATGCCTCCAAGACACAGACCTGTGTATGAAGTTGAGATTAAAGAGTTGAGAAATCAAGTTCAACTACTACAGGAGCTTGTGAATGTCCAATGAACTTAGTTAGAGGAGCAAGAAAGGCAAAGAGGAGAAGATTCGGATAATAACAACACTCAATCAAATGGTAATCGCCGACCTCGGAGACTAATAGTTTGCAGCAGTGATATCAAAGTTGAGATTTCAGACTTTGAAGGAAAGCTCCAACCAGATGAATTTGTATATTGGCTCCCAACAATGGAACGGGTATTCAAAAACAAAAAGGTGCCAGAAAACCAAAAAGTGAAGATAGTTGCCATCAAACTCAAGAAGCATGCCTCCATATGGTGAGAAAACCTCAAGAAGAAGCAAGAGCATGAAGGCAAAAGCAAGATACGGACATGGGAGAAGATGCGTCGTGAGCTTACTTGTAAGTTCCTTCTTGAACATTATTACCAGGATAATTTTATTCAATTACAAAATTTATGCCAAAAGTCTTTGTCTATGGAAGAATATACCAGGAAATTTGGAAAGCTCATGATAAAGTGTGATATTCAAGAAAAGGAAGAGCAAACAATAGCCCGTTATTTTGAAGGGTTGAACACTAATATCACCCATCCAGTTCAATTTCAGCAATATTGGTCTCTAGATGATGTCATCTATCTAGCTATCCATATCGAGAAGTAGTTGTACAAAAAGTTCTCCTATTAATCGGGTTCCTCTACCATAAGTTTTTTTATGGCTGCAAAACACAAGTTCAGCATCGTAGTTCTTCCAGCAGGCCTCCACCTAAAGCTGCTAGGGAATCTAGCTCCAAAGCACATAAGTATTTCAAATGCCAAGGTTTTGGCCACATTGCTCCAGATTGTCCCAACCGCAAGGTTGTTACCATTGTTGAAGGGGAAGCTTACATAGCATCTAATGAAGAAACAGAGGTTGTCTTTGATAAGGAAAAGCCAGTACTTGAAGAAAAAGAGGCGATATATGATGAAGAATTTGTTTCTACTGATCATGGAGAATCATTAGTGATTAGACGAAGTTTGCATGCAGCACAAGTAAAAGAAGAACTATGGCTTCGGCATAATATCTTCCATACTCAGTGCATGACTCAGGGAAAAGTTTGTGATGTCAGCATTGATAATGGAAGCTGTGAAAATGTGGTGTCTAACTATATGGTGGAAAAGCTGAACTTGACTACTCAAGCTCATCCACATCCATACAAGTTGCAGTGGCTCAACAAAGGAAGTGAGGTAAAAGTCTCCAAGTGATGTCTTGTTTCCTTTTCAATTAGCAAAAAGTACCAAGATGAAGTTTGGTGTGATGTTGTTCCTATGGATGCTTGTCATCTTCTTTTGGGAAGACCTTGGCAATATTATCATTGTGCTCTATATGATAATCATGTAAATACCTATTCCTTTGTGAAGGATAGGGTAATGATTAAGCTAACTCTACTGCCGCCTAGTGAATGCATCCAAAGTAGAAAGGAATCTAAGCCATTAGTTTCCTTAATCACCAAGAAGCAGCTCAAAGTGTCAAAGATGGAAGCTCAGACCCTAGGTCTTGTTCTATTGTTCGAGTCAAACAATCGATCCACTATTTCGCTAGAAGTCGAACGGTTGTTAACTAAGTTTTCAGACATGATAGTAGATGAGATTCCTTCAAGATTACTGCCCATGCAAGACATCCAAAATGCTATGGACTTTGTCCCAAGAGTAACAATTCCTAATAAGCTTACTTACAGGGAGTCCACAGGAACATGCTGAGGTACAACATCAAGTTGAAGAGTTATTGAATAAAGGGTTGAATCGTGAAAGTATCAGTCCCTGTGCTATACCTATACTCTTAGTACCTAAAAAGGATGGAAGCTGGAGAATGTACATTGATTGTCAAGTATTCAACAAAATCACCATCAAATATCAGCTTCCAATTCCATAACTAGATGATCTGTTAGACTAGTTACATGGTACCACTATCTTTTCTAAGATTGACCTTTGCAGTGGATGTCATCATTTCAGAATTCGATTGGGAGATAAATGGAAAACCTCTTTTAAAACAAGAGATGGTCTGTATGAGTGGACTATGATACCTTTTGGGCTAACAAATGCTCCTAGCATATTCATACAACTAATGAATCAGGTACTTTGCCCCTTCATCGGCAAATTTGTTGTTGTTTACTTTGATGATATTCTTGTTTATAGCAAAAATAGAGAAGAGTATATAGAACATCTACGGAAAGTATTGTAGACCCTGTAAGAGCAAAAACTGTATGCCAATCTGAAGAAATGTTCATTCTTGACAAGTGAAGTGATTTTTTTGGGTTATATTATCATCGCTAAGGGTGTTTGAGTTGAGCCAAGCAAAATTGAAGCCATTAATAATTGGCCAACTCCACAATCAATCCAAGATATTTGAAGCTTCCATGGACTAGCGTCCTTCTATATGAGGTTTATCAGAAGCTTCAGTTCCATTGTTGTACCACTTACAAATTGCATTAAAGGTGATAAGTTTCTGTGGACAGAGCAAGCCCAAAAGAGTTTTAATGAATTGAAGAAGCATTTAACAGAAGCTCCTGTGCTAGCCCTTCCAAACTTTGACCAAGTGTTTGAAGTTAGCTGTGATACTTTTAATACCAGGATTTGTGCTGTTCTAAGCTAAGAAGGACATCCAATTGCCTTCTTTAGTGAGAAACTCAATAATGCTAAACTCAAATACTCTACCTATGACAAGGAGTACTATGCTATTATTCGAGCTTTACAGCATTGAAGTCATTATTTACTGAGCAAAGAATTTATCCTCTACTCTGATCATGAAGCTCTTAGGCATTTAAATTCTCAGCAGAAGATCAACCGTAGACATGCTGCTTAAAGTGAGTTCATGTAGTCTCATCCATTCCTGCTTAAGCATAAGGCTGGAATCTTGAACTCTATAGCTGATACCTTTAGCTGCCGTCATACCTTGCTATCTATCATTCAAGCCAAAGTTGTTGGCTTTGAAACGCTTAAGGAGTTGTACAACGATGATCCAAATTTCCATCAAGCATGAAGTGCCACCGGAGCTCAACCTTTTCAGCAATACTACTGACATGAATGATTTCTATTTCAGGAAAAGGCTTTATGCATTCCTCAATGCTCATTGCGAGAGGCAATTATCTGGAAAGCCCATAATGGGGGATTGGTAGGTCATTTTAACATAGTAGTCTTAGTCAAAGAAAATTTCTACTGGTCAAGGCTTGAAAGAGATGTCAACAAACACATACAGAGATGCAAAACCTATCATTTAGCTAAGTCTAAGAGCCAAAACACCGGATTCTACGTGCCTCTTCCAGTTCCCGAAGCACCTTGGGAAGATGTGAGCATGGATTTTGTTCTAGGTTTACCTCAGACTCAGAGATAGAAAGATTTTGTAATGGTGGTTGTGAATCGATTCTTAAAAATGGTTTATTTTATTCCTTTCCATAAAACAAATGATGTTATTCAAGTTGCACACTTACACTTTAAAGAGATTGTGTGTCTCCATGGAATTCCTAAGACTATCACCTTTGATTGTGATATGAAGTTTCTTAGTGACTTTTGGAGAACATTATAGAAAAAGATGGGCACTGAGCTCCAATTTAGTAGTGCTAGTCATCCCCAGACAGATGGATGAACTAAAGCTATAAACAGGGTTCTCAGCAATCTTCTCTGAAGTTTTGTTGGGAAGAATTTGAAGCAGTAGGATCTTGTACTTGCCTAAGTTGAATTTGCCTATAATAATTTTGTTAATCAAGCCACAGGAAAATGTCCGTTTGAAGTGGTATATGATGCTCATCCACTTAGCCCATTGGACTTGGACCCATCGTCTAACAAACAATTTTACAGTGTCGATGCAAATAAAAGGGCCAAGGAAATCAAGAAGCTGCACAAGCAAGTTCGTGAACAAATTCAGAAGCAGAACTTGAAATACAAGTCTTAGAGTGACAAGCATTGAAGACAGCAGAGTTTTAACATGGGAGATTTTGTTTGGATACATTTAAAGAAAGAACATTTTCCAAAGTAGCCAAATGCTAAGCTGCCCCCTAGAGTTGATGGACCATTCAAGAGTGTGCAAAAGATCAACAACAATGCTTACAAAGTGAAAATGCCTGGTGCCTACGATGTTTAGCCTACCTTCAATGTTGCTGATCTATCTCTATATTTCAATGATGATGCTAAGATTAACTCGAGGGTGACTCTTGTCCAACTCGAGGAGGATGAAATGGAATCCGTTGGCAGTTACAATGATGAGCCATGAATAGCTATCCACCGTCACATGAGTTACAGAAATACTACAATAATAAACCAATAATGGGTTGTCTGTAAATCCTGTAATGTCCATTTGAACTTAATGTTGTTGGATAAAAATAGCCTTAGATGGTTAGTATAAATAGGGAAGTCATGGTTGTGTTTATCATCAAGGAATAATCAAAGCATTTCTTTCATTTGAGAGTAATTCTCTCTCTTTCTTTGAATTCTGAACCACTTCTATTAATTGAAAAGTCCAATGATTTTTCTAATAAAAAAACATATGATTGAATTGAGTTTGACATGGAAAATAACAAAAATTCAATTTAAAAGTTTTACAACAGTATGTTATTTTTTTTAACTTCTAAACATATGCTTGTGCGTATTTGATTTAAATGCAAAATTTATAGACTCTAAAACTTATTTCTATTGTTTGGATGATTGAAACTTGTATCTATTGTAATACACAAGATGGCTTGCATGTATACCAATATGATACCACCAATTGTATCTCATTAACACAAAAATGAAATTCAAATTAGAGGACAAATAACTATCTCATTCCCTCATACAAAATATATAAAATGAGAACATTATTGTAGGCATACTAAATTTGAGAAAACAAAACGTTAACTAATTATGGGAGTCAAAATGTGTAGAAGGTGTAAAGATCACTAAAGTAGATTTATCTCTTCCAATAAAATATTTTTCATCCATATTGTTAGGATAATATATTTAAAAAAACCTAACTATTTATCAATTGTATCAAATTAGATTTACTAAACAAGTATTGTTTTACATGTACAACTGTCAATTGAAAGTGTATACAAACAAATAGATATCTAGTGAAATGTTGAACTTGAAAATATGAATTTGAATAGTAGTGTAATGAGAATTAAGGGATGGTTGATTAAAAAAAGTAAGAAATTAAAATCCATTAAATATTACCCAAAAAATCTATGTATGTTAAAACTAATCAAACCTTATAAGCTTCTTTCTTCTCAATTTTATAATCCCTCCTACCTCAAATAAAAAAAAAAACTTCTCCCATATCAATATTGTGGGTTGAAGTTTGTTCACCTCATCCAATTTGTAGTAAAATATGTTTTTCTAAATTACCCTTAATTAGTTTTTTTCACATTAGATCAATTAATAACCATTAAAAAACAAAATTTTCCCCAAATTAATGAGGGTTATTCTAGGAATATCACATTTATCACACAAAAAATTTATTTTTTTTTATATTTTGGACTAACATAACTCTTCCAAAATTTTCTTAATACATTGGAGAGAGTAACAAATAGAACTTATTAAAAAACTGTTATTATAGGTAAAAAATTAGAAATAACATTTAATATAGTATAATAAAAAATTAATTTTTAATCTTAAGTATTTATACTAAATATTTATCATTGATTAATTAAAAAACAAATTAAATGTGAGTAAAAATTAAAAATAGATTTAAAAAATTTATAACAACAACAACAACAATAATAATAATAATAATTATAATCATCATCATCATCATCATTATTATTATTATATAAGCTACTTAATGTGATAGCAAGCAACACGCAAGGAGATACTATATCCATTTTAAAAGGAATCACAATAAAAAATAAAATCATTTTCATTTTTTTAAAGAAATAAAAACTTGATTAATTAATCTAGCGCATTATCAAACAATGCCGGAATTTTGTTTTTTAAAACATAGTATAAATTGCATGAAATAATTAAAAAACCTAAAACTAAACTGATTGACTTAATCTTAACCGTTCACCAGTAATGTGCGTCCCCTTCAATTCTATATTGTTTATTTTGTGACTCAAAATTGATATTAAATTCACGGGTATATTTGACTTAAAAAATATTTAATTTTATTTTAACATATATAGTAAATAAGATTTAATATTGAATATCTAAATAAATTAAGAAGCTCTAAACTTATCAATATGAAATATCTTCCATTATATTTATAACAGTAAAAAATTTGTTTAAATGCTACAAGTGTTATTCTTCATTTATGACAAATGACATAATAATTCATCTTATCATATTTTTTTATTTATTTTTATTTTTATCTTTAAATTTTAATTTTATTTTATTCAATCCAATATAGATTTGAATTTAGTATTCAACTAATTTAATACAATTTAATTAATATTCATATATTCGTATTTACCATGGTAAATGATCATATAAAGGAAATTATTTCAAATGACAAAGGTAGGGTATGGTGTGCATGTTCAAATTCTCTAAATGTATGAAAAAAAGTATATACATCAACTTAACTAACAAAAAATTTAACTTTTGGTACAATAACATATAATTTCAACCGTGGAGTATTTTGATAGTTAACAGCTTTGGTATGATCTTAAATAAAATTACAAAATAATTTGATATCATTGAATAATTAATAAAAATCCAAGGAAAAAATATAAACAAATACTAATTTTGTGATTTGAATTTTGAAAAATCACAATTTAAATTAATTTATATTCATGAAAAATTATTACTTACTCTATCCGGTATATATTATAGTTGGTTTTCAACTATTTCATACTTATTAAAAAAAATTAATTATACAAATCAAAATTTTGAAAAAAACCCAACATCTCAATTTTATTTTTATTAATTATCAATAAAAGTTGATTTAAAAAATTTATCATCTCTATCTTTTTTTTAATCTACAAGATGATAATTAATAGAAGTAATAAAGATAAACTTTTAAAATTACATAACTCTTTATATTTTATATTTTGGACTAAATTAAGATTTAAAAAAAATCCTATAATATGAATAGAAAAGAGTAGTAATAGTATCATATATTTTTAAATTAAAAAAAAAGTCAACGTGACATTAAATAAATAGTGATCTCTATTCTATCTATTTTATTATAGTACATATATTAATATTGATATTTTAAAATGGATAGCTTATCCGGGTGAGCCTTCAAAACGGAATACATTCGGACCCGATTCCACTAGAATGGGCATCAGATGATTTGAAAATCAACTTCTTACAGCGCTCGAATTCCTGGACACCCTCCAATATCTTAGAGCGTAAAACTGCTGTTGAAAATGGGGGAAAAAGAAAAAGGCCAAGAGCCCATGAAACAGAGCATTTCATCTACTTGTCCACTGAAGCAAACAGTGATCATCCAGTTTACACGCATCCTGGTCACCGGAGCCACGGGTCCTCTTTGGGTATTAAGATCGCTAAACAATGTGCACGAAATGGTATCCAAGGTTAACGTCCATGGTTCTCTTTCTCTGATGTTCTTCTCTGCCGGATCGGACTTCTAGTGTCAACAACATCCGACTCCTTTTTTGTAATGGGCTCTTCTGGCTTACTAGCATTCCTATCCCACAATGGGGCGCCACCATTCGATGACACAGCCTTTCGCATAGCTCGTGGAATTTTCAGAGTTACATCTGTCTCCGTAAAACCGCCTTCGGCCTTGGGAGCAACGGCAGCATTTTCGGGCCTAGAAAATGGCATATTTGGACGTGAGTTCACTGAAGCATGTGCTTCGCTGGTGCTATTATTTTGCTTTCTAGGGACTTCAGAATTCTCGGGCTGTGGGGGAGGCGTTGGATCTGAAACTAGAAGTATTGTCGACTTCCGCCATTTCTTCCTCTGATTAGGCTTCGGGTCATGTGATTTCTCCTGCCAAAAATGGATGGAGTAATGGTTAACAAAGCAAACCAAAAAACGTTAGCGCATTTAAAGGCAACAGAAGCACACTACCGTATTTCCTATGTCAGCGAGAGGCTTTCTCGGCCCATAATCACTATTTATCTGTGGAGGCTTTTTGACTAGTGCACTTTGAAGTAACTCTGCACCCTGAGTGGCAAGGTCTCTGCCTGTTTCATGACCATTTCCAGTCCCTTCAATCACTTCTGATTGAACTGGCTCCTCATTCAGGACAAATCCTCTGTTGGCGCACTTGGTTTCTAGACAACCACAAGACATCCCACAAGTGTTGCCCATTGCTTTACACTTGCATTTGGATGTCTTGCAAGATGAAGCTTTCGAACAGGTGCAGCAAATATCCGTTTCTCCAGAGGCACCCGAAAGTCCACATGAATTGTCAGGGACATTTGAAGCTTCAGTACTTGACTGAGTGTTCTCCCAGCTTGACCGTCCACTTTTCGAATTCCTGTTCTTAACCCGTAATTTTCCTGACTCGACCCACTCATCATCTGTCGCATCCACATCCACATCATAATTATCTGAATCGATGTCAGATATATCCATGTCTTCGAGTAAAATAGTGGATCGACGATTTTCCTGAAGTTAAAATAAGTTAAAGATGATTAATTGATATCCAATGAACCATCCATGAGTGTAAGAGGTGATGTGAATTAGAAATACCGGCTTGCGCAAGTCATACTTATGACCTCCAACATTGTCAGAAAACCCTGAATTCCCTCCCGACTCTAAGTGTTGCTTCAAAGCTATACTCTGTCATTCGGCTCAAATAATTTGGTAAGAATTAAAAGGAGGCAAAGAAGATACTAATAATAGGATAGCCAAAGGCTCAAGGAGAAAGACTTCTTAAATTTTGAAGTGTCCACAATTTGGGAAAGACAAAAAATACGACCATTTTCAAAGTGGCACTGCATTGACTGCATTCTAATCTGTATTGTACAGTTATTTACATAAAGCTAATCAGTAGTGCACAGGTAGTTTGCATTAAGCGTTTTGCTTACAAACCGGTGCCAAGAAGGGGAAAATGGAAAGGGCTTGACATCACTCATGATGCTAACCATACTAACCTGCAACTTCACCTGATGAATAAGTTCAGCCTTCTGCATTTCCATCTGTCGAAGTGAACAACTTAGACTAACGACTTTCTCTTTTAGATCTCTTATTTCCATGTCCTTCTCTCTACAGGCAACTTCTTTTTCTCGCAATAAACACCTGAAAAAAACATACCCGAAAAACAATGCCCAGTCATATCATTGTGATGGCAAATTCTGAGATTGCAGTATAGTAGCATTTCTGAGATCTAGAGGAATCTAGTTTGTATCATGGAGCGTATAATGACTTGAAGGAAAAACCTGGAGGAAGATGCTAAATTGAACAAATAATTCATCAAATTCTTGGCATCAGCAAGGGACCGAACTTGGTTCCAACGTCCTTTGCCACCGAAAACACGTTCACGCTCTTCTGCCTCTGATAACTGAGATGCCATAGACACCAAAGTTGTGGAGGAAGTAGCAAGCATGTTTTCAAGAGCAAAAATCCTCGATTTTCTTGCACCGGGAGACATTGATATAGGGCAATCACTACATTAGCGAAGAAAGATTGTAAATCATAAATTGCCACAACAAAACCACAGGACTGTACAATTATTAGAAGAAATAGATAACTTCAGGCTATGCACCTTGTATCATTTTGCTTTAGGATATCATTTTCTTCCTTTAACCTACTGATCTCTTTCGCCATGTTAGCCCTCCTGCAATTGAAAACAATAATAAGCAAACGAAACAAAGCTCTAATCTGGGAGCAAAAGAAAAGAAAAGGACAATAGTCTAAGCATATATAGCGAGCTCCAAGAAATTTTATTCCATGCTTCAAAGTTGCCAAACAGCAGCAACCCAAGAGTTACTAGGTATTCACCTCAAAGGCTTAGACAATTAAATTTAGCTCAGTTTACATTGCCAGAAAGCATTACCACCCATGGCCTGTGTGACACAGCCTTGTCCAAGCCAAATTTATTTTAAACTTTTAAGCTTCCATACATATTAGGGGTAATGTCCCCCAAAAACAATTTGTACAAACTTCACCCCTGCCCCTTGAAAACTTGTAATTGTTTGTCGAAACAAGATTCAAGGTCATGAAAATCATTTTGGAGACGGACTCAGGAACAGCACAGGTCTAAAATGTTAGTATTCTCTTCTCTCTCTATGAAAAGTACGTGTAACACTACCTGTTTAACATTGTTAAGCATGTATGCAAAGAAATAGTCAATCACTTCATTCAGAACTCAAGTTTCAATCAGATAAATGAGAAATAAACAATATCCAAAAATTTAAAAAAAAATAATGAATATAATCCAACTACTACGTCGAAGCCAAACTTCCCCTCAACCCAAAGATGGTCAAATTAGCAGTCTCTAAAATCTAACAAATTCCAAAATCTCATAAATTTAGTTGGGACTTCCTCTTCAACATACTCATTCTGATGGTCTCAAATTTTCAAAGAATCGTAAAATAGAAATTAAACATACTCTTCCATTTGACGCTCATATTCTGCACGTACTTCATGTACTCGGACGGTGACTTCAAGCTCATGCTCGATTAATTGCATCAAAGCCTACAAAATAAAAAAAGCATATATGCCAATTAGAACCTTTCTAAAACACCAATACATCCATAGTTGATGCCCCTCCAATAACTCAACTAATATACACGAAAAATTAAGTTCTCATCAATGTTTGATAGGCAATTTAATTCTTGTCAGCATTCTTATCATCCAGTATAAGTACCTGAATACCAGGGCCATTTCCACCACCAGCACCTGTGTTTAAAGACAGACGGTGAGCTTTAATAATAGGGGAAAAAAAAGACATTTCATCACATTAAATTTCCCACCCGAAGTTTCACGCGAGGAAGCCTTTCGAGACTCCAAAAGTTCTTTTAGCCTTTTCGTGGCCAGGGAAGCTTCTTCTGTCTTCCTTTGCAATACCTTAAACAAGTATATAAACGGTAGGAATAAGCAGAGTGCAAATGAACCACAACAGAGAATGAGTTTAACAACTAACCATCTTTTGTCTCTGATTCAATGCTAATAGTTTGTGCATCTCGTATTCAGTCCTTCTCCCCTCTTTCTTTAGCTGGTGATTTATTTAAATGCACATCAAAAGGTCAATAACGAAATCAATTAAAAAACCTATATAGGAAACTCATTCCTGTTACATTTACCTGGAGAACTTCTTTCTCACGTGAAGCTTTCCATAGCCTAAATTGCTCAGATTCTTGCTTAATCTTTTGTTGCAGATGTACCTGAGTAAAATCCCAAAAAAAAGAGAGGGGCATAATTACCGGTATCGCTATCGAAAAAACGCATTTTTCTACTTGTAACATAAAGTGCAACTTTTAATACAAAGATCATTGCACCTTTTGAGATTTAATTCTCTGGATCTCATCCTGAAGACGTTTTGCAGCCTCGTCACTTCTTTGTTTTTGTTTCAAAAGTTGAGCCTGGGCATCTTGTTTCTTCTTTAGCTCGGCAACCTGGAAAGCATAATATTATTAGTTCACAAGAAACAGTGACCACTGAGAGATGGGACATTTTTTAAAAAAAAAAATTCACCTGTGCTTCCAGAGCATTCAACTTCTGAAGATATTCCTCCTTTAACTTTTGAGCAGAATCATCAGGGGTGGACGGAATATTTGAGAGGTTGCACTTGAGATCCTCAATTTCTTTCTGCCAATGATATAAGGATCAGAGCTATTGTAATAAACACAAGACAGCCTGAATTCAGTAGCATAGGACAGAGCAATTACCTGCAGCACTTTCTTCTCTTGCTCCAACTCCGTGAGTTTCTTTTCATAATGATGCTTAAGAACTGCTGTATCAGAACTATTAACCCGCTTCATTTCAGCCTTCAAAAAGAAGATAAGAATAGAATCTCATCACGATATTCCATTCCATTTTTTTCTTAAATAGAATCCGACGAACATATGATTCAATTCAATATATTTAAACCCAGCTTAGCAAGTTAAAAGCATGGACTCTGAAATTTGAAAATCTTGATAATGATCTAGCAAAGGAAAAAATCAGCACAAAAAAAGTTAAAAAGCCTTATGAATATCAAACTAGAAAAAGCATTTTTTTTACCTCCTTCTGTTCGAGTTTCTTATCCAATTCTTTGAGCTCCATATCCAACTTTTCTTGAAGGGAAGAGTGCTCTAGCTCCTTGGCATCATCTTCCATGTCATCTGTGTTCAAGTGGTAGAATGTCTTGAAATGATATTTCTTCAAATTTATGATCTAATACCAGCCTTACGGAGAAAACAAAAATCCAAATGCAGCATTTATGGGTATTAGGACTTCCAAACGTTATTTGACAGTAACTTGAAGAAACCAGTACAATCTCTCAAAAATTAAATCCACTTGTCTCAACCAAAACAACTTTAACAAGAAGAATAACAATATATGCAAGCATCAGCACTCAAATAATATATAGCCTTCGGAAATGAAATATGAACAAAAAACTCTGAAAAGAAAAATACACATTCCTACTTATTCAAAAGATATTCAAATACGCTACCTAATAAGTCCACAGCTTTGGCATCGCAATCAGACGAATACTCATTACCACATGCATATATTGCATTCTTTGATCTGAATCCATCATCATCTTCATCAACCCAATCAACATAACGGCTTGATTTTTTATTCTTCAAACTCTTTAAACGCAACAATTCTCCTTCCAATTCTTGAATCTTTGATACATAAGATTTCACCAAGTCATAATCCTACAAATGATTTCAAACATGTGTCAAGGATTGATCTAATTTATCAGAAAATTATAACTACCATTTAGCAACGGCTTGAAGCATGTAGACCTGGGTTGAATTTGAGTCAATCTCATCCCAAGATTTACCATTCCGAATTGATTCAATTTTCATGATCAACTGGTCCTTTTCAACCTATAAATGGCCAACGCTATATGTGAGATTTAACAATCTGATGACAAACACCAAAAAATAATATTGTAAGCAACTTAGAATTAGACAGTAACCGAAAGCATTAAGGATCAATGGAGCACCTGAGCATCAAAAGCCCTCTTTATCATACTCTCACTAGTTTCTCGGCGTTCCTGAAGTTCCCGTTGCAGCTCTGCATTGCTTGCTTCAAGTAAGGATATTTTGTGCTTCAAAATCTGAAAAATCCAGAAGACATTAGATACATATAATAACCAATATATAAGCGACTCTAACATTTTAGGATAGAATAATGATGTACCTGAAGTTCCTCAAATGGTCCACTAGCATCACCTCTGTAAAATAGAAGCTCAGCTTGTAATTGTTCAACTTGATTCCGCAATTCCTGAACTTGAGCTGCCACAGGATCGCGATTAATCTAAAGCAAGAGAAAAATCAAAATGATCAAACATGATACATTAAATACTTCATCCATAAGCAAGAGAATAAAAGATAAAGAAGATTGATCCAAAAGCTTACAATGGCCTTGTTCTGAATGTTGCGAGCACGATTTGCATACTTTAATGTATTCAATGTCTCCTCAGCATTGGTATCAGCAGGACTGACACATGCTACAACATTTACAACAAAATTAAAAGGTACATGTAATAAGAGAATATACGAAAAATTTAAATCAGTCCATTTATGTACCTATCATCACCGTTTTGCTGTTTCCTCCAAGAGAATCCTAGATATTCAAGTTCAAAGTTCATATCATTATAAAATATTAATTCATGAAATTAGCATGTCAAACTGAATACAAACATTAAAGCTTTTCTATCATAGCCATAGGTTGAAGAATCCGGAAGAAATTTGCAAAAACCTTCCGGTAGATACTTCCATTTCAAGAGTTCCAATTAATGCATCCAACAAAAGCAGTTTGCACACACCCATCAACATATGACCTTTACTAATGGAAAAACAGACAATATATAAATTTTGTTTGTATATCTTGATATTATTTCTTCATCTTTTTCACCATATAAAAAGAAACATCTGTGATAGGCAAGGCAGAGTTTCGAAATAAATTATATTACATGAAATAAATTATATTACATGTATAAATTAAACATATATTGTAGAAACCTGCAGTAGGCGAGTTAATTTGCTATCACGATACGGCACATGGCCACCTTCCTTTCGCTTCTTTTCATCCCCCAAGGCACTTATTACATTCCCAAGAGCCAATAAACCCTTGTTGATATGAATACCTAAATCAAAAGTAATAGTCAAAATTTAACAATTAACATTTAATAATTGAAAGCAAAAACTTTCGTGCATATAAAACTCAGCCAGATAAAAGGGTTATTATAATGTCAAATTTCAAAACTCAAGGATGTGAAAAAGATATTATGAAATTGATATTGTTTTTGGATCAAATCTATTCATGCTCCTAAAATTAGGTTATCATTAAACGACAAGAATTACCTTCCTTTAAACGCATGCCATCAGCTCCAGTTCGTTTGGCGCGTTCAGAGCCAGCAAGGTCCACAAGATGGAGTTTAGCGCATAAGACATCATTGCCATTCTTTTGCTCCACTGTTATTGTGAATATAGCATGTGAACGACTACATAGAGCATATAATTCACACAATCAATTGTGAATTAGTTTTCCACTAACAAACCATGAAAGATAAGTCATAGAGCACGTTACATTACAGAATTTTCTTTGGCATTTTACCTGGATTGGCTGTTCATATTAGTACTCCCAGTGGCGCGGGACAATGAACCTTGGGAGAGATAGGATGCCATTTCTTCCTTTGTCTTAACTTCAGCCTCAGTCACACCAGCAAGTGTTATTCCTCCATTCACTGTTTCCCTTATTTGTATGGGGACTCTGGTTAGCACAGCGAGCTTAGCAACAGATGCCACTTCCCCTCTAGATGAATTTGGATCAAGCAAATCAAAAACCTCTTCTTTGAATATCTGTCATTTTTAAGTTGGTCAAGTTTTGCAAGTATGAGACAAACTCGTGAAGTAATCATAGTTTTCTTTACCTCAATAAATGATACTCGAATCAAAAACTCTGTAGAGGCTTGCATGACCTCAACTCTCTTGAATATACTTTCCATGACCTTGGGTATAATTCCACCATTACTTCCTTCCCCGGTATAATTGGTGCCCATTGTGTATGTTTTCCCGGATCCCGTCTAACATGGTGACAAAAAAAACCCAATTATGTTTATTATGCTTCAATTAAATCTAGACTACACTCAACAAAATAAAGATGGGCAAGTCCCAACAATGCATACCTGGCCATATGCAAGAACTGTGGCATTATAGCCATGAAAAAGTGCATCAACCAGCGGAGCAACACAATCTTCATATATTGTTGAAGGTGATGCCGTATTGCCATAAACATAATCAAAGGTGAATGCATGAGATCCAATTTGCACCTACCATACAACCAACAACTTTAAGTTATCAAATTTATAATTCCAACGTTGAATATAAATATAAACATAAAAATAGTCATAACTCATAAAAATTAGCAAGAATATAGGACCTGAGGTTCACCAGGAACCATGGAAATGCAGTCTGTGCAACCAAGTAGAAGCTCCGATGTAATCAGAGGCCGGATATTTACGGCGACTCGCACGCATTGTGTTGAATCGGTGTTCTTCCCATCTGAGTTCTCCATCTCCGAAAGCCTCAATGCGTCCAATAAACCCTATGATCCCAATGCAACACGAAAATAAACTCAGGTCAACTCATATTAAATTGGATTTTAATATCGTATCAGGTTAAACCCACGAAATAAGCGCAATTTGAAAAATAAGAAATACATAAGCCGATGAAAATTTCCATCGGATCAAGGAAGTTAGCTTCCGAGCTTACCTCTGAGATTAGCGAAGTAACAAAACAATGAAAGAAGGAAATGGGATAATCTACAAAGGGTTCCTGCGAGAAGAACGAAGGGCTTTGCGTCTCGTTTTTGAAATAGAGGTTCTGGGACCGCGATTTTGAATCTGGACGTGTCGGGTTTCTATTGAACTGAATTTGAGAAATAGGCGCTCACGTCCGAATTCAAACACGAAGTGATCACGTGCACTTCACGAGGAACGGATTCAGTCTAACGGTATAGCCTGTGCCTGCGAGCTTGGGAAAATTAAAATCAATGGGGATAGAGAAAAGTCAGAAAACCTCACTAAAATTGGATAATTCTAATTTGTTTCTATCTAAAGCCATCAATACCAATATAAACAACCCAACTGATCTATAAATTCCTTTACTTTAGCTAACCAAGTTAATTTTTACCCCCCGAATTAATTTACTTTTCTTAATACAGAAAAAAATTGTTCTCCTCGGCCCCGTTAATAAATTAAAATATGCAATAAATTATAAAATACAAAATCCTCTATGACATTCAAATTAGGATCACTTATATACAATATCAAATTTTATGTTAAGTTTGATGCACATAAAAGAGTTTTTATGAAAGAGAAAATAAAAAAAAATTCATATAAAATTTATTTAGTACATATCATTTAAATTTTCTATAAATATAAAATAATCTTTTTATAGTACTCCCTCCGTTTCACTATATAGTGCACTTTTCTGATAAATTAATGTTTCATAATATAATGCACTTTACGGATTACGTAGTATAATTTTTTTCTCTTTCCAAGATTGTCCCTAATTAATAAACCCAAATATTTATTTATTATTAAAATATTTCATTCCCAAAGCATTTAATGAGGGTAATTTGAGAAAAGATGAAAAATATTGTTAGTTATTAATTATTATCTTAGTTTGTGTGCAGTAGTTAAAAGTGCACTAAAACTTGAACGGAGGGAGTACCATTTTTCTATCTTTTCTTCTCCCTTTCGAATATCCTCAAAATAACACATTCCTACTAAATATAACATTAAAAGCTAATAATTAATAAATTAACAAATAGGATTTTTAATCTTTATACTCAACAAATAAACAAATAATGAAGAGAGAGAGAGATAGAGCACAGTAAATAATTAAAAGAAATCTACATGATTTTAAGAATTACGACATGTTTGGTTATCTTGGAACACGGAATCTTCCCATCTTTTGGCCAAAAGGGAAAAAAAAAATCTCATCTTACAACATTCCTTCATATGTTAATAATTCACTTTTATTTTTAGTGACTCGAGTTTTTTTTTCCGCCAAAATTATTGACTCGAGTTGGATATCAACTTTAATCATAAATATAGTTTTATGAATGAAATACTTCGTCTTCTCTTGGATTTGGCTAACATGAATAGTTCTTTTCCGTTTTAAAAGTCATACAACTCAAGTATACCCACACAAAAAATGCAAGTTTTAAGAAATTTGTCTTTAGGTTTTTTTTTTTTTTAAGAAAACCAAAAAAAAAGGTTCACGTAAGTTTTGACAATGAGTTGGCCTAAAGTCAAGCATCAAGATTCATGTATTTTTGCTTTATGATTTAATAAAGTTTAACTTATAAGAAATGATTAATTAGCCCAGTTTTTTCACATTATATTTCACATTTTAACTAATACATGTATGTTTGATATATATAATATTATATAATTATATAAGAGGATGATTTTATAGACAATTTTTTTCGCATTCTAATTCTAAAATTTAAAAACTACTCTCAAATAATATTAATAAAATATAATGTATTATATCTAGCTATTTATATAATAAAAAATATTTTCATTTTTAATACAATCAACTGGGACAATGATTTTTTGAAGCATCAGCATTTTTTCAGTATTGTTGGGCTGATGCTCAGAGGCCCAAATGCCTACTTGACAATTTTAATTTAATTTAATAATAAATAATTCTATCAAATGTCTCCTAAGGGACTACTAACTAAATTTTAATTTATAATTGATTGAAACAAAGCGGGTGAACATTTCAATTTCTCGGACATCCTTGCAAAGGGAAGAGTATAACGTTATGCGCATAAAAGGATCCTCATATGAATATTTTAGTGCGTCATCATTTGATTCCTTGTAAAAGTTAATTAATCTCATGATGTTCTTAGCATCCACTAGCACCAGAAAATCACCAATTCAAAGTTGATTAGCCAAAAAAAGGCAATCTATCTATTAAATTATAGTGTTTCTTAATTTAAAACAATCAGATATATTTTAATTTATATCTTTTATATTTCCATGTTCTCATTATATCATTTTATTGCTGAAGAGGAAGAGAATTCAGATCATCCATTACCTCCTCAACGTCAATCCATAAGTTTATAACAGCATAGAGCACAACTGGTCCAAAAAATTAAAAGGCAATGAGCACATTGAATTGAATTATATAATGAAAGAATCAATGCCATACATTAGGAGACAAATAATCATCAAAATATTGATATAAGTATAATTAATATTAATACAATATCAATATATTAGTATAATTTTTAACATATCATATTATCATTTACAAGTCGTAAATTGTAAAATTCATCCATCAAATTTTGCACAGTATATTAAGAGACCCACATAACTTTATGTAAAGTACTATATTTATAGACTTTTTCTTATATGCTTTTTACATTATTCTCTAATTAAAATTTAATATGTAAATAAATTTTTTTAACTTTAAAAAGTTTATACTATTCTCCAATTAATATATAATTGATAACTAAATATACAATATATTAAAAAATAATCCATATATTAATTTTTAATTGGAAAATAGCACCATAAGAAATAGCATATAAATATTTTCCTTATGCAAATTATTAGAATGATAAATTAAAATTATAATTCTTTTAAATTTAGGTCAACTAGAATTGTGAATCCATATACTAGTTCTATAAAAAATATCCAGTAATATATATGATTTTATTATATGATTATATCTGTAGAATATACCTTTTTTTTCTTAATTATACCAATGACAGTTGTGGGAAGAATCAACTTTTTTCTTAAAAATACATTTCAAAACGTTACTGTTGAAAATTCTAATTAAATTACTAATAGGGCACGAGTGAATAATACTGATTGTATTGAGTTCAAATAGTACGTACAAGAAAAATGACTAGTAACGTTATGAACATAAAAGGATCCTCATCTCAATATTTTAGTGCGTCGTCACTGGATTCCTGGTAAAAGTTGGTTAATTTTACTTCCAAGCAAAATTGACTCAAAAAAAGATAAATTTAAAATAATATTGCATGACTGAAATTCTATTGTATCCAAGGTACTCATTCAAAAATATAATCAGGTCCGATTTCAAGAGGCGATTTGTAATATTTCAAAACCTCAGGGTGGTATATAATACACTACAGAGATACAATGCACGCCGCAGTATACTTGTGAAAAGATTAATTTACAAGTTCTAGAAACCAGTTTCCCTCAAGCTCTACACATGCAATCAGGAGCAGGATAAGTATAAATTGATTGCTTCTCCTTCCTTAATCTGATAAGCCCTTGTCTGTTCTTATGTCCATCCAGAACTGCACGTTGAAATTCTAACCACCCCATGCTTGTATTCTGAAATAGCTGACCCAAAAGTGCCATGTTTGGTCTGATTGTCTTGAGATTCAAATAAGCTCGATGTCCCACCTAGAGATGCCAAAAACAATCGTGAATTTTGGGACATTTACCTCATTTCTTGCACCAATACAAACCAAGGAGGAAGAGTGCACATAAGAACTACTTCCCTCTCTCTTTTCTATCTTATTTAATTTCAAAGAATTCAAATCCCGGATTCTATTACAGCTCTGCTAGAGGCTACGTTACACCACAAACTTTGGTCAGTTTGAAATGGAGTATTTGATGATCATTCTTACCAGAGCATTGTGCATGTTGCCCGGGGAAGCCGAAATGAAGATATCACTGTGCATGCTCACATAATAATCAACAGCAGCTAACAAAGATGCCTTGCCTTCAACCTTGGAGCGTTCACCAGCCGAGGCAAGGCTCTTCTTATCTTCCATTAGAGGAAATAATTTGCTTAAAGCGGCTATCCTAGCTTTTCCACCATATACCTGAAAGAATATCATGAAATCCAATCTCTCAGTCCCCGAACGAAAGCATACAATGCCATCTTCAAATTTTTCATATTTATGTCCCAGCATCTTATAAATAATTTTCCACGTTCTTGGAAATTAAAATTCCCAAGTACCAAAGACCACTAAAGTATCTTGCCACCAATATTGACATAACTATTCAGCTTCTAAGACTAAACAAGTGGGTACGAAAGCTTTCAGAGTGGCTAATGGGTTAACCATATATTGGACCAATCAATCACTTGCTGCATAAACTGTTCAATGGAAATTTCCCTAAAATATTTGTTGCCACATAATAATCTCATGCTACCAATTATTTGCTGTAACTAAACCTTGTGGGATGCAAGATAAAGCCGTGTTCTATTGTTGAACCCCAAAGCTGCCAAGAGCAACCCTATTTCTTCTGGAGTAAGTGGGCAACGGCCCTGGTTTCTCAACTCTTCATCGCTGAATTGAGATTTTGACACCCTTCCTTGCCAAATCACCTGCCGATATTTAGCAAGAGCCAGTTTTTCAGTTTTGCCGCCCCCAAAGTCACAAGCTGAATGAGCTGCCATATCCTGCATTTGAGTCACAGAACATGGGATTTTACGAAGATATGAGATATTACAGGGCTACGTAAAGAATTCAACATGAAAGTGCTGTTTCATTACATTTTATTTTATACTGTAGAGTTCTTTACAACAGAATAACCATTTCTGTCCTATGGAAACTCAAGATAATTGACTTGCCAACTGCAGATTACAGAAACATGGATAACCATTTATTTATTGATTTATTTTTGTCAACATAGGAAATGGGTCACCATTCAAATAATAATAATAATCCGCTGTATTAATCATATAAATTAGTCCTTCTACTTAAAACATATAAAGCAGTTCTGACATTTAATTGCACAATCAACTACATGCATCTTAAAATATTATAATCACAGGGCACTAAAAGCTAAGAAGATATTAAAAATCAAAGCTGAATGCAATATAATTCTAGAATTTTACAAATACTACATAAATAAGCTTTAATCCCAGTAAACTGTCAGCACAAGTAAGGACTATACTTTGTCAAAACGCAGATGCAACACAACAAACTTCCCAGTCTGCTGATTTCCTGATGTTTCAGTCACCTCGAGCATATGCTCATTCCCTGCTACTTCATTAATTCTGGGACTATGGCGGAGGCGATGAACAATGGTCTCTCCTAATTCCTTGACATGAGGAACAAAAACCAATGCCTCAAAGTTGACCTTACAACGAAGATGCTGGATGCCTGGTGGCAAGTTGTTGAAAGTCAAGCGATGAGAGAATGGTGCAATGGCAGCAATTCCATAACTGTATCAATGAAAGATCAACATCATAAAATTAACATTTAAGAATTACCAAAAAATGTGTAAATATTGAAAGGATAGTCTCTGAAAGCAGACATTTATCTGTACTTTCATAAATATTTTTTTTTTGTTATATCAGATAATTTAAGGAAGAACTGAAAATATACCAAAAATATCAAATCCGCACTATTTCTTTCACCAAGAAAAAAAAAAAGAGATCACCAACCTAAATATAATATATATTATATTTACGTCTCTTCATGCAATTTTCATATACCAATAAGGGACAGTCATTGGCATTGTATAACAATTATTAGGACCAATGGATGACACTTGCCTATCAATCATGGGCATTTGACCACAGTTTCTAATTGGCTGTTAATTCATTGTAAGTGCTCAGTGATCATTAGCATATGAGATATTCTTGGATAATGGAAGTTGTAGCTGGTCATTAGGACATGGCACATAGATGGATAGCAGGTGGCCACAAAATTATAATCTTATCCTAGAAAACATTTACAGAAAAACTCGTGTTTCTAATGACTAATTGAAAAAATAATTTCAGCAAGTTAATTCTCAAGGTAAATGAAGCCTTAAACCATAAATTTTGAAATAAGGTTGTATGTAAAAAAAACCCAGTGCCTCAATTTGTAAGAGAAATATACTTTACCTGTACAACATCATATGGTTTCATGAGTTGACCCAATATTTGTTCTCAAAATATCTGCCTAGGCTTCTTTATTACGTTACATTTATTGATAAGGCAAATTCTAAAAGGGGAATGTGTTTTCAATGCTCACTATTGAAGTTCCTATATCACAACCATAGGCTTAAGAAATGAGGCCTGTCAGTTCTATATAGGATTTTACTCTAACCACCAGCACCAAATATCATAATAATCATAGAAAGCTTGTTAGCTATATTTAATGAGAATAAAATAGAAATAAAATAACTACCAAACTAAAGTAGTTCCTATAGCCAGGGACAGAACTAAGCTTATAGGTTTGGGGCATTTTAATACTTGATATTAGATATAGATTTCAAAACCCCCCCCCCCCACCCCTCGAGTGAAAAAAAAACCTAATTTTCCTGGTTCCATCTCTACCGATAGCTGCACAATCTGACTTCAGTTAAAACAGCAAAGAAAACTACGGGAGAATCTGGCAACAAACAGTTTAAATACCTCTTAAGTACAGGCAAGACGTTTTCTATATACCAGTCAGCAGTAGCATGAACTGGGGCTGTTTTAATTCTTGTATCTCTTATGCCTGTGGCATAATACTCCCTTGTGCTCCAAGAATAGTCGCTGGGAAGCTCTTTCACTATAGAAATCTCATCACGGAGGACATCAATGAAGTGGTCCACATCAAATATTTCTGCAAATGAACTGTAGAAACATGACAACTTCACAGAAATGACTAATTTTCAATAAGAATATAAAGGTTGCAACAATAGCAAACTAAGGAAATACCTTGAATCTTGCCAAACAGGATTCACTTCAAAATGTGGGATCACCAGTGTCGCATTCAAAATTTTAGCAACAGCAACAGCATCACATATCTTTTAAAGTGAACATTGAGGGGAGGACATTAGATGGTTGATCAACGGCTAAGGCAGATATCTAAATCACAATAACAAGATACATAAAAAAACTACTTATCCTCATAGACATACTCCATCATTTTGACCAAATTAAATCCTTGCAACAGATACATACCCCCATCTTCTGCTGGTTCAGCCCTCCATCAAGGAAAAACTGGATATAACCCTGAGACTTTTCAGGTTTTGCTGCAAGAAATTAAGTAGTGAAGATGTTTAAAAAAGCAGCTCTATTGACAATAATACAATTGCAATTTCAAGAGATATCTTTACCCCAGGAATTATTGTTAAAAAAAAAAAAGGAGGCTCATGTATTTCAGTTCACTATTACAACTTACAAGGTAATTTCGGAGACTCACTACAGGGTTTCCATCCTTGGTTGGCCAATGGAGACCAGAGGCTGATTTGTTGATCAACGGACTAAAACCGGGAAAGATGAGAAAATAAATAAAGAAAATACGGTTTATAATGAAATACTCGACATTTTTCGAAGCTTGAACCAAAAAAAAAAAAAACCGTTCAGTTAATGTTTACCCACAATTTGGCGCTGCAAAGCACCCTCTAATAGAGCTTCGTGCATCGGTTTTGGAGCATTCCACTCCTGCAATGCAATGGCCACATCTTAGAAACTATATATTTCTTTTGAAAAGACAGAAAATAATTATAAAAGAAAATTATCTGGACATTCTTCTGAACAGAAGTTTCCCAGGATCTCGGAATAAAAACTAAAAAAAATAGGCCTTCTACACCCATACAGAAGAGAGAGCACAGAAGACAAGTACAGGCAGAATATAAACTTGCGTTGTCATCGTCTAAACGGCAAAGAAACCTAGTACAATAAACTTAAGTACTGGCGGCAAACATTTAAATGAAAGCGGCAAGATTTTTTTTCTTGAAAAAATTATTTTTATTAGCCATAGCCATAATGATGAATGGTAATTATTCCAAAAGCCAATGTGCATCCAGATATAAACCGAATTACGTGCCCCAAGCGTTTGATTCAAGCTTTCGTTTTTCACACAATGCAATCTCTGACAAAACCATCCTCCACGATTCTTCCACCACTGATTCCCATGTCATTCACGACTCACAGTTAAACAAAATAAACGAAAAGGGAATAGACACTCACAGAGAACATAGAAGGCGAAGCACGACCTAGAGGACCAAACAGATTGGGGAAAAAAACCGGCAGCAGAATCACGAAAGCCCCAGCAAAGGCTGCTTTATGAGAGTGCCTTAGGTGATCGTACAAGAAGAGCTTTGTTGTCGCCATGAGAATCCAAAATGTTCAGATCAATGAATCATAGGAAGAGTTTTACATAATCGAGAGAACGATAAGGTATTGGTTATAGAACATGGATCGTCCTGTGCCACGGGAGTATCAACCGAGAGAAAAAGTTTTTGTACTTCTAATGGATTGCTGTCAGAAAGTTGAGTAAATAATCAAAATTTAGGTGAAGTTTGCAATTCTAGCGATTCGGAAAGGGAAAATTAGTTCAGGGTCAACAAATTAATTTTGGAAAAATTTTTGTGACAGTAACAATAACAAAATCGTAAATTTTAAAAATTCCAAGTCTTTCACTTCAAACAAAACATATTTTTCTAATCTGGAGTTTTATATTTTTCCTTTTTTATTTTGTTTTATTTCAAATTAATTTATTACATTTATCATATGATTTTTTTTTCTTTTTTATTTTCGGCCAAAATAGTTTTTTTTTTTCTTAACATCAAAGAGGATCACTGCTCAATGTATTTCTATCCTCTCAACTAGTTTTAAATGAAAGTTTATTTTCAGTTATATCCTCTCAACTAGTTTCAAACGAAAAATTATTTTCAATTAGCTTAGACTGCTATAAATTTTATCTTATAAATATGATGATCATTTTATTCTTACCTTTTAATTTATTTTTTATTTTTATTTTAAATTTCACTTTGCTATATAATTTTATTTTGTGCTAACTTAATAACTTAACGTTAAAAAAAATTCAAATAGTTTAATTTTAAATTGACAAAATAAAATACTTAATAAAAAGTTTTATATAACAAACCTTAACATTCATGCAACTGAGATTTAGAATCTTTTTAAAATTATTTAAATTGGGTTCTGACCTCCACATCTCCTCGTGGCCACCAAAGTTAGAAGAGACTGTATTTGGAATTTAGAGTCCTTCGTCCAGAAGGAGGTGGATACCTTGGATAGAAGTAGAAAGAAAGTCCGAACGGGTGAAGGCAAATTGTCTGAGGAACAATCTCTTGTCCCTCGGTCGGAAGACTGGATGGAGGATGAGGGAATGGATAATGTGGAGATGACCACGGTTCAAGGGGGAGAGGATGCACCATTGAAGGCACAGAAAGAGGGTGGAAGTGAGACATTAAAGAAGACATACAAACAGGCTTTTGTGAATGATCCTGAGTCTGATGAGGAGGAGGAGGACTGGTGGAGTGGGGATCATTGAAAGAAGAGGATTAATGTAATCATCACAGATGAGGGTCCAAATATTGTTATCCCACCAAAGGAGAAGAAGAGGTTGGCTAAACGGTGGAGGAAAACGTTGATCGTGAAGCTATTGGGTAGGATGATACATGAAGATTATTTGTTTATGAAGCTACAGCAGATATGGGGCTTGCATGGTGAACAACTTGAAATAATTGATATGGGCTCGGGTTTCTTTATGGTCAAATTAAAAAAGAGATCAGATTATGATTTTGCTCTAGCCGGAGGACCTTGGTTAATCATGGATCATTATTTAGCGGTGCAGCCATGGAAGGAGGACTTTGAACTAAACACTGAGGCGATAAATAAGATTGCGGCATGGGTTAGGATCTCTAGACTGCCAATGGATTATTATGACAAGGGCATCTTGTATGTGATTGGTAGTCAGGTTGGACGGGTGCTGAAAGTAGACATGACTACATTAAAGCGTAGCAAAGGGAGGTTTGCGAGGATTTGTGTAGAGCTTGATTTGCAAAAACCATTACTGCCCTCTCTTCAGATTAATGGCAAGGAACGCAGGACTAAGCACAAGGGTATCCATTTGATTTGTTTTTCTTGTGGCCGATATGGACATGATAAGGATCACTACTCTTACAAGGGGATGACTGGGAAGGGTGGCCATAGGAGTGCGGATGGAGGCGCTGGGGGTAGTACTGTAAGGGAGGCTAGTGGTAAGGTGGTAGTGCAATAGGAGATCGCGACTGGCATCGTCGTTAGTATGGAGGCGGAGGGCGGTCAGAGAGGAGGAAAGGGCATTGTGTACGACGATTGGATGGCGGTTGATCGGGGCCGTAGATTTTGGCGAGGAGTAGGTGGGGAACGTTATCAAGATCGTTTTTTGCGAGATTCACGGAAGGAGAATATGGCAAACTTAGGGGGATCACGATTTCTGGTATTAACTTATGATAAAGAGGTTAAGGTAGTGCCAATTGGTGGGAAGTTAGAGGTAAGGGCCCCGCTAAGCAATATTAGTAATGTGGGACATAGAGGGAGTAAGGGTGGTAAGATAAAGATACAAGTGCGAGATCAGAGTAGGGCGATTAGTGGGCTTCAAATTAATGGACCAAAATTACAACTAGAGGAAGGCCCAATCGAACGTTAGTTGAGGACTAAAAAGAACTTGGGCATGGATGAGTTGGAAAAAAGTGCCAGTGTGAGTTTAAGATTGGGTCGGAATATTGTCAAGAAAGGGAGGGAGGAAGTGGTGGATGCCCTAATATATGTGAACATTCTATTTTATCAGTTTTTATACATAAAAAATAATAATAATAAAATTAATTTAATTAAAGTTCTTTTAAATTAATTATAAATCTTCTAATGGGATCTTAAAAAGAAGAAGAAGGAAAAATAATAAAAATAATATAAAATTTAAAAATAAAAAAAAATCAAGCGAAATCCAAAGCAAAGTAAAAAAAAAAAAAGTGCTGTGGGGCTTAAAATACTGGGTTTGAAATGCTGAAACCCAGCATTTCAAGCCTACATGACCATCATCACTGAGCCCTAATTAGGGCTCAGATACGTGAGCACAAGGGAAGAAAAGAGAACCAAGGGAGCCACGGGATCTGAGCATAGAGGTTGACCGAAAACTAGAAGCAGTCTGAGCACAAGCGAAGTAGAGGAAGTCTGAGCTTGATGGAGACTGAAGAGAAGACCAGAGGGAGAGTAGGCACAAGGATGAGAACAAGAGAGGCTCAGACCCGACAAAATAGGGGAGACCATGCACGCGAAGAACAAAAGATAGAGGGAAGCTGAGCACGCGTGGGAGAAGCAAAAAGGGAGAACAAGGGCCAGAAAAAGGAAGGCACCCCACTACTCCATACCTGCCATGGCAAAATAGAGGGAGGCGAAGGTGGCACGGTTGCAAGCAACCGGAACAGAGAAACGAACAGCCGGCGCATGAAAGCAGGTTTAGGAAGCATCAAAAAGCAGTCACACGCTAAGGAGGCCTCGGTTCCTTCACTCACAGGAAGCCTATAAAAGGCTGAAAGGAGAGGGGAATCAGGCAAGAGGAGGTCGAGGAAACCCTATAAATTTGGGGGTTGAAAATCTGAGAGAGAGATTTCAGAGCCGCGGGGAAGTATGAGCAAGAGAGGTAAGGGAACACGGACGAGAAGAGAGGAGAGCTTGAGCAAAGACAAAGAAGAGGCCTGAGAGTTAGCTTCGAGTTCCTCATTTCTCTCTGCAACGGTGACCACCAAAGACACAGGGGTAAGCTGGAAAGCGGGCAACAGGATTCTGGTTCGGTAAAATTCTTTTTCCCAAATCTTGAATCCCACCACCCCTTTCGAACATCGCCTTGTTTGCTGAATCTGTGTACATTTATCCCTAGCTGTTTGAAGCTTGAGTTTATTTTGGTGTGTGCAATGTTTCTAGGTAATTAAAGGATAATCCTTTGTTAACAATTATGTTCTGATAAAAAAATTTTGAAAAAGCATGGGCTAAAGGCCTACTTTCAGTCCGATTAATAACTCTGATTGGTGTCACTCTGTCTGCCGGTGGTTTATGTTTCTCGGATGGCTTGTGTGGTTTTAGTTTGGTCTATGTTCGTCATTGGGGTTTCATGATTGTGTTATGGTCTCTTAGAAAAACTAAGGTAGTGCAGTGAGTGCGTCTCTGAATGGTAGAACTGTGCTTCGGTCTAGGAATAATCTTTATAGGTAATCAGGAGTTTGAATTGAAGAAAATGCCAGTCGATGGAGAACTTTTATTGGGAATTTCATTGATAGGTTCTGTAACTGAATTGTGAAGATGTTCCTTTGGCATATTTCTTTCTTGCTCAAACTTAATACAAGGAGTTTTTCTAGTTTATGGGCCAGGTTTCTTTTAAAAGAGTTACATTAGGAATCATATTTACTTGAGTGAATGTTGAAGTGTGTTCATGTCTGCTATTTGCCTTTGAAATAGTTCTGAAATTCCTAAGGATTAAAAAGTGCTCTTGAGTCCAGTTTCACTTTAGAATGCTCTTATATGAGTTTGAGAGATTAATCCTTATAAAATTTTTCTTTCCATAGTGAGCTCTCTTTTGATGCAAAAGAATGGTGATTAGTCTAGGAAATGCTTTTCGTTGATGTCCATGGCGGGTGGAGTTGTGATTTCCTCTAGTGATAATGATTTCCGGATGAAAGCTTATTAACTATTTTAGTTTGAAATTTGTGTAACTTGTAAGAAAATACCTTTATGCTATGAATTCTAAAATCTAGTTACGAGTTGGCTTCCATGGTTGGGTTTTTCCCTTTTTGTAAAAAAAAAAAATCTCTTTTGAGAGAACCTTGAGCCAATGAATATTGTGCCTTTTTGCTCACTAATTCACCCTCTGGTATTAAATTGATATAACAAGCTTAAATATTTAATGAGGCAGAACATTAATTTTCTAATAAAATATACGTGAATATTAGCGGAAATAATAATATCACTATATAAATAATTGGCTCAATAACCACACCACATGATGTTTTTGGAACCCACACAGGTATTCGGGTTTACTGAGTTGTCGCGTGAGATTGCGAATCCACATAAATATATCAGTTAAATAACTTTCTTTTAAGAAAATAACTATATTTAAAAAATAAATAAATAAAATAATGTAACAAGTTCTTCAAATTTTATTATATGGCATTTTGAAGTATAATAAAACCTTTATATCTCGAGGTTTAAAACTTTCGCAGGCCTAGGTAATTAAAGAATCGATCTATCGGGTACAACTGTGAGTTTGCAACAAGTAGGTCGGTTTTCATTTTCTTTTAAAAGAAAAATTCTCAAAAGTACAAAAATATATCATTTTTAAAAAATCAAAAAACTAAAAGAAATATTTTCAAAACAAAATAAAATCATAGTAAATAAGCGAAATTAAAGTATCTTTTGTAAATTAAAACACACCACCCCAATCTCAGAAAATTGTTTTGTTTGGAAAAGGTAAATTATTCTCATTTAGTTGTCTCTTATTACAAAAGTTATAATAAAAAATACCAACGACCAGACACGCATTTTTATCCCAAACTACGTGGACTTTGATCCCCATCGTAGGGTACATAGGCCCCAGGCTCTAATCCTGGGTCAAGTCTGCCTTTGTAAATAAATAAATATTTTTCAATTTATTTTCCCAATTCCTTTTCCTCATTTTTTTTCTTAAATCTCCTTAATTTCTAATTTAATTTATTTTCTTTATTTTGTTTTCCAAATTTCTCAAATTCTTCTATACCCTTATTCTCGCATGTGAATGAAAAAAGGAAACCTAAAATACTTTTAAAGCCGCACAATCAACGTAAGGTAATCGTTCATAGGAACGTTATGAGGTGCTTAACACCTTTTCTACATACAATCGACTCCTGAACCTAACTTTGACTACACGCAGACCACCCTTTTCCTCCTTAATTTAGTTTCTCAAGATTTTCTTTCAAAATTTTGGTTACGACTCCAAGTCGGTTTTCGTTAGAAAAACTGATTTGTCTTCTTCTGTCTCTTTTCCCTTCATCTATTTTTCCGGGTGCGACAATATCAAATCACAGTTCATGATTATAGTATAGTAGGGGTAGATAATCCATTAGACCCAGGGGCGGCCCCGGGAGTGAGTAGTGACCGTAATTTTTGCATAAGAGAGAATCCTCTCTCTGACGTACAAAGCAGTGAATTGGGAGATGGTGCCGCGATATCTAATGAGGACATGCAGTGTTAATGGTGCTTCTTTGTCTGAGCCTGGTACCCACTCAAAATATTTATATATGATTAGTTCAGCTATGAATTGTATTGTATGGAACTCGAGAGGTGTTGGAGGGCGGATGTTTTCAAGGCCGCTTGAAGATATTCAGAGAATGTACGGATGCCATTTTCTTGCGTTGTTGGAACCCAGGCAGAAGGGAAATTAGGCCTATGAGAGTGCACGTCATCTTAAATTTCAACAAATGGAAATAGTTGAAGCAGTGGGGTTTAGTGGGGGCATTTTGTGTTTTTGGGATAAGGAATTTGAGTTTACAGTGAAGGTAAAATGTGATCAAGTGTTACATGGGATAGTTAATGAAGGCAAGAGAGGGGACTGGGCGTTGACAATGGTATATGGCAAACCTAACTTTGCACAGCGACGGCCTTTATGGGAGTGTTTGAAGAATATATGAGAGAGATTGGAGGGCCCTTGGTGCACGATCGAGGATTTTAATGTAACGCTTCGGGAGGATGAACGCATATCTTTGTTGAGGGGCAGTTTTTGAACTGATTCAAGATTTCGAAAATGGGTACAGGAATTTGATTTATCTGATATGAAGTTTCAAGGACCGAGGTTCACGTGGGGAAGAAATAGAAGTTATAGTAGATTGGATCGGGCAGTGATAAATAACGATTGGTTTGAGAAGTTTCAGGATGCTATGTTGATTCATCTGCCCCAATTCAAATCTGACCATTCTCCGTTACTGCTAAAATTGCAAAAAGAAAAATTTGGTGGAGATAGAGGATGCAGGCCATTCCGATTTTTTGCACCGTGGGTTACACATAAGGCGTTTAGTGATTTTGTGAAGAGTGTTTGGAACAGTGAAGAGGAGTGGAATGAGAATAATAGATCTTTCACAGAAAAGGTGGTGAGGTGGAGTAAAGATGTGTTTGGACACATCATACAGAAGAAAAGGTATCTTATTAAGGAACTGGAAAATAGTAAGAGGTAGTTGGCTTCGAACGGACTGTGTGAAGAGGTTGTTAAACAAAGGGAGGAGATATGGAAGCAGCTGGAAGGGGTATTGTTACAGGAGGAATTAATGTGGGTGCAAAAATCCAGGTGCAATTGGTACTCCTTTGGGGACAAGAATACATGGTATTTCCACTCTGTGGCTAATAGCAGAAGAAAACGGAATCAAATTGAAGCATTAAAAATGGATAATGGGGAATGGACATATGATAAGTCTGTTATTATGAAACTAGGAACCAGTTACTTTGAGAATTTGTATACAAAAGAGGGAGGTAGTAATGCTCAACTGGTCTTCAAGCTTAGTTATCCCAAGCTTGATGAGGAAGAGTATAACAGTCTAGGACGTGATGTTTCGAATCAAGAGATTAAGAATGCTCTTTTTGGTATGGGACCATTGAAGGCTCCGAGACCGGATGGTTTGAACCCACTATTTTTCCAAAGCCAGTGGGAGTTTGTGGGGTCTTCTATGGTGACTATGGTGAGGGAAATATTAGCTTAGCCAAAGCAAGTGAGGAAGGTGAATGACACGTTTATTGTTGTGACTCCGAAAATTCCTATACCCGAGACGTTTCGAGATTTTAGTCCTATAAGTTTGTGTAATGTGATATATAAGACTGTTAATAAGATGACTGCGAGCAGGTTAAAGGGGGTGATGCCAAAGATTATTTCTCCAAATCAGAGTAGCTTTGTGCCAAGGTGTCAAAGTGCAAACAACATTATTCTTGCTCAGGAAATCTTCCATTCTATGAAACCAAAAAAAGGGAGGAAAAGCTTCATGGCCCTGAAGATCAACTTGGAGAAGGCCTATGACCCCCTTAGATGGAGGTTTATATTTACATGTTTGGAGGAGTTGGAGTTACCGAAATGGATGATTGATGTGATTAAGGAGTGTATTTCTTCTCCTTCCATGCAAATGCTATGGAACAGAGAGAAATCCTCTAGTTTTGGTCCGACACGTGGCATTCAGCAAAGTGACCCATTGTCTCCTTATCTGTTCGTGATTGCAATTGAGAGACTAGCACATTTGATGCAAGGTGAGGTTAATGGGGGCACCTGGTTACCTTTCAAGCTCAAGAAGAATGGGGTTGCAATCTCACATTTATTTTTTGCCGACGATTTTTTGCTTTTTGCGGAAGATAGGATGGAGCAAGCAGGAGTGATCAAAGCCTGTCTGGATGACTTTTGTGAAATATCAGGGGAGAGAGTTAGTGCTACGAAATCATAGATTTATTTCTCGGGTAATGTTAACCATACTCGGAAACAGGAAATAAGTGAGTTTTTGGGATTTGCACTCACTTGCGATCCAAGGAAGTATCTTGGGGTGCCGGTGCACCATAAGAGAGTTACGAAAGAGACATACCTGTTTTAGACAAAATGGAAAGTCGGCTGGCCAGTTGGAAAGCTAATACTTTGTCCTTAGCAGCTCATCATACTCTTGTTGCTTCGGTGGTTTCGGCTATGCCATCGTATGCTATGCAGACAGCACCGCTTCTTGCTCCTGTTTGCAGAGAAATAGACAAAAAGAGTTGTGCTTTCTTATGGGGGAGTGCGAACCAGAGGCATCGGGTACATTTGGTTGCATGGGAAGAGACATGTAAAAAGAAAGAGGGGGGCGGGTTGGGGTTGTGAGAGGCTAGGAAGCAGAATGAAGCATTTATGATGAAGCTTGGGTGGGGGTTAATAAGGAGGAGTGATGCCCTATGGGTTAGATTTATGCGCGAGAAGTACAAGTGTGGTGAAGATATCATCCCAAAGATTGAAGAGAGACGTACGAAATCTCAAGCATGGAAGGGTATACGAAATGCATGGCCGAATACATTAAATGGACTGGCTTGGAATATTGGCAATGGTGCATATGCACGTTTCTGGAAGGATAGGTGGCTTCCCCACTATGAACCCTTGGAATGCTATGCTGTGAGCGTTCCACCAGAGGATATGATCGACTTGAACGTGGTAGACTTAATGTCACAGTCGGGAGGGTGGAGATGGGATCTGTTCGATAAGCCGTTACCCACATACTTTCTCGATGAGATCGCCAAGACGAATGTGAGTATAGGAGTAGGGGAAAGGGACAACCCAAAGTGGAGATGGTCTAGTCACGGTGAGTTCTCTGTTAAATCTGCTTATGACAGCATTGTAAGTCATGGAAGTAGGAATTTGGTTGGCTTGTGGAGGAGGATTTGGAAGCTGAAAATTCCTCAACGGTGTAAGACTTTTCTTTGTCTGTGTGTTAAAGATCGTTTACTTACGAATGTGTCTCGACACCATCAGGGCATGGCAGTATCGGACAAGTGTCAATTTTGTAAAGCGGATGATGAGACAAGCCTGCATGCTTTTGTGCCTGTGTGGTCATGCAAGGGAGAGGTGGAATGTGTTAATGCTGGAACGGTTCAAGAAAACTTTCTTCACATTCGATAATATCGTGGAGTGGATTCGTTGGAATTTAATGCAGAGGACGAAGCTAGAAGGAGTGTGTTGGAATGTGGTCTTTGCGATTGCTTGTAGAAATGTTTGTTTGTCTAGAAACTCAATGGTTTTCGATGGGACTACTGAACAACCAGCAACGTGGAGGGCTAGGACGTTGGCTTCTGTTGCATGGTCAGGAGTGGGGTTATGTTCGATGCAGGGGAAGGGACAGGAATTTCTATGCTGGATTCCGCCAGAAATGGACCGGTACAAGATTAACGTAGATGGTGCTTGGAGCGCTCATTCTCAAGTTGTAGCGTGTGGTGGGGTAGCTAGAAATCTTGAGGGTCAGTTTGTTACTGGTTTCATGGTGAATTTGGGGAGGGGAAACAATACAAGTGGGGTGTTAATGGAATAGAGTGGAACAGAACATAACCAAATGAAATGGAACATAATGTTTCATTGTTTAAAAGTTTTAAGATAGAAAGGAACGGTTTAATTTAATCATTGTTTAAGAGTTATTATAAAATTAATGAAATAGAATGGTTTATAACATTTTCTTTCCCATGTTATTCTTATAATTTAATTTAGATAAAAATAAATAAAATTACTTTAAATTAAAAAATAGAAAATGTTTTTGAGTAAACTTCACATTTTTTTCCTAAGTAGCTTTTATACAATGAGATTTTTTTTATTTGTTATTCTTTATAAATATATAAGATTACAATTACAATTTGTTAGAGAAAAATTATTCACAGTTTTTAAATTCAAAGTCCCCAATAGAAAAAAAAAATTAAAAATCCTCCGGTTATAAAGAGATTTGAAGGATAACTTAATGTAGTTGAGAGATCATGGGATGACTCTATATAGTGAAGAGGATGAAAGTGATGAAGAAGAGATCAATAATAAATAGGTGAAAGTATACATTTAATTCCTTAAATTTGAAACAGATTTCATTTTAATTCTTTAACTTTTAGAAGTTTCATTATAATCTTTTAACTTTAAAGATGCGGTAAAAAATTTCCTGAATCTAATACTGTTAAACAAGTTAACAGAAAATTTACTTAAATTCATCTAATCACTATTATTATAAATTAATTAATATATAATTATAATTATCATTTTTTAGGCTCAAAATAAATAATTAGTACCTTAGAAAAATAAAAAGGTTGAAAAATATGTTAATTTAAGGCATTAAAAATTATAACCTTAGAATAAATTATTTTTAAAATATTGTGGTAAAATGTTTAAAAATATTATGTTAAAATGAATAATTTTTATTTATTTTGGATAAGTTGACAAGTTGAAAAATTTAGCTTGAGAATGTAAAGTATAAAAAATAATTTTTTATAATACAAAAATATCTTAATGTCTTAAAATAAATATTTAAAACCTAAAAATAAAAATTTTTTATTTTAATATTGTAATCTTTAACTTCTTCCATTAACATATTTTTGAAATAGTAAATATTTAAGCCTTAAAATCATTTTTGTTATAATTTTTATATTACTTATTACATAATAATATTAATGATGTGACTTTTAAATAGGTAAATTATCATTTTCCGTTAGTTTATTTAACGGTGTTAAGAATTAAGAAGTATTTAGTTACATGTTAATAGTTGAAGGATTAATATGAAATATAATAAAATTAAAGGATTAAAAGTATACTTTAACCTAATAAATATTATTTGATATATATGTGTTTTAATAATATTTGGGGTAATTTTATAAATGTAATAATATCCCAAGTTATTACATCCGTAACTCCCCAATTTAGGAGGATAATAAAAATTGTGTTTTGGATGATTAATGAGGGCTTTAGAGTCCCTCCCTTACCATGCCATTTTCTTATAAAAAATCCATCCAAATAGTGGTCTACTCTCTTTAATTATTTCACTTTATTCCATTCCATTTCATTTTATTTTATTGAGAAAAAAAACTCTCAAAAATAAGGTAAAGTTCACATGGGATTATGGTTTTAGAAGTGTACAGATTGAGAGTGATAATAGCGAGATTGTGGACTGGATTAATCAAGGGACGCGAGTTAATCCTCGGGACAGCAGTTTATTGGATGAAATAAAGGCAATGATCGGTAGAGACTGGTCTGTTATAGTTTCAACATGTGAACGGGAAGCTAATGGGGTTGCTGATCGTCTTGCGAAGGAAGCTCTTCAGTCATCATTGGGTTTTACCAGATTCTCTTCCCCCTGATTTTATTATGCACGAGTTAGCGAGGGACGTGGTCACATCAAGGTGATCACGTTTTAGTTTGTTTTTGTTTTGCCTTTGTTTTGAATCTGTCCTTTGTTGGTCTTTTGCTATAAAAAAAAAAAAAGAAGAGACTGTATTTAATTTATCTTCTCTTTTTAAAATCTATTATATATATATATATAAGTAATAAAAAAAGCAGCTCATTTCTGAGATTCAAAAAAATCCAAACCTAAAAGCAACTTATTTAACTACCTCGATTTCTCCAAAAATTATAATATTTTTTTAAAATTATTTTTATTTAATCTATTTCTCTCTCCCTTTATAATACATTAAATAGGAGTATTATTTAGAAATGTATAATAAATATTACCCCGTAAAAAGTTTTATATTTAGGATTAAGGTAAAAGACCTTATAATTAGGATCGGATGAAGTTTTAATTTTAATTGTAACTAAAATATAGAATCCCAAAATGAGATTTTTTCTTTGAAGAACATGAACACACAGTTTTATTCTTACATAGACTGAAAAAAATGCTGATATACTTTTAAATTTTAAAAACTAATCTATAATTCACACAGTATATTTATCTCAATATACTCCATTTTTAAATATTATATGTATGTAGTTATTTAAAATCTGTTTAATAATTTCAAAATATATTATATAATTACTTATATTCCCCCCAAAATCCGTTGCATTTATCTAGTTATTATATTATATAAATATTATTTCATATAATTACTTCCCAACAATTCATTGCAATTATATATATTAATATTATATTATATAATTACCAATATTCATTTGAATTAAATCCGGCAAGATTTACGTCATCATCAATTAAGACGCGTATATATAATCTGTTGCAATTATATATATATATATATATTAATATTATATTATTTAATTTTCTACATTCATTTGAATCAAATCTGGCAAGATTTTCACCATCATCAATTAAGATAAGTATAATAACAATATATCACATTTTTATGGGTACTTAAATTAATTATCAATAATTTTTCAAGTTTAACTTTGGATTTTTCTTGCTCATCATATAGCCTATAAATAGCACCTATAATCCAACTCATGCCATGGATTCGTATTTACTCATAATCCATTCTTTCTTTAGTTGCCCGAAGTTTGCAGGACATTATGACAAAGGGCTTTGACACTATGCTCTATCAATCAATTCTCAGTATGATCCGTTGATGGTTTTCAATCTATAGATCTATTGTTGTATAACAAATATGTAAATATTTATCTTCCTTCAATCTATAATTACTATTTTAGATTCATCAATGTGGGATCATTTTCTCACCGTTAACTAATATTCTAGATGAGAAGGCAGATGGCAAATATTTGATACGTAAATTATGTTAATTTTGTTGTTCCATTTTTTTTTTTACAAACATGACTATGTATATGATGAAAATGTTAATATTAAATAAATAAAAACTATATAATTTTCCATGCAATGCATTTTTTCACATAATTTATCAATTCAACTATTTTTATTTTTTAATAAACATGGCATTTTTAGGTCTTGGCTTTGGATTATATATAAGTATATTTTACTTTTGATGTAGACTTTACAAGTAAAATTTTTCGACTTAGAAAAATGAAGGAATCTATTATATATATATATATAGAAGTTCCGAAAAGCCCTTCAGAAATAAAATATAATATCTATATATCAAGAGTATAGCTTAATTTATTAGAGCACCATGTGCATCGCTCGGAACATTGCTAATTTTTGTAGAAAAGTCTGCGAGAGAATGCAGAAAAGAAGCATTAGGCAATCTATCCGCCACCTAACCTCACCACTCCAATTTGTAAGTTCATTATTAGTCTCAGGTGGTTGCTAGTAATTCATATTTGTTTGATCCTAGGGAAGAAGAAAAAGCAACATTCCAACACTCACCATGCGATGCTTGGGATGCCTGAAAGCAGCAAAGATAAAACGCGAAAGATTTCATGAACAAAAAGATATATTAAGATTGAAGTGAATCTAAAGTAAATTATGTTTTACATGTGAGTCAAAGAAAACGATCACTAACGAGCAGGGGAACTATACACATCTTTGGGAAAGCAGAACCTAGAAATCATTCAACATCAAAAAAGAAATGAGGTCATTCACATCCATATACTTGCTAAGAGGACTCTTTTGTCAGGATTCCCAAAGAATCACTTTCACACTCCAGTGGCATAAGCCGCCTCCTCTTTGCTCCTTGTTCCTCACAAAACTCATCAGTCATCTGGGCATCATCGCCTGTGACCTTCTCATCAACTCCATCACAAGCTGGATGCAAGTCAAGAACTCCATCCTCGTTACCGTCACCTGTCATATCAGAGTCTCGTGAACTTTCCATGACCATAGATGTTGGCAAGTTGGTAGCAGTAGCAGAACCAGTAATTTCTGTTAAACCATAAAGATTTCCCATAGAAGAACAATTTTTTTCATCTGGTTTATCTTCTTCGAATGACTCCGCTCCATTTCCAGTGGAGAAATTCTCAATAACCCCTATGTCATCTGAATCATCGGAGGCACAATCTGATGAAACCTGGGAAGGCCCAGTCTTGTCATGTTCTGCTTGTATATTGATTCCGGGTTGATGGCAAGTCTCAGCTCCACTACCTCTAGACAAGTAAGGCAGCTCAGAGGTTTGTGATGTAATTCCAGTCACTTGCTGGAAATTAGCATCTGCTGTCAGATACATAAACTGCTCGCTGGTTTCTGTACCTTCCTAAGAAAAGACAAGGGAAGAGAGAGAGAGCGGGGGCAGGAGGAAGGGGGTTAGTATTGTAATATCAATGTAAATAATTATAAACAGGAAAACATATGAAATTTGCTGTGCTTATAATCAGTATATCAAGGGGGCAAAATCATTCTCACAGAATGAAAGACAGACAGCATTACTTACTCAGTCAAATCTAGGAAAGGAAAATTGTTGGAGAAAACAGACACGTTCACAACTTCATACACTTAAAACTATCTTCGCAAGAGGCAAAAACTTGAAATCATTTATGCATTGAGTAAAACGTAAATATACAGTATCATAATCATAGAATACGTTATAATTAAGGTACAACATGGGACTTCAGTGCAGGTAGCTAGTTCGAGTGTCATTAGAAGTCTCCGAAAGCATCTAAGTTTAAAATCTTGCTTAACCAGATTATGGGGCCTGTGTTTTATATGAAGTCTAAGATGAACCACACACTGTTTGTAACTCATGAACAGTGCAGCTTTCTATAGAATTATAATTATAAATATATAGAATTGATGATATGGGGTGAGGGAACTAACCATGCCCCCATGGAAAATGTGGGAAGAACACTGAACGTGATCAGAGGAAGAAATTCCATAAATGTTAACCGCACAAATGCACAAGCAGACGTAATCAAAAACACACACACAAATTAGATACCTCTATTGGAAACATTGAATTGCTAAGACGGTAATCAGATGATCTATGATCAAAAGATTGGCATTGCTCAAGTAGTTCTGCTGTAGCTCCAGGCTCAAAAAGCTCCCTGAGAACCACTCCTGAATTAGGATCCAAAGACGATGGTGACAATAGAGTGATCTCAATTCCCTGGGCAGCATGGGATGCTGTTGACAGCCCATTGACACCGGAAGAATTAAACCCCTTTTCAAGACACTGAACTCCTGTTCTGTTCTCATTATTTTGTGAGTAGTGGGGGTCGTGGGAGCTGCCACTGTATTCAGAGGAAGAGACATTACAACGGTCTTTCAGGAGTTCAAAGATTAGTCTTTGAATAAGAGTTCGCTTCAGATAAGCCTCTGCAGGTGGAAACCAGTGCACATTGAGCTGGAAAAATTGTTGCTATGTCAGGTCAAATGTATAAGAAACCATGAAAATCAATAGAAAGGTGATAGTCCATTGAAATGTTACAAGAGATAAAATACTGACAAATGGGAGCAACAACTAAAATTTTGATGCTTAAATTTCATGATCAGAAGTTTCCACAACTTAATCTCAGAATTCAAATAGGATTGCATGAAAGATAAAAACAATTCTAGCAAGGAAAAAGCCCAAGAAAAAGAAAATGAAAGGAATGCCACTTACAAAGTTAGAGAATTTGGTTAGTTTGAGTGGATTGAAATTTTCAGGAATTTCAGCCAGGAAGAGCTCCAGATAGTGCAGCAGAAAAAGGCCACAATCATACGAGTTCTCTTGCTGTGGTAACTATCATGGGATTCAGTTACAAAAGATTAGTAATAACAGTAACACCCTCTAGAAGAGGGAACAAAAAGGTTTTCCTTGATATCTCACAATAAAAATCATAAGACAAGAACAACTAAGTAAGATTACTAAACACAATAAGCATATCATATTGCAGTTGCTCCTATGCATTTTGAATTTTGAAAGAGAACAAATATTTGAAGCAACTTATCAAATTGTTGGATTTTTCCCAAATACAGAGAATAAATTATCAGTGGCAATACCGCAAGAGGGAGAAAACGCATGTTGAGGAATTTTGATGAAAGGTCTTCATCCCTTTTATCCTTTTCCCTCTCTTTCCATTCTTCCCACAAATAACTGTCAATTTTTAAAAGGGAAGAAGTCAACTTAACAAATTCCTTGCTCAAAATGAGAGTATAACTAATCCTCATTTATTACTTATATGAAGAAGCGTACACACACACACAAAACATTTTCTCTCTCTAAGGGAGCGAAAGGAAAGAATTTAAGAAGCCATAACATACCTTCGTACAAGGTTTTGCAAACCACTATGATTTCCTTTAATTGAATCCATATGCAATATACAGGGTACTTTAAGCGACTCATCCAGGCATTCCTCTGAAATATGACTCATGACATAAATATCTGAGAATAGAGCTTCATAAGACAAAAATTACACAAGCTAGGAACTTACCATTAAAAGTAACCACTTCACCAGGATGACAAATAACTAATAGACTCCAGTGAAGACTGCCATTATAATCGAAAGTAAAAGCTGATCAGCACCTGTATTCTGATAAGAAAAAATAGAGAGAAGCAAAAGTATGATAGAAAGCTTACTTGAAGTTTACAGGTATGAAGATATAATCCTTCTCAAATAAATTTACTTTTCTAGTCCACTTACGGACACGAAGAAAAGCTGCTTTGCCATCTGAAGCACTTGATGGATTTTTGTCCATATCAGCCAGCTTACGAAAGAAAAAACTATTGAAAAAATGCAACCTACGCTTTTCCTCATCTTTTATCTGATTCTTCAGGTAACTGTCATAATAAAAAAGTTTAAAGCTGTTAAAACATGCTCAAGAAAAGTAAGTACCACATAGAATAGAATCGAGAACATTTCTTTATCCAATATTTTTAACATGTTTGACATTAACCTTCAATTGCTAATCTCTTTGATGCTTTCCATATACATGTTCCATCTCAACGTTCTTCTTTCCAATAGATGCTCACATATATTATTATCTATCTTCATTTCTAAGACACGTATTATAAATATCATATAACTACACATTGGTTTGGGCAAGCAAAAGGAAAAAGGAAACTCAATTATTCACATAATTGACAAGAATGAAATGTAAACAAAAAGGTCAAACAAAGTGGAAAACTATAAGGTACTCCAGATAATCTCCAATTGGATATCAAACCAGATTAATAAAATTTTCAACCGAAAGAACAGGACAAAGAACTGCAATTACTCCAAATGAAAAAAATACGTAATGCAAACCTACTTGATGTAGAAATCAATGACCGTGTCGTTGATGAATGTGTCTGGTTGTAATAGATCAACATCTCTCTTACATAGTGAAACAGCATCCGGATCCCCTTTTGGATAAATAACTTCACCAAAAGGCACATCAAAACTGTTTCAGATAAAGAGCCACAGAATTGGTGAGTTTTAACCAAAACAAACAAACACCAACGCCCACCCCCCACCCCCTCTACACAGAGAGAGAGGGAGAGAGAGAGAGAGCAAATGAGAAGCACCAAACTCCATCACTCAACTAGTGCAGTATACTTTCACACTTTATAGGCCCTTTCTGGAATTTATCATACATAAGCTTTAAATTTTAGCGTACAAAGATGGACGAGCATTTTATACCAAATATTACACTCAAAAAATTGAAGGAATAAATCAAAATATTTCAAAGCTCAGAACTACTGACATAATGTATCACTTTAAGCTTGCACAAAAAAAAAAAAAACAGGCATCACTTTAAGCCAGGAGACCAAAACTTGGCCACATTTTACATGTGTAACGGGTATAAACAAGATATCAAGAGTTTCTACATTCACCTCTAACTAAAAAAAAAAGAATTAAAGAGGACCCAGGGCATGGAATGTAGTTTTGCACTCAATGATGATAACGGACGCTATACATGTTTCTACTTCAATGCATGGAAAACATGTTCCAACCTCACTTTTCCAACAAATTAAATATTACGGATATTTGCAACATCTTAAGCCAAACCAGAAATTAAAGAACAATTTTTAGTTACTTTCCTTCTCGTTAGGCCTTGGTCGCCACTTCAAAAACCAAAAAAAAAAAAGAACTCAGCACCATTCATTCAACAAAAGAATAATTAAAGAGCATAATAAAGGGAGGTTAGCAGAAAGCATAAATTATGCAAAGGCAAATGAAATAGCAAACCAGAAAGTGCCAGAAACTACTTTACAAAAGGAACACTGTCATCATGACTTCTAAGTAGTATTAGGAAAACAAAGGAATAAACAAATTTTACTTACTTAGGGAAGTAGCATTTTGATCCAAGAAAATCATTTCCATCATCTTCCATGTCCCCACTACAAAAGTTAATTACATACAAAATAATCAAATGGTACAAGATGGCATTTAGTACACCAAAGAAACAGCAAGAGAACAATGTTAAACACGATGAAAATAATCCATCACAATCAACATTAGGCTTCCTCTCTCACTACTTCATATAGATATAAAATCAATAAGTAAACTTTATGCTGAAAAAATGAATATGGCATCAAAATTTACAAAAATCAATTTTTGTAAGAAACAAAGTTTGGTTGATGCTTGTGTTGCAATAACAGGTCTATAGCTGCAAACTATATCAATGTATTAGACCTTTTGCCAGTACATAAGCCTAAAACTTTATAACTAACAGACCAAGAAAAAAATTCAAGAAATCATTTACAGACTTACCCAAGATTAACATTCCAAATAGCTGAGTATTTCACATTAAGAGAAGTAATTTGTTCATGTTTGAGGGACCAATTGGAATCAGCAATCACAGCCTTCAATTCCTCAATGCCTAGAAAATATAGAGGTATCCAACTATAATAAGGAGCATAGAAAGCATATTGCAAATAAATTTTATGAGCTCATAATATTAGATATTATCCAAAACAAAAGGCTTACGTGAAAATTAAAATATAAATATGATCAATGAACAAAATTATAACATGTTACACTGACCTTCAGTTCTGTCAACGTTATTTGAGAGACATGCATTGCTGGATATTACACGAATCTTCATCATGACCGTTTCATTCTGATCAAATTATACATCAGGAACAGCAAAATTTATGCACTAAAAAATAAACATTTCCACCTAAATTTCATTAGGACTAAAAAACTCACACTTTGAAACAAATTACACCTAATATCAACAACATCATCAATTGCCCAGTCAAGATCAGAAGCCCCTTGCTTTCCAAATACAGTTGAATCATTAATCTTGACGCAACAATGAGAAAATGTTAACTTTGGCCCCAAATAATAATTATCCTGATATATGATATAATCAGGATAAAGAACAACTTCCAAATCTGCATCATCCTGAATATTGCAAAAAAGAAATTGATAGTCAATACAAAAGCTAAGCCAACACAATATACAAGGGAAAACGATACAAGAGTACTAAATATATGAGTACACAAGCTAACAAAGAACTCAATTTGCAGCCTCAATTGCTTCTTCTATTATAGCTTATATTCTCAACAAAAGGAAAATGTGTGCAACTTGATAACACAATTAGGGTGAAGGAGGACTAAGGCCAGAGACTCAAAACAGTTCATATCATGGCAAAACAAGACAGAACAAGAACATCCAAAACTGTACTAAATTTAGAGTCCCTGAACACTGCAGAAATCTATTTCTTTAACAAAAAATGGTTGAGTTACCATGTCAGAATCTTCTACACAACAGTTCAATCCATAGCCATTCAATGAAACTGAAATTATAAAAAAGTTCAATGAGTACCACAACAAAATGTTTCCAAATCATATCTAGTGGGGTTAATAAGCATCAAAAGTTTAGGATTACGATAAAATACACCATTCTCTGTAGTCTCAGAGACAGGAGTTGATGGAGCACTCTCGATCACGCACTCATTGGCTTCAGAATTAACATCAACTGATCCGTTCTGAAAAAGTGTAAAACATAAATACAAATTCCACAATCAAAACATTTCTTTAAGATGTAATCTTACAAATAGAAGTTACAGTACACTGGATGGAGACCCTGAATGGGCAATATCTGTTTGGCTCATCTCAGGTGAAGGTACAACAACACTTTTATCTTTTGATTGTTGGGAAGCTTCCAACTCAGAATCCTCTTCATAATCAAACTTCCCTTCTGATGTGCCCAGAGCAGGGTCTGAGACACCCCTTTCCGAAATGAAGTTACCATCAACTACATCAACATCAACACAGGGAATATTTCCAACATCCTGATCCTTCACAATGACCTTGTCTACCTGGGAGACTGTAAAAACTATTCAAGATTGAATGCAATTTACCAAAATGACAAATGAATTGAAAAAAATGAACCAAAAGAGCAATTCTATCAACCTCAAATATCTTTTTCTTATTTCAATTTCAAATTTCAACTTTTTCTTTTTTGAAAATTTCTTCATCCTGAGTCAACCAATTGTAACTTTTTCAGGGAGTTAACTCCTTGGCCAAACTGTTGTTAACATAAGTAAAGATGTTGCCCCCTACCTGGCTCGTCTATTCCAATTCTAGGTGAAATATTAAAGCTTTCATCCCCATCAAGGCGTTTACAAATTTAAATATATATATCTGCAGTTACTTATATCTTTGCTATCAGGTTCTCCAATTACAATATGACAAATGTAAGGTTCTCCAATAATAACATGACAAGTTATGATTTTTGCAAACAATTGTATGTTTCCCTAATTAAATCATATATTTGTTATGTTATTATTGGTAAACCAAACACTAGTTATGATTTAGTCCAAGAAATCTAGCAATATTCTTTACTTAAATGAATAGAGGAGCCCACTAGTTAGAATATGATCAAAATTACAAATTAATGAATAAAACTAGCGCCTGATTTTGTAGCCACAAGAAATGATCAGTTAACTTTACATATGAAATACTATATCCAGGCTCAAGTTTCTAATTGATTTCATCAGTAATTAAGCATTTGCCATTTTTAAAATTGCATCAAAACACAAATATCAGCTTCTTAAAATACTGAGCCCTTTCAACCCAATGATGGCATGACTTAGTGAAGATAAATCTCATAAAAACATTTCTTTTTCTTCAAGGAACCAAAATTTTTAACTCGACACATTATACATATCTAAATCCAATTGTTAAAATAGAGAGTATTCAATCTGACATGGGTGGTGATCAGTGCATCATATGTGATCAACCCATTGATTCTAGAGACCTTGACTCAATTTAGTCCGTCCCAAATGCTAAGATAAGTTAATAACTGAAAACGTAGAATGTCAACTGAAGACTTGAGAATTTATAACTATGCTTAAACATGTTGTTGAATTTATAAATCAAAATTATGCTTAAACATGTTAATAGGACTATTTAATTTACACCTAAACTAGTCAAGCTAAAGAAACGAAGTTTTATAAATATTATAGGAAATTTCTTAACAGACCCAATGTCTCCAAGTTTTTTACTAAGTCAATGAAGCCGATTTAAGGATGTCCCGGGAAGAAGCAAAAGTTAGCAAAGCTTCTTGCTTGATGCATTGCCGTTTATCCCCACATCCCATCTCTACCAACAAAACCCCATTCATGAAGTTGATAAATTTTCAATTCTGACACAACAGCGCCGCCTTTCTCTGAGAAGCATTGACATTTAACCAATAATCACCGCAAGCATATGCATTCCCGTTATATTATATTATATATGTATATATTGACAATTCCAATTTTGGAGAAAATCCTATCCCGTATACTTCCATTGACACTACTCAAACTCACAGTATTACCATGTAAACTCTCGGTATCACTCAGCTACCAATCAGAAGACCATGACAGATACATCTACATATCCCATCTACCGAAGGAACAACATATAAACACCAAAGAGTACAGTAGAATATATTTTCTAAAATCGCCTTACCATATCCCAAAAACTCGTACTTCAAAACGGATTGATCGTTGAGGGTAGAATTATTGAATTTATTGAGCTGTTTCTCCGAGACCATGTCAGCAATCTCGTCCTCCTCCTTGAAATCGAACACTCCGTGATCCCTGTGCGGAGACTTGTTCATCGTCCCCGATACGACAAGGGTTTGGATACACGGACGAGTTGAATGGACTCGGTGAGTCGGAACAAAAGTGGGGAAACGGGGGGCAAAAATGCTAGACGGACGGACTCTGGACCGCTTTGGAGAGTGCCCTAAATAGTGTGAAATTTCACCAATTAGAAGAAAACACTCGTCCGAAACCTCAAATCGAAGACATGGAAACTTCAGCAATCCGCCCATCAACCTATGATGATAGCAAGGTATTGTAAAAAAAAAATTAAAAAAAGAAAACTCAGGAATAAAAAATAATTTGATATTTCAAATAAAAAATATTATTAATTGATATTTATAACAATATAAATATAATAAATATTGTATATTTTAATTTTAAATTTTGTATAATAATATTAGAATTTGTTTCTTCATGAATACCAAATGGACCATGGGTCTATATTAAAAAAAATCACTCACTTAAAATTAAAATTTATCATTAGTTTATCAATAAATATTGTAAGAAGCCACCAATATGGATTAGCGTGACTGATAGAGATTTTTATTCCTTAGCAAGCTGTTTGTTTTAGTTACATTATGTAAGTGGATGAAAATAAAATAGAACTAAATTTATTTGATATGATATTGAGATATGTGGGGAATGGATTTATTTTTTATATTTAATTAAATATAACTAAATAAGAAAATACCAAAATGCCTTTGGAAAAAAAAAAACTCCTTCTTGTCTTCTTCCTTGCTTAGAGTAGTTGGCACCACCATAATCTTCCTCACCAACCACCACCGTCTTCTTGCTTCCCCTCGGTAGCTACCACCACAATCATACCTTGCTAGCCATTTTTCCTCACCTGAGGAGTTGCAGATCTGAGGCTCAAACGAAATCATAGCAATGAAGTTCTAGATCTAAGGAAAGGAAGGAGTTCGAACGAAGGCCGATGCAGAAATTAAAGTTGGAGGAAGAAATCAAACGAGGCCGATGAAGGAGGTCCGAATGGAAATGGGGTGAAAGTGAAGTCATCAAACAAAGGTAAGGGAGGCCCAGATCTTCATCATCATCGTAAGGAGAAGTCGAACCAAGTGGGGAAGATGATGGAAGAGGATGATGCTGATCTAAGATGGAGGAGATGGAAGAAGGTTAGTGAAGACCATATCTGGTAAGGCAAAAGTAGAGAAGACGATGACAAAGGTAAGGGTTTGCCAAAGGTGATGAGGTCACTGGAAAAGGTGTGGAGTTGATGGAGTGGGTCACATGAGTTTGGAGATGGCTAGAGGAAAGAAAGATTGGATTGTAATTTTGTTTTTTCATGAGGGTATCATGGTCTTTTATCTCATTTATACCCATTATATGGGTTTTTAGATGTGAAATCATTTCCATGTTAGCCTATAATTAGCTTCATGCATATAATCTAGATTACATGTGTTTTAGCGAACCAAACACAGCAACCCTTATGATGCAAACCCATTTATATCCCTTCACAAGGTTTGTAAACAAACCAAACAAGGTGTAAGTGAGTGGTTCAAAAATGAAAACCTAATTCAACTCATGAATAGTAATTAACATAAGTTCTAGCTGTTACACAAACAATACTAGTTTTTTCCCCCACAAAACAATGATAGTTTTAAATCTTTTAAGCCCCCATAATTATTCAAAAATAAATTTTAATGGACTAAAATGTCATTATGAAGATGGTATTTGTTGGTAAAAAGAAACATGGCATCATCTCTAGATATTAGCCATTTAAAAAATGTACAAATTCTCTTACACAATTTACAAATGATCATAAAAAAACTTACAAGTGAAAAAAAAAAGCTATCCAACAAGGCTACAATGATCAAAAACACTCTCCTCGGGAGAGTTCAAATTCTCTCCGTATAGTGAGAGACTAAACCCTCGCTGTCATGCGGGTCTGCCTTCTTGCATATGTGCCATAGTTGTCTCGGTGCCTCTCTCCCCAGCTTCCACTAGTGGAAAATGTGCCCTTTGTGTGCGTGTATCTTTTTCTCTTTATTTGGGTTTAGCATTATGCTTGTATTTGCTAGGGTTTGCTGGTAGGTGGAAAGCTCCTCCTATTGTGACTATCCATTGCAAAGAGATGGATTGGCTGGTGTATTGATACTTGAAGAAACTTTTGCAGTCGAAATCTTCATCGGTTGGTTCATATATGGGGTACAGATATTGGGTGTTTCCTAAATTTTGATCATCCGCTCACATCAACTTCAATTGATGTTGGCCTTTCCATGTGGTTAGTGTGTGGAGTTTAATCAAAGTCTGATCTTGTTTCGACAAATTCGGCAATGAAGGGAATGGTTCCAATAAGAGGGTTCATCGAACCACTATCCCCATTATTGGTGATACTGTTGCTTCTTCCATCGTGTTAACACCTTCAATCTCGCTGATGGTTTTAGCTTGGTGGTGGTGTGCTTTGTTTAGTTTTCCTTTTGCTGCTAGTTTGTCTTTGTTACTTTGGTCTATTTCTTTTGTTGGGCCTATTTTGTTTGCCGGTTGTTAGTGGTTCTGGCTTATTCACCAGCTGTGGATTTTGTCGGCGTGTAGGGTTGGGTTTATTTTTGGGTAAGGTAAGGTTTGTGTTTTTGGTCAGGTTTTTGTTTCCTTTGCTTTGGTTCTTGTTCTCCATACTGTGATTGTTTATTTTAATATATTTTGTTTCTATTGTGGCAAAAAAAATTAAAATAAAAGTTGTCCCCCTTATATTAGACTTTGCATAGTACAAGAAATGATGCTAGTTTACTACCGAAGACTTGGTTCGACCGGTAAGGGATTATACCCGTTTAACCACCCAATTTTATCAGAATTAATTTGAATCCTAATAAATCCTTCAGTTGGAATAGGGTAGATCCATGATAACAGGTGCACATAAAAAAAAAATTATGCTAGTTTTTTAACTTACAAAATATGCAATAATAAAGGTGACAATATGTAAATTAATGCCTCTAAGTTTTGCAAGCAAAATTTATATATTTAATAAGTTAATAAATTTATAACAAATCAGTAATTTATACACTACTCATTTAGCTTCTTTTTTTTTTTTGGACTCCAAGCCCCTTTATAATTGTTCTCTTACTTTTTCACACAATATATTAATTATTTAATTATCTAATTAATTTTTTTATACTTTCTCTCACATTTTATTTTTTGTTATGTTTTTTCCCCATTTTTAAAATTATTAATTAAATGAGCATTGCATAGAAAAAATAGGGAGAATTACAAATTGGGACTAAAACATGAACATAATTATAAATTGAGACTAACCATATAATTAGTTATACTAAAAACCCATTGATCCTCAAGGCTATGTTTGAGAATATGAGATTGAATGAAAGAATTATTAATGGAATAGAGTGGAAAGGAATAAAACGGAGCAAAACAAAATTATCCATTGTTTGGATGTTTTATAATAGAAAGGAACGGTTTCATTTGATCATTGTTTAAGAATTATTATAAAAATTGTGGAGAATTGAGGCAGAAACCGATAATAATTTTATTGAAACAAAGGGCTACATATAGGGATAAGAGAGGTACATCAAATCTTATCTTAGGCGCTAAAATCAATAAAAGATACAGATGTGATCCTAACAATATAAAAACAACTAAAAAATGGTAAAAGAAGGATTATATAAAAATAATGGGCTTAGGATAAACAGGTACATTCCAATACTCCCCCTTAAGCTGGAGAATAGATATTTATCATTCCCAGCTTGCCTCTTGATTCTTCAAACTTAACTCTTGTGAGCGCCTTAGTCATAATGTCTGCTACTTGAAGATTTGAAGACACATAAGACAGATCAATAATATTTTTCTCGATCTTCTTTTTGATGAAATGCCTATCAACTTCAACATGTTTTGTGCGATCGTGTTGAATATGATTCTTAGCAATTCCTATGGCTGCCATATTATAACACCATACCTTAATGGGGCTTGATGTATCAATTTCTAGCTCTCTTAATATTCATGCAATCCAAATTTCTTCACAAATTCCAAGAGCAAGGGCTCTATATTCTGCCTCAGCCGAGCTTCTAGCAACTACATGTTGCTTCTTACTATGCCAAGTTACTAGGTTGCCCCAAACATAGGTGCAATACCCAGTAGCTGACCTCCTATCAATAATTAATCCTACCCAGTCAGCATCAGTGTAAACCTCAACGCCTCTTTGCTGCCCTTTAGAGAATAGCAACCCCTTGCCTGATGTCATTTTTAAATACTTTAGAATCCTATAAAAAGCCCCCATGTGTTCCTCTCGAGGATTATGCATAAATTGACTAACAATATTGACTGGAAAATTGATATTTGGCCATGTATGTGACAAATATATCAGTTTGCCAACTAGTTTCTGGTATCTTCCTTTGTCCACTGGAGCTCCCTCTTGTTTCAACCCCTTCTTAAAGCTGAATTCCATTGGCGTATCAACTGGTCTTGAGCCAAGCATCCCTATTTCTTTCAAAAGATCAAGTTTATACTTTCTTTGTGATACACTAATCCCTTTATGGGACCTCGCCACTTCCATTCCTAAGAAGTATCTCAACTTACCCAGATCTATTACTTCAAATTCTGCAGCCAAGTTTTGTTTTAATCTTTCTACTTCAGCAATATCATCACCAGTGATAACTATATCATCAACATAAATGATAAGTATAGTCTTTTTTCCATTAGAGCACCGGATAAATAGAGTATGATCAACTTGACTCTGTACATAACCCAGTTTCTTAATAACACAAGTAAACCTCTCAAACCATGGTCGTGGTGACTGTTTAAGTCCATATAATGATTTTTGAAGTTTGCATGCCTTTGTACTATTAGATGAGGTCCTCAAGCCCTATGAAATCTCCATATATACTTCTTCTTCCAAGTCTCCATTCAGGAATACATTTTTGACATCTAACTGGTGTAGTGGCCATTTTAAATTAGCTGCAAGTGACAAAAGGAACTTAATAGTATTGAACTTAGCTACTAGTGCAAACGTTTCCTCATAATCAATGTCATAAGTTTGAGTAAACCCTTGGGCAACCAACTTGGCCTTGTATCTACTAATACTACCATCGGCATTATATTTAATGGTAAACACCTATTTACACCCCACTGTAGTTTTTCCTTTAGGAAGATCAGTTATTTCCCAAGTTTCATTTTTCAGCAAGGCATTTAACTCTTCAACTATAGCCTCTTTCCATTTAGGAGCAGAAATAGCTTCTTGGAAGGTTGAAGGAGTTTTTTCTTCAAATATATTAGTAACAAAGGCCCTTAAACTTGGAGATAAATTGCTGTAAGAAACATACTTACTTATGGGGTGTTGGGTACAAGTTCTCTTCCCTTTTCTTAGAGTAATAGGCCAGTGTAAATCATTAGAATTTGCCTCAGGTATAGATTCATGGTCTTGCTCCAAAATAAGATTATCCTCTTCTTACTGGATTTTTCTACGCCTCAAATATGTTTGTATCTCTAGCTATGTTTCCTGTATATTAGGAGCTTCCACCCTAGCATCAATTACATTAGGATTTTCACCGGTAGTGGATGCAGTAAGGGTAGGTTCAGATTCAAAAAAATGACTATCAAGGGGTATAGTAGAACCATTTTTTGGTGTATGGGAACATGTCTGGTTGTGACAAGATTATCTTGCTCAGCTTTAGGATTATTATCTTGTGAGATTTGAGGTCCAAGATGTCCAGAATTAGATGACATAGGTGTAAGATCACAAATTAGCCATTCACTGCTGTATTTCTCCCCCTGAATGGATAATTTGGGGTAATAAGCCTCATTTTCCAAAAATTTGACATCCATAGAAACATATAATTTGCGATGAACAGGAGAGTAGCACCGATAGCCCTTTTGAGTGGAAGAATAACCCAGTAAGATACATTTATTGGCTCTAGGCTCCAATTTTCTAGATTTGTAATACACAAAGACAGCACACCCAAAACTTGTGGTGGCAAGGAGGAAAACAAGTGATTGTTAGGATAATACTCACAAAATTTCTAAATAGGGTTGAAAATTCAAAACTTTTGATGGGAGACGATTAATAAGGTATGAGGCCATGAGAAATGCATCCCCCCCAGTAGAAACTTGGAACATTATGTGTGAACATTAGAGATCATGCAACTTCTAATAAATGTCTATTTTTGTGTTCAACATTCTCATTTTGTTGAAAAGTGTGTGAACAGGAAGTTTGGTGGTGTATCCCATGAGTTTCAAGATAGTTTTGAAAATTGCCACTTAGGTACTCTCTCCCATTATCACTTCGAAAATTTTTTATAGATGTTTGAAATTGGTTTTGTATAAAAGCATGAAACTTTTGGAAAATATAAAACACATCAGATTTTTGTTTCATTAAAAATACCCAAGTGAGGCGGGTATGATCATCATTAAATGTGACAAACCACCTAGCCTTGGATAAACAATCCACTTTGGAAGGACCCCAAATATCACTATGAATAAGTGCAAAGGGATGGGTAGGTTTGTAAGGGGAAGAAGAGAAAGTAGTGCGAGTAGATTTGGAAATACCACAAATATCACATTGGAACTCATTAACTTTTTTCAACAGTTTAGGAAATAAGTACTTCATGTAACTATTGTGCCACAACAATAAGTCTTTATTTGAATTTGAAAAAAACACAGAAGCATCTTCTTTATTGTCTAGTGATCCTCCAAGGTAGTAGAGACTCTCTTATTCTTTAGCAATTCCAATCCTCCTCCCCGAAATCAAATCTTGAAAAAGACAATAGGCAATAAAGCAATTAACACTGCATTGAAGTTGTACAACAACCTTTTTCACAGATAAAAGATTGCACTTAATTTCAGGAACATAAAGCACATTAGTGAGAACAATTTTAGCCATAATTCTTATGGTGCCAACTTCATATACCCTTGCATATGTACCATTTGCAACCTTCACACTAGAATATTCACAAAAAGTATGAAATTCAATGAATAATTCTCGGAAACCAGAAATATGATCAGTGGTTCATAAATCTACAATTTATATAGTTGTAGATTTCATGGTAGTTTTGAGTGTTGCAGTCAATGATGTACTTCCTTGTGCTAAGGTTACAGATGGAATAGATTTCTCACCAGGAATAACATGTGCAACTTGACTTTCTGGCTTAACAATAAGCTTTTTTAGCGCCACAATATCTTCTCTGCTTAAGATTCCCAAATCAGTTTCTGAATTTACTAACATGCCTTTAGGACTTTCTTTGGCATTATGTGGTTTTTCGTGTAGCTTCCAACATGTCTTTCTATTATGGCCACTTCTATTACAATAGTCATACCATTTATTCTGCTTAGCTCTGTTGGAAAATTTCCTCTTAGAGCCATAGTTGAAATTTCAGCATGCGGTGTTATTGGAGCCATTTGCAGTAACTCTTTCCTACTTTCCTCACATTTCACCATATTAACAGTATCTTCAAGTGTAGGAATATGACGCATACCCATGATTCTCCCTCGAATTTCTTCAAAAGTATTGTTTAGACCAATCAAAAACTTGAAGGCTCATTGTCTTTCCACAACCTTTTTGTAAATAAGTTCATCCTCATGATACTTCCATTCAATGATCTCATAAAGATCCACTTGCTGGCATAGCTTTGTTAGAGAATTATAATATATATTGACAAATCTCTCTCCTTGCTTCATATCTTCAAGAAGTTGTTCAATTGTAGAAGAGCTGCATAATTCCCCCGAACTGAATAAGTTCTCCTCGCTGACTCCCATATTTGTCGTGCTGTTGTAGCCACCAAATAGTTCTCACCAATTTCAGGAACCATGGAATGTATTAGCCACTTCATCACCATATTGTTTTCACTAAACCATAGCTCATATCTAGGATCTCCAGGCTCCGGAACTTGTGTTTCACCAGAGATGTACTTCTCTTTACCCTTGCCTCTAATGAACAGCAGAATGTTCTTGGACCATTGGAGATAGTTATTGCCGTTTAGCTGATGAACTACCAACATTGGTGTTAAATTTTCAGGCACACTAAGTGTAGTTGATTGTACTACACTTGGTGTGCTCATATTGCTGCCGGAACCACCAAGGATTGAGGAGAGAAGAGCAGAACTAGAAGTTTGTTTAGTTTAGTGTGATCCGGAGGTTTGTTGTGGTGCCCCACAGTCTGACGATGGATCTCTGCCCCCACCATCAGCAGTATAGGCACCAATCTTAAATGGAATCTGCCTAGGGTTCATGGCCAAGTGTCGACTTTGATACCATGTGGAGAATTAAGGTAGAAACTGAAAATAGTTTTATTGAAACGAAGGGCTATATATAGGGATAAGAGAGTAACATCAAATCTAATCAAATCTCTTATCTTAGGCACTAAATCAATAAAAGATACAGATGTGATCCTAACAATATAAAAATAATTAAAAAACAATAAAAGAAGGATTATATAAAAATAAAGGGCTTTAGGTAAATAGGCCCATTCCAATAAAATATATATGGAATAAAATGGACAACAATGTTTTTTAATGTTTCCTTATGAGTTAATTTAAATGAATGAACTAGTAGTTATTATTATCTTGAGAAATTCATTTTTTAGTTATACTAAGATTTTTATCTTAATAAATCAATGGAATTGGTGAATGGATACTAATTAAGAGAGAATGAAACTAAGGTAGGGGAAAGAAATAATACTTTGCATAAAACATATATGAAAAAGAAAATCATTCCTTGATATAGTGGAGAGAATGAGAAGGAAGCTCCATGAAATGGAAATAAAGAGAAGAGAGGTTGACATAGTAGAAAGAATGAGATGAGAGCTGAAAGCACAATATGTGTTTTCATAGAGTTGAAGGCAGGTTTGCCATTGTAATATTAACTTTAGATTATTCTATCTTTGAACCCTCAATTTGAGGGAAAAAAAGAGAGAGTTTATGATAGTTAAGTAAGGCTTCAGAGTAGGGGCGAAGCAATGATTATTTACCGGGGGTCAAAATTACAAAAGAATACAATATGTGTTAATTGAAGAAAAGTTCAACACCTAAAATATGAAATAAATTATGATATATATAACTAATATAATATAAATATTTCAACATATTCATAGCAAATTTTTTAAATATATAATTAAAAAAAATATGTGTCTTCATTTCTTAGGTTGTGCACATTAATGTTTCATAGTATAAAAATATTCAATTATATTATCTATAATAAAATTTTTCAACAATCTCATTCTCAATATAAATAATTTTATAATCAATGAGAAATTAAATGTCCCTAGCATTAAATGACTTGAATGCATCATTGAGATTTAAAGTTGTGCTTAAATGAGAGAGTAGAATTGGTATTTAGTAAAATAAAAAAAAGTATAAATCATAATGTCCTACTATTGAAGTGGGTAGGTCCAAAATACCAATACTCTATAAAAAAAAAAGAGAGAGAGAAAGAGTGTTGACTTTAGGAAATTTTTATTTACTTTAAGAATAAAATGTAAATTTTGAGAATTAAACATACATAACATCTACATAATCTAAAAATTTGATACAAAAATATATAGAATATTAAGTACAAATAGAAAAGTTGGGACCATGATTTCCCATGTCCCTCTTTCCTTTTGCCTCTGTCTAGATTTTTCTCTCTCACGCAATGCGCAAGGTTATTTTAATTTAATTACAAAAGTAAGAAATTAAATTCAATCATATTTACTTTGTAATTTAAATTAATTTTATACTTCCATATTTTTAACTTATTCCTAAAGAATATGGTCCATAGGTTTTATCTATAAACTGTAAATAAGATTTTCCTTTAGCAATTTAAAAAAATGTAATTCCAAAAAATGAAAACTGATACCATTTACTTGATCATAGAGGAGGAAAACACCAATTCAAAAGTAAACTTAGTTCTAAAAATGATTTAAACTAATCTTGGACCGTTCATGTTCATATTTACAGTCGTACATGATAGATTAATCTTTAGTGAGGTGATACTAAAAAATAAAAGTGATAAGTATTTGCTACAAGATAATTTCATCCATGAAACCATCATCAATTGTATGCAACAATTGATAAAAAAAACATAGGGGAAGAAAAACTTTTTAAAGTCCCACGCAATATGTGGGGGACTATTTGTTTATCTATGAAAGGATAAATATATGTTGAACAAAACTTAAATTAAGAATCACATTATATTCTCTAGGTTGTGTCACTTTTATAACTTTTTTAAGCAAATGTTTACCTATATTAGTGTTGTATAAATTGTGTCCTTTTTTTTCTTGGTTCTTGGGGTATATCAAAATTGATCATTAAATTAAGTTTATTTACAATCGGTTTAAAATAGTATTGTAAACTTGATGAGTCCTAAATTATCTTATTTTGTTCAAATTGAAATGTTATTTAATTATTTAATTAGATTTTAATATTTTTAAATTTGTGGTGGATACCTTGGTGCCCCTTGTTGATATCAATTTAAATGAAACTGCAAATATTAGTATGCTATACATGATAATCACAAAGGCATCCACCACAAAGCAGATAGCAAATGGAAACGAAGACATCCATATTGGAAAGCAATTCCATAAAGTGTGATTAGCCTATAGTCTCATAATAACTTTGAATTTTAATCAAATGCAATAAGAGTACATCCAGAAACACAAGTTATATGCTAGCAAAGAACTTCCCCTGCACTCAACATTACAATTAGATCGGTTCTGGTCAAGAAAGGCCAAAAGTTCAAGAGGTGAAGAATAGAGAACAAAATACCCGCTAGCATGGTGAAACTTCTTGGCTAGACAATCCACAACTTGAAGCATCTCTCTTCTAGCATAAACCACATATGTTTCAAATCCTCTATCAGCAGCAGCTGTCTAATATTGAAGCACAAAATTTCCAAAAAACTTTTTGAACAAAAAATTGCAACCCTTTTATTTATTATTATTATTATTTTACTACGCTCTAAAATTCAAGCTTTGCATCCCACTTTCGCAGCTTCCCCCTCATGACCAATTATCAGAATACAACAGGGAGTAAGGAGTAAGAAAACAAACTGGTGTTGGTTTAAACTATATCTCCTCATTAAAAAATTATCATAAGAATTACTTTATAGCAGTTCTAACACTAGTGAAGTTGTATAGCATTCAATGATTATACAAAAAGCTTATATATCATCCAGTCTCATATATTAATGATAGAACAACATTAATGATGTATTCTTGCTTTCAAACACTAAAAGCAAGCAATCTCATAATTCGCATCCAATTTCCTACTTTTATCAAGTTGGCAGGCTATTAGATAAACCAAATGATCTGGAACAGTTTACAGTTAATCAACTTTTAAGACTTCAGGCATTCAATAACCTAATATAGTTACAAGTTTTGGTTTTCATGGATTTAACTATCAACCTTGATCCCCACAAAATGACTAAACAAATTTAATTAACATTCACCTCACTGCTTTTGAATCTAAAGGAAACGTAGTAACAGTCAAACATCAAAAGCGCCAAAGGTTAAAAGGCAGAATGAACGGCATTAATATAATTTCCACTCATTTTCAATTTAAATTTTAGATTTCTCCAAATTAGCTCAATTATTATGGTAAGGTTTGGCTAGTCGCCCAAGAGAGGTGAATTGGGTAATACAAGATTTTCGCCCTTTTTTAAGTTCAGCCCAATTTCACCAAAAAATACAGTAAAACAGGAATGAATATAGAGAACTAAGTAAAGCAATTGAAGAGAAAAGATGAAGAGTAATACACAGAGATTTATACTCATTCAACCCTGTTGAATCAAGAGTTTTGATGATTCCAAACCAACACTCAAGAGCTTGGATTAAAGATATTAAAGGAGATCAAAATTGTTTCAAGTGAAGATTTTCTGAGTATTTACTGTTAGATCTTTCGTAGGATCTTTAGTTTTTGTTTTGATTGGGTAAAAGATTTTGATTTGAGAAAAAGGTGTTTTCAAACCTTGATTTGAAGTTAAATATTTACTTATTTGAAAAATACTCACAAATAGACGAAGTTTGAAAGTTTAACTGAACTGTCAAGTTGGAAATTCGAACTTTGCCTTTGGAAATTCGAATTTCGAGCTAAAACTGAATAAGTCTGAAGAGGTGTCTCTCTGTCAGACGAATTTTGGTCATTCAAAATTCGAATTTTCATCAAGTCTGAAAGAAACCTTTTTAGTGATAGACGAACTTTGACTTTGCAACATTCAAATTTTCATATAAGTCTGAAAGGAGCTTCTTTGTGACATTCGAATTTCACTCTTTCAAAATTCGAATTTCAGACAAAACACAACTTGAGAAAATAGAAGAAGTTCGTCTGAAACAATGTTAAAGTTCAACTGAGATCAAGAATAATTCAAGTTTCAAAACTGGCCTCTGACAGACGAATTTCACTCTTTCAAAATTCGAATTTCGAAGAAAGTGAACTACTGTGTCTCTTTGAACGTTCAATGGACAGACGAATTTTGGGTAGTCAAAATTCAAATTTCGAGGGTACTGTAGAAAATTGAAAACACTGTTCACAATTTACAGAAAAACTTTCTTCTTGGAAATTCGTATGTCACATTGTGAAAATATTTTATAAGTTTCAAAATTCGAATTTCACTCTATGGACAGACGAACTTCGTATTTTAACATTGGAAGCTTTAACCTTCTGTTCCTTCGAAATTCGTCTGTTGACCAACCAAAATTTGAATTTCAGTGTATCAGAAACATTAAATACGGTTGGTAAATGGATAGTTTTTCAGAGTAACCGTTGGGTAACTTCCCCAACGGATAGATTTAGGTCTCTAACGGATATTTGAGACATAAAACTATAAATATAACATCATTTGAAGTTGTGGGTAACGAATCAAACTTGTATATACCGAATTTCTGCTGAATCTTCTTCTCAAAAGCTTTTACCCTTTCAACTTCATTATCTGTACTTCACCTTCATATCTACTCTATTCAAGAGAGTTATATCTTTGTAAACAATCTACTCTTCATCTGGAAGATAGATTTACTTGTGAGGGGAATTCACAAGGGGATTGGGAAGCACATAGAGAAAGTGCTTGGAGAGTTTGAGAGAGCTCAGAAACAGAGCATACTCGTGTACTGTGGCATTAGCAAGAAGCCCGTTGAAATTCTTGCTGTATAGTGGATAAATCTCAAGAGTTGTCTTGGAGACTGGACGTAGGTCAAGTGGATAGACCGAACCAGGATAAATCACTGGGTCTTCTTCTCCTTATCCTTACTTATCAGCTTACTCTGTTTTACTCATTGTTTTCATTATACTGTGATATCTTCACCCACTTCACTTTGTGCAGAAAAATTTCAATCTTCCCAATTCACCCCCCCTCTTGGGAAGTCAGCCTTGTTAACAAACCCAACCACTTGAGATTTTCATTATATCTCACAAGTTTAATCCGAGCACTTGTGAAGTCTTAGTATATCCCACAAATTTCAGTAGGCACTTGAAACTATACTCTCCACACCCTTACAAGATGTGTAAATCCCTTAGTGCCTCTCTACACTAAGATTCTACCTAGAAAATGTAGAAAAGAAGATTACAAAATAGAAACTCTCTTTGAGAGTAGATTATATATTGAAACTCACTCTAATGAAGTAGTTTCAACTTAGAATACTCACACAGAATGATTTTATAAATTATAGCAGTATTTTGATACAAAACTCAATTTAATTCATTACCCATAAACTCAAATGAGGTTCTATTTATAGATTTGTAGTTGATCGTTAAACACAAGATCTATCCGTTAAACACGAGTTCTAACCGTTACTCTGTAGAAAAAACCGTTCAACAACGTCATTAAATGCATCTGACATACCAAAATTCGAATTTTTAGGCTCAATAGACAAATTTCATAGAGTTAGTATAGTTATGTGTTTAACATTGAACCTTGAAATTCGTCTGTTACAAAGTGACATTCAAATTTCGAGTTTACAAAAGATATCTCATATTAGTTCATATGAATTTTCATATTGAAAGTGCGTCTGTTGGGTTTAAACAGTTACTTTAAGTTCTCATAATACATTTCGAAATTAAAATTCCAGAGACCAAAATTAGAATTTTAGAGACTTAAATTCGAATTTCAGAGATCAAAATTCATCTATCAAAAGCATGTTCAAACCTATGCATCTTTTGCACACTTTCACTGATTATGTTTAGTCTGAAATTCGAATTTTATATTCAAAATTCATCCATCAGAGATAAAACTTTTGTAACTTCAAATTTCAACAAATAAAGTGTGAATTTTGCACAAAATGAACATGAATCATAAGCAAAATTCATTTATTAGTCAATATTTCTCAATTCTAACATATGCTAACATCAGATTTACATAATCTAACTCATTTAAAACATATAATAACAAAATTAAGTAAATTTCAAAGATTAAATCACCTCCAAAACCTAAGTGAAAATAAAATATACCTAATGGCTAGATCTTCAAAAATTAAGCTTCACTTTCATTTGGTCATTCCATTCTTGGCATGCTCCCTTCTGATCTTCAATTGTTGGAGCATACTTTCTCTTCGTTTTCTTTGAATGAGACATGATGTTAATTTTCCTTTTTTTATTTAAATACTCGCTCTTCCTTCTTAGACAATCCTACATTTAATATGTTACACTTACAAATCAAATAGTTAGTCCAATTTATATATCCAACTTGTATTATACAATATAAAAACATAATGGATATATTAGTACATAGCATAATATATGTATTATAATGCAATTGAACACATGTTAATACACATTTTACTTCATTTAGATACAATATATATATTAGATAAATAAGATGTATTTATTCCTTATTATTCTATATTTATTATCATCAAAACTTATATTATATTAAACCTAACTATTATATGAACCAAGAAAAAGTTTTGTGTCCCTAAAGTGATTGTATTTTCGGGATCAAATTCAAGACCTCTTTAATCACGTTTAATTCATGGACAAGCTATTGAATGTCAACTTAAAAACTAAATCAACAAAAGTTCTATAATAGACCATGCCGACAAAAATTGAAAGAACTAAATGATAGAAAAAGTGGAAGAACTAAATATAACCTCTAAGGATGGGATGGAACAAAAGGTAGACACGCTGATAAATGGGAACAAAGGCCTCCTTGTATCATGCATGTCTCAACTGGTTGTGACAGAATCCACATCCCTTTTAGTGACATTAGCAGGTTGCATATGTGGAATCCGAGTCTCTTACATTCTAAATGAGAATTAGCTTAAAAGTTTAATCAGAGATAAAAACCTAAGTGTGAGGGACCAGAGATATTTGCAATCAAGGAGGATACCACAAAGTAAAGATTAAAAGGGAAGGGAATAAACAAAAACTAGATCCTCAACATTCATGTAATTGGTGGGAATTAACAAACACACAAACCTTGGCCATCTCTTTCCCTTACAACCAAATGTTCCTCTCTAATGCATCAAGATTGAAGGCCACAAAATATAAATTAGGACCGACTTAAGGTATTATTGGAGAAAAAAAACCTATTACTTGTAACATATGTAAAACATATCTACCACGATACCTTCCTTCAAAATCCAGCTTTAGACTTACATTCCATGTAAAAAGCATAAGATGTCAAAAAAATTAATTTATTTATGGTATACACAACTATCAATCAACTGGAAGCATAATATGACTAAAAATCTGAGACTATTGTTATACTTTATTCCTTCTGCACAAGCTTCCCCTATTCCATATGTCTTATTGCTATTTACATCTTCAGATTTTTTGAATAATCAATTTATTGCTATTTAAAAACCCCCTATGAGAATTACTATCACAATAATGTTTGGTAAATAAAGAACCCCTTTATCATCCAATCCCTCCATATTATCATCATAACTTACTTGCATTGGAGAATTGTTTTTTATGGTAGTAATAGTCCGTAACAATCATCCCTACCACCTAACGTTCACAATAAGAAAAAAATTGTTATTTTAAATATTTTCATACTAAATACACATTGAGAGAAAAAGAACTCTAAAATAAAAGCATAAAACAATCATTCCTGCTACGTATTTTTAACAACATAATGATGTAAACTAACATCTAGCATAGTCATACTTGCATGCCAAATGCATAAGGAGCTAGTTGAAGATCAGAAATACCAAAGGGTACTAGGGATGATTGTAAGTGTTGGTAGAAGTGGCAGAACGTGACAAAGTTGAAAAATCAAAGCATGCAAGTAATGGTCATCTTTCTCTAGTTAAAGACTCCGAAATGCAGTCTCATTCGTTAAGTTCCCTTAAGAACCCTGAATAGCAACCCAACGCGCAAAAATATTATACCTTGTTGCACAAACCCAATGAATCAAACAAATGGAAAAACAAATCACTTTGTTTCGAACTACACATATCACAAAATTAAGCAGTGATGAGTTCAATTGGCATTGGAGACAAGAAAGTCCCAAAGTGTGACAACGAAAACCATTTCAAGAATGAGAATCGGAATCAGCAGAAGGATTTCCCTGACAGAGATCTTCAATTAAATCACCAAGTTCTTCGCGAGAGGACTCTCTGCCGAACCTGAAATCATACCAAAACAAAATCGCAGAGAACTCTAGCGATGACTATTGTCTGAATGAGACTAGAGCTGTTCTCCATTTTTCCCCTCACATCATTTCACCAAACCGTCATTGAGCTGTGAGCAGTATAGCTAGGTCTTTTAGAACTAATATTATTAAATTTGAGATGTGGGAATAAAATTATCCAGAAAAAAAAACATGACATTGGCCAAAAAAGAAAGAAAATTTGAGATGTGGGAATATAAAGTGGATCCCACACTGCATCAAGACTCAAAAAAATTGGAGGGAAAAATACTGATAAATATAAGACAATGTGGGACCCATCTGAAAAAGGAGGAGGCAACGTGGCGAGGGAGGAAAAAAAAGTAAAAAGGGAGAAGAAAATGGGCATGTGGTAAGAGATGAAGAAAGGAAGAGGGACAAGTGGCAGCAGAAAGAGGTCATTCACACGGAGCCCAAAAATATAAGCTGGTTTTCACTAAAAAAGTGCGGCTTGATCCTCATTTATTATAAGATAATTGATGATTGATTGAATTGAATGATATATAAAAGATAGATAGAACAAGAGGTTCTCTCTTGTCATTCCTTTTTTTTTAATTAGTCTAATTAATGGTACTTTTTAAAAAATTATTCCAACTAATGACATAAGCTTATTAAAAAAGGCAACTGTCAAACATATGCTAAGTCAAATATATATTAAAATATAAGAATACTAAAATACTCTAAGCTTTTTTTTCCTTCCCCAATCAATGCCTGCGTCGATGGTCAAAAGCTAATCAATGATTGCAGGAGACCCACCAGTTTATAATTTTTTTTAAGAATTTGTAACTTTTTTTAATTTAAATTTTAACACAATTTTTAATTTTTTATTATAAATTATTTAAAATTTATAATTTACTTATTCTAAATTTATAATTTTATTTTCAAATTGAGTTATAAATTCAAGAAAATCAAATTATAAACTTTGAAAAGAACTTACAAACTATTAGAATAATTTATAGTAAAAAATTAGAAATTGAGTTGTAAACTCATATTAAGTTGCAAATTTTGAAAAAAAAATTACAAATCACTGGAATAATTAATAATAAAAATTTGATAATTGAGTTATAAATTTAAAATAAGTAAGTTATAAATTTTACAAAAAAAATTGTAAATCATTGATCGTTAGCAACCATTGACCTACATTAACTAGCTATTGATCAATGTTGAGTGGTAGCTCGCAATGGTGCTAATAATGGTGGAGTAAAAGGAGGTAAGTTTTGAGGACATTTTAGTTATCTCACCATTTTTTATTTGGAAATTTGATCTCACAGCATAATTAAGTATGCAGTTGGTCTCAATTTATAATTATGTTGCTATTTTGGTCCCAATTCATAATTCAAAAAAAAAGTGGTTAACTCATGTCTGTAGTGTATTAGGCCTTATGTTGAAAAAAAAAAAAGCTCTACCTTGCAAAATTTATTCAAAAATATAAAATGAGAAAGATACAGGTAAATAAAAAACAGATTTACTAACCAAAAAATAAAAAACAGATTTATAAAAAAGTGCAGCCAAATTAGCTTTTCTCCATTATATATATATATTGATTAAAGATACTTTTGTCAAAAATTTAAAAATCATACTAAAATAAACGTCAATTAATATTTAACATAAAACATAAATTTAATATGAAATATAAAATTTATAACAAACTACATTTTTCTTACCCATATCCTTGAAAACTGTCACGTAGCAAATGCTCTAAGACAATTTAGAAACTTACCAAAAACTTAAATTTTAAATATTTAATTTATTATTGATATCTCTAAATTATTTTTTAAATGCTTGTTTAAAACTCAAATTTTTTAGATTATTTACTTGATATGGGTTAATTTGTGGAATATATACGTAATTATATATATATATCTTTTATATTCATATTCTAAAATTTTAAAATTTATTGTATTTGAAATATTGCATCATATTTGATACGTTCGGTACTTATATATCATATGTTGTTATTCATGGCTCCCATGCAAGTTATTAATCTTTCTCAAGATAGGAAGAGTGAATAGTAGATTCTTTTAATTGGATTTGTTTCATTTATAAATCCCAACAATTTATTTAAGGGATGAAAAATCTTACCACTCACATTAACTTAAATTGGTATAATATAATTTATTCTTAAAAAATGCAAGGTAGGTTGCCTCTAAAATTAACAAGATTATATATTTATTAGCAAAATATGAAAGTAATTATTTATTTATCTTCAATTAACTTTTTCATATGATTTTTAATCAAATTTTGTAATAAACTGGGATATTTTTAACTTTAGGACTCATGAAAAAATTGTATGAAATATACATATTTTTTAATTTATTGTTTTGAGATCTTTGAAGTAATACTTCAAGAATAATAATTTTTTTAAGGTAAGCAGGATAAAGCCCACGAAAATTGAAAAAAAAAAAACTTTACAAAATAGTGCGAGGAAACAGATGCCATCAATTCAAACAAGATATAGCAAGATAAAAAAAAAGTGATTTTCTCTTTATATGTTTGGTTAAACAAAAGAAAACAAAGAAAAAAAAATAACTAATTTTACATTGATAATAATATTCTTGTTATTTCTAGGAATATATTTACATATAATAAAACTTGTTATTTTATTATATTATTTACATAATTTTCATATCATATTAATAAATGACATTAAAATGTAATTTTAATTTTAATCTTAATTTTAAATTATTTTATCCAATCTTTATTTTATTAAATTTTTAAAATAATTTTTTATACATTGATTTCAAAAATTTTAAAATAATGTTAAAATTAAAAGTTTATACCATATTAATATTTAGATCTAAAAATAACATAGGTATTTTTCTCTTAAAAATAGTATAACATTACGTTATGAAGCAATACAATATAATAATAAAGATAAGGGAAATAAATTTTGACACAATAAATATAATTAAACATAGTCTAATTAGAGCACTAAAAGTGTAGCATATAAAGATTGTTTGTTACGGGAATTCAAGCTTTGAAAGAAAGTGGGAGGAAGATGGGAGGAACGAAAAGAAGTGAAGTGAGGAAAAAGAAACGTGAAATGATAACGGGAAAATGAAAAAAAAAAATTGGTGGCTAATTTTGGAAGGAGATTTTTCTCTCCAAAATCTCTCTATTTTAGGGGAGAAAAGTTGGGGGTAAAATCAAGTGGAACCCACACATTATTTTCTTCTCATTTTTCTCTTCCCTTCACTTTTCTCTCATTAACCAAGTAAGAAAAAATATAATTTTTTCCTTAGTTTTCCTCCCTATTTTTCTCTCCCCCCTCTTTTCACCCGTGGCAAGCAAAGTCTTAGTACGAAGGAATAAATAAAATAAAAAATAATAAATATTATATATGTATGAATTTTAAACAAGAGAAAAGAATTTTCTTTCGTTTTTTCTCAAAAAAAAAAAATGGTGCAGGGCTCTGCGTGTTTTGCCATATGTGTTGGTAACTTCGAGATAGAGATCTTAAGTCCGATTTATGGTGGTTAAATGCTGTATATCCAATTTGGATATTCTTTCAATTTTTTTTCAATTTATCTCAATTTTAATTTTTAATCATTAGATTGCCATCTAATAATCCAAATATATTACAATTTATTAAATAAAAATGAGTTTTGAATTCAAGTTTTAATGATTTGTCTGATTTATTAAATATTAATTTAACGTAAAATTTAGACGATCAAAATTCAACACCGCAATAATAAGAGTAAATTGATCCACTCCGTCATTTGAGCAGCAGAAACTAAGGATACTTGACACAAGTCCAAGGTAATTCAAATTCAATGAGCAGCACCTCATACTAAAAGCTTACAATTAAGAAGACCATCCAATGGTTTTAAGGTTATTGTTTAAAATTTTCCAGGAGCCTAGCCGAGTTCCTTTTTTTTTTTAAGTGAAATAGCTTACTTCCCTTTATTTTATAAATATTTGCACTGTATATCAAAATAATCATTATTAATATAAATTATAACTTTATCAAAAATATAAATTTTAAAATTTATAGCAAGTAAAACTATACATAAATTATAAACAACTAGATGTAAACCCAAACAAAATTTTCACAAAATTTTAAAAATGATTAGTCTCACGTTATTAAATTTAAGAGTAAGATACTCACTCTTCTAAGTTTTATCTTAATTATACAGATGTCACTTCCATTTAGAAATCTACACTTTAATTTAATATGTGAATATGGTGAACTAGGAATTACATTCACATAAATAATATTTATTAGTATATTCCCCATTATATTAAATGTGTTTAGCTAGTATACATTCAATTAAATGTGTTTAAAGACTTTTAAAGTATAAAATTAAAAAAATATAATGCAATACAAATTACATTATTTTTATAATCTAATAAAAATATGAAAATATAAATATTTGAAAGATATTTAACCACCTCTATGTTTAAGAAATTACTAGACTAATATGTTTAAATAATTTTAAAAAAATTAATCAGTTTTATAATATGATCAAAATTGATTAATTTTATGATACGATTAAAAAAAGTTTAAAAACACATGTATCAATTTTTCTTACGAACATAAGTGTTTAAATTGATTCTTAAATAATATTTATGTGAGAGGAAGAGTCGTGATTCGGCTAGGATTCACCCTTTTGATATGTGGCTCGTCCCTTTTGTACATTCTTTGACATAGTGAATAAATACCGCTTTTACAACCAAAAAGGGGGCATTTTTGGTTAAAAAAATTAATTATGTAATTTGACAGTTAATTAATGGTGTGATGAACGAGAATAAATTGTCAAAACATAGGGAAGGTCTATGTATATTTTTAAATTAGATGGATTGTCTACATAAATGTTCAAAGTAGAAGGACTGTCTACATATAAATGCTCTAAATGGAAGGATGTTCGGATAATTAGGATAAAATTGAGGAGAGATTAGTGTATTTTCCTCTAACTTAGATAAAAAGAAGAATAAAAATAATAAGTAAAATCTAATAAAAACTAAATATATCAAATCAAAATATTATTCATAACCCCATAATAATTTTCTATACAGAATCATTCCATATATAAATTCGGCACATAAAAAAATATTTAATTGGTATAAAAAAATATTTAATTTACTTTAAACCTAATAAGGTCTCATGGTCGCTATCAAATTGAAAACAATGGATTGGTTAAATTTATCAAATTAATGAAAAAACAAAACAATTTCTTTTATTTTCTTTCCCTTACTAAATTTCACAATACCTTCACCCTCAACCCTCAAATTCATCATTCTCAAATTTATACTACCAGGAATATGTATTAATACAAATTTCTTATAAAAAAAGGGTCAACAACCTTGGTCAGTATAATAAACAAAGAATTAAAGAATCTTTTTTTTTTGGCCAAAATTAAAGAATGTAATTAACCGCACGATAACTATATCACTTGCATTAATTATCAGTTAATTAAACAATTAATCAATATTAATATGTCGAGAGCTTTCAACAGCACATTGACTTAAACAATTAATATGTTTGAGAGCTTTTCAACAGCACATTGGCTGATCTCTTTATTTAAGAGGTGGGGTCAATAACCTATTTGTTGGCAGGAACTTGAAATAAGTATAAACCATGAAAAGCATCCATTGCATCGTAATTGAATAACCATGTGGCAAGAGAACAAGCTTTTCAACTAGAACTAGCTAGTACTTTTATAAAAGCGTAGTTCCGAGAATTTTACATAAATTAAACTACGCAGAAAATTAAATCTTGAGTGAAAACGTTCATTAGACGACTTGAGATATATGTCGTACCTCCAATTTCAATTAGAGAAAGGGTAGTAGCCTGAAGCAAAACAGCATGTTAACACAAACAGAATATTAATATAGTAACAATTTTTGTCCGGTTTAAACATGACAGCCATAAACTGACGTCAAGGGAAGTCGCTTACCCTAACTTCAGAGACGTGTTAGAGGGGTCATCGTCGAGAGGAGGGCCATTATTGCAGCTGCGAACATTATTATTCATGGTTTCTGGTGAAATGCCTTCTTCCAGCATGCCCATATCTGAATTCACCATCATGGGGTTTTTTCCTCCACGCACAATATCCACCTGCGACATCCGATTTTAACTTGGTATAATTCAAAGAAGGTATACCTATATATGTTGCTCGTAGACATAAAATATATATTATGTTCTTATTTCTTACCTTCTGCTTTATCTGCTTGTTCGCTTTGGCCAAATCGCTTACCTACATATTTGGCAACGGCGAGGAATATCGCAAAGAGCAAAATGGTTAGAATTTTATAAAAGCAACGATAGTTAACAAGTCACCTTTTATTTGAACTACCTAGAAGCTTATCCCTTAAGGAGTCCATAGATCGCTAATATTAATATTTTGATTTGATGATCCTGATCAGCTAAAACTAAGTCATCAAATTACAAACCTTTCCCCGAAGTTCAGTAATTTCACCCATATACCGCTTGTCCTGAATGTAAAGGTTGTATCGTGTTAGAAGACGAGCACGATGGACTAGAGATTAGTGTCCCAATGAGGTGGAGATACTAATTATATATATATATATATATACCCACACAAATACATACCACAATCTGATTCACACGATTGAGTCCTTCGTCAAGCTTTTTCTCCAGCTTCAGCAGATCATCTAGGTTTAGTCCTTCAAGATCCTCTCCCTTAAGCTGCCTGGTCATTAATGTCATAGAAACTGGAGTTTTCAAAAGCCATTTAATTCCTTTCCATTTAGAAGATTCGAAAATTCAGATACCGAAGTTCGTGAGTTTTATCAGCAATTTCATTCCTCAATTTGCTGTGACTGGTGTTCTGTAATAAATGATAAAAAGGACCAGTCAATTATATACAGTTTTATCAAGTGTTTGAGGAACATGAAAGCACATAATTAAGGACCAGAAAATAAAATTGGGACCTTGTTTTTAGTTTACATCTGTCAAAGGAAACCGGAAAAAAATAACTACATGTCATGCACATCCAATGTAATTTTATAGTATTAATTTATAGGAAGTTTAATAACTTGACCAAGTTGTAGGATCAATGACAAGCCCTGCCACCACAAATTGAAAAACGAGGAGTGCTATTTTTCGTGCTGTACCTCGAGCTCTAGGGAATGACTGGCCAATGGGTTGAAGTCATGAAAGTGCCGATTATACCTTGTGACGATGTCCTTTATACTATTAACAAAACCAAACCAACAAATCATGGAAAAGGAAGAATAATATAAGTCACAATTAAATCAACTCATAATTGCAGAAGAATCCTTTTTTTATTCTTTTTTAAGGGAAAAAAATGAGTCTCTATACAGGAATACGCACACACATAACATTTAAATTATTAATTTAACGCTTCCTCAACTTTTAAACGATTTCAGGTTGTTAGGTTTTCTCAACTAATACTGCATGCTGAAAGCAACAAGCTGTATCAAGTTTCAATATTCAGGTATTTCAATTGATCAGTGCGATATTTCAATATATTAATTAGCTACATTCTTAATTTCATACCCACGTAATAATGTGAGCAAAACAACAAATAATATATATATAATAATTATATAGTACGCGGCACTTCATATAAATATTTTTTTTGGTGATCATGTTCGTCAAAATACACTTCTAAAGATCAAAACATAAAGTATGCACGTGCTGCATATAATCAAGTATGCAGGTAGAGATCAATTACCGTATGTATTAATTAATAGTAATTGAACATAAAGATAAATGGCACTGCAATGACAATAATTTTAAGGGAAAGATAAAGAATGATCGATATATCATAAGGAAAAGAACAAAGTAATGAAAGTGCAACTACTTGCAGAACATAGATAGCTACATTTAAGAAAATGTATAAACAAATAATTAGAGGTTTTGTGTCTCAAACTATAACGTACAGTTGAGACAATTAAGATTCATTTTGTGCCATAAAAACCAAACTCTGCTACTAGTATACAAACTTTCAACTCAGCTAATCACTAATCATCCAACCATTGCCCCTAGGAAAGTTGGTATCATCTTTGACACATATATGTTATAAATCACTTACCCATGCTTGGTTTAAGGGATTTGGTGGGTAGGACAAATTTTTCGTCATATTGTTTTCCAAATCAAATAAGGGGATGGGAGCAATTTTCATCCCCTCCTTTCTTCTCCCTCACATCTAAGGAGGGGAGAAAAATTGCTTCCATCCCCTAGTTTAGTTTTAAAAAAAAAATAGGACAAAAAATTTTTCCTCCTCTCCTCTTCCTTACTCTCCAAATCTTCTGAACCAAACAAATCCTAAAAGGTTGCCCAAATTAAGGACGTCTGACATTTAGATCATGTGTTAGAAAATAACTTCTATACAGAGAAGTTATCACAAGTATTTTCATCTTATAGGGTTTAAGATAGTTCAATATAGAATGAACTCAATGAAGTGCATGTGTTGTTTGTGTGATATATTATGGGTGGATTTTTTTTTTAATAAACATGGATACATTTTTTTTATTCAGAACAAAAATAGGTTTTAACCAGAACCTCGTGAAATTATCAAACTCCCTTCACTATATCACACCTTGCTAGAACTCAATATATAAGCATCAACTGCAAATATAGTGAATTAAGGGTAAATTATAGTCTATATATACCTCCAGAACGGAATCTGTTATTATTTCTACCAGGGGTTCACAGTATGTCTATAATCATATTTTAAGTTAGGATTTTCCGTTTGGATCACATTGAATAAGTGTATTAATTATATACGTTTGGTAAAGAATACGTGTATTATATAGATTACAAAATAAAGTAGATGTTTATTTGTGAAAGAGCAACAGCAAACATGTAAGTATATATAGATAAACATTTTATATTTTAAATTTCTTATCTATGACTAGAATAAACGATTATTACACTTCCATAAAAACAATATAAAAGAAACCAGTGATTATTTTCTCGTTTTTGATCCATTCTCTCCCCCTCCATCATACACACAGACGTAGGAACTACATATGAAGATATGAGAGAGGCACAATAATATCAAAAGCATACGATGTAAGGGCATCGATCTACTGAAATGCAAGATATAATACATATTATTTTCCATACTCTCACGATATTAATTTAATTTATATTTTATCACATAATTTAATTAATTATTTATATTGTATGAATCTCCCGTACATAAACTGACTGTTAAATAAACAGAAAAATTAGTTATAGGTATGACAATAAATATTTTGTACTTCACAGGAGTAAGTGAAGTGATGTGATTTATTTATTAATTGTACTAATAAGCATCAACTGTTTGTATTACTGTTAACATTATTATTAATAAGTATAATCATGATAATAAATAATAAATATAATAAAATGGACAAAATATTAGAAACTGTGGGCTACTCATGATGATTCATAAAATCACAAACATTAATTAGAAATGCCAAGTTCTACCGAGTGAACAGTGCAAATACCTGGAGCTGGTATAATCGAAGAGCTTCCCCGTAGCAGAGAAAATGATGAGACCAACCTCGGCATCGCAAAGCACAGAAAGCTCTTGAGCTTTCTTGATGAGCCCTCGCCTCCTCTTTGAGAATGTCACCTGCCTCGCCGTTAAGTTGTCGATTTTCTTAATCTTGATCTTCTCCCTCACCATATCTTATTTCTTCTGCAGAAAAATAGGGTCAGACGTCCTTAACCGTATACGTACGTTCTCATCACACACAATCAAGAGATATAACTTTAAAAACGGAAACTTTGAAAATAGCATGTAATTTTACAAAACCCTAGTATGAACCACTGAATTTCAGATCTGGGAAAGAGGCAACCCAGAAAAGCCTATCACCGAAGAGGAATCTCATTAGCGTGCAAGCATAAGAGCTAGCTTGCTTTGAATTGTTGGGTTTTTTTATTTTGGTTTCCTTGACCTTACTAGCTGCCGCTGACTCAGAAATTAGCAGCATAGCTAGCTCGATCATTGAAGAAAAACAAAATAATAGAAATGAAAAAATGATAGAACCAGAGGAAGAGAATATTATAGCAGGAACACAGAACTTGAAGCATTTGGAGAAACTAGAAAGGCGATACCGAGAGAGAGAGAGAGAGGGTGAGAGAACCTGCGTTGAAATGCTGGTTTTTAAGAAAAGAAAAGAGGAAGCTTTCCCTTTTATAGCTAAACGATGGGACGCGAGGGGAACTTTGTCTCTACTTATTACATCTTCGTTAACATTTTGATAGCCAAAAGTAGTTAAGACACAAAGTGAGCAAGACTGTCCCAATTCACTGAAAAGTAATAACACTATCTTAAATACAGACCACAGAAAGTGTGAAACATGTTATTATTTTCTATTGAACATAACTTTCTCTCTTTTTTTTAACTGTCTACTGTTTACCGTACATGACAACCGTACCCCGTCTGCGAACTGCGATCATTTCATCTTTAATTTCAATGCGATAATTACCCTCTTATAAGACAACCAGCTGTCCGTCCTTTCGATTATAACCTTATTAGGCTTGTCGAGTGTAAGAGAATAAGGCCGTATCTATATGGGCCTGGTTGGCGGAGAAGGATTTCGTTAAGATACTATATATATATATATATATATATATATGATTCATTTATTTATTCCTTGATTAATATATACAGCGGATTTAGTAAATTTTCATGAATTAAATTATTTTATGTTGAATAAATACTAAGGTTATCTTTGGTACCTAGAAATTCAAAGCAAGGAAATAGAAAGAGAACCGGATTCTTGATTTAAATAAGTTTGGTAGCTTATAATAAATATTCCTCAGAATTCCAATTCGGCAAAAATGCCTAAATCCATTTCCACCATTATAAAGATGGAATTGGTCAAATTCTATGGAATTAGAATTATGAGACATGTCTACCCTCCACTCACATTCTCCATTCTTCCACCATTAACATCATTCTCCTCCACTATCCACCCTGTCATCCTCCTCCTCTACCTCTTCCTCCTTTTATGGATTGGGAATCGATGCTGCCATCTTCTCCAATCTCCAGCAACATCCTCAATGAGAAGGCAACAGCAAACACCAACTTTGATCTTCTGGGTCTATAGTGATGATGTTTGACTACTTCCATCTTCATGGGTTCTTTGTTGTTTGACAAAGGGTGGTGGCGGCATTCAATAGTGACACTGTTCTCTAGAGACAACGATGGACTAGCAATGATGAGATTTGGGTCTTCGACAGTGAGATCTACCAATAGATGATGCCGTTCAACCTAGATCTCATCTTCACACGACGGCCTATCCCCAGCTTCGCATCAAGGTTCAGATCTTCACTCTTTCTAGTCACAATCATGACATTCTATGGCAAGGAAGCCATGGATGTTTCATATCTCTGCCATGGAGAATTGATCTTTGCTCTTTCTGATCTCTGCTTTTGGTTTTTGTAATAATTTCTGTAGTCTCTGTTATGGCCAACAATGGGTTTATGTCACTAGTAGGGTGGGATGTCGGCGGCGGCCATCAATACGTTTCAGTTTGATGCGGATGGAGAGTTTTTTCCCCTAAATTCAATAAGGGTACTTTACTCTTTTTATATTATAATACATATATTAAAATTAAAAATTAAGTCAAGATTCCATATTATATTAAACATACTTTTAAAACTCAATTCTATTCTTATTCCTATTCTGATTCTTATTCCCATTCGTATTTCAATTCCATTAAAATGAATTCTACCATACCAAACATAGCATAAGTGAAATAACTTCTACTTGGGTGGAAACATGTAATGTGATGCTATGCACTCCATCCAAACCATCCATCTGATATTTTTTGGTCATGACCTTGAGAACGTACTTTGCCTGCTAAAACATTTGAAAGTTGAAAGGCAACGTTTCATCATTGTGCATTTTTGTGGAAAAATGACAGTTAAGGACTATATAAAGAGAAAAATTACATTTAAGAACTACAAAACTTTAAAATTTCTCAAAAAATAAGGTCACTGGAGGGAAAAAATTATTTTTTTCATTCAACAAAAATTTCCAAAATTAAACTAGTGAAGATTGATAGTCGATAGATGTATTGAAAGGTTAAGTTAACTACTAAAAAAAATTGTCAGGCCAAAAAAAACTACTAAAAAATTGATAACTAAGTTTACTACTGAAAAATGAAAGATTGAATTAAAAATATTTTAACTATTGAAAACTAAAAGTTTTACTTTTACTACTAAAATATTTTAATGCCACATTGATGGATAATGAGAAAGTTTCTAATGCTCGTTATGGTGTGCATGCAGACAGAGATTTTAAGCTATGGGTCAAGGATTGTAGAATGATGGATCTGGGATTTCATGGACCCCCATTTACATGGAGATGAGGGAATTCTTTCAGCAAGTTGGATCATGAGTTAGCTAGTGGGGAATGGTTTGAGTCTTTTCTGAATGCTTGGGTCCTTCATCTCCCTTCATTCAAACCGAACCATACTCCGTTGTTGTAATGTACTGAGATGGAGACTCACAGAGCTAAGATTGAGAGGCCGTTTCATTTCTTTGCGCCTTGGGTCATGCATGAAGGATTTTCTAGCTTTGTGAAGAATAATTGGAGTGAGGATATGGATTGGAATGAGTTAGTTGAGAAACTTGCTAACAAGGCGAAAGTTTGGAATAAGTAAGTGTTTAGGAATTTAAAACGAAGAAGGATATCATTTTCAAGCATTTGGAGGGAGTTAAAAGAGAGTTGAATCAAGGAAAGCTTACGTCGTCCTTAGAATAGTTGCAGAACAAGCTTTGGCAATAGCATGAGGAAACCTTGTTGGAGGAGGAAGTCATGTGGCTACAGATGTCTCGGTGAAATTGGTATTCTTTTGGGGATAAGAATACTCAGTATTTTCATTCCATGGCGACTAATCAGCAAAGGCGAAATAAAATTGCTATTATTAAATAAGAGGATGGGTAATGGGTATATGATGTTGAGGAAATAAAGGAGATAGGGTACAATTTTTTTGAGCAGTTGTATACTGAGGATGGTAATGGCTCCAGTAGATTGGAGATAGGTGTTACTTTCCCTCTTATAGAAGAGGCTAAATTGTGGATGCTAGGAAGAGAGGTAGATATAGTTAAAGTTCAAGATGCCCTTTTTGCTATGGGTTCATTGAAGGCCCTAGGACCTGATGGGCTTAACCCTATTTTCTTTTAGAGCCAATGAGAGGTAATTGGTAATAAGGTGATTGATATCATAACTACAATATTTAGAGACCCGAGATAGATGTTCCAGAGACTATTAAGGACTTCCAACCTATTAGTCTTTGCAATGTAATTTATAAGATCATTAATAAGATTATAGCATCTAGGTTATGGGGGTGATGCCAAGTGTCATCTTTCCTAATCAGTGTAGTTTTGTGCCGGGTCGTCAGAGCACGAATAATATTATTGTGGCTCAAGAGGTTATCCATTGCATGAAGAGAGCTAAGGGACAGAAGGGGTTTATGGCCATTAAGATTAACTTGGAGAAACCTTATGATAGAGTTAGATGGAGTTTTGTGAGGAGTGTCTTACAAGAACTTTATATACTAGGGAATATTTGTAGAATTATTAATGAATGTATATCCTCTCCTTCGATGAATTTATTGTGGAATGGGGATAAGGGGAAGGAGTTTTTCCCTTCTAGGGGTATCCATCAAGAGGACCCGTTAGCTCCATATATCTTTGTGCTTGTCATGGAGAAACTCGCACACTTAATTCAGTTTGAGGTGAACAAGGATACTGCAATCTCTTATTTATTTTTTTCAAATGATTTAATCCTTTTTGTAGAGGCTAGTGTGGAACAAGCCAGGGTGGTCCGGTAATGTCTATACAAGTTTTGTGAGGCCTTAAGCCAAAAATTTAATGTTGCGAAATCAAGAGTTTATTTCTATAGGAATGTGTCAAACTCAATCAAGGAAAATATAAATGAAGTTTTAGCGTTTACACCAATGGAAAATTTGGGCAAGTACCTTGGTGGTCCGTTACACCATAAGCGTGTCTCGAAGGGCACTTATCAGTACATTCTTGACATAATGGATAAGAAGCTTTCGAGTTAGAAGTCACCTACTCTCTCTTTCACCGAACATCATACTCTTGTTTCTTTGGTTGTCTCAGCAATCCTACTATATGTTATGCAGACCTCTCTGTAAGTTTTGGTTGATCACCCAAGAGGGGATGAATTGAGTAGTGCACGAATTTGGCCTTTTTTGAAGCACAATCCAATTTCACCAAGAGAAGTAGTAAAACAGAGGTGAATAAAAGGTGATCAAGAATATAGATAAAGTAATAAAATAAAACATCAGATATAAGAATTTATCCTGGTTCAGCTCAAACTACTTGACCTATGTCCAATCCTCAAGCCACCCCTTGAGATTTTCACTATATCCCACAAGTTTGATCCAAGTACTTGTAAAGTCTTAGTACATCCCATAAGTTTAAATAGGTACTTGTGAAGCCACTCTCTTCACACCCTTACAAGATATGTAAATCCTTTAGTGTTTCCCCAAACTAATATTCTACCCAGAAAATATATATAAGAGTGAACACAAAATTGAAATCACTTTTAGAGTAGATGATACATTGAAAGTTTACTCTAATGAGGTTGATTTAACTTTGAATATTGATACAGAAATATTTTATGTATTAAAACATCATTTTGACATAACTTACTTAAAAATTATTTTTCATAAGTTCAAATAAGACTCTATTTATATATTTATGACTTAACTATTTGTTAGATACAAAATCTATTTGTTAGGCACAAATTCTAGCCATTACCCTACAAAAAGAGTCATTCAACAACCACATTAAACACGTCTGACACACTAAAATTTGAATTTTAAGGCTCAATAAATGAATTTCACAGAGTCAGTATAATTATATATTTAACATTAAACTTCAGAAATTCGTCTATCATAGAGTAAAATTCGAATTTCAAGTTTTCCAAAGTTAACCCATGTTAGTTCATGCAAATTTTTATATTGAAAGTGCGTCTGTTAAAGTTTGAATAGTTGTCTCAAGTATTCATAATACACTCTGAAATTCAAATTTCAGAAACTAAAATTCATCTATCAGAGATACATTCAACATGATACAAATATTCTCTATTTGAAATTCAACTGTTAAAATACAAAGTTTGTTTGTCAGATACATGCTCTAATGAGACTCACAAGTTCTCATTTTGAAATTCGCACTTTGAAGTATAAAATTTGTCTGTCAAAAAAAGTGACTCTGAACTTTCCTTGAACTTCACCAATATTCAAATTGTAACTAAGTTTCATACGTATTTTGCACACTTTTATTAGCAATACTTAGATCAAAATTTGAATGTCAAAACTAAAATTTATCTATCAGAAATAAAATATTTGTAACTTCGAATTTTACTAAACAAAGTTCAAATTTTGCACAAAATAAACATGAGTTAAATACAAAATTCGTCTGTTAACCAATATTTCTAAATTCTAATATATGCTAACAATAGATTTACTTAACTTAACTCGTTCAAAACATATGGTAACAGGATTAAGTAAATTTTAAAGATTAAATCACCTTAAGACCTAATTGAAAACAAAATATACCTAATAGTTAGGTCTTCAAAACTTGAACTCTATTTTCACTTGGTCATTCCCATTCTTGGTGTGCTCCCTTCTGATCTGTCATTCTTGGAGCATCCTTTCTCTTCTCCTTCTTTGAGTGAGGTATGATATTGATTTTCCTTTTTTTATTTCAATGCTCACTCTTCCTATTTGGATAACCCTACACTTAATGTATTATGCTTATAAAACCAAGTAGTTAGTTCAATTTATATATCCAACTTGTATTATAAAACATAAGAGTACAATAGATATATCAGTGCATAACATGATGTATGCATTATAAATATAATTGAATACATACTAATGCACATTTTACTTCTTTAAGAAACATTATATATGTTTAACAAATATGATGCATTTGTTCCTTATTACTCTACATTTATCATCATCAAAACTTATATTATATTAAATCTAACACTCTCCATTACCTAACAGTGTTTGCCATGAGGTTGATAACATACATCATAAAGTGCACTTGGTCTCTTGGGATAATGTTTGTAAGAAGAAGGAAGTGGGAGGTTTGGGTTTGAGACACGCTAAAGCTTTGAACAGTGCTTATGTGATTAAGTTGGGTTGGGGTTTAATTACTCGACGTGATGCACTATGGGTTAAGCTAATGAGGGAAAGGTATAAGTGTGGCGATGATCTCATTCCTAGGGTGAATGATAAAAGGGCAGGCTCCAGAGCTTGAAGTGGTACTAAGAATTCTTGGGATCAGACTATAGATGGTTTGGCTTGGAATGTGGGTGATGGAGAACATGTATAATTTTGGGAAGATGTTTGGGTACCCCAACTGGATAGCCTAGAGAAATATGCCCTGCAACAAATTCCCGTGAATATACAAAATTCTAATATTAGTGAATATCACAATAAAAGTGGAGGTTGGGATTGAAGGAAGTCTTAACACCTTCTCCCATTTCACGTGATTCAAGAGATTAGTAAGGATGTTTTGTCTGAGCAACGTAGTGGTGTGGATTTTCCCAGGTGGAAATGGACTAATAATGGGTGCTTTTTTGTTAAGTCTTCATACTTTATAATAGCTATTACTGATAGTATAAGTGACAGAGGTTGTTGGCGGAAAATTTGGAAGTTGCACGTTTTGCAAAGGAGCAAATCATTTCTTTGACTATGTATGCATAAATGTCTGCTTACAAATGAAGCTCGTTGCGAGAGAGGTATGTCTGTTTCTAATTGTTTTGAATTATGTAAGGCTCAGCCTAAATTCATGCTACATGCTCTTAGTGACTGCATTGCAATGAATGAGTTTTGGAGGTTGATGATGCCTTGAGAGCTTGTTGCATAGTTTTTTTTTCCATTAGTGAGTGTAAAAGCTGGATCAACTAGAACATAAGTCGTTATGTGCAAGTTAGGGGGCACCACTGGAATGTGTGGTTTGGGATTGCTTGTTGTGAGGTTTGGCTTGCTAGAAATAGTCGTACATTTAACTATTCGGCTACTCGATCATCGGAGATGATTGCCTAGGGTTTATGCATGCATGATGAGTAGCAAGGTAGACTTGGGAAGACAGCAACATAGTTGTAGTTTGGAGTGGTAGAAATGGAAACCTCAAAACTAGGGCATTTTGAAAGTGAATGTTGATGGGGCCTTCAATGCTATTACAGGCCATGTGGCATGCAGCGGTGTGGCTCAGAATTATGATGGGAAGTTGGTTCGAGTTTTTATGTTTAATATTGGTATTGGTAGCAGCTATAATGCAGAGACCTGGGTAATCTTGTGGGGTCTTAAGATGGCTTGGGACATGAGGGCATGCATGGTCATGATTGAGAGTAACTATTATAAGGTGGTGAGTGATTTACATGCTTAGGTGGAGGATCAACATCCTGATGGTGGTCTTCTTGCAGAGATAAAGGAACTGCTCCAGCTTGATTGGTGTATCTCAATGTGTTTTTATGCCCGTGAAGAGATAAGAATGCATTATTAGTTGGAATATGGCTCATGTTCTTCAATTTTACTCTAGATTTTCTTGCAGACGTCATTAATAGCGATTGTAGTGTTTTGGGTAGCTAGTAGTTTTGTTTCCTGTCTATAAAAAAAAAGTTAGGTTGGCAATAATTTTTTTTTTCACATGATCATTAATTGTCATTTTCCCCATTTTTGGCACATAAACACTGCTAAGTCTGCATGTTAGTTGCATTCTCCTTTTTCTTTCATGAAGAAGATAGTATCTCTATTATACTTTCTCTTTCACTTCATTTTGAATTTGGATTATCTGATTAGACCATTCAAATTTAGTATCTTATAAAATGAATTCTTCTTATGTTTCTATAATGTACTTCTGGTAGATTCACATTAAATTTCAATCATATAATTTAATTTATTTATTTTTGTATAATTTAATACTTTAATAAAACTACTAAATTCGGAATCATCCAAATTAAATCAAATGATTCATATATAAAGTGTAGATGAAGTTGGGGAGATGTAGTAAAGATAGTACATTGGCTTCTTTTCTGAAATGCACAAACCCTATTGATCTAAGTAGAATTAAAACATAAAATGTTTCCTTATCTTCAAATACTTCTTTTACTTTTGTGTTTTTTATATATTGAGTTTTGCATAAAGGAAACATCGTCTCATTCTCCTTTAAATACATATGCAATTAAGGGCCTGCTTGTTTAATTATTTTTTTGGAAAAAATTGCTTATTTTTTAAAAAAATATATTTTAAAGAAATTTTAAGATGTTCATTTGAGTTTTTAAAAATAATCAGAAGTTAAAAAAAAGTAGGTTTCTAATTATTTTGAGAAGTTATTTCAAATAGCCTCTAAGTATTTAAAAACACTTTTTATCTATTTGGCAGTAAATGACTGACCTCGCCAGCCCCACTATTTGCCTGTCACTGGATGCTATTGTTGACTATCGGCCACTGTCGGTCGTCAGCCACCAATCACCATAGCTAATCAGTGTCCATTGACCTCTAATCGCCATCGTCGGTCGCTGGCCATTAGCTACCCTTGCTGATCGCCGATCACCAACTACCGACCACCACTTCCCGTTAATTGTCGGTTGTTAACTGCCAACCCCACAGTTCACTGGCCACCACTATTGGCCAAACAAAACGTTCAAATAAATTAGTGCATTTTATGATTGTAACCAAACACAAAATATAGCTTCTGTTTTTAATAAAATTTTTAAACAGAAAATCACTTTTTCAAATAATTTGATTTTAAAAAATTAAACAAAATCACTTTTTCACTTTTTCAAATAATATAGATTCTCCTTATGCATTTTTTTATGCGGAGTACCTATAATCCCAAACATCATGATTTTGAGATGATGATAGAAGGTGAGTTTTTGAAAAAAGTGAGTTCGAATTAATCATTTGATTTTTTATCTATTAGGAAATGTGATGATTATTACTTACACTAAAATGTGCTAGACTAAAAGGGAAACCTTTGACATGTTTAGTTTTTGAGCTTGTTGACTGATTTTAAAAACCAACGAACTAGTTTCTCACGAGATTTACAGGCATTTTCTTTGAACTTAGGATATGTTTGGTTTAATTGAGGTGATTGGAGAGATTTTAAATGGAGGGGATTGAAAGAGAAAGGATTAGAGGGTTTTAAAATTTCCTTATTTGGTAGGATTGAAAGGATTTTAATAAAATCTTATTTGATTTAGAAGGGAATTGGAGAAGATTGAGTAATAAATATTCTCTCGCCTAAAAAAAAATCCAATTTGGGAGGATTTAAAAGTGTGGTAATGGAGATCTACTTCAATTCCCTCTAATTTTTTAAACCAAATAAGGGAAGAGAGATTTAATCCCCTCCAATCCCTATAAAAAACCATCAAAAACCTCCAACCAAACACACCCTTAATCAGTATGTCTTTTTCTTTTCTTTAGTGCCAATGGAACTTATGCTTCTCTCATCGTAAAGTTTAACAATCAATAAGTAGCCGTACTTTTGTGGTGAATGATCACCAGCTCTCAAGCACTATTTGTTTACTTTCACCCTCCACATGGGAGTTTCATTTTTGTCATAAACAGGAATGTGCGTGCATGAGAACAATGAGCCAGGCATGGTAGGGCTATTCATAGGCAGGGTTGGGACGGGCTATACACTTGCTCGTTGTTCTACCCGAAGGGGGCACTGAGCTGGAATTGTTGTCCCTTGGCCTGTCCTAGCCAGTGATAGCTTATGGTCTACATGAGGACAGGCAAGAATAGGACTGAGCCATGGTTGCCTCGGTGACTTAATTTTTTTTTTCATAAATTAATCACTACATTAATAAAAACCAAGAAAAAAAAAATAAGAAAAGAGCATGCCATGAATTGGAAGAAACATGAGGGGAGATGATAGTATAAGTAATCAATTTTGAGAGCAACAATGAACCAAAAAAATAGAAGAGAACAAATAACAAATAGAAATTATATATATTCATTTCTTCTTCTCTATTATTGATGAAAAACAAAGGAGAAAAGCAAGAAAATATACTTTTGAACCAAATCACAGGTCTATAGTGTGACAGGTCTATAGTGTGTGCTAATCTTCCATATAACAGCTAGCATCAAGAGGAAGAACATACTAGAAGATGGAGGGCATAAGACTTTGGTGAACAAGAGATCTCAGATCAAGATGATGAAGGCATGAAAGTGAAAAGCCACCATTGTCGCCACTAGAGCTAATTCATTCTGGTTCGTTGGAGGCTGTTGAGGGTGTCAAGGAAAAGTCCAGATCCAATAAGGCTTGTCTCTACCTTATGCCATCGTTGCCCACCATCATCCTTATCGTTGTACATGCTTTTGCTCTCCTTGCCTTTGATGGTGTTGTTCTACCCTATTTCATCTTCACGCCTTCACAAAATCAAACAAGCTAATGAGCTACATTGGGAAAAGAAGGAAGAGTGTGACATCAAACATAACATAGATCATAGAATGGTGGGGGATGGGACAATGGGTGACCTTGGCTAGAGGAGGAGAGGGATCGTGGAAGAGAGAATCTGGGACTTTAAGGCTCAATGAGTGCAAGAGAAAATGAGCAACTGAGAGAGATCTACATACTATGTGCTTTGATTAAAAAAAAAATAATATCATGCATATTCAAGCAAGGCTGGCAAGGGCTGATGCCTTGTTTATGGCCGGTCTTGGCCCGACTCATTTTCAGCCCGAATTTTTATGTGGTTTGTTCTTTTCCTTTTTGACCCAGCCCAGCCTAATTGTCTTGGATAAGTTTGGGTAGATCGGGCTATCGGACAAGCTGCACACCCCTAAGGCATGGTGTGTTGTCCTTCTTCTTATCAATGCTCTTTTTTGTTTTGAACTTTTTGTCATGCCACATCCCTAGGAAAAAATAAAGATCAAATCAGATTTAACTATTTAAGAATAGCTTTTCATGATTCATTTGGTAAATTCACTTTAATCTTCAGTAAGGGTAGGAATAGACCGAGCCCCTATTAAGGGCCTACTGCCTGGCCTATTTATCTAAATAGGCCAGGCTCAGGCCATCAGGCAGGCCTATTCAGATTAATAGGCCTGACCTATTTAAAACAAGCCTGGCCTGAAGCCTATCAGGCCAGGCCTGTTTACATTTTTTATAATTTTATATTTTATGTTATAAAATATAATATAAATTAATTTTTTATTATAATATAATATTATTTATTTTTTTAATTAATCCTCCCTCCATTCGACATAACGTATACCTCCCTCCATCGTCCAGTTTCTTTTTTTTTTTCTAATTAATCGTCCGCTACGTCACTTTCATTTTTCCTTTTCGGCAAAGCTCTCCTATCATTTTTCAATTGCAATTTACTAATCTAGAAGACTGAAACCCTAACTTGCCAGTTACTGACGCCCAACGATACTTTGCCTTCGATCTCCAGCCTCTATTCCATCTATACTGAAGAGTGAAGACATCGCCCCAATCTGAAGAAGCTTCCATTGACGCCTCTGTTCCTTTCAAGTTTCAACTCTCAAGTCATCTCTCTCTCTCATCTTCGACCTTCAGATAGGCACACATAGCACACATCTTCAATGCCTCTGAAGTTTAGTCTATCTCTGGTCTTTCTATTTTGGAAGCTCCACCGGTGGACAGTGGTGAGTCTCGAGCTTTCTCCAAATCTCTGCCTCTGGACTCTGGAGTTCGAGCTCAAGCTTCTGAATCTTTGCCTTTGGAGTTCAAGTGTCTCTCTCTCTCTCATCTTCGACTGTCAAATAGCTGCACACAGCATAGCATCTTCAACGCCTCTACAGTTCGGTCTCTCTCTCGTCTTTCTACTTCGGAAGCTCCACCGGTGGACAGTGGTAAGTCTTACTCTATTCGAGCTTACTTTCTTGTCTCTCTGTTTTGGTTGTGGTTTTGGATTGTGTTTCTTGGCTAGCACAATGTCTTTTGGCTTATCTATATCTTATTCTGTTGAAGAAACTGAAGCATGTCCAAACTGAATCACAACCATTATGTTATAACAGTGTTCTGCATGAGGCCTATAACCGTCGATGAAGTTGAGATAGGTTGTATGTCAATAGGGCAAGCTTTTGATAAAGATAGCAATGTCACTCTTATGGGACTTTCATACAACAGAGCGGAGGCTGATGATAGATCATTGGGTGAGGCCTATGGTAAAGGCTTATGATAGAGGTTTAATATATATATATATATATCTGAGTCTGCATGTATATGTATGTATGTATGAATTTATTACGAAGTTTATATATATGAGTCTGATGTGTGTTTATGGCATTTATAATTTATATATAAGCCATTTTTTTAGTGCATAAATTGTCCTAAATTCCATTATCTTGCAGGTAACTATTAATGTCTTTAATTAATTAATTAAATATACATATTATATGTGTAGGCCAAGTTTATTTAATGGCAAGTACCAACAACACAATTGAGTCCCCTACTCAAGAGCAAACCAATGACAATGAGCATGTTCCAACTGGTTCAAGTCAGTATCAAGACACTAACACTCTTACAACCACTGAACATGAAGATACTAGAGGTGATGAAGATTCTGTTATCACAAAGAAAAGGCGAAAAACTTCAAAAGTATGGAAAGATTTTGAGAAAATTCAACTTCCTAATGGTCTCAAGAAAACAATGTGCTTATATTACAAAGAGAAACTAGCTACTAGAGGGAAAGGAGCTAGCACTAGCCATCTTAGGAGGTATTTACAAAGTTACATACAAAGGAGACTACATGTATCTCAGGAAAAAAAGCAAGCCACTATCCCATTTCGTCCTTCTTGTGATTCAGCTAGTAATCCATTCATTATTCCTGGTTTGAAGTATTCGAATGAAAAGATGAGAGAAAGCATTGTTACTGCCATCATGGTGCATGAACGTCCTTTTAGTATTATAGAAGATCAAGTTTGGATGTGGGCCTTTGAGTATGCGAATCCAGATTTTAGAAAAGTCACCGGTAAAATTGCAAGAGGTGATTGTTTGGCATTATATGAGGCTGAGAAGAAAATCTTAAAAAATACATTGAAGAGTGTGAGCAAGATTAGTACTCCCTCTGGTCCTTAATATAAAACCATTTTAACCGAATCACGCGAATTAAGAAGAGGAGTTAAAACTAATTAACTACCTCGATTTCTCTGAAAATCTCAACATTTTTCCCAAAATACCCTTATTTAATCTCTCTCTTTTTCCCTTTGGATACATTAAATAGGGGCATTTTTTGGAAATGTATAATAAATACCACCTCGTATATTGTAAAGGGTCTTATATTTAGGACCAAGCCAAAAGATCCTATATATAGGACCGGAGGGAGTATTACAATAGATATATGGAGGTCAAGTCACCAGGTAGCTGAATACATGGTTATCACTGGTCATTTTGTTGATCCAAATTGGAGTTTTCAAAAGAGAGTTCTCAATTTTGTCAAGGTGCCTGCACCAAGGCGAGGAGTGGACGTAGCTAATGCAATTTTCAAGTGTTTGAAAGGATGAGGCATTGAACACAAAGTATTCTCGGTTTCTATGGACAATGCTTCTTATAATGACTCGTGCTTGAGGAATTTGAAGGAGAACTTGTCATTGAGCAATAAGTTGGTGTTTGGTGGACAACTATTTCATGTTAGATGCTGTGTACATATATTGAATTTGTTAGTGCAAGATGGCCCTAGCAAGATTAAGGATATCATTCACAATGTTCGCGAAAGTGTCAAGTATATAAATGCCTCTAATGCACGATTGAAATCTTTTTGTGAAGTTGTTGAGTTAAAGGGCTTGAAAGAAAGGAAACTCATTATTGATTGTCCCACACGATGGAATTCCACATTCTTAATGTTGACCACTGCCATGAAATTCAAGCATGCCTTTGCAGATTATCATGAAAAAGAGCCGCATTATAGTTATGCACCATCATTTGAGGATTGTGAGAAAATTGAGAAGGTTTGTCAGCTTTTGGAAGTTTTCAATGATGCCACTAATGTCATATCAGGTAGTGACTATCCTACTTCTAACTTATATCTTGTTGAAGTTCATAGGGTGAAACAAGTGCTTAATGACATACCTAAGGATTATGATTTGTTCATGAGGGAAATGGCAATGCCTATGAAAGAAAAATTTGACAAATATTGGGGGGAATGCAATTTGTTGATGGCTATTGCAAGTGTTTTAGATCCAAGGACCAAATTAGATGTTGTTGAGATAAGCTTCCCTTTGATATACAAACCAGAAAGTGAGGCTAAGAGGAATGTAGATAAGATAAAATATGCATTGCAAGATTTATATCTTGAGTATATGGACTTGTCCAGAGATGACTCATCCTCTATTGTTGAAGTGAATGCTGAAGGCACTGTCTCTTCAGAAGTTTTAGCACAACAAAAAGATAATAAAGGAATGCAGAGAATGTTGACAATGGTGCGTCAAAGACATTCAGTTCCTCCTACCAAATCTGAGTTAGAAATTTATTTAAAAGAAGATCCTTATATCCCTTCTCTAGATTCTGCTTCATCTTTTTGTGCCTTAGAGTGGTGGAAGAATAATAGTACAAAGTTTAAAGTTTTATCAAAGATGGCATCTGATATACTAGCTGTTCCTATCTCAACTGTGGCATCGGAGTCTACATTTAGTGCTGGAGGTAGGGTGATTGATGAATATCGTGCTAAATTGAATGAATAATCTATCAAAATTCTCATTTGTGGTGGGGATTGGCTTCGTAATAAATATTGTGTCAAGAAGAAACAAAAGGTAAGAACCTTCAATGCAATATTTTTTTTATAATTCTAGTTATATATGTTTATTTGGCAAGTTATATTGTGTAACATGTCAATTTTTTTCCCATTGTGTAGGAAACACCGGAACAAGAAGAGATCATATTGAAGACTTGATTATACTTGTGTGTTATTTGCATTATGATGAACTTGAAATTGTATTGTGGAGTTGTTTGTATTTTTATAAACTTATATTTGTGTTGTGGTCTAATTTGAGATGATAGTAATATTATGTTATTGTCATGCCATTAATTCTTCTTGGACTTACATGCAACTTACTCAATTCTGATGTTTTTTCTTTGGTGCTATTAGTTTTTTGAATTGGGATCAAGTACATTTCTGTTAGAGTTCATGATAGCTGGAAATGAAGAAGATTGGTCATAGACTCATAGCTGAGGGAAAAATACTAGTCCTTTGGAATTCCTTTTGATGATGAAAGAGGTAAATGTCCTTATTAATCTTTTAGTTGATTTGAAGAGAAGGACTAATAATATTTTTGGCACTGATCATTGAGTCTGAAATGAGACATTTTTTGAGTTCTTCATAAATGTCTTGCTTGCTGTGGTTCAATGGGAATTATAAACAAATATGTTGTCATGTTACAGCATGATATTATTACAGCTGAGTATGCTCATTCAATAATATATTCTATTCATGCTATTAAAGACTTTTGGAATTTATTTAATAGAAATTGAAACATATTGTATATATAAGATTTAGCTACAACTTGAATATGAATCATGTTGTAAGATTAATTTTTGTTATTATTATGTAAGATGATGTATAAGATAAAGCTTTTGTTGCTTTTTTGCATTCAAATATATATATATATATATTATTTTAGTTGATTTGATATTGTTAATTGTTATGTAGGCTTCATATAGGCCAAAGATCCATTTAAAGCCTTTACAGCCTAGGCCTTGAAGCCTATTTGAAGGCCTACTAATTTAGTAGGTCTTTTAAATAGGTCTCAGGCCAGGCCAGACTCATTACAAGCTCAGGCGTAAGCCTAAAAAAAAGCCTAATGTAAGCTAATAGGTCAAGCTCAGGCCTAAGGCCTACATTGCAGGCCTGGCCTATCTAGGCAAAGCCTAGCTTGACTTGACCTGCCCTATTCCCACCCCTAATCCTCAATCAACCAATTAAAAGTTCTTTCATTTTTCTTATAAATTTAGTTATTAATTATATATTAATAGTATTATTTTCTAATTAAAAATTAATATGTATTTGTTGTATATATCATAGATTTAGTCATTAATTATATACTGACAATATTAACTTTTTAAACTTTAAAAAAATCAAAATATCTACATGTCAAATTTTAATTAGAGACCAACACAAATAAGATGCTAGGAAACTCCTTTTTTTTTTATTAACTAAGTATAAGTAGATGTAATGTTCCATTTTTTATTTTGTTTTAAAATGAAACATTTTGCAAATAAAAAATATAAACATGGTTTTATTCTGCATTTTATTTAAAAATTAATTCACTATTCATATAATACATCTAAATAAAATTTTACAATTTGAAATTTTTTAAATTCATTTTTATACTTGATCACAGTTACAGTCCTTGCTAGTTAAATAATTATTCCATTTCAAAATATAGAATGGAATTAAGTACCTCTTCTTACCAAGGAGGATATTTAAAATTTATTATATGCCTTAATTTTATAAAAAATTACTATAACTTTCTAAAATTATTCTCATTAAATTATCCTATCTTAAATACTATTATTTATTTTAATCCTTCCATCATAATTTTTTTATTATTATTATAAATAGAGATAAAATTGAAAAAAAATATTAAATGATTATTACCTTTCTGACTTATATTTTGAAACCTGATGAGGCAATAAATTTCATGCCTACTCAGCTACTCCTTCTATACCTATTATAAAACATATTTTTAAAAAATTAAAATTTTAAAATATTGATCATTTTATAAAATTTATGTATTATTTAATATTTATTTTTTATTTTTACCTTTATTAGAAATACTTAAAAAAGTTATAATTGAGAGAAGTTAAGAGAGATATATTTAAGATAAGTTATAATTTAATGAGAAAAATTTTAAAAAGTTAAAATAATTTTTTAAAATATTAAAATTTTTAACTAATTTTTTAAATAGATGTGAAGTAGGTAAATATGACTTATAATAGTCAATATTAATCGAAATGTTAAAAAAAAACAATTTTTTGAAATAATTTTTTCTTACACTATAAAAAAAAATGAAAAAAACTGAAATTGTTGAGTGTGCTAGCGGAGTCGCGCACAATCCTAGTCCGAACAAAACCCATGTAGGGTTCTACTTTATCCCTGCAATTCTAGATTCCCCGATTCCTCTCCTCGCGCGCTCCTGGTGTAAGGAATGGACGCTAGTAGAATGGAAGCCGAGCGGTTGCTTGGGGTCGCTGAGAAACTCTTACAGAACCGGGATCTCAACGGCGCAAGGGACTTTGCCATCTTAGCCCAGGAGGCCGAACCCCTTCTGGAAGGTTCAGATCAGATCTTGGCCGTGATCGACGTGCTTCTCGCGGCTGATAAACGGGTCAACAATCACCACGACTGGTACGCCATTCTTCAGGTGGATCGCCGATCTAACGACTTCGATCTCATCAAGAAACAGTATCGTCGGCTCGCGCTTCTCCTTCACCCGGACAAGAACAGGTTCTCTCTAGCCGATCACGCTTTCAGGCTCGTTGCTGAGGCGTGGGCCGTGCTATCGGACCAGGCTAAGAAGGCACACTTCGACAAGGAGCTCAGCTTCTTTACTAGGGTCGACTTGAGTGTACCTAGCTGGGTTCAACAAGACAAATTACCGGTTCGTAGGGGTGGGCCTGGGCTCAGTGGGCGGAATCAAGGTGTTGATTCGAGGAATGCTGGCAACGCCGCGGGGGAGGACGAGGCGGATGAGAACCCACGGCGGAGGCAGACCTTCTGGACGACATGTCCGTACTGCTACTATATATACGAGTACCCTAAGATTTACGAGAACTGTTGTTTGAGGTGCCAGAATTGCGAGAAGTCATTCCATGGGGTTTCGATTCCGTCTTTGCCGCCTCTCGTGCCAGGACAAGAGGCTTATCATTGTTGTTGGGGTTTCTTTCCAATGGGATTCTTTGTTGGAAATACGGGTGGCAAGTCGGGTGTGCTATCCACCTCCAATTCGCTGCCATCGGTCTCAGCTGCACCGGTAGAGAATGGTAGGCATAGGGGGCAACCGGCGGCGACCCCGAGCGCTGTGACTTCGAGGGGGACGACACCGGTTGTGGCTAATGGGACTGCTCCGGAGTTGGGTATTGTTAAGCGGAAGCGAGGTAGGCCTCGGAAAAATCCTTTGCCTGCATGATGGGGATTTGAGATTTGAGTTATTTTCGGTGCAATTGAAACGCATTTGGGTCCTCTGGTAACTGCGGATCTGGTTGTTAGTGTTGTTGAGTTATTAATTCCCTAGGTTTGAAGACGGAAGGCTGAAGCTGCTGGGTTGAAAAAACTTGTAAGTACTGTTAATTTTGTCCAATTTTCCCCTGATTGTATCTAAATATTTAGATTTAGATGTTTTTCTTACTGACTGCCTCATGGGTGATTCTTGAGGTGACTATGCAATATCTATCACAGTTGTTTCAGCTAGAGGATTAGTAGAAGCTCCATGCCATTAGTTTGTCTTGTTAAATGCAGATTTACAAGACCATTGCTGATGACTTTTAATTTAAATGGATGTGAAAACATGATTTCCTGAATATGCTTGTTGGAAAAAAATTAGGACATTTGCGTCATTTTCTAAGATCAAGCATTGTGAAGTTTGTTTTCCATCTAAAACTTGATTCTTTAAAATTCTTTTAAAGCACTCAATACTTCAGCACTTTTAACCCATACCCCTCCTTTTAGGCATCTGTAACACGTACTGATTAAAGCGCAATCAGAAATTTCAGCTTTATGGTCTCTTTCTTTTCCCTTCTTTCAACCCAGACCCCTGCTTTTTATTCATTAAAAAAAAAAGAAGAAGAAGAGAACTTGAGGTTCGCGGCTCACTTTGCTGAGTTTGCTCTCCGGCAAATGGAACAAACACATTAGCAATGTTAGTTCATAGTTCATGTCTCTTTTTCCATAAAGAAGTGTTTTATAAGCTCCTTAACTTTTTTAAAAATAGAAGTGGGAACATATATGATACATGGTTAACGTAATGCAGCTGTAATCAGTATGGATACATTTAGGGAGATATCAAAGTGCTCGAATCCATAATGCCATCTGAATTTCATGATCGGCCTTAATTGGTTTAAATTCTTATTCATGAGTTTCCCTGAAACTGTTTCGAGCTGAAAACGAATGCTGGGCGCTTAGATTATGTTGGGTTGGGTGGTCATCTAGCAAGGGTATGGTGCGTCTACAAATGTAAAGTGCTGAGTGTAGAGCAGCATCTGTGTTTTGTTTACGGTGCTCTTCCTCTGTTATCCAACGAGTTATTACTCAGCTTATCACTAGTAATGATATTTCTGAAAGTGTTGACCGAGTAAGTCTTCTGCACGGAGCTGTGTAAATTCATTTAACTTTTCGACTTGTCTTTCTTGACCATTTTCCTTGCAGTGGCAGTTTTCAGAATTAATAATAAATAGGAATTTGTTATTCTCAGTTATCACTTTTTTATGAGTCAAATGTTTTTATTTGTTATTAATTCTGGGGACTGATCCTAAACTGTAAATTCCCTGTCTTCCTTTGTACTTGAAGCGTATGTTTTTTTGAGTGTAAGTACTTGAAGCAAATGTTAACAACATAGTTTATGGCCTGTGCATAGTTATTAATAGTCAGCTGTTGCTTGTATCTTCATGTTCTCGGCCGTTCATCAAATTTGTAGCATTGCAACGTTCGTACAGCTTTACAATTTTAGTGAAGCTTTGCAATCGCGATGACGATGGAGCTTTACTTGGGTGAAAGTACTTTTGTTGGTATAAATCAAGCTACATGTGCTACTGCAACGTGTAAATAGGAAAAAAGTTTAGGGTTTACACTTGTACATTTAAAGTATTTTTTCTGTTCAAAATAATATTCTATCACTAATTATTGTGATCACTTTTAATTTATTTTTAAATTTAAAATCTATTTATTCTATTTTGATTAAAAAATATTTAATTAAGTATATAAGTTTAAATATCAAAATTTTCTACTGAATAAAAATAAAAGATAAAAACTGAATACAAAATTAAAAAAATAGAAATATATTTTTTCCAGAAACTTTCCTCATTGATTGGTGACATGGTTAATATTTCTTTTTAATGAAAAATTAGATTGTGGGCCTGTACTTTGTAAGTCGGCTTCCTATATATATTTAGAATGTATATTGATTAAAGTTTGAAATATTAAATAAGAATTAATATAGTTTACCCAAAAAAATTAGTATTAATATAAAATGTAAAGGATATAGAGTTGTACTGTTGATGGGAACTTATTTCGAGTTTTTTATTATAAATAGTAATATTTATTAGTTATAAATAATGAGATTTTTCTTAAATTTTATGTAATATATGAAAAAACATAATTAGTTGAAAAAACATAATTATAAACTATATTTAAAAATCTTTAATTTTAAAACTATGATAATAAAAAATTTAAATTATGACAATTTCATATTTTAAAACTTCAATATTTTTTAAATAATGATGAAATTTTATATTTTACTATAAATATAGATATTTTTATTTATTATAATTTTTATCCCAAAAAATAAATAAAAATATTTCAATAATTTTTGCCGCGCCATAAAATCGCACAACTTTAAAAAAGAAAAAGAAAAATCCCACTATGGCTCTGACACATCCGTACCCTCTCGTTTCCGGGAAATTTTAAATGTTAGGGGGGTAAAAAGAAAAGAGACGGTAATGGGTGGTGGTGTTCCAGAGTTGGGCGTTTTCTTTGTACGGAAGAGTAGGTACTCTGATCTCTACTCCTCCCTGCCTTGTCCGGCTCCTCGCTCCTTCTCGTCTTTTGGTCGATAGGGTCTCTTCCACCCACTGTTCGACCTTCTTGAATCTCTATAAACTTCGTAAGTACCCACGACTTACGCATCCTAGCAATTGTATGTAGCTTCTTTAGTCCTGAAATGCGCTATTTGATGCCTGACGAATGAAGTGTGTGAATAGTTAAAGTAACTAGGATCTTGAATTCTATTATACGTTATATGCTTTATATTTTGCTTCAAAATTTATAAAAAAATAAATTTTTTCCCGTATTGCTTGGTCTTGTCTTGAATTGAGCTGTTTGGCGCCTGACGAGAGAAGGATAAGAATGATTGCGGAAGACAAGTGGATGACTTACAGCGTACATACTAAGCTTTCCTTAATCTGTTTTATGGATTCACAAAAAAAAGAAAGGAAAAGAGTATAGAGCTGCTTAATATGATGTATGCTAGAATTTTGAACAATAAAAGGAAGAGGCATTTTATGTTTATTTATGAGAATTGAATTTTCTTTGTCGAAGGCAGAAGAGGAGTTGATGAATTGTGTTTTATGTGTGTCTTCTTTTGCGGAAATTCAAATTGAAGTTTTGGGTTTTCTTGGCTGGTGAATGCAAACTTATGGAATGCAGTGATACTTCAATGGATGAGGGTTGGATTAACAAAGGAGAAGGAACAGAGCAAGTTACGTCTGATGTAGTATCATTGGGAGATGTCATATGTATCAAGCTTCGTGGTGGTTCATGGTGGCCTGCACTGGTATTTGAAAGACATCTGTAAATGCGTGATGATCCTGAGTCTAATATTACTTTTGTTGGTAATTTAATTGCTATCATATCTATTGCTATATGGTAGGTTGTTGATAAAAATGCTGTTAGTAATAGCACTAGACCTGGCAAAAGATCTGCAGGGAAAGTTCGTGTTAGGCTGTATGGGAGCTATAAATAGTCAGTGCTTTTTACCCATCTCTTTTGTATTATGTTCTTAACAATTTGCAACCATAAGTAAAGATATGCTTGTTTCCTGCCGTAGCTTATATGTGGATCCAATTAAATGTCGTTCTGAGTTTGAGAAGGTAAGCATTTGATGCATACTCGATACTTCCATTGGTAGCATGCTGCTTTGTTCCTATCATTTTTAGCACTGCAAACCATTGGTTTTGATTTGATTTTTCTTATGCTAATTGTGACAAATATATGAGCTTTCAGATACTCAAGCAGCATAATGGTTCTTACCGGGAAATATTCCTGCAAGCTCTTGAACAGGTAACCCTTTCTTCTTTATTCGGATTACTTGTAACGAGTTCATAACTTATAAGCATGGTATTCAGCCTACTTACTTATTTTAGGCAGCAAATATCCTTAACCGATTGTATTGACTGTCTGCTGTCACTTGATATAGGACCTTCCTAGCTCAAAGCCCAGCAGATCAAAGCATTCAGGATCCAAGACTAAAGGTTGGCCAGTTTCCTTCAATCCTTTTCTTATGATTTTGGTGTACAAAAACAAGTGCATAGACGTCTCCTTTCTTCATCAAATAGCTAGGAACATATCAAGTAGTGTAAACAACAAAGGCTTTGGTGTCATCTAATTTCTGATCTGGCTAGTTCATTTCCTTCTAATGTGTAATTTTTTTTTTATTGTTTTGGGGGCTGGGAGGGCTCCACCTATTTATTGTCATAACTGGTCCCAAGCCCGGATAAAGGAGAAGGGTTGTGTTTGGCTTTCGACGATTAACGTAAAAATTTGTTGAATCTTTATGACATGGATCAAGAATGTATTTGTGCTATGACAAGGTCGTTACTTAGAAGTAACACGCTATATGACTCGAATCCAGTGTCAAATGAGCTAGAGCCGTTACATTGGCGCCCAGGTGTAGTGATAAATGAGCTAGAGTCTATGTAGTGTCATAGCTGATTCCAAGCCCAGGTAAATGAGGATGGTTGTATTAGGCTCTCGACAGCCAACATAAAAATTTGTCGAATCTTTATGATATGGATCAGGGATGTATTTGTGCTAAGACTAGGTCGTTACCTAGAAATAACACGTTGTATAGTGCGAATGCAGTATCAAATGAGTTAGAGCCGCTACATTGGCACCCGAGTGTAGTGTTAAATGAGCTAAAGCCTATGTAGTGTCATAACCGGTTCCAAGCATGGGTAAAGGAGGATGGTTGTGTTAAACTCTCGACAACTAATGTAAAAATTTGTCGAATCTTTATGACATGGATTATGGATGTATTTGTGCTAAGACTAGGTTGTTACCCAGAAGTAACACGCTGTATGGTTTGAATGTTGTGTCAAATGAGTTAGAGTGGCTACATCAGCGCCCGAGTGTAGTGTTAAACAAGTAAAGGTTCTCATATCATTTTGGATGGATGTGGATAAAGAAGTTAGCTCATGAGAGTAAGGTTCGGTTCGGTTCTTGGAACATTGATATTTTAACAGGTAAATCTATGAAGGTGGTGGATACTATGATTTGAAGGAGAATTAACATCTTGTATCTTTAAGAAATTAAATGGGTGGGAGAAAAGGTTAAAGAGCTGGACACTACTGGTTTTAAACTTTGGTAGGTAGTGAAGGTCAGAGTAAGGAATGGAGTTGGTATTATTGTGGACAAAGATTGAAAAAAGAATGTCGTAGGAGTCAGAAGGATTGGAGATAGGATTTTATCCTTAAAATTGACTATTGGGCATGATACTTTCAATGTTATTAGTGCTTATGCACCTCAAATTGGGTTGGAAGCATATATTAAGGAAAATGTTTGAAAGATTTGGAGTGGTTAGATTCGAGATATCCCACAAGAGGAAAAAATCTTTGTTGGGGCGGACCTTCATGGTCATGTGGGAAAAGAGACGAGGTAATATATGGGAGCTTATAGCAATTTTGGTTTTGTAGAAGTAAACGAGGAGTGGTATTCCATTCTTGATTTTTTAATGGCTTATAACCTCACGATTGTTAACACTTATTTCAAGAAACGGAAGGAGCATTTAATCACATATAAGAGTGGAGCCTAAAGGTCGCAAATTGACTTCTTTTTGGTAAGGAACTAAGATAGAAGAGCCTGTAAGAACTGCAAAGTAATCCTTGGTGAGAGTTTAACTTCACAACATAGGGTCTTAGTTCTTAATGTGCTGGTTAAGAACCGTAAACTGAAAAGTCGAAAAACTTTAAATTCTAGGATCAAGTGGTGACAACTAAAATGTGAAAAACAATTGACCTTTATGAAAAAAATTCTGGAGGAAGGTAATTGGGATTCACAAGGAAGTGCTAATATCTTGTGGGATGAGATGGCTAAAAAGATTAGGGATATTGCTAAAGCAGTCATGGGTGAATCCAATGGTTTTAAACCTAAAGATAAAGAACTTAGTTGTGGAATAAAAGTGTGCAGGAGAAGGTCAAATATAAGAAAAAGTGTTTCAGAGCCTTACATTTGTGCAATAACGATGAAAATTGAAAATGTTATTGGTTGGCTAAAAAGAAGACTAAAAAAGCAGTGAGCGAGACTCGATCTAAAGCTTTTAAGGGATTATACCAGGATTTTGGAATGAAAAAAGGTGAACATAAGATTTACAAAATTGCTAAGAGAAGGGAAAGAAAGTCAAGAGATTTGGACTAAGTATGATATATTAAGAATGAGGAAGAGAAAATTTTGGTTACATATGATGATATCAAAGAAAGAAGGGGAGCTACTTTTATAAGTTTTTCAATGATGGATTGGGTATGACTATTGATATAAAAGGACTAATAACTCATGAAGATGATCTAAATTTGAACTTCTATCATAGGAGTCGGGTTGGATGGGTAAAAGAAACTCTTAAAAGAATGGATAATGGTAAAGTTATTGGTCTCGATGATATTCCTATCGAAGTTTGGAAGTGTTTAAGAGAGAAGGGGGTTTTGTGGTTCATTAAGTTATTTAACGAGATTTTAAAGTCCAAGAAAATACCAGAGGAATGGAAAAAGAGCACTTTGGTGCCTATATAAAAGAATAAGGGGGATATTCAGAATTGTACAAATTATTGAAGGATAAAACTCATGAGTCACATCATGAAACTTTAGGAAAGAGTGATTGAGCATAGAGTAAGAAAAGAGTCTCATATTTCGGAAAACCAATTTAGATTTATGTCAGCACGGTCTACAATAGAGGCTATTTATTTATTAAGGGTTTTGGTTGAAAGATACCAGAGTAAAGAGAGAGACTTGCGTAGGGTTTTTATTGATTTGGAAAAAGTCTATGATAGAGTATCAAAGGATGTATTGTGGAAAGTAATAAAAAAGAAATGTGTTCGTGTAGCTTATATATTCGAGTCATAAAAGATATGTATGAGCGGGCAACAATAAGTGTGAGATCTTCTGGAGGTGAGACAAATGACTTTTCTATAATGATAGGTTTACATTAAGGATCTTTCTTGAATTCATACTTGTTTAATTTGATTTTGGATGTTTTAACAAAACATATACAGGAGGAAATTCCAAAGTGTATGCTCTTCGCGAATGATATAGTCTTAATTGAGGACTCAAGAGAAGATGTCAACTCTAAACTTGAGTTATGGAGATACACTTTGGAATCAAAAGGTTTTCGTTTGAGTAGAAGTAAGATGGAATATATGCATTGCAAATTTAATAAGATGCCAGTTAGAAATGATTTAGAGGTAAAAATTGGAGAGCTAATCATTTCAAAAGTATCAAAGTTCAAGTATTTAGGGTTGATTTTACAGAATGATGGTGAAATTGATGGGGATGTTCTACATAGGATACAAGCTGGATGGTTAAAGTGGAGAAAAGTATCAGGAGTTATTTGTGACCGTAAGGTACCTACGAAACTTAAAGGGAAGTTTTATCGAATAGCTATAAGGCTAGTGATACTATATGGTAGTGAATGTTAGGATTTGAAAGGACAACAAGAGTATAAGATGAGAGTAGCCAAGATGAGGATGTTGAGATGAATGTGTGGTCATACAAAATTGGATAAAATACAAAATGATTGTATACAAAAGAAAGTCGGAGTAGCACCTATCGAGGAGAAAATGGTGGAGAATCATTTAAAATGATTTGGGCATGTACAAAAAGGGCAAGAGAGGCTAGTGGGGAGAGTTAATCAAATGGCTTAGAGCTCTATCAAAAGGCGTAGAGATAGACAAAAAAGGATACTAAGGGAAGTTATAAGGAATGATTTCTTGATAAATGATGTAAAGAGATGAAAACTTACCATACATTAGGTGAAAAAGCCGAAAAGGTCCTTGTCAGATTACTTTTTGATTGAAGGAGAGGGGCAATTCTGTCTTTTTACTTCAAATTATTTCCATTCCTTCGCTTTTTTCCTTTTCTACCAAATATCACTCTATAATATTGTTTCTTTTCACATGCATACTAAATATTATTTTTCCATACTTATTTTCATTCCATTTATATTTCCATTTCCATTTTCTTTTCATTAGGGCCTTGTTTGGTATGAGGGAATGGTTGTTGAGGAATGTGAATGGGATAGGGAGTGGAGCATTCCAAATGTTTGGTGTGCATCAATCCTGATTCCTAGGAATGACCGATTCCATCTTATGTGGGAATGAGGATTGCCCTATTGGAACATGGGAATGAAGATTCCTGAGCTAGTTTTTTTTTTTTTTGGTGTGGTCCCTTCTTACTGTTGCCCCTCATTGTGATCACAACCATCGTGACTGGCGAAACTTTTCCTTCCCTGCCTCTATCACATCGACGGCAATAATGATGGTTTGAGGTAGTCATCACCGGAGGAGACTCCATTGTGCCGCCATCATTAGATCTGCAACTCCCCCTTGTGTAGTTGTCGCTGGAGGAGACCCTGTTGTGCCACCATTGTCAAATCTGCAACTCCCCCTTGTGTAGTCATTGCCGGAGACTGTCATCAGATCTAGTGTAGATCTTTCATGGGTGAATCATCCATGGGCTCCCATAGATGAATCACGACGGCTCTTGCTCACTCCAAAATTGTGCAAAACATTCGGCCCCCTCCTGAAATCATAGTCGTCGTCCTCCTCCTGAAGCTTGACATTCTTCTAGAGTCACGTCACCTGTGATGGATTTTTTTTTTTGGGAAATTAGCCTGTTTGTTTGTTGTTGAGAGATGCAGATGGCAAAAGGAGGGTGACCGGTGAGGAAGATGGCAGTGGCTGGAAGGGAAGAGAAAAGGAGGAAGAGGAGTTTTTTTCAAAAAAGAAAATTGGGGGTTTTTGAGTCATTTTCTAATTTTTCGGTGTATGTTTTTTTGTTATTCCCATCAGTTTTTCTTACATACTAAACATACATTTAAAACCTATTCCCATTCCCATTCCCATTCCCATTCCATAAAAAATCACTATGTGTACCAAATGGGGCCTAAATCGTTTGGAGAAGTTTCAAAAATGATTTTATAATTATTTATATCATTCACTCGTCCCATTACACAAAAGCCCTTTGGGCTTGAAGTGTTGATGAAGCACCAGCCCATTACATCTTTTGCTAAAATTTCAATTTATTTAGAGTAATGACAGTAGCAAAGATCTCAGTTTTAATCATTCCCTGCTGGTTTGGCCTTTTATGATTCCTTCGTGTTTTTAAGTTAACACTTAATCCTGAATAAATGCAATGTTATTGCTTTACATGGACTTAACCTGGAGTGGATGTATTCCAGTTTATGCTACCATATGCAGTTCACTAGTTCACCTACTTAGGATGTCTAGAAATTATTATATTGGTTTTTGCCCAAAATGGTTCAGGCATGGTGATAGGGCACTCAAAAAAATGTGTCAATGTTAACTTTTATGTTATCCTTTGTTTCTCTCTTCGAAAAAGGACACAAATAGTTCATCTACTCTTTGATTTCCTCTTCTTTTCCCTTTCCTTCCGTTTGGATGAGGGGAAAATAAGGGAGAGAGAAAAATTTAAGGAAAAAACAAAAAGGAATCTAGATAGCTTCTTATCTAGGTTCTTTCTTATTTTCCCTCTTAGTATTCTTTTTCCCATTCCAAATAAAGCCTTTGTGTTATATTTGGTTTTTGTGTGAACCGGTTTGCTTCTGTAGCTTTGTCTTTTGGAAATGGATACTTTATTCCATTTCTGTTTGCGTGATTCTGTGCACTTGCTAAATATTCACATCATTCATTTCAAAATTATTCTCAGGCAAGGATAAATCAAGACAACTGAAGCCATATAACAGTGCGCAGAACAAGGACGATTCTTCAAATCAAATCGTGTTGAATGACAATAACCTTAGTATCCAAAGCCCTGTAACTGTAAGTATAAGGGGTCAAACTATTTCTTGTTTATTTCATTTAGTGGTAAGTTCCATTATTGTCTGGTATGTTGACTCGCCCCTATATTGTACTCAGGAAATAGCCTACGCTGGAACATGCCAAGAGTTGAGTGAACGGCGGATGAGAGTGATGAACAAACTTGGTCTTACTGCTCCTCCTGGGTCGCCATTCCTTAATGATTGACGCTTCTATTACTAAGCTTGTGATGATTATGGAGATAGAGGAATTGGTGGTGAGAAGACTGAATAGATTTAATGTTTTTGTATTGGTATGATTGTATTCAACCTGAGCTAGTTTGAACTTTCACCTCCTTGCTGCTTGTTTTTGAGAGGTATGAGACGAGTTGAGAACAACATCCTGATATTTAAGATACATTTTCTTCTGATATACATTTTCTATTTAGTATTTCATAATGTTTTTGTTTAGTTCTTGAAACTCATTCAATGTTATGCTTAGTATGCTAATTTTCTCTCTTTCTTCTATTCCTAATATTTGTTATTCCATCTTCATTTGATTGGGACTGCATTTTGGATAATCTTTAACTGTCCAGCTGATCCATGCTTCAGAAGCAAGTTATGTCGCTATTAAAACTTTGAGTTCGGAACGTTTCGTTTTTGACCGGGTTGCATCACGCGGGAAGTTTGGAGCCAATGCGCACCGTTTTCCCTTATCCTCTTGTATCACATCACAGGGTGGAATGACTCCTCATAACTGTTTAGTAGGGATAGAAGGGAAATTTTAATTCAACCTTATATCTTCATGATTATTATTTAATAATTAAAATTATTTTATTCATTTTATTATTTTTAGAGTAGCTATAGAATAATCATTTAATATTTTTAAATTTTTTTCCATTCTTTTTTATGTGATGGATCAAACGAGGCATTGTAGAGATAGGGAGGAGAGTGAGATGAGTGGAGGAAGCCTAGGATGCCGCAGGGTCACTGTGAGACACAGGATGAAGAGTGGTGAACTCGTGTGGGACTCCTCCGACGGTGACAGAACGAGAACATCCTATGTATGTCCCTGTTTGGACTCAACTGTTGCTCTGCTCATGCGGGAAGAAATTTTCCCCCCTTTTGTTGCCAGAATGTAAATGTTGAGTTTGTTTCTTAGCCATTTGTGACTTATTTAACTTTTCAAGAATACTATGACCTTTTAAGAGATTCCATGGTGCAACAAGCATCATAATTTTACAATTTTTAATTTTTTTAAAAAATTAAATTACTTCATTGGAGGATGTGGATTATAAGCAGGGGGTGAAAGTGATACATAAACGAGACGATTGTCTCTGGGTGAGAGGACCAAAAGAGGTTGTTGGCTGTCGTGTTTTCATTCCTTGTTGCTTTTGCCTCTGAAAATGATTGAATCCACCTTACCTGTTTTCAATGAAACATGAGCATCAAATTACTTTTATATTTTTGTTTTATATATAATAAATTTATCTCCATTCAATACAGTGTACCTGTATAATTGAGGAAGATGAATTCTTTAGTTATCCAACTCCAACCCGCTACACACAATTGAAAATCAATCTGTCACTAATATTAGCACTTCAGTCCCCGCTTCCTCTTACGTCCCGAACGTCTGCAGCGAAGTCTCTGCAGGTCTGGAGGAAGGACAAGGCCGATGAGCCATAGAAAGAAGGGACTGAGCCTGAGAGATCAGGGCAAGAAGAAGCAAACTCGACCGTGGATGACGAAGAAGCCACTTCATAAGAGTGGAAGATGATTTTAACTTAAAACAAAATGGACGGCCAGGATTCCTCTTCAGCTTGAACGGTTCAGATCTTCGCTGTTGAGGTTGGGGACGCATGTTTTTATGCAGTGGGCTGATTAGGGATTGGAGCAGTGGAACGGGCCTTGAAGGCCGGAGTAGAGAGTCGGGCTTTGGTGAGTTCTGGTCTGGGCAGTAGCCAATATAGTTCTGAGCTATAAACGAGCCCGGTAAACTACTACCGATCGTACTTATTTTTTATAGGATTTAATCGCCCCTTCTTGCTGAGGAAGCGGAAAAAAAAAAAGACGACAGAATGAATCTGAATTTTTTTGGGAAATGGATCCTACTATTTTGAGGGGGGAAAATGAGATGACCATTGCTAGCGAGTTCAGTGGAGGAGGTTGTGACTTGTGAGAACGTAGTTGACATGATTTTCATTTCTATGAATATATTATTTACATTTTATTCTAGTCATGGATCGCGAACCGAACTGTAGCAAATATTAACCGATGATGAAGTAAGAGAAAAATATGAACACTGTTTCCCGTTAGGCTGAAAAATAAAAAAGCCATTAACAGAGGCAGCAGCTAGAGGTGCATCCGGCGAACAGAGACGACGGAATCATGATCTCGCAGTTCTTCGTCTTGTCACAGCGTGGCGATAACATCGTCTTCCAAGACTGTAAGCTTTTTCTCTCCCACGTATCCACACTTATCCTTTGCGTTCTCATTGTCTATTACAGTTTGTGGATCTGATGATGTAGTTTGATCCAATGTTCTCGCCTAATTATATCACTGTTTGTTATGAACTTATGTCTAGCTTGCTGATCTGAAACGAGATTATTACAAACTCAATCTGAGAGTTTATGCTTTGAGATCTTACTTCAATTATGATCTCATGCTAATTACTTTAACGGAGAAATCGATAAATCGAACGTTGTGTAGCTAAGTTCTTACTATTGACATCTTCACAAGCCAACGCTCCTGCAATCTATGCTGCAAGAGCTCAAGTACTTCGAAATACTCTTTGATTTGTTGTAGCAGTTGAAGAGAAGACTTTGCTTGGGGTGAACAATGTGTATTATCTATAGGGGACAATAGCATATTGTTTACCTTCGCATAAGATACTACATTGTGCTCTTAGAATTGTTTAGCTATTCTATGTCATCATAATGTTGAATATTCACTATAATTTTATAAAATTTCCTTCATCATTCTACTGATGCTTGGCAAATTGCGAGGGGCATTCTTAAAGTATACTTAATTTAAAATCTTCTTGTTGATGGTCCCCATTTTACCTTCTTTCTTTTGCAGTCTCTTCACAGTACTTTCTTATGTTGTTATGTGAATTAAGCAGCTCAGGATTTTAGATTTCCTTGTTCATAAAAACTTAATTCAAAGGTATTAAGTTTTGCTGCAGATTAATATAACCTATAGCTGTTTCTAATCTGTAAGTGCTTCTGTAAAGGGCAATACTGGTGTTGACAACGTTTTGCTAAGGAAACAATTTGTACTCGAGTTCTATGTGATTATTTACTAAGACCTTTTCCGCATGGCGTACAACTATTTCTGTCATACACTATTGCTGTTTGCTACCCAATTCTATTGATTGCAGATCGTGGTGAAGTGCAAAAAGGAAGTGCATAGATATTTTTCCGCAAAGTAAAATTTTGGAAAGATGATGGGCAAGAGGAAGCACCACCTGTCTTTGTAGGTATTATCTTTCCAAATTAGGTAGCGTAGTGTGTATCTACTATTTTTTTTTTTTTTTGGAAAAATGGATGAGTATGTGGTAATTGTGGTTTACTAATGCTTGCATTATATAGTTTTCCCTGAACCAAATTCTCTCCATACCAGATAAGGTAGTTGATTTCAATGGGACGTTCTCCTCTTTAGATTTCCTGTGCATTGCATAGCATGATAGAAGTGCTAAAGTGAAGCTTTCAGGATGTTGTAAATTAAAAAAAAAAAAAAAAGGAGTGGGGAGGAAGATTCCAGACTATTGGTAAATTAAATGGCCAATCATGCTAATTACTTCCAGGCTTCTTAGATCCATCTACCACTGCCAGTATTTATTTTGTATGCTGATTATTTTAAAATTTATCAAAATTTATTCAAATTATGTCAATTACAACTCTTGGTAAAATATGATCTTTATTTCGTTCTTTTTGACCTTTTTCTTTTGGGGGGGGGGGGTGTTTGGGGGCGGTGTTCCGCTGATAGAATGTAGATGGAGTAAACTACTTTCACATGAAGGTCGTTGGGCTATTGTTTGTTGCAACCACAAGGATTAATATATAACCTTGTTTTGTCTTGGAGCTTTTACAAAGGATTGCTCGTGTAATCAAAGATTACCTTGGGGTTCTCAGTGAAGACTCATTGAGAAAGAACTTTGTGCTTGTGTACGAATTGCTTGATGAAGTCATTGTGAGCTTCCTCTCATATCCTTTTTGGCATTATGCTTCTTTCAGCTTGTCCATTGAGGTTTTCTTGTTGTCTAATTTTCCCTTTATCTTGTCTGTCTCCTTAGTTTCCTCTGTATTTTATAACTAATCCCCATGTTTATGTTCAATTTCTTTGCTATTTTATCTTTCTTTCTATATTTGGATAGGTTGTACTACTATTTTGTTCTAAGATTTCTAGTCAATCAGTATTATTTACTAAAAATCTCTCTTAGCATCTTGATGAGTGCCAGGACTTTGGTTATGTGCAAACAACATCCACTGAAGTGTTGAAATCCTATGTTTTCAATGAGATAATTGTGGTTGATGCTGCACGTCTAGCACCTCTTGGGCCTGCTACAATTTTTACAGTATGATGTTCCATAGTATCATGCACTTGGAAGATGTCTTATTTGTAACTATCATTTGCATTTGTGAAATTCCTCAACTTGGTTCTATGCAGCATGCGACAAAAAGAATGCCAGGGACAGCTGTCACAAAATCTGTTGTGGCAACAGAACCTGCGGGTAGAAGGAGGGAGGAAATCTTTGTTGATATAATTGAGAAAATCAGCATCACTTTTAGCTCCAGTGTGTGTACATTTATAATTGTATATGTAACTCTTGAATGTTTTGATAATACATATTTTTTTATTTCTTCATGTGTCATGAATGTTTCAAATGCCGTCTCTATATTTCATGGTTGAAGTTTCAAGTTAACAAAAATGCAGAAATGCACAGAAGCTGTGTTGATAATTTTCACAATGTTAACATGACAAAAATATATAAATTATGAACCTGGATCTCCGAGATCATTTCCCAGTCCTGAGTTAGTACTTAAATTTTATTTGAACCAGGTATAGAGCCATCAAATTATATAAAAAGATCATATTTATGGAATGTGTACTTTGTTATTGTAGAGTGGAAGGGCTTAGATCCTATAATTTAGTATTCTACAATTTCTGATGCACTTACCCAGTAACGTTTTAGGACTCTAGCTCCACAATTATCTATTTTTCGGTGAATCTAGTTCCACAATTATTTTTTTATTGTATTTCAACTAATGTCAATGCATGCTCTCTAGGTGTGCTATAAGTTCCGTTGCTTTTATTTATTTATTGGTTTTTCTATTTGTTACTGCTTAAATGTGCATAAAACCATGTCCAGTAGCTAGAGATCTCCCAGATTAGTTCTTGGTTGACAAGTTGTTGAAGCATAACATAATGAATCTTTTGTGATGCACCACAGTATGCAAGTCAACTTTTTCTCTTTTGTATTGTCAAGTATTTCACTTGTGTGTTTTACTAATCAGTCTTAACGCATTTTATATGTTTAAACAGGGATATATGCTGACTTCTGAGATTGATGGCACCATACAAATGAAGAGCTATCTTTCTGGAAATCCTGAAATTCACTTAGCTCTTAATGACGACCTTGCCGTAGGAAGAGGCCAGGGACCAACCTATGGTAACCTTTTTCTTTATCATGGTTTTGTATTTCCTATTTTTTTCTTGGCCTCTGCAATGGAACCGAACATTCAATTTTAGGTTTTCTTCCTTTTTCTTTACTTGTGCAGACTGTTGTTTTTAGGTTATGAAATGATGAAACATTATGTTGTTTTTATAGCTTTTGAGCAACACTTGATATTTTTTCAGATATAAATGCAGTGATCATTGATTTTGTATATTTGTGATTGAAGCTTTTTCGTAGAACTCTATCTTTTACTAAAATTTGGAGGCACTGTGTTGATTCTTATTGCTTCATCTGTTTATATCATGCCATTGTTGCTGTTCCTTTGATATTTTCAATGAATTCAATGGTACCTATTGTTTTTGTCAGTGTTTAACAATTCATATATTGCTTTGATTAGTAATTTAAACTGTTTCAGAGCAGGTTATAATAGGTCAACTGGTTCTGCTGCAGTGATATTGGATGACTGTAATTTCCATGAATCTGTTCGTCTTGATAATTTTGATATGGACAAAACTCTGACTCTGGTATGTGCAAAAGTATAGTCTCGAAGAATAGTTTTCAAAATATAAACAAACTTTGCTGGTTTGCTTACTTTTAATTTTTAATGTAATAATTTTCTTACACTTCATATCTTAGATACCACCAGATGGCGAATTTCCTGTCATGAACTACCGTATGACCCAGGAGTTTAGGCCTCCTTTTTGTATCAATAGTTTGATCGAGGAAGCAGGGACCCTTAAGGTGATGCCTATTTTTTGTCATTACTTTCTTATTTAGCTTTGTCTTTTGGTCGACTATCCTTCACACATTTGTATTTCTTGTGATATAATAGACACTAACAATGCAAAGTCTGTTAAGGGATACTGCTTTGTCATAATTTTATATCTCCTCCTTTAACTTTTTTGTTCCAATGTAACATTCTCAAGCTGTGTTATAAACAAAGTTGTAAAGGAAAATTGCACTGTATTTTGGGAAAAAAATTATGCTAAATTGTGAAGGCATTGTAGTTTTCCATTACTAAAAGTATCTACAAGCTCCTTATTTAAGGCATTCTATTTCAAATCTTAAGATCCTTCTCTTTCAAGCCACATACTGACACTTTTGAAGTGGTATTTGCAGGCTGAGGTTATTCTTAAAATATATGCTGAATTTGCCTCAAGTGTAACAGCCAATACTATAAAAGTGCAGATGCCACTACCAGTGTATACCACCAGGTGTGATTCTTTCCTCTGAATATTACTGAATGAATGTACTGAAACATCTTCAACCGTGTTTTGTCATTAATGAAAATCTTTGCAGAAATATTTGGTGTTATAAGTTATTCAAAGGTCCAAAAGAAACTTGATTAAGGGATTATGAAAGAAAATGAATTCAGATGGAAATAATCATATATTTTAATTAACTAAAAGATGCAAGAAACCTTTTTTTTCCTCAACTTGAATTGATCCCTGCAGGGCTATTCAGTGTTAATGAAATGTGTATTAATGGACTGTTCATTTTTGTTGTATGGTCAATTTGTGTGATTATTTGCATGCTCATGTAGTTCATGGCATTTATTATCTGAAGGCTGAACATGTGTTTTTTAAGGACAGAGTTCAAGGGACCATTATAACAAATCAATATTGAAGGAATTTCTGACATTACATGACATCATATGCTAGACCAACTTGAAAGAATGTGAACCTAGTAGATTGGGGACACTTTCTGTAACCATAGAAGATTAGTATATCACACTAATTGCTTGTTTCGGACTATGGTTAAATTAAAAGACAACGACCTGAGATATGTTCATAATTACTGCTATTATAGTCACTGATCTGAGCTGTTTTCTGAAATTGTCTCAGAGTTAGTTTTGAGCTCGAATCTGGAGCTTTGGGTCAAACAACTGATTTTAAAGAAGCAAATAAGAGACTAGAATGGAGCTTAAAGAAGGTAATGCTTCTTGTCAATTTTCTCTGGCTCTTTTTTGTTCTTGATTGTCTCATCATTGCTCTAATTTTAACCATGTAGTTCTGGTCATTTATCTCTGCTTGAGAAAGGGGTTACTTATAAGTGCATTGAAACAGATTATTGGTGGATCTGAGCATACTCTACGCGCAAAGCTAACATTTTCTCAGGAATCACATGGTATTTATCGTTATAGTTGGCACAGAAATGATAATTTGTTGTTTCTTATTTTGAATGATTAATATATCGTCATGTTTATGCAAATTTCTCTCAACAGGGAATATAACTAAAGAATCTGGACCTGTCAGCATGACATTTACCATCCCAATGTATAATGCATCACGTCTTCAGGTAAATAGATCACGTCAACTTGCTGATTGCCTTGAGTTTATTCTTTGGTCAAAATCTTCTCCTCTATCACACGTTATTGTAGATCAAATTGATGGTGGTCATGACTCGTACTAAGACCAACGTAAAACTTACTTACTGAACAATAATCTCTTAATTTTTTATGGCTTTTTTGCAGTTTTTCTTGTTCTGTTTCTTTCCCTACGGTTTCTATTTGCTGTGTTTGAACATTGCACATTTAATCAGACCAGTTGTTCCCCAAGATGGAATAAAATCCTTAATGAGAATGACATTTGCTGCATGGCCTAGTAGCTTTACAACGACAAGATATTGAGCAACACCCGCTTCTCAATCAGGTTATATACCCTATAAAATACGGAGAGAGAAGAAAAGAAAATCCTTGAGTACAATATAGTGAGTTCTAACCTACATAAAGCTCTTTATTCATGGGAGAGGGAACAAGTCATTAAAGACTAATGATTATAGAATAATATCCTATTCATTCCTAATCATAACCTACCAATTATAGAATATAACACTTGTTACATATGCTACTTTACACTCAGCCTACTTACATTCCGACAGGCACTAGACACGGACCATATTCTAAAATGACTTCTTCCTGCTGAGCTATGAATGCTGCTAATGCTTTTACCTTAACAATGAAATTCCTGCTGGAACTCACCTTTCATGAACTTCATTTTTTTAAGATACTGTGATGCCAAATGTTCTGCTGATCTGTGTGTTCATTTGAAGATGCTGAGTGCTTAATACTTTTCTTTAACGCAGGTAAAATACTTGCAAATAGCGAATAAGTCTGGAACTCATGAACCATATCGATGGGTGAGATATGTTACACAGGCAAATTCTTATGTTGCTCGTGTATGATGGTTGCAGTTGAGTGACCTGTTCTTTCCTAATGCTTTCTTTTGTTCGTTTTTTCATCATTTATTTTTATTCTTTATTTGTAAATTACATTATAGGTCTAATATAGACAGAAGTTGTATGCTTGATTATTAAACATACCAGCTACAGCGACACATTGTCATGAACTCCATTCTTTTTGGTTCCCCACTTACCATATTTTTATCACTCACTCATGCAGAAGTTCATGAGAACACATGCACACTGAGATCTACAATACAATTAAGACTTTTTCATCATAGCACAAGATTTATGTCCTAGTTGTGTATTGAAGAAGAGGGAGACGGAGGAGCTTGGATGAACGATAAGACGGAGGAATAATTAGCTGGCGTTCTGGGGATAGACAACATTATTACACTGATCTCAATCAAAGCGGCAAAGGGTGGTGGTAGAGTGAATATAATAAGGTTAACCTAACATTTTGCTGACTTTTGGGTAAGACCATTTTGCAACTTTCAATTTAGATGATCGCTGATGTTAACCTGGAATGCTGACCTGCGTTCGCTTTACTATTAATTTTGCACGGGGACTATTAGTAATGGCAAACCAATAATTTGCTTTCGTGGGCTGAGCTCGTAAAAGGGATTAAGTCATTAGAAGAAAAGAGGTAGAAAATTTTTTTTAGCTTCTACGAGGTGGGGGAAAGCTAAAGGTCTGTTTAACAGCTATTTTCAAAATAATTTTTTTATTTTTAAAAATAAAAAAATTAAAAAAATTATTTGATAAGTCTATTTTTTATAAAATATTTTAAAAAATAGAAAAAATAAAAAAACAAAAAACTCAGAACATTTTAAAGTTTTGTAGTTTTTTTCTGAAAAATATAAAAAAGGGTAAAAAATACTGATATTATTAATGAGAAAGTTATAAATTTTGAATAACTCATTTAACACTTACTAGTTATGATTTTGAGAATAATTATTTAAATAAATTTTTTTATTTTCTCATTTTCAAAACTTATTCCCGAACAATAACCTTAAGTTTTTGTATAGTCTACAAGCAGAATTATAATGCATATGCACAAAGAACTCTCGAAGCCCAAAACACAGTTGTTATACACGTAGTGACAGTGACATGAATTGCAAGAGATTCTTGTTTTTCCCCCTCTTTAGTCTCTGGAGATTCTTACATCAGGTGGAACCTATCTCAAACACGAATAATTCGGATGTGATAGTGGCTCACTTGCTCAATAGAGACGACAACTAAAGCCCCCTCCTTTCCTTTTGCTTTTCCTCATGGGGGCTTATCCGAGGCTTTTCAAATCCATCCTCCTTTTTAAAAAAACAAAATCATGATTTCTGTGAATGAGGCCTCGTCTAGTTCGTAATTAGCTTTACTTACAGTTGATCTTAGCAAAAGGCCGAGAAAGGTATTTGAGTAATTAGCTTTACTAAAATACAAGCTGCTTACATTTTCTTTCCTTTTTTTTCTTTTCACCTTTTGGCACCTGGTTGCGGCAATTACAGGACAAAGCCCTGGCATGTAGGATGCCTAATATGAACACTAACTACAGTGACTTTTGTGCATTTGTGAACCAAGGCTGAAATAAATTGTATTATTCACTGATTGTGAACAACATCATTTTTTATATTTTTTATTTTCATTTTAGTGATATTGAAATTGATTTAGTGTTTGTATTCTGCCAAAGAATCTATTCTCTGTCAGAGTTGGATTCACAGAATCACACCTTCACCACCTGATATCCGATTTACACTTTCATGTCCAAACCGCTTTCCAGCGTAAGTTTCTGGAAAGAACATTTCCATTTCTAGCGGCCCAATCAGCAAGCATGCTTTCCCTAAATTATGTTACATACTCTATTTACCAAAAAAAAATAAATAAATTATATTACATACTCTACTTTTGGGTAGAGCTGGCAAAATGGGTCAAGCCCGATGGGCTAGCCCAAAAAGACCGAGAAAATCAATGGGCTGGGCCTAAAAAATTGGATATTATATGAAATTCGGGCTTTTTTTGCCCGAGCCCATAAGCCCAGCTAAAAAAGGGCCAGCCCATATGGGCCACGGGCTGGCCCAGTAAGCCCATTTAATAAAAAAAAATTTGCAACTGCCTCTGCCGTATTGCTTGACAACCAGTGCCAGCCTGTTACCCACTTAACACACTGACCGAGTGAGCCGCGGGCGTGACTGCGTGAGGCCGTGACTGACCTTGAGCTACGTCCTGCCTCCTGCGCTGCGCGTGACCAACAGAACAGACCAAGACGGCAAGACTCTCGTCTCTCAGCTACTACTGTGCATGCCTAGTGCGAGACTGCAAGTTCTTCGCTCACAGTCAGTCGATCACGGCCTGAGATCTTGCTTACTCCCTCTCCCTCACGGTCAGTCAGTCACGGACTCACGGCCTCACCCTGTCACCCAGATCCAGTCACCCTCAAGAGTCAAGATCTCAGCTCAGTCCTTCGCTCCTTGCTGAGTTCCTTCGGTTCAAGACAGCACTCAATCCCTAAATCACTCCCATCTTTACACGACCTCTACCTCTGCTCAGTGGCACTGCTTACTCTGTTACTCGGCCGGCCGGTACGTCTCTCCTCTTCGGCTCTTCCTCTTGACTTCTTGATCTCAACCGAAGAGGCGAAGAACGGTGCTGTAGTTGTGCAGCTCTATCGGTGTGTCATTAGTCGTCCTCGTCTTCATCCATGAGCCACTGACCTCTTCTCATTCTCGGCAACTCGGTGTGTCTCCTCTACAGTCGTCCTCCCGTCTTCTTCTCCAGTCTCCACTCTCTTGCCATCGTGAGCCGTGTGTGTCAGCGTGTGCCATGTTCCGTGTGCTGTGCGTGTGTTTGCTCTAGTCTTGCTCTTGGCTCTTAGTAAGATAACTCAAATTCAGTGACCTGCTCCCAGACTCCCACCGTCGACGACCTGGTTCATCCCCAATCACCTCCTTCGGTTTGCTTTGCTCAGATTTGGTGAACTCCTATCCTTGCTCCCTTAGCTTTAGCAGTTTTGTCCCTTACATACTATTTTTTTTAATATGTTCGTTATATATATACATATATTAACAGATGTATTTGAAATATAAAAGTAACATCTAATTGACTAACTCATTGTAATTAGTGTGAATTGTGATTTGGTTTAATTTTTGTTTAAGAAAAAAAGTTGGGCATAGAGTCATAATATTAATATAGGATAAAGATAGAATGAACTATGCTGTATTGATTAACAATCATACTCTTTTGGATAACTATGTTGCATTGATTTTTTTAGATAGAATGAACTGATTTTCAGTGTTTTTATATTTTGTATGGTCTTCCTCTTGTGTGCCTGCCTCTGCTATGATGGTCTGGATAAGATATTTTCTATTTATCAATTCTCAAAAGTGTGAGCATACATAGGTGTATATGGAGTATCTTATGCTGAATCAAATTTATTACAATTATTTGAGGTATCATTATTTCTTGGCTTGTATGTCAGTTATGTCTTCCATTTAAATTTTTTTGTTATTATTTGCTTGCAGTGTGATGTCTTCTACTGGGAAAAACAATATTGATAATAATGCTAATGTGGATGAGGACATGAAAATTGTGAATAAAGAATCAGTTCCTTCCTCCTCTGTTTCTAATATTGCTAATCAACAAGAAGGTTTTGAGCAAGAGGAACAAAGAAATAAAAGAGCTAAAACTCAATCATCTGATGTGTGGAAAGCTTTTACTAAAATTGATGTTGATGGGAAAGAAAAGACAAAATGTAAAGGTTGTCAAAAATTGTTTGCTGGTGGTCCTACACATGGCACTTCACATCTACGTCGTCATATGCAGTCGTGTAGAAAACTCCCACAATATCATGATGTTGGATTGATGATGTTGGATCATGAAGCCAATCTTACATCTAGACAAATTGATAATAAGTGAATAAGGGATCTTATGGCTTTATGCATTATTGAGCATGATCTACCCTATTCATTTGTTGAGTATAAATGGGTTAGGGAATTACTAAAGACATGCAATCCTGATGTTCAGCTCATAACTAGAAATACAGCTAAGGTAGATGTTTTTAAATTCTATTTACATCAAAAAGAAAAGTTGAAAGAAACTTTGCAAAAGAGTTATAGTAGAATTTGTTTGACATCTGATTGTTGGACTGTTGTAACTTCTGAAGGTTATATATGCTTGACAGCACATTTTGTAGATGAAAATTGGAAATTGAATAGTAAAATACTTTCATTTTGTAAGATGTTGCCTCCACATTCTGGGTATGAGCTTGCTAGAAAAGTGTATGATTGTTTGGTTGAATGGGGCATTGATAAAAAAATGTTTTCTATCACTTTAGACAATGCTTCTGCAAATGATAACATGCAGGATATATTGAAAGAGTGGTTGTCAAATCAAAATAACTTGATTTGTAATGGAGAGTTTTTTCATGTGAGGTGTTGTGCTCACATTTTGAACTAAATAGTTCAGGAGGGTTTGAAAGTGACAGGTGCTGCTTTACATAAGATTAGGGAAAGCATTAAATATGTGAAAGTATCAGAGGCAAGAATGATATGTTTCAGGCAAAGTGTTGAGGAGGTTGGTGGTATTGACACCTCAGTAGGCTTGCGGTTAGATGTGCCTACTAGATGGAATTCTACATATGCTATGCTTGATAGTGCAATTAAATATCGTCGTGCTTTTTCTACCTTTGCTATAAGTGATAGAAATTACAGGTATTGTCCATCGAATGATGAGTGGGTGAGAGCAGAGAAAATGTGTATATTTTTGCGACCATTTGAAGTGATTACAAAGATGATTTCTGGAACTTCTTATCCGACTTCAAACATGTATTTTATGCAAGTCGCAAGAATTGAGTATTTGCTCAAAGAATATGCAACTAATGAGGATGAAGCAATTAGAGGCATGGCTCATAATATGAAAGAAAAGTTTGAAAAGTATTGGAGAGATTACAGTGTCATTCTTGCACTTGGGACTATTTTTTATCCTCGAATGAAACTTGAAGGGATGCAATATTCTTACTCATTGGTTGATCGTACAGTTGTCCAAGCTAAGATTGAAAATATCAAGAGGAAGTTATATTTTATTTATAATCACTACAAAGATATGAATCCATCATCTAGTAATATTGTTGTTAGAGGTGAATCAAGTTCAAGTCTTACAACATCATATCAACTTGAAATCACCTCCTCCCCCTCTTCCCTTGGTTCAATGAATACTATGAATTTTTTTGATGATATAAGTTTGCAATTTCTTGACATTTTAATTTGATTTATCCCTTATGTTAATTTTATTTCAATGGCTACTTTAATAAAGTTTCATATTATTTGATGTAGGATTATATTAATTTCAAATGCTTGGACACCACTTCCTCAAATAAGTCTGAATTAGATTATTATTTGGAAGAAGCAAC